>JARNME010000012.1:4221214-4853898 GCA_030179655.1 Scaptomyza flava
TGATTTAAAGTTGGAAACGTCCGCGATTTTTATCGAAGTGTTTGCGGAGGTGTTGTTGATTATCTTTAGGGGGAGGGGTCCTGTTGGTAAAAAAATATACACGAACCGGTTGGGCAGATTGGGCGTGTCCAATGCTGGCGTATGAGCACTTTGGTGAACGACTGCTACCGAGTGTGTTGTCTCAAAGTGTGAAGGGCTGGAAAGCGTCTTCATTCGATTTGTTTTGGTTCTGTGGGTCGTGCATTGGTTAGTGATTTACAATGCGCTGTGTGTGGGCTGCAGTATCAGTGGGGGGATTACTTGTGTGGGGTCGATGTTTATTTGGTACATTAAGTGGGAAGGTGGGGGGGTCCGTGTTGGAGGCGTGGAGAACGTAGTTGCCGTCCTGGATAGGGTGCGGGGGTGGGTGGGTTTTGGGTGGGTGGGTGGGTTGGTACACCATCCGCGGGTACAAAACAGTTTTTTGGTTCACTTGGTAGGATTACAGAGTGGTAATGAATGGACTGTGGTGTAACAGGTGTATTTATACAAAAAATGAGATGGAGGGGCCTATGGGGGGCATTTTTTTCGCAAGTGAGAAGTAAATTCATATAGAAGCAGACCTTTTGCTTATTGTCTGTGTGTTTTTTGCGTCAGTAAAAGAACGGCGTCACATGCAGCGTTTTTCTGCTTCATGTCCTACACCATTATTCGTCACTGTATTTTTTGACGCGTGTGGTGTAGGGTTGTTTGAGATCCTTCTTGTACTACTCTTCCAATGTCCTTTGCCCTGCAACTTACATTGTTTTTTTGAAATTACTTATGCAATCTTTTAACGTATTACCGGCGCTTTCCGTGCCAACGCAAGAAGAGAGATCAGCAACGTTTTATTGGGCGCTGTTTTTGCTGCTGTTCGCAGGGTGTGTTGGTTTGGGGTTGTTTGGTTTTTTAGGTACTAAATCATTTTAATAAAAATAACGCTTCAAAGCCTTGACCTGATGTTGGCAGCCCTCAACACGAATCGTCATCACACACAGTGGGTTCGGCTTTTGTTGTGTTGTTCAGCAAGTTGCAGAGTGTTCTTGTTTGGTGGCTTTGTGCCATTTTTGGGCGACTCACGTGTTGGCATAAGCGAAATGGGGAGGGTGCGGGAGGCGATGTGTTTGTTTGTCATGTTAAGGTCCCTATTTTCTAAAAGTGCTTTGGTGTGCGTTGGCCGTTTGTGGTGTTTGTTGGAGTGTGTTGTTTTTTGTTGTGTTTAGGTTTTTGTCTCTGGTGCAGGTCCATTGCGAAAGCCATTATAGAACAATTTCCCGCCTATATGCGAAATACTGGGACACGTGGTTACTTGGCGCCGTGGTGTTTGTTTGCGGGGCCTGGCTTGATTGCCACAGGACTGCGTGGGCCAATGGGGGGCACAATCTGGAGTGACTGCTTGTGGGCCGTGAGGTTTTGCACGACAATGGTTTCTCGGCGGGAGGTTGCGCTTGTGGTGATAAATAAGAGTATTGGCGGATGGATGTTGGGTTAGTGATGGTCGGGTGGGGACGTCATGATGCTGGGTGGTCCGGAGGGGTGGTTGTTTGTCTTGTTGTTGGCCGGGGGAGCGGCTGGTCCCAGCATGGGCGGCTAGTCTTTCTGTAGGCATGGGATGCGGTTTTGGGTGTAGCGTGTTGGGGTGTGCTGGGGTCGGAGAGTGCGTACTCCTTTGCTTGTGGGAGGGGTGATAGGGGTGGGTGTGGGCTGGGGGTGCGTGGGTAGAAATATGGGTGGACAGGTAATGGGGAGGTGTGGGCAAGGGGTTTCGTTGTGTTAAGGTATGGGTTCTATTCTGGTGCGCGGTGGCGGAGATGGTGGTGGCGGGAGCAAGTTGGGTAGTCTTAGGCGATCAGATCTGTCGTTTTGTGGGTGTTGTTGTGGGTCAAATATTGTTTGGGGGGCAGCGCGTGGTTGTCGGGGATAGCGAGTGCTGGTAAGGTTTGTTCTACGTGCGAACGGACTCTAGGCCCTCATAGTGCGTCTGGGGTGTGATGGGTCGTGCGTCGTAAATCAAAAAAAGAAGACGTCAAAGCACCAGGCGAAACGCCAAAAAGGTGAGAAAACAAAACGCAAAATAAAAAAAAGAACTGGGAGCGGAAATAGAAAAAGAAGAAAAAACAAGAAGTAAAAATAGCAGGCAAGATTCCACAAGACAAAGACGATCGTATCGAAAAAAAAAAGCGACAACGCAAAGACGCGACAAAGAAGCCAGGAACACGTAAATGGCAAAAGTGCGGGGGAGCTAAAACCCGCCAAGGAAGCTAAGACGAAGGAGGGGCAAAGCTAACCCTAAAAATAAGGGAAACCCCGAGAGGGCTAGACCAAAATGTCAAGAATAAACAGGGACGGATCTAAAAGAGGGTGAGGGGACCGCCTCCCCCCGGGGCGGAGCTGGCAGCGGCGGTCGGTGAGCGGACGACGAGAGGTCCGAGGTGGAGGCCGCCAGAGGCGCCGGAACCGCGGTGAATGGCGGGTTCGCACAGAGCTGCGGAAGCAGGGTCGATGGGTGTGGTCGGACGGAGTCGGGAAGGTCAGGATGGGTTTCAGTCGAGATGGGCGAGCGGGAGCAGCGAATAACATAAAAGCGGCCGGGAGGAGCTGTTCAGAGGAAAAATAAGCCAGTGGAGGCGAAAGCCAACCAGAAAAGGGACCAGACAACGCAAAAACAATACCCGGACGGACAAAAAAAGCGGGAACCTGGAAAGAAACAAGGCGAGGAGGGGAGAACATTTCCGGTTCCCCGTGCCAACGTGCGAACCTCGGGGAAGGAAAACGTATCCACAATGTGCTCTGAGCATGATCGTTTGGTCAGTCCCTCTGGAAAATGCATAGCTATCATCCCCGAGCGAGCAGTGCGCCGATATACCACCAGATAAAAAAGGTTAAAACCATAGCAAGAACCCCAAACAAAGGAGGGAACACAACCGACAATCGTAGAATGATTCCGCCAGAACGGCGTGAACCGAGGCTTGATGAAACTGTCACAGAGTGCTTAATCAAGGTTGCTGAGGACCATAGTCGGACAGGCAGCAAGGGGAACGGCGCGGGGCGGTGGGGCAGGGGCCGGTCAAGTACCGACATGTCAATCTGGGGTGGGGGGTCGTGGAGGAACGAACAGAGGAGACGCTCAAGAGTAAACATATACGAAAAGGACCACCAACGCCGGAGCAATGAAACCCTAAAGGTGGAGGTATCGTGATTGAGCTGGTGTAAGCTGTGATCATAGTCTTTGTGGGCCTAGCCAAAAGAACTATGCCCACTATTTTTGTTGCAGTGGTGTGTTCAACGGGATGAAAGGGCGATGGTGGTTTCACATTTGATGTAAACACACTACGTCTCCGTCCTGTCAGTTGCGGACGAATAGGTTGAGTTGCAGTAGTTGCAGGAAATGTTGGGTGGAAGGGGAAACGGGGCTGCAGAAAGGCACGCCACCAATAATGTGTATTTAGACTTTAAAAACAAGATTCGGAGAAAGAACAACGTGAAGGGTGTTAGTGCAGTGGGGGGATAAGAAGAAACGTGGCGAACCGGTTAGAAACCAAAAAAAGCAGGGTGTGTGTAAATGGAGAAGGCACTAGTGGTGCTGTCGTGGGCCGTTATTGATGCGGTGAAGTGATGCGCGGAGGGGGTACCACTGAAATGTAATGCGGCGGTGGCAAGACAGAAGGGGGGTTTGCCGGCCAGATCTATCCTAAGGCCAGTGCAGCATTAGGAGAGGGGGGGGGGAGCAGGCCGTATATGCAGGATCTTATTGGGCAACAGGACGGGGGGGGTGCGGTTGGGCGACAAGGAACAGACTGCAAACGTGAGAGGGCCGTCGGTCCGTCTTTTGGGGTGTCGGCGCCGGTCGCCCCCCTCTCGTTCACGGGTCGAATCGTGTGTGTGTCGCTACTTGGCTAGCTGCTGGCTCTGCTGGCTAAATGCTAAAGGTCGCCGTCTAGGGGCAAATTTTGAGAGAGACTGTGTGCGAGTTGAAAGTGTGTTTTTGTTTGTGGTGCGGTGGCGATGCCGAAGCACCAGCAAATGATTTGCTTACTTACGTGAAAACGGACGCTCTGGCAGGAGGAGGAAAGGCGCCTATTTCCTCCACATCGGACGGGATGGAGACGGTTCGTGGCTTCGTTGAGCATGTCATTCATATTGGCCCGGTCAGCGGACGAGCGACAGGCAGTACAAGGGGCGGCTACCAAGTGGACATTGCTACAACGCGTCCCAAAAGCTGTGGTTTTAGAAAAACTTCGCAATGGGGAGAGGAAGTAGGAAATTCGATGATCAGGATGATAGTATGTGCTTGTTTGCCTGAACGGCTCTTGGAGGTTAATTGAATTTTGGTGTTTTGCTGACAGATTTTTAGCCTTGCCCGGATAAGTGGAAAATCATGGAGGGCCCCGAGTCGGGGGGAAGAAGTGCGAGTAACTACAGGCTAAAATGCAGCGAGACAATCCCCAGCATTAGATCATGATACAGGTCCCTACGGTCAGGGGAAAAAAAAATCGTCATAGGCGCAATCCATGACATCATAGTAGTCCTGTTTCGACGGGAGAGCAGTAGATGATATGATCCGGAAACGTATACACTTTAGCAAGGTGCAAAAAGCACCAACACACACACGTCGGCTCTGATCGAAAGAGTGGCATATCGTGAATAAGTGTAATACTAAATGGCGTGCAGAGCATGGTAGTGAGAACAAGAACACACATGAGAAGAACTGTAAAACACCATTTAGCAGCAATAGTTTCACAATAGCGTCAAAACTGCTGACCATTACACAGCCGTATTTTATTTAATTATTGCTAGTAGATTGTACATAGCAAAAATTGGTTTGCAGTGCGAGCAGTTTAAATGTGTGGTGTGTGACGCCGCCCACGCCTTCTAATACGACAAGTTTAATAATCTGTGCCCGGACAACTGAGATCAGAACAGAAAACTGTGCTCACAAGTACGGATATTGTCAGAGGTTTGTATGTTTGAAACAAAGTAATGTGTGTGTATATGGTCCTGTCACACGCGCCCTTTACCAGCCATTTTAGTGTGGTACCGTGATTCGGTTGCGGCTTCTGGAATTGTCCCTTGGTTGAAGTCAGCATCAGCAAGCAGCAGGCCAGACCTCATTCACCGTATCCCGAGGAAAGTGGGTCCAGTGGTCCTCATGGGGGGGGGGGGGGGGCCATATATTTGGGCGAGAGTTGTTGGCTGGTGTGATGTTGTGCCGACATCTAGAATGTTCGCACAATAGAGTTTCGGGCATAGAAACACATGGGTCGAGAACAGGAACGAGGGGAGTATAGAAGCGTTCGCTGCGTACCAGTGATTCGGATAACAATGGAAAAATTACTATACGTAAGAAACAATCCTAGACCCTATTAAGGGGACATTATTTAATATCTACAGAACGGTCCGGTGGGATTACACCCTAAACTAAGAGGCAGAATAAATTCTATAACTTAGTATAACTTAGCACATTAGGCACTACTACTACGTTTCACTTAACTCTTCCCGACGACTATAGAACAAAAAAGTAAAAGAAGAAAACCGGGGCAAGCATATGCTCAAAGAGGCATACAACACAGACCCTTAATGTAAAGAGACACATTACGGGGTCGAGGTGGGGAAAATTGAATGTTACTTGGACAAATGGTACTTAACTGTCGATCTACTGGGTGAAAACGTGACGTCACGCGGCACGAGTGGCAAAACAGACACCCCCTAGCTAGTATGATCAACTGCGAAAACTGGCAGGCTCGCACTATACAAACAACCACCCAGATGCGGCCTCAATGAATAACAACAAAGCTAAAAATTTCTAGGGACAAATGTTGATAGAGGTTGTGGGTAAACAAATTAATAACATCAACGAGTGTCGCAACAACACACCCTGCAGCAGATACAGAAACCATTGGAGGCAAGGATGCCAGCTATTTTTTTCTTGTAAAACCCGCGGGCATAACTGATCTAATGCTGTTTATATCTGTGCGCTGGGCTGGCGATGCGTTTTGGTGTTCGTTAATATGCCAAAGCTGAGGTACGACTGGTACAAAAGCTAAGAAGCACACTAGCAAAGAGCAAGACATCTCTTGAGCCGGCCATCCCTCTGGGGCGGACTTACGTAACGGCAAAAAAATCGTGCGGCGTGAACATTAAGTGCAACTAGAGTCAGGCACCCCACCTCGTGGCCAAGTCTGCCAAAACTACGTGAAACGAGTACAGCTGGCAGTAGCCAAAGCTTTATGCCTTGCTTCTTGCTGTCGTTCCGTCTTTTAGCTTGTTTTTGCCAACCATTGGGATATTAAAGACAGTGCTCGTCAAGGCACAGCACTGTTCTTTACATGCTGCAGCATACTTACAGTGTGTACTCTGGTCAAATTCACTGATATTGTTCTTATTAAGTTTTCACTGTGCCGCGATCAGCAAACTGCATTAAATATTTCAATTTTGTTGCCGGTTTTTTACAATGTTTTGTTTCTCGCGTCACTTTTATAAATATAAGTGAAGTTGGGTGCGCATCGATATTATCGCTTCACTTGCATCTACTCGATAGTCTATCGGTAGTGTATCGATCTTTGGTTCTACCACCTACCAGCTGACTACAATATGTTAATAAATGCATGGACTTATTTGTTATTAAATGTTATTTAATAATTAGTAGTTTGGAATTATTTTTATATAAAATATATTTATGCAATATTCTAAGCATATTTTCCATGACCAAAATTTTTTGTACCGTTTTTACCGCATGCTTGCCCACTGTACCTAGACTTGCATACTTTTCGAAGTAAGTGTAGTAGTGACAGCTCAGTGACCATTGTTGTAATCACATAGAGGAGGCCAGGCTGAAGTCCATAGAGAGGTGAGAAGTGGGTGGAAACAATGAGGAACACCTGCTTGGTTATCTTGTGTGAGACTCTGTCTGCTGTTGAAGGCTTTATTAAAGCAACCACATTTTGCACCGGTGATATTCTGCATGTATTAGTATATTACGTTCTATGTCGCCGACAGAACTGAACACAGAACTGAGAATAAAACAGGATGTTTTCCAAATGCAACACACACAGACTTTTGCAACAGCAGTTCGTTCGTTGTCAATGTGAGTGGGTGTGGCCAGCCGTTCAGGAAATTTGACTTGTAACCAAAGTGAAATTGCACACACACATATACATGCATACATTGTATGAGAAAAGCCCTAAGAGTGTATGTTTGTGTGGCATGGTTGGCTTTTGTAGGCATTTTCAAATACAGTTGACATTTTTGACCAAAAACTGCTTATTTTTTTTGTGTTCATTCTCTTTGGATGCAGGAGAAAAGGAAATATGGCAACGAAAAATCAAATTTCCATTTGCACAGCAAGGCAACAAACATCAATTTCGGAAATGGCACTCAACCTGCAATTGGCATGCAAACATAAATTATGTCCAACAAACATAATCACAAGCTTGCCATCGAGCAAAAACCTTTAAAATTCAACGCTTTACGCTTACTGAAATTTTACTTAATCAACGCAGCGAAATGGTTGGTTGGCCGGAGGCTGTCACTCTTTAACAATGATGCCATTATCGCTGCTGCTACAAATTCTGGGCTCTAATCTAAATCATTTTGTAGATAACAAAATGCATAGGTACCATTCGTACAACGGGGGGCACAACTTGACGGCGGCCACTGCACTGGTCGGTTTCGGTCTGGCTGTCCAGAATCGCGTTGAGCATTGGACATTGGACGAGGCAAATTGAAAGCAATTTGCATAAATTGCAGCCTATCAGCAGCACCAAGGGGGACGAACAGGGCCGCAGGAGGGGTAGGGAGAGTGCAGTAAGTCGACCAGATGCATTTTGGGCATTGAGCATTGGGTTGCTTAAATGGATGCATTTGCAGACTTGCGGCATTTTCGCACCAGCTGGCTTGTCGGGCAACTTGGCTTGGCATGTTGCCAACGATTGTTCGGGCTTGGAATTTTGGTCAGATCGGTTTTTGGGTTAGATCGATTGTGGCCCATTCGAACTGTGGTTTCGATCAAATGCATTTGACCATAATTTTACAATTGCATTGCGATTCGAACGTTTCCCCCAAGTGACTGACTGAATATTCCCTGCTGTTAAAGTCTGTCATCGAGCAGCAGCAGCAGCAGCAGCGACCAATGCCACGCAATTGTTTATTTGATTATGAATAATTAATGATGTTTGTCCTTCATTGAATTAATTAACGTCCTCGCTTTCTCTCTCTCTCTCTCTCTCTCTCTTGGCTTTATTGTTTTGTGGCCTTAAAATTTGCACATTGTAAATTAATTAGAAATCTATTTGCATTATGGCTTTTGCTCTAAATTTTGGTCATGGCCACTGAAAAGCTCACACAGCAAGCCGCGAATTATTAACAATTAGTCAATTGTAGCTAAACAATGAAAAATAATTCGTTTTATTGCGCTGCAACCAAACCGTAAATGAATTTATTTAAAATAAACATTGTTTATGTCTATTTTTGTTTTGATAATTAATAATTCCAATAAATTTTACACCGTTTCAGAAAAAGTTGCAGTCGAGGTAAGTTTCTGTTTCTTTAGCTTAACTTCCTTAATTATGAAAATAAAATATTTGTTAATAAACAGTTTAAAAGTGAAGTTCGTTGTCATATTGAACATATTACGAACAAACTTTTCAATAAAGTTTCAGCAGCAACTATTAAAGGAATAATTGCTGGATGTACTTTTCTCATCAATTGTATAAGCCGCATAAATTTCGAAAATTCACTGCCAACGAACCTTATACATATACGAGCACAATATGAAGAGTTTAAGCTACAACAGCATTTTCATCCATTACTTTAGCCGTTATACGTTGCATGCCACATACTCATATCCATTGCCCTCTGCCACAGCTGAAGGCAACGAAATTGAAACATTTGCAGATTACATTACGTCAGCGAGCAAGCAAGCAAGCAGCAGTCTTGGTGGCACAGTAAAACAGCGCTAAAGTGTATAAAAATTGTGCAAAGCCAAAGCTGCAACTATGGAATATTATCTGTGATCTGAGACAAGCTCACTTAAATGTTGAGACTCGTTTTAGCTTCGTTTACCACAGTAAAGCTCTTCGATTGTCCAACTGTCGACTGCTGCTTTTGATGCCATAACTTTGGAGAAAGTTTCCGCAAAGATCCTATGATAGCGAGTAATGCTACTGACACACGCTTTGGCCAAAAAGGTAACTTGTTCCTTTTTACTTCTGTTAATATGCTATCAGAAATTCAGAGAAAAGCCCCGCATACCGAATGGCCAAAGCTCTTTCAATATCCTTCATTATCCCGAAACGGCAGATGCGCAAAAATAAAATCATTGAAAGACTCTCGACGCTTTGTACGTAATGCGTTTGATTCCACAGCAAAACTCTGCAGGTTAAAAGAATAAAAAAATAAAAAATAAAAAACAAAAAACAGAAGAAGCGAAGTTGAGCTTCACGAGCTAAGCCGAAAATCGAAAAGAAACAAATACAGCAAATAAACGATGCTTAATTGTCACTGACCGAATGAAAGATGCTCTGTAAATGGGCTAAAATCAGCTTTTTGATTCGAAAATAAATAATATTCATTAAATAAATATATATTCCTCTTTTAAATTAAACCTATAATATATATTTCGATGCATTTAGTGATGATGTTTCTATGATAATAATCTTTAATTAACAAAGTCTGTCACAAATGCTTAAAGCAAACATTGTATACCCTATCTCATATGTTCAATGTGCTTGGGGTATAATGAAAGCCGGCGCACTCAGTGTGTACCTGCAAAATAGATTAAAAAAAAAAAAAAGTTGCATAAAGAAGTTATCGAAAAAGTGGTGCACGTGGGTCGTCTGCAGACAGACCGCTCGCTTGCCTCAGGCCGCATCCACATCAATGGAATTGCTTTCAAAACTTGCAGCTCCTCTCTTCTCCCTCTCTCTCTGTCTGTGTGTCTGTCTTACTGTCTGTTTGCTGTCTCGTTGCAGTCATTGCCTGGCAGTAAGATTTCGGCAATAGTAATAGCAAAAGCAAGACCAGTTCTGGCAAGGATGTGCCAAAGGATGATGGCTTATTGGCGTAAGCATGTTTGACGTATTAGACGCACGTGAATGTGTGGACAGAGAGAGAGAGAAGAGAGAGAAGAGTGGAACTGAATTCATCCATGTTTGCTAGTTGCATTCGTAGCCAATGAAGCGAGTCAATCAATTTGCCTTGCAACAACTTGCGGGCATTGCAGTTTACGAATTTTCGAGTTTTTGAGCACTTGCTCAGCAATGCTTTATTTTCTATGTTCTCTGGCCACTAAGTGGATTACAATTGCCATATGCATTTAAATCCTATCTGAAGTTCATTTAAATGCATTATCTGTCCCATTAAATTACACACACACACACACACACTCACAGAGCCTCCTCCAATGTACTCACGCAGCAGAATCTAATGCACTGCTGGAATCAGCGTCAGTACCGGCGGTTAACGTGTGTGGCTTTTGGCCAACGACTTTTGCGGTCAACACCAGTGGGCCGGACGCTCGCCTTCCACATTCATGCTGATGATGATGCTGCCCCATTTGCACTGATAGTGTGCGCTAATGAAGTCATCAGCATCGGCAACATCAAAGCCAGCTGCCAGGCAAGGAGTGTTGGTTGGGGAGATAGGGGGATTGTTTTCTGTTTTCATGTTTTTATTTGCAGTTGGCACTTTGCTCATTTCACCAGCTGACTCGACTGGAATGCATCCCTAAGCCAACCAGCTGTTCAATTCAGAGTTGATCATAATAAACTGTGACTTTTTATTAACCTTTGCAATAAATACCTTTAATCTGATTTCAGATAATAGAAAAACGCATTAACGAAAGAGATAGCATTGATAAGTCGGTCAAAAGAGACTAACTTTGAGCTAGACAACGTTAGTTAAAGAATGAAAACATATTTTTTGATTCGAAAGCAAGCTTTTACTCTTTCAAGATTTCATGATCGCTAGACTCGTTCGCATTGCTGTCCAGTCCACCAAATTTCAGTTGCCACTCGCAGCTTTTGCCACTTCTGCTGTTGCTGCTGATGGCGTAATGATGTCTACGTGATGCGACGCTTCAGGTCTAACGAATGTGTCTATGTGTGTGAATGACTGGTCGAGGGTGAAAGTTTGCCGACAAGCGAAAGTAACCAAAATAAAAGGGGTGACACGTACTTCTAGGAGGCGTCTAGCGCTTCCTAAAACGGATGGACATCTTTATCAGCCGGCTGCGTCATTGGCTTCATTGTCTGCAACCGCATCATAATCACAGTCACAGTCACCCTCACCCTTCTGCTGTCAACATCGCCAGAAATGTCACACCCAAGAACACATACAAATATGCATGCATGTGTGTATGTATGTGTGTATGCATTCTCTGGTCGCATAACTTAGCATACTTTGCGGCATAGTTGCAATGACTAAAGATAAAGTTTTGTGCAGCTGGACGTCAACTTGCAAGCAGCTGGAAATTGTCGCACCTAAGTCAAAATTGCCGACAACTTTCTTCGCTCCCCACCTTCCCCCACCGTCATAACTTACATGCATGCAAATTGCGTCAGTGTTGGTCACGTTTAAGGCCAATGATATTCAGTTAGTTCATTGTTCCTTTTTGTGCTTAGCCTTGGGCTTAAGCTTGACTGTGATATTTGACAAAGTGAAAGGTTTAGTGCATTTTCCGCATTCAGCATTTATTTATTGATTGAGGCAAGTAAATTAATTTAAATTGTTTTGTTGCCTTTGCTTTAATGTTACTTCATACTTTATATATTGCCTCAACCCACAGTTGACTTGCTTAAGTTTGTGCATTATTTATTTAAATGCCGCGGCAGCAGCAGCAGCAGCACCAGCAACAGCAATAAACATGCCAGCTTCCTATATACATATAAATATACTATGTATGTATAAGTATAAGAGCCTGCGGGCCATAAAGGGCAAAACTCTTCTTGCCCAAAATCGTTCCGTCAAATGTATTTACGTTTTTGTCATGAAATGTGCGTTGATTGTTCGCCCTTGTTGGACTGAAGCACAACTAATGCTATCTCTTTCTATCGCACAACACCTTCATATTGCTGTCTTTTTCTTGCCGCTTCGCACATGTGTTTCATTTGCTTGCCCGCGCTGGCTGGCTATATAAACATAACAAACTCATCGTTAACTTTTTATTTGTTGCTCTTTTTTTTTGCTGTTTTGTGTTGTTGCTAGTCGCATTATTGCCTTCCCTACCTCCTCCATTCCCACACTTAGCTGCCACGCCCCAAAGTTGGAATGGCGCGCCCACGAAGCGTTACAAATAAGCGTATTATGAAGCCGGTTGTCCTATGGAATGGACAAAAGCAAATCCTTGACACGCTGTGATAAGGATTTCTTCATTTTTTATCTGCCCCCAGGGAAATAAAGTGAAAAGGTTATAAAACACGCCACCAGCCAACCCAGGCAGCTTCAGCTACAGCTTCGACATCGCACGTTTGACCATTTGGCCAGTTTCCAGCTAAACGCAAAAGAAATCAACTCCAGTTCTGTTCAGTTCGGTTCGGTTTAGCTCTGCAGCAAGACGATTTGGATCTTCTGCTGTGCTTAACTAACACACACTCGTTTGCTTGTGTGTGTGTTCGTGTGGGTGAATGAGTGGTTGTCAAATCTCACCCACTTTCACCACTTTAACCGTCCAACAAATCTCTGCTGCCCACGCATTTTGGACTTGTTAGCTGCTGCTCCTACAGTTAGTTTTTGTTGCCTTTGTTTATTTGTAAAGTCGTTATTATATTTAGGACACACATCCTTTGATTGCATGCTGACAACGCTGTAAAAGTTTTCAGTTGTGTTGTGATTTTTTAATGATACCTGTGATCAAAGTAACTGTGATATGATCGGATCAGGTCACAAATATTTTATCCTTTTTTACCTCACAAAATCGTACCTTTGCTCAGGTCTAAATATTTTGTATCTCTTCAAAGAAAATTGCAGCTGGTGAAAAGGATTAGGCTTATCATTTGTATTGTCCATGTATTTGTTGACTTTTTGATCTTTTAAGCTTAAAGCTAACTGAGAACGTAAGCTTTTATCGGCGAATTACAGTGAATATTCCCAGCAGCGTGACTTGCCCTGTCCTGACAACAACATTGTACAACATTGTAGATGAGGGACTGACAGCTCAGCGGTCAGAACAACCCCTTTCCTGTCGAAAGCCACTGCCACAGCTAACAAAAGGACATCTTGTTGTTGCTGTTGCTATTGCTGTTTGTAACTGTTGTTGTAGGAATATCTGCAGCTGGACCTCTTCCACACCTCTCACACTGCTCCGCTTTCGTTGTTATAATACATATAAAATGTAACTGTGTGTCTGTGTGGGTGGGTGGTGGGTGGCGTTGGTTGTTGTGGTCCCATAAGTCCAATTCAAATGTCCTTTTTTATACATTTTTATTTCAACAGTGATTCGTTTTTTTTCTCTCTCTCTCTCTCTTTGTCTGTTTCTGTGTCGTCCTGCGTGTGTTTTATTTGCGAATGTAAAGCAAAGGCGAGCGCATGCAGCGAGTTAATGGCTAATGTCATGTTCCGGACTTAACAACAGCATTTCAAAACGAGCCAGGCTAGCGACCGGCGGGCAAACAGCAACAACAACAACAACAACAACGACAGTCAGTAACTGGAGCAGCAGTTCCCGGCTTGGCCGCATCGAAACAGAGACATCAATTGTCCATAAGAAAAGGTTGCGTATACGCACCATTGTACGTCGTTCTGTGCCAGAGACACACAGAGAGAGAGAGAGAGTGGTCGAGATAGGGTGAGATCGGCTCATAATGTCCATGGCCATTCAGTGCACAATATACACACACACACACACACACACAACTCTACTCTGTGGCTAGCCTCAGTACGTCCATCCTGTATGTGTTGTCCTTTGGTTGCCTTTATGTTGCTGTTGTGATTTGCAGTCATAAAGTGAAATTACAGTTATTGTTGTGGCCAAGCAGAGGCCAAGCAGAGAATCCAGCGAGCGTAAAGGTTAATAAATATAAAATGTAAGGTTAGAGCTGTCCATCCATTTGCTGGCCACACTGCCAGCTTTATTGACCAACATCTCTCTCTCTCTCTCTCTCGCTCTTTCGCTCCCATATCCTCTTCACATTCGTGTCTCTAATTTCATTTTATTTTGAAGCTAATTAAACTGCACTCGGCTGTCGTTAACTTGGCTACCTGTCTGTCATTGCCTGCCTGCTTTTCTGCTTCTCTCTCGTTTGGCAACTGCCTTTAACGGCCATGTTTTAATGGCCAATAATATTGTCGTTGTTGTGCTGCAACGAAACTTAATTCCAGAATATCTTGACTTTTACTATCAACTAAATAAGCACTTTAAATAATTGTATTTGAAAAAGAATTTATGAAAAATAGTTAAGAATCAATTAAAACAATAGTAAATACGTTTTTATTGAAGCAACCACAGTTAACGTAGTTAAGTGTATCTTTTTGCACAAATTAAGATGGCCAAGTAACCATATTCTGTTGTGGGCTGACAAGTTACTTGAGCTACTCACAGTTAACGGGGCCAGCATATAATAATTTGTAATCCAACACAAATGTCAAATGCACACAACCAAAGACGGACACACACACATGCAAATTGAAAGTTTGAGCTGTGCTGCAAGTGACATAACCGCAAAAGGTTGAACTTTAACGTTAACGTTAACTTAAAGCATGAGTTGCTTACTTGACGCCCACACGGCGTACCGCAGATGTTAACTAATTTTGTGGTTATGTCTGCAACAGTTGAATGTAGCAAGATGGGTGGCATGATTGTTAATGGTTGCGAATGAGTGAATGGTGCTGACCATTTTGGGGTTATGTATACGTGTTCCAGTATGTGGTCAATATATTATATAATAACGCGCAGCTTTGTGGCAGCTTTTCCAGTACTCAACAAAGTACGACAACAACAACAGTTAATGAAGTTGAAAGCGAGTGTGTGTGAGTGTTGACTCAATTTCTGCGATTGCGGCTGTTGCATCAGTGGCAATGACAACAGCAGTTACAGCCTCAAACAACAGCAGCAAGTCAATCGTCAAGTATACGCACAGTGGATTACAGACGTGCGAAAGTGCGTATTTAACTTACGGAAGAAAAGGAAATAAATAAATATCTATCCCATTCATCCAATACCATTTAACAAATTGAAAACACAAAGTCGGAACTTTCTCTTAAACAATTCTTTGGATTGAGTTGCCATTAGTTGTTCAGTGTGCATAGGCCTTTCTGGTGTGACATTGCCGAGATGTTCATTCCGGCCAATGTTGGCTCAGGCAACGATGCATGCCGGGGCAGTCTGTGCTTGCTGTTATGGTCAGAGGATTGAGGCTTGGGGTTTTGGAGACTCAAGCAAGCGCTGACAATATGCTCGCTGGCATGGATGTTGTGGTTGTTCAGCTCTGTGTATGTGTGTTATCTATGCCTGCATAGAATTCGCAACAGTTTGTATGTCTGGCTTGGCATTAGGTTAAGCACCAATGCACCCGATGCAGGACCCGGAAAATTGCAATAACATTGTGACACTTCGGCGCTGATGCTTTGCTACTGTGTCTGATGATGCTGGCGATGCGGTGGCTGACTCGATTGTCTGCCGCATTCATTCGGACAAAGTTCAATGTTAATTTTGAACATTTACCTGTGCTAATATTGCCAGCTAACACACACACACACACAAACTGTTACATGGCAAACATATGAGCTTTTAATACTTTAGCAAGGACGAACTGTTAGTTTGGGGCGCTGGTCAGTCTGCAGAGGAGGCATGCGGCAAGTGGCAAGTGGCGAGTGGCGCAATCGACAAATGTTATTCTACAGTTACCGCAGTTGTTGGTTTTCTTGCAACCGCCCGACACAGACACAGACACTGGCACAGGGAAAGATAGAGAGAGAGAGAGAGAGCAAGCGAGAGAGAGGAAGGGGTAGACGGAACGTTGACTCGTTGCACATATTCGCATGCAATGTTGTTCTTTCTGATGTCGTTTATTTTTGTTCGAAATTGCGCCATCAGGAATATGCACAGGTGCATTTTAGCACAATGAAAACGTAATTGCTGGCAATTTAATACAGTTGTTATACAGTCGAAGGGCGCTTCCATACAAAAGACATATACAGTGGGAAGAGGGGAAATTGTATATGTATTCATTGGATTTCTATGGGGATATAGGGATTGCAGCAAGAGCATGTGTGTGAAAGCCAAGCGTAGCATATTTCATCACCTGCGATTTTTATTAACACAAATCATTTGGCACGTGAGCGACAACATGACGTATGAGTAATGAGCTTTTGTATAGAGACCCATAATTGGGCAGAGTTACTTGTTCGAAATTAGCTGAGCATTTGATTAATGTTCGCTTTATGCATTCTTTATTTAACTTTTGTATTTCTTTGCGCCAGCCAAAGGAGCAGCAGCAAAAGTCGAGAGAAACCCTTTTCAAAACAAAAAAAAAAAATATAAAAGAAAATTGTAATACCAATGCAGAAAAATCATTTGGCCTGGGCTCTTGGCAGTAATTCAAATCGAAGTCGACCGCTCGTTTGTCTTGTGCTCAAACAGACTCGCACTCTTTGCTCTTTGCGCCTAATTAAATTTGGCATAAAGTCCCTTTTCTGTTTTTTATATTTCCCTGTTTTTTTGTAATTCGGCATCAGCGAGTAGAAAACTTGCCAGCTTCATGTAAAAACTTTGCCCCAGACAAATGTAACAGATACAGAACCTTTTTTTCTTGTTTTTTTGTATAGAAATAATTTCAATATTGAAGGGCAACTAATCACAAATGAGATACAAATTTGTAAGCGCGACCGCCCATGGCGTAATAAATGACTTTCACAAACTGAAACTTAAACAAAACCAAAACCAAAACAAACCCGAAAAATGAAAATAAATAAAATGAGCGAATTCGAATAAGGCAAAAGTTAAATACGATGTTTCGAAATGAACAACATTGAAAGGGCGCCTCCAAATGAGCGTTTATTTATTTAAATAACCGAGTCATGAGTCATTCATCTGGAAAGGAACACAACCAAAAGCCCTGAAGCCAAAAGCTTTCGTATTGTAAAGGGGGGCTAAATTTAATTTGATATGTGGACTGGCCATAAAACGAAAAAACAATTAAGAAGTCCTGCAACCCTAACTTAACACCAATAAAAAGTAGTTGCAAAGGCAAAAAAAGTTGGGTCCTACAACGGGAGAACGACCGAACGAACGGCAACAACCCGGCGGCGCCGGTGAAGTTTCTCCCCAAACCGGAGTTTTTAGCAATGTAAATCCAATCCGGCGTGCAGCCATCATGCGGTTAACACTTCGTATGACATAAATTACGAAACTTTTCGCATACTTTTTCGCACAGAGAGAGGGAGAGAGTGTTAGTTATACTAAACTTCACACCCTCGAATGCAATGCTGTGGCCATATTCTTTACCAAAAAATAATGCTCGCCAGCGTGCTGGCAAAATAGCTTTCAACAGGCTCAAAACCTTGAATAGGGTTTCGTTTGTGGAGTTTCAGGGTGCGATTCTAAAACGAAAAACAAAAAACGCCTCTGAAGTTTGTCTGCATTTCTTTCATTTTAGCTTTGGCTGGTGCGATTTAAAAAAGTTTAAAACTTTGCCAAAGATAAAAGATATATTATAAACGCACATATATACATATATACATGTATATATATTACGTACTTACAGCACGCTTATATGCATTTTACTGCTGCGTCTGTGGCATCAGTGCGTGCCTACAGCGATGCCTTTATGTGGCATGTCCTGGCTGAGACACACATACAGTAAGTTTGTGTGTAGGTGTGTACGCACTTAGCACTTTGCATACGCATAAATGTCGCATAAAGTTAACAGCATATAGGAGAAATTGAAATATTTTATTAGATTTCGATTTTGGTTTTGTCTTTCGCAATTTGGCTTCATGTTAAAATGTTTATAGTCCCAAAACATATCCAAATGTTTCCAATCATCTCTGTTTTGTGTGCACAAACACTTTTAAATTGCATACTTTTTGGCTCCGAGTTCATAGTAGAAGGAAGAAAAGCTGTTGAAAGTCGTGTAAAAAAATGTTTTTCATTCTTATTTTTGTTAGTTTGTCAATGTTATTTGTTGTAGGATGATAAGAATTGCTTGGGAAAATTATGTTTTATAATGAATACAGAAAATTAAAACTGTATTGATTCCTTAGCCCGATTTTTCATAGCGAATATCTTGTTTAAATACTTACCTTGAACACTTGAAACTATAATAAATGTGCCATTTGTGTGCGCAACGAATTGAGTAAGCGAATTGTGTCCATTGTCCCTTGTCCTTTGTCTATTAGCAGGGTAATTGAATATCACGGGCTATATCCATTTATGTAAATACGTGTACATTGTTTAGTTGAATTACTTTCCGCCTTTTTGCACATTTTTATTTCCCCGATATTATTTCTACTCCCTAATCCCACTCATCCTTTCGTTTTTTAGTTGCACGTTGCCGGCTTCATGCGATTTTATAGTTTATCATTATTTGCGTAGAGCTTAAATATCTCTTGGGAGAATTGTTGTAAAATAAAAGATGGAATAACACAGCACAGAGTCAAAGGCAGCAGCAGGGACAGCAGCGTGGAGCAAAAGTCGACACAGGTCGCAACAACAACAACAACAAGACTAACAACCACCATCGATTGTCGCAACGTCTGTCTGTCGCCCAGGTGCGTGCCACGTTTTGGGAAAGGTGGAAAGAGTCGCGTCTCTGCGTTGCTATCGTTGTTGGCTGTCGTTTGCTGGCTTTGCCGTAAAATGGAAATTTGCTAACGTTTATTTTTTTTGTGTTTTTTTTTTTAACTTCCCATCCGCCATCCGCACACCGCCATCCTGCTTCTACTGTTCTTGGCCTGTGTAAACGAAGCATGAACAGGGAGCGTAATTCAAGCGGAAAATTGTCGCGTAACGTCATCTTCCCATTGACGCAGTGGCGCTTGTCGCTCCGGTTCTCAACTCCAATCCCAGGTTGCCCATCCCCATCCACATTCCCATTCCCTTCTCCTCCAGCTCCTGCTACAACAATATTAACTGCACGCGGCGTAGCTTACATTGATTTTGGTATACTTGCAGTTGTAGTTGCAGTTGGGCCATTGTTAATATTCGTTGCTCTTGCATGCCGCTTGAAATTGAAGCACATTAGCCAGGGGTCCAGCACAGGTGCAGCAGCAGCAGCAGCAACAAAGCATCTCCAAGCTTCAAATCAAACGTTCACAAATGAGTTCTGCGTCTAGGTATCCGATTGGAATGTTTGATCAGGCATCAGGCATCAGGCAGCTGCTCATCAGCATGTCCGAAACGAAATGAAAATCGACTTCGCGGTCTGCCATTAATCGTGTTAGCCACGCCATTAGCAAAAGCTGCCCAAGCACCGGACCAACAAACAACAAACAGCAAACAGCAAGCGCACATGCCATTGAGCCAAAAGCAGCTGCTGAAACAGAGCCGTAACCGTAGTCATAGCCTCCATCACTGGCAACGTGCACGCCTCAATGGCCGTAAACCAATTGAAAAGCATATTTGCATGCGCTGATAGACCAAGAGACCGAGAATCCAAGAGAAACCAACAGAGGCGAGAGAATCCAAGAGCCAGCGAGGTAGCGACATAGCCGCATTGTGGCACGAAGGCTTGGTTAGTTGCATGTATCGAGTTGTTGGACTTGAAATATAATATTGAACCTAAAAACGGCCATGTCTTTTAGCAAGCGTCAAATGATTTTGTAACAACTACGCTCCACCTCCTCCTCCTTTTGAACCGCAGCCTTTGTCGTTTTGGCCTCCGGCAAATCACTCGAAATTGGGCGCGCACGCGATTTCCGAACATTCCGGATTACGTTTGTAATCGAAATACTTGTAGCAAATGGCAACATCAAGAGCCTAGATATGATATGCCTACCAACACACCCACACACACCCACATACACACATTCGCATATCGATGCTGATGTTGTTGAGACCATGTGCGCCTCATAACAATGTGGAAAATTGTTTCCTGTATCAATTTCACACATTAAGGAAGCAATTTGATTTTATCGCTTCCTCATGACTTCACGTTCAATTATTGAAGAGTTTACGTTTGCTGTCTACGACGTCGTCGACTTCATTTCCCTTTAACTCTCCGCCCCACCACCACCTTTAACCTCTCAAAAAGTCTTTGTAAGCCTCTTGTTTGCCAAAAAAAAAAAATAAAAAATAACATAAAAAAGTTAGAAACACTTTGCACATGTGTTTGTTAGCGCCAGTTTGCCAGGCCAACTCCCTAATTCGTGTTCGATCGTTTAGGCTTTAGGTGATTCTTTTCAATTGTTTCCATTCAAACTGTTTTACATGCCAATTTTATCGCTTTAATGCTTCGTGCATTTTTAATGTGTATAATAAAGGTTTTACTTGCCTAAAAGTTTAAGATATACATTGATTACACTTTAAAAGTCGAACTAAGTTCGAAGTTATTAAAAGTTAAGGTTTGTGCAAACGTAAACGAATGCACAGTAACCCTTTATACCTTGCAGTTGCATTGTCAACAAAATTCCAATTCAGATCGTTCTGTCTTGGCGTTTGGGTTTTGTGTTGATAGCAGTCAGTCAGTTTGCAAAAGAAACAAGAGTGCTAAACTCCTACGGGTTCAAAATTGAAATCTCAGCTCACACACACAAGGACATTAAGGTAAAACTCCTTTGGCTAGAGATGATGTTACTGTTTGCATACCAATGGCCATGGAGGGGAACTTAGAGAGAGTATGCATCGATAGCTGTTTATTATTCGTGACATGTTTTGGCGATGAGGTCGAAGCCTGTGTCACATATAAATGAGCCATTGTGGGGCATGTAGACGCATTGCTGTCAATGGGTCAATGGGTCACCAACAAATATCCGCAAGCCATTTGCATGATGACTTCCATCAGTTTGCAAACTATGCAGTTCATTTGACCAGGACAACAGTAAGATTTTGTGAATTAACGCTGAAATTAAAAACTAATTTGCGCTGAAAGGGCGTAAGCGGAAGGGTTTGCAATAGTCCTTAGAAAATGCTGCGCATGCAAATTAAACCAAATCCAAACCTCAACATAATGGCCAAGATCTTACAAAACAGAACCAAAACTCGGTCTAAGGCCAAAAAGAGGATGTTAGAGGAGCAGACCAAAGTCACAAAAGCAGTTGATGAAGGCGCCAGTGACAACGATGCCGACTGCTGCTTGGCAGGCAGACAGCCAAACAGACAGCATTGAAAAAAAAGTAGAAACTTTTAATTTGATTTGCAGCATTTTAATGGATTTTAATGAAACGCAAACAGACGAAGATGGCGCTGACGATGGCTGCAACAGCAGCAAAAGCAGAAAGAGAACTTTGCTGTCGAAAGGACACTTGAGCATTGCTTGAAGAAACTTTGACAAATGCCAAAGCGCGAAAAATGTACTCCAGTTTATTTGGGCGCATTTTTTGGCAACTTAAGCTCAAGCTGATGTACACCATCCGGAGGGAACTTAATTGAAAATGTTTAAAATTCCATGACAAATTTTGCAGGCAGCCTAAAAAAAAAAACAAGAAGAAAGTTATGATGCAAAATTAATTTCAATTACTGGCAGAAACATGAATATGACAGCTATGCGTCATAAGTTTTGAAAAAGACGACAGGAAGACAGGGGGGAAAGGGAAGGTAGCAGAACATTTCGCTAATTAAAATCACATAAATTATACGTACTTACCATATGACACTTGACTGAAATGATGCACAATTTACAAAAGTTCTTTTGGTATTTTTTCGTCCATTTTGTTTTGGCATTTTCATGATCAAATGTCCTTGGGCAGCTAATTTGATTAGCTGTCAACGCGCTGCCTCATTAAGTGCCCATTAGCAATTGCCTTTGTTCGCCTAATTTCTCTGCTCACTTATCGTTTTTTTGTTTTTTGGTTTTGTTTTTGGGCTTCTCCTTTTTGCGCTTGAAACTCCATTTATTTTTGTGTGTGTTGTTTGCTCATTTTTTTTCTCAAGGATTGGCCCATCTTTAGCTTTAGCTTGTAAGCGAAACTGGACACAAGTCATGAAAAATTTAGTGGAAACTAATTGCAACAGCATTGAAATTAATTATTTAACCCTTTTTTATTGTTAAAGCTTTTTGCCCATTGCCTTTTTTGGGCCGTGGCGTCGGTCTCGCTCCAGCCTCCTTGCCTTATTAGCATAATTAATTGTGCAAATTTACGTACTTAAGCAAGTTATTATTCCAAATTAAGCAAGTACATTTCATCATTTCCAAGCAGTAGAAACACAAAAGGTTGGATGAGTTCTGTAAAGCTTTCTATGGATGCAGTAAAAGGGCATTGAAATGCATACAGGTTAGCTTGTTAAGTCATCATTGCTTGAGGAAGGCAAATGAATCATTTATATCACAAATTAACCAAAATCGAACCCAAAACTATCTTTTATTTAAAGAGAACCAGACACAATTAGTTCATCGCACTTTTTCAGCCCTTTCACACCAATTTTCCAGTGCATAAATATCAATTTAAAACCAAATAAATAAAAGTCGATCTGTCTGTAATTTTACAGATTAGCGGCATAATCTTTTATGCCTTGTGAGTATTTTTTTTTGCCCCATTTGACTGCCTATAACTGCAGGCAGACTCATAAATTATATCAATTATTTATATTATTTGTCTGCATTTTGCATGAATAGCGCTTCGGACATTGACTGCAGCGGCGCTGGAAGTAGATTAAAAAAATAATATAAACAAATGCATATTATTTCATTTTTTTATTGAGTTTTCGAGATGTTTTTTTTTGTTATTATTATTATTAATTTGTATTTGAAATAAAAATAAGTTCACAACCAAAAGATGTGCGAATGAATGGGCGAATCAATTTATACATATTTGCCAGTAATACTCATATATTATATACCATTTGTATTCGCTTTTTGTATGCACTCATTTTTTTATATTTTAATTGCATGCTGACATAACGAAAAAATTATTAACAAGTGCCTGACTTTGTATTATTTGTATTAACCTTTTCAATTAATAATATCGAGTTACATTTTTTTATTAAAGCATCTTTTTTGTTTTTATTTATTATCGATATCTTTCTTTGTGAATAACTGCTTTGTGGTATTACCTAATTTGAATGCAGCTTAACTTTAGTTTACTCCTTAATTTGGCACTTGGCACAAGATTTGTTTTTGAAGTGACTTTCATAGTATAGAGTATATACTGTTTGGTTTTGTTTTTTCGTTCTATTTCTAGTAGCTCATTAATATGAAATGTTTGCTGCATATTTAGTTAGTTACTAAATACATATGCTTTGATTCAAGCATTGTTTAAGTACGTACATTGAATGCTCGTCCTTAATTCTAATTTTTATCTCCACTTTTTGTTTTTGTTTTTTTTTGGCTATTGCAGCATGATTTATAGTTGTTTGGCTCTGTTTATGATGTTTAAAATTGTATTTACAGCTTTTTGTGTTAACTAACCTATACATACGTACGTACTGCTATGTTCATAATCATTTTTACAACATTTGCATATTCCACAGAAAACATTTCATGTTGGGTTTTATTCGCTTTTTTTACGCGATTTCATTTAATATATTTCATATGTTTGTTTTTTTGTTGCTTAAATTCATTTACGAAAAGTGTTTCATGTGCACAAAAATGTTTGTCTGTGTGTGTGTTTGTGTTTTATTATAATTAAATTTGGAAAATGTTTACATGTACATTAAAAATTCGTGTTTTTTTATTCAAGTATGTGACTTTTCATTAATAATATCAAGCAAATTGAACACCTTACTTTATTCAGTTGCTTTCATTTAGTGCATTTTTGATTTTTTTTTATGTAAATTAAGATTATTTATTATGCGGTAGATTTAATATGTAATTGATTTTGAAGACATGCAGTGAATTTTTATTTGGCTTCCCTGAGAATTAATTCCCAAAATGCCAAAAAAGCTAACAGAAATAAGTACAACTTTTAATTAAAGGAAATCCATTTCAGTTAAACTAAAAATATAATGCTTTAACTGATTCGATTTCTCTTTTCTCGCGATTTAAACTCTATTATACACTTAATTAGTTTTTCATTATGTTTATTAATATGTATTTAGTGTGCATTTGAGAAATAATGTTTAACCCTTTGACTCTCACATTGTTGCACTCCCTCCCCACACCCCAACCGCACAATTATTTACACGTGACAATTCTATCCAATTATCCTAACGCATCCCATTAGCTTAATGTGTTGCCTGCTGATAACCAACCGACTTTATCCTCTTGCAGTGCGGTCTCGAATACTGTTAGCAGGCTTCTCTAGTACTAACTAACTAACTAATTTGTTGATATAGTTGCCAAAGTTTCGTGACACTGTGGCAATTCCGTGGCTGTTGTAAGTGCTCATGATTGGAGTTGTGAACACTTCGCAAGCAGAAATATCACAAACAGACTTGAAACGACACAGCTTCTTTGCCAACATCTGCTGCAGTCGGATGCCGCTGAGTCTGTAAAGTAAAATTAACATAGAAACAGAAAAAGAAACAGAGGCAGAGACATTAGAGCAAGGTAATCGCACTACAGCGCAAGTAAAAAGTATAGAAAAGGTTTTTTTACTTAGACGAAAAAATAAGGTCTTGTCCAAAGGGTTATACATAACAAAGGGTTAACAGATAAGCTTGAGTACTTACTTGTAACGGCATGTCTCAACATTTGATTGTTCAAATTATCGAATTGCGTAAGCGTTGCACTCAGTGTTGTCTCACGGCGCAGTTCCGGATAGTTCTCGATTTCCGCCACGCACTTAAGCTCAAGTATCTTGCTAACTAGGTAGAATCGATGTCCCTGCAGATAAAAGTGCACCTGGAGTCGCTGTCGACGCAATATATAATCGTGGGCAGCTATGCTCGTATCTATAGTAGGCTGCAGTTCCCCAAGCATTGGCTGGAAGGAGTTGATTGAGTTGTTGGGTTGTGGTTGGGGGGTTGAAAGAAGAAAAAATGTTGTGAGTGCTTTTTGAGTGCTTACCTGCTCGCCGTTGATGTACCAAGTGAGCTTTGTGGCCAGACTGGAGTAGTCCGAGGTGCAAGTAGCGCTGAGAAACTCCTCCATGCGATACATTGAGTTGAAGCCGTCGATTAGGGGATCACTTTGTGGCAAGGCTGAAGTCACAATTTCACAAATGATACAAATTATCAACTAATGGAATGAGTGCTTTATAGACAGACACTCACCTGCCACCGTCATGTTGTCCTCCTTTGCAGCCAGCTTAAAGTGCGGCGCATCTCCGCTCACCTCGCACTTAAAGTTGCCCGTTGACTTGGCACCCAGCAGACTGAGATCCACACGGCACGTGGACTCGTTGCAAAAGTACTTGCCATCAAGCACTTGAATGCCAGCAACAGGAAACGTTATATACACCGGACGCATCAATGGTGTATATCTATTTGTAGCGATTTATGTTATAGCATAAGTTGCCAATTGATTTGGATTGGATTACCTGAAGAACTCCAATCGATCCTTGTACCATTTGACTGAGTTCAAGGTGTGTCCGCTCATATCGTAGCTGCAGGATAGCGTCACATTGTCTCGAAAATCAACAATTTCCGGCACACTGATGTCCGTTACAAACAGCGCCGAGATCCTCTGCATATCTACAACAACAAAAAAGATATAAAAATATAAGTTGCATACAGTTTGACAGGCACTACAAACCACACAAAACAAACGAGAGAGAGAAAGGGAGAGGAGTGCATAATTTTTAATTCATACAGCTGACTAGCCAGGTGTTGCTTTGGGTGGAGGAGAAGGGGGGCCACATCGAATAAATTTCAAATTCCATGAAATGAATATGCAAAATAGTCGTAGTTGTGTGTGGCCAGGCAAACGAAAATAAAAGCAAGCTAAACGCAACAAACTGCAGCATTAGATACGCTCATATGTCTGTGGCACACAGGTATGCGTATGTGTGTGTGTGTGGTTCCATTCTGTGGCATGTGGGCTGTGTGTAGGTGGCTAGCGATAAGAGCAACGGCTATGGCAACATATGCAACCTGATGCGGTGCACTTGCCACAAATTGATAAGAAATGCGAACCAAAAAACTGTCAAACGACACGAATTATTTGTGTGTGTGTGTGTGTGTGTGTAAGGGTGTGTTATCCTATGGCAACATACATATTTCATGCCTAGCTTCATTTGAATTGCAAAAAATGGAAATGCTGCAAAGCTAAGAGAAGAATCTAAATCAAAAGGTAGAAAGTAGAGTTTCGGGGACATTCTCCAAAATGTTATTTGAAGAAATGATTGAAAAGTTCAAAGAGAAAATCGAACAAAACAACTTCCATTGTATCGAATATATTTTTCGTTTTTTATTTGTGATTAAAGTTTGCGTTCTTCACTAATTGGCTAACTTCGACAGCTTATGTCAATAACGATCTATTCGAATACAGATTTATTCAAACCTTATACGAAATCTTATTAAATTAAACAAAATGCTTAAATTATACTCATTAAACTTATAAATATCGAATAATTTCAAAGCCATTCCCTGCTTCCCAACAATTGCCAATGAAATATGTAAATTTGTCTTTAAGATGGAACAAAAACTTGCTATTTCGGGTTTACTCAACAGCATATGCAAATTTCCTGCTAATTAACCTACACATTTTACTTTACTACCAAACACACACACACCGACAGCCACAGAAGCGACGAATTTTTGTCTAGCAAGATAAATTTACATATGAATTTGGCAAAAAGGACGCGACGGCAAAAGTTCAGTGATAAATTCATTTAAAGATGCCGAGACGTTTATGCAAATATAAAGGGTCTATCTCGCTCTCTCTCTTTGTGTGTGCTTGCGGTTGGTTTTTGTGGGCATCGAGTTGGCATATATATACTATATACATATATAGCACTTAAGACTTCTGATTTGTATGCTACAAAAATAATGGAATTTACATACATATCTATACATACAATCTAATAAAATCAAAGGATATTGCAACTATGCATATTTGAAGCCAAATTGTGA
Organism: Scaptomyza flava; assembly: GCA_030179655.1. Classification (NCBI taxonomy): domain Eukaryota; kingdom Metazoa; phylum Arthropoda; class Insecta; order Diptera; family Drosophilidae; genus Scaptomyza; species Scaptomyza flava. Next base: position 4,248,273 of record JARNME010000012.1, read on the forward strand.
ATTGTATGTGCAACAATAACTGAACAAACACAGAGGAAGACGAAGAGAGGGAGAGAAAGTCTTAAACTTACTTATAGAAAAGTCATTTGACGTTGTTGCTGCAACAATGTTTGCAACTGCACAAAGTGAAATTGAATGCACAATATGTAATTCCATTAGGCTAGTTAAAGCTATACCCAGGCACCAAGCTTACAAAACTAAGCGTAAAATATTAAAACATGTCGAATGAAACTTTCTGTGCCACTTCGTTTTCTGTCTGCGTGGCTTGGTTTCAGCCATGTGCCATGTGTGCCGTGCGTCTTTTGTGAAGTGTTTGAGATGAATGGCGAATGGGCCCCAAATACTCCCAAACTGTGTTCGGAGTTGTAAGTTGTAAATTAAATATGTCAGCGGCATTCAGTTCAAACCGCAAAGTTTTCTTATGCTGCGTTGCCCAAGAGGTTGAAGTTGACTTTCTTAAGATACGCAAAAGAAATATCGAGCGTTTTCTAATACTAAATTTAGTTAGTGAGTAAGTAAAGTCTTATTAAAGTTGACTTAAGTCAGAAGCTCTATTAATACTCGATTGCCAATGAAAAATGTATTTTGATCAAACTCTTCGTTAGACTCTAGAACAATATGCACCACAAAACAACAATCTTTGAGGAAGACAACAAAGACTTAATTGACTATAAAGCACACGTTAGCATTTCGCTATTTGATAAACTTAGTTTTTGAATAATCTAGCAAGTTACACGTAGCTTGAAAGCCACAATCGACATCGACTTGAATTTGCCATTGGGGCAAAATGGCAGCTCATTTAATGCGCTGCAAATTAATTGCCCCATTGCCATTGGCAATTTATGTGCCAGGAGGCGATAGCGAGAAAGGAGCACAAAAGGGGAGAGAGAAAGAGAGGGAGAGTGAAGAGATGCCTTTGGCAGACTGCCTAATTGCGAACATTTCCGAAATACAATTTAACTTTAAACTGCACTCAAGCTGCTGCTGCAGCAACAGCAGCAGTTCTCTCTCGCTCTCTCGCTCTCAGCCAGTGCAAAAGTTGAAGCAGCACAAATTACCAAGTGCCAAAAGGCAGCAGCATCAAGGCATCAAAAAGCAAATGAAAACGAAAATGAAAATGAATAAACGGCAGATGCAACTGCTGTTGAAATTATGGCTAAAGTCATTAAAAGAGCAACCAGGCTCGAAGGCTCGAATGCTCGACAACTGCTGGCCAGCTAGCCAGCCAGCCTCGGTCATGGATTGAAAAAGCCTTCCGTCAATATTGATTTGCGGTTAAACAGAAGACAAACAAACCGATGAAAAAAAAGAACATAAACACAAACAATTATAAAAATAATACAGAAAAGTAATCTGATTGCTGGCGGGGCCCGATATGAAAAACATTTAACAATCAAACGCGCTGTCGAGTCAAAGGCGATTTGTATTTGCACGCATTACGCATACGACACGTTGTTCGTGTTCAGCAATGCTGCTCCCACTAATTCTCGCACGCTTCTAAAGAAAAAAAAGCAGCAGACTGCAATTTAATTGCAGTTGCAACAAGCATTCATCACGTACTTACCAATTAAAGAGCAGCAGAAGAAAACCAGCAGCCAGCCGTTATCCATTTGTTGTTGGTGTTGTAGTTTTTTGTTTGCTCGCAAAAATTGTTTGAATAAAATTAATTGGAAATGCGTTGCAGTAATTTTCACTCGAGTTGCTGCTGTTGTTGTTGTTGTTGTTCACTGCACAGTATAAATAAAAAAAAAATTGAATGCAATTAAACTTGTGTGCGTCTCATATTTTTGTATACAGTAGAAATCGTTGTGACTTTGTTCACGTTTGGTTACAAATATTTTTCTTATTATTTTGTAGTCTTTTGCTGGTCGAGTGAATTGTTTATTATTTCAATAGCCAATTGGTATTGCACACAAAGACCAAATTGAAATGCAGTTGCTTCAAGCCAAGTTATTGAGACGATGAGAAAGAGAGAGAGGCAGACAGAGGGATAGAAAAAAGTATCCGAGTCGAATGGCAAAAGGCAATTAATTGAATGCAGTGTCAAAGGCGAGTTGAAGGCAATATTATTAGGAAAATAATAAAATCTCTCTCGACTCTACTATATAGTAGATATACTGTACATATATACATAGCTCATAAGCAAAGTCATGCAGAAAAGTTCAAAGGATGTTCGGTTCTCTCTTCGTCGTTATAAATAAATAACAAACATTTGAAAAATAAAACGAAGAAGAAAAACAGCAGGATGTATGAAAGAGAAAGGCACTGACTGGATTGCTTTTTTTTGGCTTGGCTTGGCTTATTGTATGGGAATATAAGGATTGGGGAATGGAAATGAAAATGGAAATAGAAATAGAAATACGAATGAAGTTGGCTAAAAGGGAAAGCAGAAAAACAACAACAACAACAACTAAGGAGACGCAGACGATATCAAAACAGGAAACAAAAACGTTGCCAGCTGGGCGTGGTAGCTGTCTCTTCTCTTCCCCTCTGTCTCTCTCTCTCTCTATCTCTATCTTTTTCTATCTGTCAGTCTGTGTGTGAACTTAAATAATTTAAGTGCCAAATACATGCAAATTCATGTGTTTAATATTTGAGAATGCTTTCACTGCCGCACCCCCCCGCCCTCATAGTACCGGAATTTTGAAATTATGTTTATCTTAATGCATCACCCCTCCCATCCGCCCTTACACTTTTGGTGCCGCACGACGACGACGACGACAAACAACGACGACGACGTCAAACGGAAACGGAAGCTCCGCGCTCAATTAGTCAGCTTGTCCGGCGACTTCATATCTTCTTTCGAGAACTTTTTATCACTTGATTGTTTTTAGTTTTTTTTATAAGATTGTTTTAACAATATTCACTTTTAACTCATACAAACAAATGTTCCGTTTGCTGTAGCAACTTTGGCAAGTTTATTTTTAATTCTCTTGTTTTTTGTTGTCACTTCGAACGATATTTGAAATTGGGCAATGCGTTTGCTCAAAGTATATCCGCACGGCTTCAAGTTTACGAACTGACTGAAGCTGCAGCAGCAGCACCAGCCACACAGGAGATTCACTGTTCACACTCCTCGTCGGCATCATCGGCTTTGTAAGCGTCGTCGTCGTCGTCGTTGTCGTCGCTGTCGTTGTTCTCGTTGCCATCGTTAATTTTGTAAATGTAAAATGCTGCTGCTTCTCTCAGCATCCGCCTCGTTTACACGACAGCTCGTTTCTGTTGGGCAAAGAGAAAGTACAGCGAAGAGAGAGCATCAGCATTGAATTTGTAGCTTTGTAGCCGACTGTTAAGTGACGCTGTTATTAACAGTGCTGTTTAACATAAACAGCCACTGTTGTTGGTCTTTATTCTTAATTTATAAAGTTTTGTAATATTTGTTGTTGTTGTTGTTGGTAGCAAGGGTAATTGCGTTTGTCAACTAATACTTTGGCACTTAACACTTTATCGACATTAGCATATTTATGGCCAGGTAACTTTTTTGACAGCCCTGCAATATTTGCAACTTATTTAGTTTGTATGCAACTTTGATGCCCTTCTATTTGAATACGTGTGTAATAGTTAAGACAACGATAGTTGGTAGTTATATATATACCATATATTTAACAACAATATTGGCCTTGCTGGCTGCAGCTGCAGCATGTGAAAATATATATATATATAACGTGCTGTGGCAAAAAAGTGGCCAAGACAAAAAATATGAGCAAACATAAACAAAAAAATAAAAAGTGGAGACCGGCAGCAGCAGTCGCAGGCAGCGTTGACGGGAACGAAGCCAGCACAAAGTCATCTTATCATTTCATGAATAATGCAGGGATTTGTTAGGGACACATGACTGGAATTTTACGCAAAAGTTGTGATGATGCTGCTGCTGCTGCTGCTGCTGCTGCTGCCGCCAACCAGCACGCAGGCCAACACTATGATTGTTGTTGTTGTTGTTTGCTACACTATAACTGCACGCTGGTTTTGCTACAACCCAACACGAACCTCTTTTTTTAGGGTTTAGGGTGCGGCAATCAACAGAAAATTGCAGATTTTAAATTCAAAGCATTTTCGTCGTAGTCGCTTTTAAGCTTACTTCTTTACTCCCGACCCCTCGCCCCTCTTTGCCGTTGCTGTGCGTGCATAAAGCAACTTAATTTCTGATGCTAAAATATGAATATTAAAACAAAAGCAACGACATGCAGCTAGCTCTCTCACTCTCTTTCTGTCTGTCCCTTTTTCTACCTTAATAAAGCTCCATATGCTGCTGCTGCTCCTGCTGCTGCTGAGCTGCTTTTGAAGCGGAAGTGAGTGCTGTAAATGGCATTTCCGGCGCATTTTCGACACACACACACGTGTCTGTCTGAGCAAGAGCAAGAAGAAGAAGATAGTGCACAGCTACCTGCTACCTGGTCACAGGCTCAGCTACTTACATTATATGACTTTCGCATCTTCATCACATTTTTCTGCTTCTTGTCTGCCTTATTTATATATATATTTTTTTTAAACTTATTTCCCATCTACCACGCCAGTCACGTGACAACGGAAACTTTCCACAACAAACAGCAAAAAAAAAAAATAATAACAAAAATGCAGCAAGCAGGAACAAAAGTGCTGGCATTCAACGCCTGCTCGCTCAGTGTGTGTGTGTGTGTGTGTGTGTTTTTGTGAATAAAAGTTTTCGCAACAAATAAATCACATATTTTAAGAATTCATAAGTTTAAGTTTGCTTTATGACTCTTGTTTACATACATACGCTCTTGCCAAGCCATCGTATTACACAACACGCTGCGTATGCGCAACATTTGCAATGCACATGCAACAAAACTTTTCGCGGTTGCAACATTGCTGTCAATAATTAATGCCTGGCCAGGACACCATCAAAGTTTGACAGCAAAAACAAAAAATGTACATAATAAAAAGCGAGCTACACAAACCGAATAGGGATAAAATTTAAGTTCTGTTTAAGACAAAATTAAGGCTATTCCGTTGGAAGCTTTTGGTAAATGTTAAAGAACACAACTTAATCAACAAAATAAACTATCTAACAGATATGATTCAAGCTGTGTTAAACTTAGAATTAAAAACTTTAGATGAGATAAGCTTAGAATAGATCAAGCAAATGTATAACAACATATCAGTATTCATGCTTTAACAATGAAGTTTTTATCTCCCTAACGTATCTATCATATTAAAAATATATCCTTTAACCGAGCATGTCACTAAAAATAGCCCGCAAAAATCTTAGCTCAAATTTAACAAACCTTGTGTGATGCCATGATGCATGCCACAGAGAGTGGCAATCAAGTTTACAGCTTATGATGCACAAGGAGTGGCGGTGAGGAGGAGGATGGGCTAGTCGTTGTCGCCGTGCTACCTTAATGAAAAACTAAATTGTCAATCAGCCATGAATTAAATGAAATGAAGTGTAAAATTACAATTTCATCCAATTTGCAATTAACTCAATGAGAAGATAGCAATTTTTTTATATCCTTTTTTGCGTTGCGTTTTATATTCATTTTCAAATTATTCCAATGGAACGCACATGCAACAACGCGAGTGTCGTCGTTGTTCGGCGAGTGTGTTGAGAGCTGCACACTTTCACTCAATGCCACAACAACAACAACAGCAACAACAGTAATAGCAATAGCAACACTTTGTGGTTGCACGGAACGCTGACAGCATGACAGAAGCATCGGCAGTAGCAATCGACGGGACAGGAAGGAAGATAGAGGTAACTACTGGCACCTGGGGAATGGACCAGCAACAACAACAACCACAACCATAACAGAAACACAAATCGAGGCAAGTTGCAAAGTTGCAAGCCGGGCCAAGTTTCGCGTTCACCTTGCTGCTGCTGCTGCTGGATGCTGCAAAAGTGCAAGTTTAATTGCATTGAGTGTAACTAGTTAATGGCTGAAATTGCAAATTGAAATGGTGACAAAGCAATTGAGGTCAAAAACTCCCCGAGCAGAGCATCGACAGGCAGCAGCTGAAGAAGAGGCAGAGACAGCGGCAAGTGCAGCACAGCAATGAAAGAGACGAGCGCTAATTACAAGAGCGGACATCGCTGGCAATGGGGTCATTTGGCAATTTGCTGTTGCAGCTGTAGCTGTATACCGATGCCGGCAATATTCAATGCAAAATAAAAATATTACATCAAACAACAACAACGATAACAGATGTGTACAGTGTGAAATGTCAAAGTTGCAATGTTGCAACTAAAAACATTTACAAATTGATTTTTTGCTGCCACAAGTTGAAATAGCAAATAAACATACGTATATATATATATTTATTTTTGCATATGAATGGCGTACAAAACCGCAACGGGACTTGATTGCCAATTGCACAACAAATACACAGACACACAGACACACTTGCAACTAATGCATTCAATAGCACATTTTTGGGGGCACAATAATATAATGTCCATAATAAAATGGCCATTTGCATGTTCATTTCGGGAACGCCGACATAAACGCAAAATAAATGAATCCAAAAATTGCCACGTCACAGCTAACTGTGGTTGTTATTGCAGTCTTTGTTCTTGTTGTTGTTGTTGTTGCTGTTGGAGTCATTGCCGCATTGGGAAATTAACATTTAACATTCGATGCTTAGTTGACCAAAACTAAAACGTGTTTTAATGCATCGACAATTTTTATGCGAGTGCCATCGCTGCGTATACGCAATCCCACAACATTTATGTCGGATTAATGTTGGGGTCAGCAGACTCTTTCGGCAAACCAAAATTGCCGCCTGATTGTTTTATTTTTATAGTATATATTCTATGCTTAAAGCTTTCTAAATCAAATTTTGTTTTGAATTTTTAAGAATCTTTTTTAGTTTTCAATTGCATTCAACTCGTTTTTTATAGTATAATCTTCCATGATATGATTTGCCTGTTATCAAGGATGGAAATATTGAGTTGGCAAGCAACAGCAACTTAAGTGAAACAGCCCGCAATTAATCTATGGATTATTAACTGACAATTAAACTCAGCAGCTGGCGCTGCCGCTGCTGGCATCTGAACAGGAGGTATGCAGGTAAAGAACACTTGGTTATTAACATACTCAACGCCATATTGAATGCAAAAATGAAAATGAAAAGAAAACCGGTTGAATGCGAATATGGCGAATGCCATAAAAATGAAAATCAAGTGATGAACATGACGAACATTTCAATCAATCAAGAGGTGTGAAAATTATACCAAGCTGCGTGCAGAGGAAACGGAAATTGTATCGCATTGTGTGTGCAGTTGCAATACAAAATGGTAGCTGTGTGTGTGTGTGAGTTTTCTGGTGTACATTGCATTCGACGCTTGAAGCTGTTGTAAATGGCACTTGATTTCGATATTTCAATCAGCGATTCGTGCAGTTTGTTAAGCTTTTTGCATATTTTATGCAATTTGAACGACAGCCTGCTTGCTTGCCACAAAATATCTGTAGGCGGCAGCAGCAGCAACAACAACAACATTATTAGATATGCCTTGCATCATCAGGCAGCCCACTGGCGACATTAAATCATCGATTCAGCTAGTACTACCTGTTAAGAGCTTCATCCGCATTTTATCTTTTGCCTTTTTTTTTTGGGGGGGGCTTCATTTCGATTTACACTTGGCCAAACGTCCAGGTTGAGGCCAACATTTGAGTCTATGTCTGTCTGCCTTGCTTTATCGCTCTATCTCTTTCGGGTTGTATGTGTCGCTTGTGGATATTTTGAATGCGCGCATTTCGATCACGTGATTGAGATTTTTACATTTAAAACGTGACTGAAATATTTTGCAGGTTCGTCACTTCAATGCCTAGCCGCAGGACTCCATCGGACCCATTTTCGCCCCAACAACTTGGCAATGGAATTTATTCAATGCTGTGCCCGGTGCCCAGTGCCCAGAGGCCAAGCTTGCCGAGTCTGGTTGCCTTTTATTATTATTATTTTTATGGCTGCTGCTGGTCAACCCCAAACTATCAGCTGGTCGCTTTTTGGGGTTCATTTTTGTCCTTCGTTTAAATGTGTCTGCTTTTGTTCTGTGGCATTTTTTTCAATCAACAACAAATATAGCAAGTGTTAACTAGATTTAAATAATGCATTAGCATTCACATTCTTGGTCTGCGTTACAAGACATTCAATACGATGCTACAAAACATTTCCACAACAACAGCAACAGCAGCTGCAATTGCAACTGCCACAGCAACTGCATATTTGTCATTTAATTTATGCATTCAATTTGTTTGCCATTTGCTGCATTTACATATAAACTATAAATGCACAATTAATTGTCAGCTAATTTGCGAATTAATGCTGTCGAAATGGTCGTAATTAAATACGACCAGCTTAAGCTGTAGTCTTAAAACATATTAAAAATGTTTTACTGCAGCCAAAGTATTAATAATCACTTTTCTATTTCATTTATAATCGCTTTAGTCTACCCAATCAACAAATCATTTTGTGTTTTTTCTTTATTTCGAGGATTAACTTGAAATTGGAGATTGCAAGGAGATTTAAATGTTTATTTTTTAGAATATAACTAACTATGAAGAACATGAATTTACAAGTATTTTGTCAACTCATACCTCAAAAAATGTTGGAGAAAAAAAAACAAGCACTAAATTGTTTCGTAATTGAAAGGCCAAGCTTATAGTATTATTACAGACTGACATATTTGTATAACTTTCCATTTTTAAGCTACAAGAAATAGTTGATATTTCAATGAATTTATGGTTTGCGGTAAAGTAATATTCTGAAGGAAATTTACAAATTTTCGAAAGCACTTCTTGCATGAAGTGTGAAAGCTGCATGCCAATAAAAGTCATTTTCAAGTATTAAAGGCATAAAGCAACTCGACAAATGGCTCAACAGAGCCCGAAAGAGTCAGAAACTACTCTCCAACCGAGACTCATGTGGCTGACAATTAATTGAAATTGGAAGCAGTAAGAACAAATACAACAACAAGTTGAAAATTACAAAAAGTTCAAAATAAATGGCAATTGAAACACTTTTTATTATATTTTATTCATTTCTTTGTTGCTGTCTTCACAAAAGATGCCAAAAAATATTTATATTCACATGCAGTTAAAGTTAAATAATAATAAAAAATAAAATAAAAAAGTTTGCAAATGTTTTGCTCAGGCTGTAAATAAAATGTAATGAAATCATACCACACACACACACATACACATTAAAACTTGTAACTTTGTGATTTACAACGAAAAAGGAGAAGGAAAAGAAGACGACTGCAGCGAGCTTGTTAGCCAAAGTCTTTCAGTTCATACGAGACATATGTATGTATATAGTTTTTGGGTCGCCTTCTCTGCGTAATTTCTACATTGGCAATTAAAATTTCGTATGAGTTGCTTGCAATCACTGCACAAGTTGCTACTGCGACTGCCACGCACAAGCAAGCAAACAACAGCACATTCATAGGGCGACAATCTCAGCTGGTGTCTGCATAATTTAAAGCATACATTTAGGCTGCCATCGCTCGACTGTTCAAGCCGTCCTCAGCGCCTGCTGTGACAACTGTGTGATAAATGCCTCGCACACCAAAAACACTCACACACACACACACACACACTCGGATAGGGAGAGAGCTGCTGACAATTTCCAAACAATTTTCAGACTCAGCCATTCGAGCAGGTTTCCATGTTTGGTTGCAATGATTGCCGTCTTGGATTTTGGCTTCTAGCTCCCATTTGATTATGGTCTTCATTGCCCCTCTCTCTTTCGCCTTGTTCTGCACTTAAACGCATGTAAACTAGCAACAAATGTTTAGACAAAACTTTTTACTTGTTACTTTTGCATACGTACATACATAGCATACATATTTCTGAAAGACTTTACTTGAGCAAAAGGCGAGAGAGTTGGAGGCAAATGCATTCTTGTCACTTTGGGATATCAGTTTGTTTTGCAAGTAAAAAGTACAAAATTCTATTATTGGATGAAAACATGCATTGTTTTTGTATATTTGTGTGTGTGTGTGTGTGAATAAATAGAACATGAGCCGGACTAAACACTAGTTAAAGTTGTTAATTAGACATTTGAGATTGAGAATTAGATTTGCGTTTAAGTTTCTTTTAGGCATTTACAATTTGTAGGCTCGTCGCATCATCAGATCAAAGTACATATCATTGTCAATCGATGCACTAATTGAGGCATAATAGTTGATAAACTCTTCATGAGTAATCTAAAGCAAACAAAATATATTAAAATAATAAATAAATACCAACAAATTAGTTATTTCTACGTACTTTGCCATCTAGATTGCCTCGACCACCTTCAAAGTTGTGCAAGAAATCAGTTAATATCTCATCCTCGGTCAATTCGCCGCTTTGATACTTCGGATGCTCCTTAACCGAATAGACATTCTTAAGATCGGCAATGGTAATAACACCATCATCATCTCTATCCATTTTATTAAATGCCAAATCAATGATAGACAATCGACTTTGATTCATTGGAGGCTGTCAGAGCAAGTCAATATGTAAGTAAATTAATAGGAATCTCTCCAAGTAAACTTACGCGCAACTTGAGCAAAAACTCCGTCATGTTGATAGAACCGCTGCCATCCTCATCGAAGCTAAGTTGAAATAAAGACATTAAGCATTTAAGATTTCAGATTTTGTTGAATTCCTGACACTTACTCATTAAACATCTGCCTGATTTCATCATCTGTCACATCGAGTCCAATGTCCCGAATTCCCGTTATAAACTCCTCCTCGTTGAGCGCCTTGCTGCCATCATCGTCCATGGCACGAAATGTTCTAAATAATTAATTCAACAATAGACATGTAGTTAAATACATTATACTAAATCTCATTCTCGAAGAATACAACTCACCTGCCAAGGCCCAAAATGCCTGTTGCGCCACGACTGAAGCAAAGCAAACGCAGCTTGGTAAGAGGTTCCTTGTCAGCGCCATCAGTCAGCTCTCTCAACGAACTGCTTACCAATTTGGCTTCCAGCGTGTACAGGTCTCCGTTTGAGGGCTGTAAACAAAGTAAAACAAGGATCATTTTTGTATGCAAGAACAAGAGATATTGATCGATTTATTTTTGATTACTCATTGTGCTCTGTGTTTATGTAATTATAATCATTAATTCTATTTAAATCTTTCGAAACAAACCCGCATTGCAAGCCATACATACATCAAAGTAATGACTAACTTGTAATTCAATGCGTTCCGTTGTGTAAATATAACTTGAGCAACTGAGATGATTTGGAAGTGTTAAGTGAATGGCATGAATCATCAAAACAGCATCAGCTGATCTTGGGTAAGTTCTTTCGATTCAGCTCTTGTTGCTTTTAGGGAAATTATTTTCATTTTTGTGAAAGCATTTGAGTGCAATTTGTTTAATTGAAGCCCAAGGTGAAGGTCGTTCGGCAAAGTTTAGACACACAAATAAACCTCACAAAAATGAAAGAAAAGCAAAGTGGGCAAAAAATAAAACCAAAAACAAAACCGTAAGATGAGGAACAACTTACATCCATTGCAGCAAGTTTTTGAGGTTGTTTTTATTTTTTTTTATATTTTTTTTTCTATGGCGTTTTTCACTAAATTTGCCTTTTACTGCGGGTTTTTTCTTCTCTGAAGCAAATGGATAGCTCCAAGATACTTGTTACTTTAGCGGCTTTGAAATGCAAACTGAATACGATAAACGAAAAAAGTAAAAATTATATACATACAGCGGCGGCGATGAATAAAAAGCTAAGCGCGCGTAACGAGCGGTTGCGAGAGCGAGGGAGAGCAAGCGAACGAGCGTAGCAGCTTTGAAATGAATGGAAAATGAAATGTGTGTGGATTGTGGAGCTCAAAACTAGTTACTTACTTACAAACATTTATAGTCATATGGCGCAGACAGACAGTGGGCCGCTAACTGTCTGAACGATTCACACATTTTGCGAATCGCACTATCTCTCTTGCTCGTACTAGATGTGGCCACCTGTTCTAGCTTTTGTGCAACGCTACACAGCAAAAACATTTTATTTCAATTAAAGTTGCTGGCTTGTTTACCACCCAACCCTCCGTCTTGTAGCTTGTCCAGTCGGGCAATTTGGTGGCCCTGGTCTGGCCAATGTTTGTGCGAGACAAACATGTGACGCTGTTGAAGCGCCAACAAAACAACAACAAACAAATACAACGTCTACCTCAGCTGATAAATTGATGTAGATTAAAATGAAAACACCTAAAAGTATGCAATGACATCTGCAACTAGCGGAAAATGTCACAAAGACTACAACAACTATGAAACACTCTTCTCCAATGGCTTTTATGGAGGCTATCAACAAAAGTTTTCATGCATATAACTAAAAAGAATGTCAGCTTTTAAATTTTTACCACTCACAATTGGAAGTAGTTTCAGTAGAAACGAAGTGTGTTCAGAAATCACCAATAAAAATTCACTGGTGTGTGATTCTTATCGCATTTCCATTCCACTAAGCTCGCGGAACAATTGCGATTGTGATTTCGATAAGATAAGTGTATGTAATGCTATAAAAACGATACTATATACCCAAGAGTATTCAGGCAATGTCACATGCGTTTTTATTGTATTGCAGTTATTATAGTTACTCATAGCGACATGATAAGATGAGAATACTAAATAATAGCTATCGATTGTACTAGCTTAAATGATGGGGAAAGTTATGAAATTTACAGAACTAAATAAATAAATTCTCTTTGAAGAGAAAGAACAGAAAAAATAATAATACAAAATAACATAAATATTAACTATAGAAAGATTTTACAATAAGGATCTCATTATGAATAAATAAAAGTGTTTATTGCTGTTGTTATTGTGCTTTTAACCAATTGCCAATTCACTTAAAGAATTGGTAAATATGTAAACAAATTTCATGGGCCAAAGTAATTTGCCAAATTACATATATTGCCATTTCCCATGGTGCTTGCATGTTAATGTCTGAATATGTGTGTGTGTGTGTATGAGTGTGTGTATGTATGCAACTGCTTAATTGGATGGACGATAGCATGTCCTTTGGCCATTAAGTTGACAATGGTACACCAAAGTGCAGTATCTTGTTTAAATTCTATCTAATTACAGTTATTAAAACTTAATTTGTTAAAGTAAAAATAATAAAAATGAAGAAACGTCGAGTATCATTGGAATAAGATCAATGCAAATCATTTATCTATATCCTAATGATACTAAAACGTTATTGCTTATATGAACTTAATAATTGTTTGACTTAATTTTGTGGTGTTTTTGTTGTTGTTTACCTTGTGTCTGCGCTGCCAGCTCGTCTTGCGCGTCTGGGCCCCAATGAACATGACTGCCCACAAATTGAAAGCGAACTGAGCGCCGGGCATTGGCAATGGGCCCTTGACTCATATTTAGGCCAGTTGGGCTATAGGCAGCAACCAGGCAACAGCCCGCCACAACATACAAATCGGACAATGACCGACCCTACCCTACACATAGCAAGCATTGTCGCTGGGATTGCGGACAAACGGCCATAACTTTTTAATTATGACAATCAATACGGAAAAACAGAACAAACGGAATTAAATAGACGGCCGTGGAATTTGTTGCAACAAGCTTTAGTGAAGAGTTGTCGACAAGCAGATACCCTGTACATAGTTTAGGAAAAGAATGCAATAATAATTAATAATAGGGTATTTAATAAGCTTTATATCCATTATGTAGCCTGTTCTTTACTATATGTTATTTTATCTTATTTCCTCCATCGACCTTATCGCATCACTTTTGTAAATGAAGTTGGGTGCGTTACAATCTTATCGCGTCATTTACACTCGATAGTCAGATCAACCTACCGCCACATTTATCGGTAGTGTATCGATGTGTGGAACTACCACCTTCGACTGTCAGCCTACTACAATTATCTTATATTTAAACATTTGTCGCATAAAAATGTAAATGTTTACAGTTTTCGCACAAGCGTTTCTCGACTAGAAGCCCAAATAAAATCATAAATGTCAATGTTTAATAAATTTAAAGTCACTTTCGATAAAAATCAGATCACATGCGCATATCTCTTTGAGCTGGAAGGAATACTAACAAGTATAAATCTGCATGGTATTCGAACGCTGTGTTCTGTGAAATTCCTGTGAATGTGTAAGCCTATAGTCCGACTACGAAGGCTTTTAGTCCGCAGGGCAATAGTGACATGTTGTCCTTTTCGGCTATATGTATGTATGTTTGTGTGTATGTACAAACATACATATATACATTTATTGACATTGTCGTCGCATCAACTGAACCTGAACTCAATCAGTGAATCAATTCACAATTCGCTGATCAAAAGGAAACAATCATACGCATTTGAAGTGTCAGAAATTGCCGAAAACGAAATCGTCAGAGGGGTGGGGCAAGGGCAAAAAGGAAAGAAGTTCGACAGACCAAAGCTCAGTCACTGATGGAGAAAGAGTGGGAGAAGCACAGAAACGAATGATGAGGACCCTTTGGTCCTTCTTGTCAATGCGTTGACACATGCAAAAAGCTTCACTGTAGCTCGATATGTTTATCTATGTGTGTGTGTGTGCCTGTGTCTCTTGGATGCCTTGTGCATGTATTTCCTTTTTAATCAATTTATATGCAAATAAGTGAAATGCTTAACTGAATTTCTCAACCAAAGCCAACTCACTTTACAGTCATCCTCTTCCCTTCACCCTGTCTCCTACAACTTTGCTGTTGCCTGTAGCCTTTTGGCAGTTGCTTGATTGAAAACTTTAAACACATTGATTAACGAACAGGAAGAAAAGAAAAGCAATGTGAAAAGCGTTTAATTGAACTGCTTTTTATTAAATTCCTTGGCCAATTCGTCTGATTGCAAAAACCACACAGCACTGTCTCACTCTTTTCTTTGCCTCTCTCTCGCTCACTGTTGCTATAACATGATGTTAAATACCAAATATTTACTTGGCCAACGTCTTGGCACGTCAAACTCATTTAACTAATATGCCTATCAAGATCACAAAACCAAACCAAGTCAAGAGCAAAACCACTCGAATATTTGCATTTGGCCTAAAATTCTCCCTAACTTTCAGTCAGCCTTGCCCTCCAACTGGATTTGGCACCTTCGTCACACCCGACACCGGCGCCAGTTTGCGACAGCTGAAAAAGAGGTCTTTTTGTCTAAGATGGCGCCGCGTCTCTCTGTGTGTGTGTGTGTGTAAATTGATAGAATCAACTTGATAACTTCATTTCATTAAGTAAACATTAATCACATTAACCATTCGACCCGTTCGCTCTTGCTCTCCGTCCACAAAAACCAGCGAATGAGCTGCGAAAATTAACCCCAAAATGCTTGCCTCTTTTATCAACATTAGTGCTGTATACATTTAATAAGAAAAGCTGTCACACACACACACAAAAACACACACAACCTTTTAACCACAAAGGCAAAAGTCATCTAAGAAAATGTCAACGAGCTAATCAAACTCTGAGTGGATCTTCTGTGTGTGTTTTTGTTTGTTTTGTGTGTGTGTGTGTGTGTTTCCTTTCCTGAGGTCAAGACGCATAAAAGTTATTACTTAATTTAAGATGCCCCGCAACATGATAGACTACGACAACCCTTCCTTCACTTGAAAAGAATTTATTATGTTGCAAATTTCATAAAATGCGAAACACATTTTCAAAACGGAACATCTGCATATTTCAATTTTGAGCAGATTTGCATAAATTTGTATGTGTGTGTATGTATTATGTATATCTAACAGAGCGTGTGTCCTATGAGAAAGGGTTTCCTTATTTTGGAGCTGCCAAACTGGACTGTCTGTCAACTATTTCGGCCCCCAACCAGCAATTTCTTTCTCTGTCTGTCTGATTGTGATTCTGATTAGTTTGAGTTTTTGGCTTTTGAGCGTTGGTGGCAGGCAGCCAAAAATTATTAAAACTGACATGCGCCTGAATGATGACCACGTGTTTTGGCCAACACAGCAACAGCAACAACAACTGTAACAATGGGAAACCTGAGAAATGTTTGATGAAAAATAAATCAGAAAGTTTTTTCATTAGTTCGCCGTTCGACTGATTTGGCAATTAAGTGGATAAAAAAAAGAAGAAAGTTATATGCAAAAAGTTCCTACCAGTTACCTGTTTATATATATATATATATACACATATGTATATCTGATATTGCTGGACTAAGTTTGTATGTATTATTACACCTGCTGGGCATTGGTTGAGTTCTGCCACTTGCTAGGTAGTCGAACTTTTCAAATTAAGCGCAGATTTTGGCAAAAAAAACTTAGAGCTCAACTTAGCCCTACCCCTTACTCAGCAAGGCCTTTCCCCTTCCTTTTTACCACAACTTGCTCTATTTCGTAGTTTACTTAGTAACTAAATCACGTTTCCTATTTAAGCTTAAGAGCTCATTAACGCCAGGTCTCAGCATTATCATAAAACGAGCCAAAAAGCTCCAAACCAGTTACGAGGCAGCGGCCTGATTTTTTTCTTTTGCCGCATTTCACACACACACACACATACTAGCACACCTTCGTCATCAATCGGCATTGAAATTCAATCCACAAATGCCAACAAGGCGACACTCACCAACAACTAAGAGTTGCAGACTCAGTCTCGAGTCTCAGTTCGAGTTCAAGTTTGATTCTGATTTTGATGGGAGTTGTGCTTTTTGGCAATGGCAATCAACACACACATACAGCCTTAGTCCATCACACACGTTGCCATAAAAATGTAAAAGGGAAATAATTTAAAAAAAAAAAAAAAAAATTTCGCACTTCACGTGTCAAATCCTTTTTAATGAGTTTTTTGGTAGCATCAAAAAAGTTTGCAATTTCTTGAACACTTAGCTGTTCACAAGACCACACACACCTCCTAGCCCCTGCGCCACGAACCCCTTCTGTTATTTCCTTCATTTTTTGTCTGAGAGCTACTTGAACTTTATTCATTTTGGTACTTGCGCTAGAAACTGCACATTGGCCTTGAAGTAGCCGCTAACTAGCACACTTTACAGTGTTCCACAAATGGATTTCACTACAATTCGGACTCCAAACTGTATGTGTTAAATGAGATTAAATGTATTTGATTACAAAAGGAGCTTAAAAATCATTTTGCCGAATAATTTAGAGTTTACTTTCTCTTCAATCAAATAGCATTGCTTTCCACTATTTAGTTAACAACTTTAAGGATTTGGCTTAACTCAGTACGGGAGATTATGTTAAGTGGAAGACAGAAATGAGCATATACTAGGCTCCGATTTTATCCTCATTTTGTGTGGAATTAGTAATTTAATTGCTTTCTCAACTGTTGGCCAGCTGCTTATTGAAGCGTTATTGAGGCAAATCATAGAAGAGAGAACATGTGAATGCAGAGGCCGGATTTTAAACTCACACACATACACATACATATGTACATATATGCATTCATAAATGATGTGGCACAATTAAAGGCATTGGCAGCACGTCTGTGGGGAGCGCAAAGTGTTAACCATATTGTTAGTTGAGTCTGGTCTGAGGCAAAAGCTCAACAGACCCGTACAGCCATACAAGTTGAAAGCAGCCTGTTCACGTTCGTCATGGCATCAAAATGCGTGCGTGCTTGCAGTTGCTAGCTGGTTGTGATGGTGGTGGTGCCGCCTAGTGGTGGCTACTGACTGACATCCTGACTGGACTTCGGACTATCCGGACTGACAACACCGGACTACGGACTACGGACTCCGTGTCCATGCAGACCGTCACGCAGAAACGTTTGAAGTCAATTTAAAATGAGCATCCGAGCGTGCAGTCATGAGATGCGCCTGCTGCTCATGATGTGGATGCTGCTCATCTCATCTCCACTTCTCTTCTCTTAGCTGTACTTTGCGCAACATTGTGAAAGTTATCGTTATTGTTGTTATGAATGTTATGTGGCCTGGCTCTTTATGATATAACAGTTCGCCCATGTGTGGTTGTCGTTGCCGTTGACTGCTAATTCCATCGGCTTAAGGCCCCATTCACATCATCCCCTGAGCTTGAAACTAATTTCGACTTGTTTAATTGATCTTGGCCACTAATTTGGCAGCAGTTAGTATACTAACAACATCAAAACTTTAACTCCCCAGCTTCAGTTCCAGTTCCAGTTGCTGCTGTCGATAAATGAAATGTGAATCTAATTATCAGCCGCACACAATGAAATGACGCTTCAACCAACACGTTGCCAACATATCGCCTCAACCATTCTCTTACCCTTGTTAATGTCATCGTTCTCTCTTTCTCATTCTGTCTCTTTTTTTGGTTTGCAACTTTTCTTTGGTTACCGTGGTTATCTGGCAATGCAACTGTTCCTGCCATAAAACTGTCAAAATTAGCTCAAAAGCTGCCGACTGCTGAGGTAGCTGGCAAACTTCCTGCCGTTCTATTGAAGTGCTCCTCTTTGTCAGCTGTACAACTGCCACACTGCCACGCCCACAGGCACTGCCGTTGACGTTATCACTTCCTGCACCCTGTCGCAGTCGTGTTGCATCCCTCTCTTCAGGCACGCAGCACTAAAGTTGCAACATTTTTCATTGCAGCATACAAATTAATTGAATTTTAAGCAACTTTAGTTTCGGGCAACGCAAATAGTTGCCAAATTCTTATAATAACATGAAACTTAAAAAGCCTTCTCATCAAAAGTCGCACATTGAATGCTCTTTTTGCACATATGTTTGGGCAGATAGTTGGTTGGAGAGGTAAACACACCATCAAAGTTAAGTTAAGTAGATATTTAAGGCTTATACTATTACCATTCTATATAGAAACAAAGTCTGTTTACAAATTGAATATACCTTTGGTAGAGTATAAATTGCGGAAAGTTACAGACAAGCCCAACAAATAAAATGACATTTTGTGGCTAGAAACGAGACGAGAGCAACAATAATGAAATTAAAACAAAATGTGCGTTGAACACATCACAGTTTCGAAATACACTTAAAATCCAACTAACGTGGTGAGAATTATTTGAAAATAATTATTAAGCAACTCATTTTAAACAGAATTCTTTAGCTGATCAACGCTTACCATAACGCACAACTAACTTTTAAGTGCTTTTTATAGTTAGGGTATTCGAATAGTTGACTTTGGGCGACCACACAAAATGGTTGGCACTGTCATCGTTTTAGTTGCGGCCATGAGCCGGACAACAGTGCTGGGACATCATTAGTCCTTTAATTGCCATAAATAACCACAAGCAACCCAACCACCCAACCCAACCCCCCTCCCACTCTCACTCAGACTGACGTTAGCGAAAGGCTCACAACGTACAAGTTGTTAACGTTATTTTTGCAACTTTTCGCACACACACACACCCCAAACTTCGCAGAACAACAATTCCCCCGTGCATAATACAGTGATCCATGTATGTATATGTACGTTAGTGTGTGTGTGTGTGTAGTTTACCAATTGCGCATCATTGTGTTGAGCATATTGTCAAACGCAGGACGCACAGGACGTACAGGACACAGGCACTTTGGCTATTGGCAATGCTTCACTCACACCAACTCCCAAGCCAATTTCTATTGTCATCCGACTGCAATTGCAACTGCATCTCTCCATCTCTTTCACTCTATGTTTCATTCATCTCCCTCGAACTCAGTTGCATTTTCTGTACTGTCAGCCAGCCACTCGGAAATCAGTCAGGAAAAGGCCCATAAACCCGAAAAAAACCCCAATTTGGAATTCTCCATTTTCAACTGTGCAAATTTTTGTGGTCATTTTTGAACTAACTCCGGCCATAGCTGCCCCATGTGCCACATGTTTCCATATTGCCCACTTGCTGTCGATTGGCATTAAACAGCAAGTGTTTGGGACAAAAATGCATTGCTGCTGCAGCTGCTGCTCCCACTTGACAATTAGTTGGTTGCCCCAAAAGGCCTCAAACGTTGTACATTTCCTTTATTGCGGCATTTGCTGCACATTTTGGATGGATTTTGTCGTTTCGCATACGAAAGCAAATTTAACGCTACATTTCAAGTGTTTCAGATAATATGTATTCTTAGACCGCCTTTCGTTTTTTAATACCAATACCAAAATTTTCTAAACAAAGCTATAATTTTAGCCTTTAACTATAGCCATTAAAAGATTTTACTTTGGAAATAAATCTTTTTAGACTGCTAAAACTAATTTTGTTGCACACAATTGAAAAAAGCAGTCCCGGCTCGCGTTTGTTTGTCAAGCCAATTAGCTTTTGGCCGATCGCAGCTGTCACACATTCAAACGAAAAATAATTAAAATCAAATGCATTGTTAGCTTAAAGGGCTATGCCAAGTGTTGCGCAATATTTATATTCTCTGCCTTTTTTTATGACAAAAGGTTTGTTAAGTGTAAAAGTAACTCAATTAAAATTGTATGAAAATATTCTCATATAACTTTCGATCATAAAAATCCCACAACTCAACTTTCAGAGCTTCCGTTTGAAAATAATATTCTACAAACTACAAAGTTTGAGCTAAAAACAGCGTATTGCAAAGTCAAAAGTCTTTAACCGCGACATTTTTATATGTATGGTTTGGAAATTGTTTGTTTGTTTGGCTTTTTATTTTTTCAATAAAAGCTCAAATTATAAACAATCACAATAGAGTAGATGCAGTCGCAATAAGCCCCGACATTAAATGCCAGCTGCAATTGCAATTACGCATCGAGTTGTTGTTTCTATTATTATTAATATTGTTGTTGTTGTTGGGATTGACTCCTGGATTCGTTGGGGTCGCAGCTGCTGCTTGACTGGTATGTGTGTGTGTGCGGCAGAGGATGGGGTCGAGCTGAAGGGTGGAGGTTGAATTGTGAAAGTCTGTTTGGCCGATGTGCAATGCATCGGAGCGCATGAAAATTTACGCTCAGACGCATCCAGTGAGTGAATTTAAAACTGGCTGACTGACAGCTAGACATGGCGCGGGTTGGTGTGGGTGCGGATGGGAAAGCTTAAAGTTAGACAATGGGACAAGACAAGCGGTCCAAAAGCTGCAGCAGTGGCAGCACCAGCAACATTCAAGTCAGGACATAAATGCAAATAAATATGTTCATATTGTCTGCCGGTTGCTGAAGCTCTTGAATCTCTGTGTTAGGGCCCTGTCACGGATTTGTAGCCTGTCAGGGCAGAAGCTTATGCACAAAATGTATAAAAATAAAAAAATAAGAAGAAGAAAAAGAAGAATGTCCTAAGTCAGTTTGTGTGCAGTTCTCGTTTCGAGTCGCTGAATCATTTTGAATCGCTGAATCGTCGAATCGTCGTTGCTGCTATGAATGCTAATTACACGCGCATTTGCCTTGTTAATTATCAATTCAGTTTGCCTGCCATTTGTACTCACTCGAACTCGTACTCGTACTCGTATTCGTACTCGTATTCGTTCTAGTACCCTTGTACTCGTTGTCGTTGTCATAAAATGCCAGCGTTGAGAACATTAAAAATTGTTTGCCGCTTTTGAATTTCAATCGAAGTGTTGCGTGGGCTCCTTTCAACCAGGACCTCTATACTTCTACACACACACTTCTTATACATTTATACACTCGCATAAAATATATATATGTACTAGTATATGTATATATATTTTTGTGCGTTTTTGCATAAATTAATATGCAAATCACACAAACAGTTTCATTAGTAAACATTGCGAGCGAATAAAATGCGCGGCTTATGCTCGCCCATAAAAACCTAGCAACGATTGTAGAGGCTGCTCTTGTTGCTGTGGGCGTGGCAATGGCCATATAAATGTGCCATGTCTTTTTCACACTTAAATTTGAATATAATTTTCTTCAGGGCAATTCCTATGCATCTGTTGAGTAAAGCTAGTACGTACATACATATAAATATGCAGATGTCTGTTCACAATTAAACTATGCAAACATTAAGACTTAAGAAAGTTCATTTTCATTATTGCAACATAGCGTTAAACATAAAATAAAAGCTAAAGCTTGTACATTAGTTTTAAAACGTGGATAAGCAAAAGCTATTACGTTAAAAAAAAAAACAATGTGAGCCCGATCACACGCGAGATGTGTAAACACTTGAAATTGATAAACTTGTACAGTTGCAAGTACTTATACTTTTGCGTGGCTCGAATGTCTCATAGCTCAGTTTCCCGAACTTAACCTAACGTGAACTTAACTAAACTTAACCAACCATGACTTTTAAGACATTGCTTTTGAAAATCGGTTCAGTTTTGCCGAAGTTATGGAAGTCGAAAGATTTGCCAAATGATGATGTCGAATTTTTGGCATAAAATTTTAACATGCAAAATGACCAAAAATCGAATTTTATTTAAATGAAATTTCTTAAATGCAGTTTCATTCTAGGGTCCAAACCATGAGTTTTAAGACATTGCTTTTGAAAATCGGGTCAGTTTTGCCGAAGTTATGGAAGTCGAAAGATTTGGCAAATGTTGATGTCGATTTCTTGGCATAAAATTTTACATGCAAAATGACCAAAAATCGAATTTCATTTAAATGAAATTTCTTAAATGCAGTTTTATTCTAGGGTCCAAACCATGAGTTTTAAGACATTGCTTTTGAAAATCGGGTCAGTTTTGCCGAAGTTATGGAAGTCGAAAGATTTGCCAAATGATGATGTCGATTTCTTGGCATAAAATTTTAACATGCAAAATGACCAAAAATCGAATTTTATTTAAATGAAATTTCTTAAATGCAGTTTCATTCTAGGGCCCAAACCATGAGTTTTAAGACATTGCTTTTGAAAATCGGGTCAGTTTTGCCGAAGTTATGGAAGTCGAAAGATTTGCCAAATGATGATGTCGATTTCTTGGCATAAAATTTTAACATGCAAAATGACCAAAAATCGAATTTCATTTAAATGAAATTTCTTAAATGCAGTTTCATTCTAGGGCCCAAACCATGAGTTTAAAGACATTGCTTTTGAAAATCGGGTCAGATTTGCCGAAGTTATGGAAGTCGAAAGATTTGCCAAATGATGATGTCGAATTTTTGGCATAAAATTTTAACATGCAAAATGACCAAAAATCGAATTTTATTTAAATGAAATTTCTTAAATGCAGTTTCATTCTTGGTGCCAAACCATGAGTTTTAAGACATTGCTTTTGAAAATCGGGTCAGATTTGCCGAAGTTATGAAAGTCGAAAGATTTGCCAAATGATGATGTCGATTTTTTGGCATAAAATTTTAACATGCAAAATGACCAAAAACCTAATTTTGTTTAAATGAAATTTCTTAAATGCAGTTTTATTCTTGGTGCCAAACCATGACTTTCAAGACATTGCTTTTGAAAATCGGTTCAGTTTTGCCGAAGTTATGGAAGTCGAAAGATTTGCCAAATGATGATGTCGATTTTTGGCATAAAATTTTAACATGCAAAATGACCAAAAATCTAATTTTGTTTAAATGAAATTTCTTAAATGCAGTTTATTCTAGGGTCCAAACCATGAGTTTCAAGACATTGCTTTTGAAAATCGGTTCAGTTTTGCCGAAGTTATGGAAGTCGAAAGATTTGCCAAATGATGATGTCGATTTTTGGCATAAAATTTTAACATGCAAAATGACCAAAAATCGAATTTCATTTAAATGAAATTTCTTAAATGCAGTTTCATTCTAGGGTCCAAACCATGAGTTTTAAGACATTGCTTTTGAAAATCGGGTCAGATTTGCCGAAGTTATGGAAGTCGAAAGATTTGCCAAATGATGATGTCGAATTTTTGGCATAAAATTTTAACATGCAAAATGACCAAAAATCGAATTTTATTTAAATGAAATTTCTTAAATGCAGTTTTATTCTGGGTCCAAACCATGAGTTTTAAGACATTGCTTTTGAAAATCGGTTCAGTTTTGCCGAAGTTATGGAAGTCGAAAGATTTGCCAAATGATGATGTCGATTTCTTGGCATAAAATTTTAACATGCAAAATGACCAAAAATCGAATTTCATTTAAATGAAATTTCTTAAATGCAGTTTTATTCTGGGGTCCAAACCATGAGTTTTAAGACATTGCTTTTGAAAATCGGTTCAGTTTTGCCGAAGTTATGGAAGTCGAAAGATTTGCCAAATGATGATGTCGATTTCTTGGCATAAAATTTTAACATGCAAAATGACCAAAAATCTAATTTTGTTTAAATGAAATTTCTTAAATGCAGTTTTATTCTTGGTGCCAAACCATGAGTTTCAAGACATTGCTTTTGAAAATCGGTTCAGTTTTGCCGAAGTTATGGAAGTCGAAAGATTTGCCAAATGATGATGTCGATTTCTTGGCATAAAATTTTAACATGCAAAATGACCAAAAATCGAATTTCATTTAAATGAAATTTCTTAAATGCAGTTTCATTCTAGGGTCCAAACCATGAGTTTTAAGACATTGCTTTTGAAAATCGGTTCAGTTTTGCCGAAGTTATGGAAGTCGAAAGATTTGCCAAATGATGATGTCGATTTTTGGCATAAAATTTTAACATGCAAAATGACCAAAAATCTAATTTTGTTTAAATGAAATTTCTTAAATGCAGTTTTATTCTAGGGTCCAAACCATGAGTTTTAAGACATTGCTTTTGAAAATCGGTTCAGTTTTGCCGAAGTTATGGAAGTCGAAAGATTTGCCAAATGATGATGTCGATTTCTTGGCATAAAATTTTAACATGCAAAATGACCAAAAATCGAATTTCATTTAAATGAAATTTCTTAAATGCAGTTTTATTCTAGGGTCCAAACCATGAGTTTTAAGACATTGCTTTTGAAAATCGGGTCAGTTTTGCCGAAGTTATGGAAGTCGAAAGATTTGCCAAATGATGATGTCGATTTTTGGCATAAAATTTTAACATGCAAAATGACCAAAAATCGAATTTTATTTAAATGAAATTTCTTAAATGCAGTTTCATTCTAGGGTCCAAACCATGAGTTTTAAGACATTGCTTTTGAAAATCGGGTCAGATTTGCCGAAGTTATGGAAGTCGAAAGATTTGCCAAATGATGATGTCGATTTTTGGCATAAAATTTTAACATGCAAAATGACCAAAAATCGAATTTTGTTTAAATGAAATTTCTTAAATGCAGTTTTATTCTAGGGTCCAAACCATGAGTTTCAAGACATTGCTTTTGAAAATCGGTTCAGTTTTGCCGAAGTTATGGAAGTCGAAAGATTTGCCAAATGATGATGTCGATTTTTGGCATAAAATTTTAACATGCAAAATGACCAAAAATCGAATTTTATTTAAATGAAATTTCTTAAATGCAGTTTTATTCTAGGGTCCAAACCATGAGTTTCAAGACATTGCTTTTGAAAATCGGTTCAGTTTTGCCGAAGTTATGGAAGTCGAAAGATTTGCCAAATGATGATGTCGATTTCTTGGCATAAAATTTAACATGCAAAATGACCAAAAATCGAATTTGTTTAAATGAAATTTCTTAAATGCAGTTTTATTCTAGGGTCCAAACCATGAGTTTAAGACATTGCTTTTGAAAATCGGTTCAGTTTTGCCGAAGTTATGGAAGTCGAAAGATTTGCCAAATGATGATGTCGATTTCTTGGCATAAAATTTTAACATGCAAAATGACCAAAAATCGAATTTTATTTAAATGAAATTTCTTAAATGCAGTTTTATTCTAGGGTCCAAACCATGAGTTTTAAGACATTGCTTTTGAAAATCGGTTCAGTTTTGCCGAAGTTATGGAAGTCGAAAGATTTGCCAAATGATGATGTCGATTTCTTGGCATAAAATTTTAACATGCAAAATGACCAAAAATCGAATTTTATTTAAATGAAATTTCTTAAATGCAGTTTTATTCTAGGGTCCAAACCATGAGTTTTAAGACATTGCTTTTGAAAATCGGTTCAGTTTTGCCGAAGTTATGGAAGTCGAAAGATTTGCCAAATGATGATGTCGATTTCTTGGCATAAAATTTTAACATGCAAAATGACCAAAAATCTAATTTTGTTTAAATGAAATTTCTTAAATGCAGTTTATTCTAGGGTCCAAACCATGACTTTCAAGACATTGCTTTTGAAAATCGGTTCAGTTTTGCCGAAGTTATGGAAGTCGAAAGATTTGCCAAATGATGATGTCGATTTCTTGGCATAAAATGTTAACATGCAAAATGACCAAAAATCTAATATTGTTTAAATGAAATTTCTTAAATGCAGTTTATTCTAGGGTCCAAACCATGAGTTTTAAGACATTGCTTTTGAAAATCGGTTCAGTTTTGCCGAAGTTATGGAAGTCGAAAGATTTGCCAAATGATGATGTCGATTTCTTGGCATAAAATTTTAACATGCAAAATGACCAAAAATCTAATTTTGTTTAAATGAAATTTCTTAAATGCAGTTTTATTCTAGGGTCCAAACCATGAGTTTTAAGACATTGCTTTTGAAAATCGGTTCAGTTTTGCCGAAGTTATGGAAGTCGAAAGATTTGCCAAATGATGATGTCGATTTCTTGGCATAAAATTTAACATGCAAAATGACCAAAAATCGAATTTGTTTAAATGAAATTTCTTAAATGCAGTTTTATTCTAGGGTCCAAACCATGAGTTTTAAGACATTGCTTTTGAAAATCGGTTCAGTTTTGCCGAAGTTATGGAAGTCGAAAGATTTGCCAAATGATGATGTCGATTTCTTGGCATAAAATTTTAACATGCAAAATGACCAAAAATCGAATTTTATTTAAATGAAATTTCTTAAATGCAGTTTTATTCTAGGGTCCAAACCATGAGTTTCAAGACATTGCTTTTGAAAATCGGTTCAGTTTTGCCGAAGTTATGGAAGTCGAAAGATTTGCCAAATGATGATGTCGATTTCTTGGCATAAAATGTTAACATGCAAAATGACCAAAAATCGAATTTATTTAAATGAAATTTCTTAAATGCAGTTTTATTCTAGGGTCCAAACCATGAGTTTCAAGACATTGCTTTTGAAAATCGGTTCAGTTTTGCCGAAGTTATGGAAGTCGAAAGATTTGCCAAATGATGATGTCGATTTCTTGGCATAAAATGTTAACATGCAAAATGACCAAAAATCGAATTTTGTTTAAATGAAATTTCTTAAATGCAGTTTTATTCTAGGGTCCAAACCATGAGTTTTAAGACATTGCTTTTGAAAATCGGTTCAGTTTTGCCGAAGTTATGGAAGTCGAAAGATTTGCCAAATGATGATGTCGATTTCTTGGCATAAAATTTTAACATGCAAAATGACCAAAAATCGAATTTATTTAAATGAAATTTCTTAAATGCAGTTTTATTCTAGGGTCCAAACCATGAGTTTTAAGACATTGCTTTTGAAAATCGGTTCAGTTTTGCCGAAGTTATGGAAGTCGAAAGATTTGCCAAATGATGATGTCGATTTCTTGGCATAAAATTTAACATGCAAAATGACCAAAAATCGAATTTTGTTTAAATGAAATTTCTTAAATGCAGTTTTATTCTAGGGTCCAAACCATGAGTTTTAAGACATTGCTTTTGAAAATCGGTTCAGTTTTGCCGAAGTTATGGAAGTCGAAAGATTTGCCAAATGATGATGTCGATTTCTTGGCATAAAATTTTAACATGCAAAATGACCAAAAATCGAATTTTATTTAAATGAAATTTCTTAAATGCAGTTTTATTCTAGGGTCCAAACCATGAGTTTTAAGACATTGCTTTTGAAAATCGGTTCAGTTTTGCCGAAGTTATGGAAGTCGAAAGATTTGCCAAATGATGATGTCGATTTCTTGGCATAAAATTTTAACATGCAAAATGACCAAAAATCGAATTTTGTTTAAATGAAATTTCTTAAATGCAGTTTTATTCTAGGGTCCAAACCATGACTTTCAAGACATTGCTTTTGAAAATCGGTTCAGTTTTGCCGAAGTTATGGAAGTCGAAAGATTTGCCAAATGATGATGTCGATTTTTGGCATAAAATTTTAACATGCAAAATGACCAAAAATCGAATTTATTTAAATGAAATTTCTTAAATGCAGTTTTATTCTAGGGTCCAAACCATGAGTTTTAAGACATTGCTTTTGAAAATCGGTTCAGTTTTGCCGAAGTTATGGAAGTCGAAAGATTTGCCAAATGATGATGTCGATTTCTTGGCATAAAATTTTAACATGCAAAATGACCAAAAATCGAATTTTATTTAAATGAAATTTCTTAAATGCAGTTTTATTCTAGGGTCCAAACCATGAGTTTAAGACATTGCTTTTGAAAATCGGTTCAGTTTTGCCGAAGTTATGGAAGTCGAAAGATTTGCCAAATGATGATGTCGATTTCTTGGCATAAAATTTTAACATGCAAAATGACCAAAAATCGAATTTTATTTAAATGAAATTTCTTAAATGCAGTTTTATTCTAGGGTCCAAACCATGAGTTTAAGACATTGCTTTTGAAAATCGGTTCAGTTTTGCCGAAGTTATGGAAGTCGAAAGATTTGCCAAATGATGATGTCGATTTCTTGGCATAAAATTTTAACATGCAAAATGACCAAAAATCGAATTTATTTAAATGAAATTTCTTAAATGCAGTTTTATTCTAGGGTCCAAACCATGAGTTTCAAGACATTGCTTTTGAAAATCGGTTCAGTTTTGCCGAAGTTATGGAAGTCGAAAGATTTGCCAAATGATGATGTCGATTTCTTGGCATAAAATTTTAACATGCAAAATGACCAAAAATCTAATTTTGTTTAAATGAAATTTCTTAAATGCAGTTTTATTCTAGGGTCCAAACCATGAGTTTAAGACATTGCTTTTGAAAATCGGTTCAGTTTTGCCGAAGTTATGGAAGTCGAAAGATTTGCCAAATGATGATGTCGATTTTTGGCATAAAATTTTAACATGCAAAATGACCAAAAATCGAATTTTGTTTAAATGAAATTTCTTAAATGCAGTTTTATTCTAGGGTCCAAACCATGAGTTTCAAGACATTGCTTTTGAAAATCGGTTCAGTTTTGCCGAAGTTATGGAAGTCGAAAGATTTGCCAAATGATGATGTCGAATTTTTGGCATAAAATTTTAACATGCAAAATGACCAAAAATCTAATTTTGTTTAAATGAAATTTCTTAAATGCAGTTTTATTCTAGGGTCCAAACCATGAGTTTTAAGACATTGCTTTTGAAAATCGGTTCAGTTTTGCCGAAGTTATGGAAGTCGAAAGATTTGCCAAATGATGATGTCGATTTCTTGGCATAAAATTTTAACATGCAAAATGACCAAAAATCGAATTTTATTTAAATGAAATTTCTTAAATGCAGTTTTATTCTAGGGTCCAAACCATGAGTTTTAAGACATTGCTTTTGAAAATCGGTTCAGTTTTGCCGAAGTTATGGAAGTCGAAAGATTTGCCAAATGATGATGTCGATTTTTGGCATAAAATTTTAACATGCAAAATGACCAAAAATCGAATTTTATTTAAATGAAATTTCTTAAATGCAGTTTTATTCTAGGGTCCAAACCATGAGTTTTAAGACATTGCTTTTGAAAATCGGTTCAGTTTTGCCGAAGTTATGGAAGTCGAAAGATTTGCCAAATGATGATGTCGATTTCTTGGCATAAAATTTTAACATGCAAAATGACCAAAAATCGAATTTTATTTAAATGAAATTTCTTAAATGCAGTTTTATTCTAGGGTCCAAACCATGAGTTTTAAGACATTGCTTTTGAAAATCGGTTCAGTTTTGCCGAAGTTATGGAAGTCGAAAGATTTGCCAAATGATGATGTCGAATTTTTGGCATAAAATTTTAACATGCAAAATGACCAAAAATCTAATTTTGTTTAAATGAAATTTCTTAAATGCAGTTTTATTCTAGGGTCCAAACCATGAGTTTCAAGACATTGCTTTTGAAAATCGGTTCAGTTTTGCCGAAGTTATGGAAGTCGAAAGATTTGCCAAATGATGATGTCGATTTCTTGGCATAAAATTTTAACATGCAAAATGACCAAAAATCTAATTTTGTTTAAATGAAATTTCTTAAATGCAGTTTTATTCTAGGGTCCAAACCATGAGTTTCAAGACATTGCTTTTGAAAATCGGTTCAGTTTTGCCGAAGTTATGGAAGTCGAAAGATTTGCCAAATGATGATGTCGATTTTTGGCATAAAATTTTAACATGCAAAATGACCAAAAATCTAATTTTATTTAAATGAAATTTCTTAAATGCAGTTTTATTCTAGGGTCCAAACCATGACTTTCAAGACATTGCTTTTGAAAATCGGTTCAGTTTTGCCGAAGTTATGGAAGTCGAAAGATTTGCCAAATGATGATGTCGATTTTTGGCATAAAATTTTAACATGCAAAATGACCAAAAATCGAATTTTATTTAAATGAAATTTCTTAAATGCAGTTTTATTCTAGGGTCCAAACCATGAGTTTAAGACATTGCTTTTGAAAATCGGTTCAGTTTTGCCGAAGTTATGGAAGTCGAAAGATTTGCCAAATGATGATGTCGATTTTTGGCATAAAATTTTAACATGCAAAATGACCAAAAATCTAATTTTATTTAAATGAAATTTCTTAAATGCAGTTTTATTCTAGGGTCCAAACCATGAGTTTTAAGACATTGCTTTTGAAAATCGGTTCAGTTTTGCCGAAGTTATGGAAGTCGAAAGATTTGCCAAATGATGATGTCGATTTCTTGGCATAAAATTTTAACATGCAAAATGACCAAAAATCGAATTTTGTTTAAATGAAATTTCTTAAATGCAGTTTTATTCTAGGGTCCAAACCATGAGTTTCAAGACATTGCTTTTGAAAATCGGTTCAGTTTTGCCGAAGTTATGGAAGTCGAAAGATTTGCCAAATGATGATGTCGAATTTTTGGCATAAAATTTTAACATGCAAAATGACCAAAAATCGAATTTTATTTAAATGAAATTTCTTAAATGCAGTTTTATTCTAGGGTCCAAACCATGAGTTTCAAGACATTGCTTTTGAAAATCGGTTCAGTTTTGCCGAAGTTATGGAAGTCGAAAGATTTGCCAAATGATGATGTCGAATTTTTGGCATAAAATTTTAACATGCAAAATGACCAAAAATCGAATTTTATTTAAATGAAATTTCTTAAATGCAGTTTTATTCTAGGGTCCAAACCATGAGTTTCAAGACATTGCTTTTGAAAATCGGTTCAGTTTTGCCGAAGTTATGGAAGTCGAAAGATTTGCCAAATGATGATGTCGAATTTTTGGCATAAAATTTTAACATGCAAAATGACCAAAAATCGAATTTTGTTTAAATGAAATTTCTTAAATGCAGTTTTATTCTAGGGTCCAAACCATGAGTTTTAAGACATTGCTTTTGAAAATCGGTTCAGTTTTGCCGAAGTTATGGAAGTCGAAAGATTTGCCAAATGATGATGTCGATTTTTGGCATAAAATTTTAACATGCAAAATGACCAAAAATCGAATTTTATTTAAATGAAATTTCTTAAATGCAGTTTTATTCTAGGGTCCAAACCATGAGTTTTAAGACATTGCTTTTGAAAATCGGGTCAGTTTTGCCGAAGTTATGGAAGTCGAAAGATTTGCCAAATGATGATGTCGAATTTTTGGCATAAAATTTTAACATGCAAAATGACCAAAAATCTAATTTTGTTTAAATGAAATTTCTTAAATGCAGTTTTATTCTAGGGTCCAAACCATGAGTTTTAAGACATTGCTTTTGAAAATCGGTTCAGTTTTGCCGAAGTTATGGAAGTCGAAAGATTTGCCAAATGATGATGTCGATTTCTTGGCATAAAATTTTAACATGCAAAATGACCAAAAATCGAATTTTATTTAAATGAAATTTCTTAAATGCAGTTTTATTCTAGGGTCCAAACCATGAGTTTTAAGACATTGCTTTTGAAAATCGGTTCAGTTTTGCCGAAGTTATGGAAGTCGAAAGATTTGCCAAATGATGATGTCGATTTCTTGGCATAAAATTTTAACATGCAAAATGACCAAAAATCGAATTTTATTTAAATGAAATTTCTTAAATGCAGTTTTATTCTAGGGTCCAAACCATGAGTTTTAAGACATTGCTTTTGAAAATCGGTTCAGTTTTGCCGAAGTTATGGAAGTCGAAAGATTTGCCAAATGATGATGTCGATTTCTTGGCATAAAATGTTAACATGCAAAATGACCAAAAATCGAATTTTGTTTAAATGAAATTTCTTAAATGCAGTTTTATTCTAGGGTCCAAACCATGACTTTCAAGACATTGCTTTTGAAAATCGGTTCAGTTTTGCCGAAGTTATGGAAGTCGAAAGATTTGCCAAATGATGATGTCGAATTTTTGGCATAAAATTTTAACATGCAAAATGACCAAAAATCGAATTTTATTTAAATGAAATTTCTTAAATGCAGTTTTATTCTAGGGTCCAAACCATGACTTTCAAGACATTGCTTTTGAAAATCGGGTCAGTTTTGCCGAAGTTATGGAAGTCGAAAGATTTGCCAAATGATGATGTCGAATTTTTGGCATAAAATTTTAACATGCAAAATGACCAAAAATCTAATTTTGTTTAAATGAAATTTCTTAAATGCAGTTTTATTCTAGGGTCCAAACCATGAGTTTTAAGACATTGCTTTTGAAAATCGGTTCAGTTTTGCCGAAGTTATGGAAGTCGAAAGATTTGCCAAATGATGATGTCGATTTCTTGGCATAAAATTTTAACATGCAAAATGACCAAAAATCGAATTTATTTAAATGAAATTTCTTAAATGCAGTTTTATTCTAGGGTCCAAACCATGAGTTTCAAGACATTGCTTTTGAAAATCGGTTCAGTTTTGCCGAAGTTATGGAAGTCGAAAGATTTGCCAAATGATGATGTCGATTTCTTGGCATAAAATTTTAACATGCAAAATGACCAAAAATCGAATTTTATTTAAATGAAATTTCTTAAATGCAGTTTTATTCTAGGGTCCAAACCATGAGTTTAAGACATTGCTTTTGAAAATCGGTTCAGTTTTGCCGAAGTTATGGAAGTCGAAAGATTTGCCAAATGATGATGTCGATTTTTGGCATAAAATTTTAACATGCAAAATGACCAAAAATCGAATTTTATTTAAATGAAATTTCTTAAATGCAGTTTTATTCTAGGGTCCAAACCATGAGTTTTAAGACATTGCTTTTGAAAATCGGTTCAGTTTTGCCGAAGTTATGGAAGTCGAAAGATTTGCCAAATGATGATGTCGATTTCTTGGCATAAAATGTTAACATGCAAAATGACCAAAAATCTAATTTTATTTAAATGAAATTTCTTAAATGCAGTTTTATTCTAGGGTCCAAACCATGAGTTTTAAGACATTGCTTTTGAAAATCGGGTCAGTTTTGCCGAAGTTATGGAAGTCGAAAGATTTGCCAAATGATGATGTCGATTTTTGGCATAAAATTTAACATGCAAAATGACCAAAAATCTAATTTTGTTTAAATGAAATTTCTTAAATGCAGTTTTATTCTAGGGTCCAAACCATGACTTTCAAGACATTGCTTTTGAAAATCGGGTCAGATTTGCCGAAGTTATGGAAGTCGAAAGATTTGCCAAATGATGATGTCGAATTTTTGGCATAAAATTTTAACATGCAAAATGACCAAAAATCTAATTTTGTTTAAATGAAATTTCTTAAATGCAGTTTTATTCTAGGGTCCAAACCATGACTTTCAAGACATTGCTTTTGAAAATCGGGTCAGTTTTGCCGAAGTTATGGAAGTCGAAAGATTTGCCAAATGATGATGTCGATTTCTTGGCATAAAATTTTAACATGCAAAATGACCAAAAATCGAATTTCATTTAAATGAAATTTCTTAAATGCAGTTTTATTCTAGGGTCCAAACCATGAGTTTTAAGACATTGCTTTTGAAAATCGGTTCAGTTTTGCCGAAGTTATGGAAGTCGAAAGATTTGCCAAATGATGATGTCGATTTTTGGCATAAAATTTTAACATGCAAAATGACCAAAAACCGAATTTTATTTAAATGAAATTTCTTAAATGCAGTTTTATTCTAGGGTCCAAACCATGACTTTCAAGACATTGCTTTTGAAAATCGGTTCAGTTTTGCCGAAGTTATGGAAGTCGAAAGATTTGCCAAATGATGATGTCGATTTCTTGGCATAAAATGTTAACATGCAAAATGACCAAAAATTTAATTTTGTTGAAATAAAATTTCTCAAATGCAGTTTTATTCTAGGGTCCAAACCATGAGTTTTAAGACATTGCTTTTGAAAATCGGGTCAGATTTGCCGAAGTTATGGAAGTCGAAAGATTTGCCAAATGATGATGTCGAATTTTTGGCATAAAATTTTAACATGCAAAATGACCAAAAATCGAATTTTATTTAAATGAAATTTCTTAAATGCAGTTTTATTCTAGGGTCCAAACCATGAGTTTAAAGACATTGCTTTTGAAAATCGGGTCAGTTTTGCCGAAGTTATGGAAGTCGAAAGATTTGCCAAATGATGATGTCGAATTTTTGGCATAAAATTTTAACATGCAAAATGACCAAAAATCTAATTTTGTTTAAATGAAATTTCTTAAATGCAGTTTCATTCTAGGGTCCAAACCATGAGTTTTAAGACATTGCTTTTGAAAATCGGGTGAGTTTTGACAAATTTATGGATATATTAGAATTACAAAACTTATATTGAAAACTAATAAGAAATAAATGGATTTTTTAGGAGCTCCAAACATTTTAATGCTGCTTAAAACACAACCAACTATTAAATACAGTTCCATCAAAAGGTTACTCACATCAAAACCGATTTGCTTACTTTATTATCAGTGTCTTATAATTTGAATGCAATTTGGGTGAATTTCAATTGCAGCTGTTCCAAAGTAAAAGTAGGTTGAAATTGTAATGAATATATGAAATGTATGTAACAAGCTTATTGGCATGTAAAATTGCAACGCAATTGCAATTTGACTCAAATGCGCTTACAACTCTCTCTCACACACACACACGGACACTCACTTTGGCTATAATTTGATGATCGTGATGGCTGTGTAACGGCTATTCAATATATATGGCTATATGGCTATTACATTTCTATCGCTTGGCCCCCAATTGAAAAGCAGTTAAGCGCCTGCCATCAATAGAGGCGCCCCACATTATCTGTGCTTGCCTGAAGTACTGTCTGTCTATGTGTGTGGGTGTGTGTTTGACTGTGTCTGTGAAGCCTATGAATGTGCCACAATAATGTGCAACAATCTTTTGCCAGGCCATTCAATGGCAATGCGAGTTACAGTCTCTGTCCGTCTGTCTGTCTGTCTGTTTGGATAGATGTTTGTCCGTTCTGCCAATGCAGTGAAATGAAAAATTTAATTTTCATAATATTCGAAAACAGTGCAATCCAATGGACGACCAGACCATCCAATTTCCATCCGCAAACCCTTCTATCGCTTTCATTCAATCTCTCTATCCTTCTCGTTTTTTGTACCTAGCACACTTTTGTAATGGAAATTGAAAATATTTTCTCTGGCCTCGCCATATTTACTATGCCCTGCTGCTCAACTGTTGCAACATCCATGCATTCTCATCCAATTCCATTGGGGGCATTAATGTTAGTCACAGACATTGTAAAAGCTTTGTGGTTGGGCTTTATTAATTGAGTACGAATATTTGTCAGATGCTGACAAGTTTGAATTTTTGGTAGGCAAATGGTTTCACTTCTAATTACTTGCTAAATTAAATTGAGCATTTCCAAAGCCAAAAAGTAATAATTGTTACACAAACTAACATTAAACAGTTAGCCAAATAAAAGTCAAAAGAACTAGTTATCTGTTTGTAATTAAATAAAGTACAAGTTAATTAGACTGAACTGAAATTCGATAATTTAATTGTGTACAATGCATACAATTAGTTTTAATTACAACATGTTCATTGCAATTATAAATCAAATTGTAAGTTGATTTGAATTAATTATTAGAACAGCAAGTTGAATGGAAACAAAAACAATAGAAGCTCGAATAAAAATATCATAGAGCTATCTTATAACAAATATTATTTTAACCATCGTTGACAATCCGCAACGAATTAATTCATATCCCCAAAGAAAGGGAAAACTTGCATGAAATAAATATGTGTTTGCGTCTTAATGCTCATAAATAACACATGTATTCTCGTATTTGATATGTTGTTCTATGTGTGTTTTTATGTTTCTTGTGCCGCTCTGCGCTCCTTTAAATAATTACCACGACGTGATTTAGGGCCGCGTTTTAGCCGAAACGAATTAAAGGATGAAACGTTGCGTCAAATACGTGACTCTAATGCCAAAATAAACATGTCCATCATCAAATTCATACTTGTATTTATACATCATGTATGTATGATAACATGTGCACTCAATAATTTGCTTTTTTTTAAATCGCCAGCTGGCAATAAAGCTGCATAGCATATTGGCTTTCCTGCCTAGCAAGGGCTGGGAAGGGCTAGATCTTGGCCATGCGATTAGTTCAATTTAACTGCCTAAAAGAAAAAGGAGAAGAAGACGGCAACCGAGCGGTGCCATGTCATTCATTTGTCCACGCCCGACTGCTTGCGTGCCACATGTATAAATTTCTCCAGCGCCAGGACATTCACATAGAACAATGTGGCTTCGCTCTCCTGCCTTAGCTCTTATTCTCTCTATGCACTATCTTTGACTACATAAATCACAGACTAATAAAGCCGCAAGACTGTAGCTGCTCTCTTTTTCTCTCCGCACAGGCAAAATGGAGCACGACACAAAAGTGAAAAAAAAAGTGAACAGAACCAGAAAAAAATGTCGACATGCGACATATGAAGTTTATTAAAATAGCAAACGTGGGTGGAGGTGATGGTAGAGGTGGGTCTAGGTATACAAGGGTGGTTGCACGGTTCTTACGCATAGTTCAACGTCATGTGGCAAACGTTGTCATAAATATTGTGTGTGGCGCCCACCACATCGAGATAGTTGAATCCCTTTTAGCCAAAAAAAAAGTAAATAAACAAAAAATATATTTTGATTATCTGTCTATTTTTGAGGGCCTATTTCTGCTGGCATAGTTAAATTTTGATGACAATGGCAAACATTTGGCAAAAGTTTTATGATAATTTTTATTGTTTGCACAGTTGTTGGTTTAAAAAATCGGTCTATGGGTGGCCCAAAAGACTTACAATTACGGCCAATTAACATGTGTTTGTTCAAGTGCAGAAATACAAACATAAATGCCACACACTCAACCTTTTGACAAGAGCGAGAAGGGCAGAAAACAAAGAGAAAAGAGAGAGCTAAACAGGATATAATATACAAACAAACATAAATATATATTTAGACTTTTGCAAAAAATCAACAAAAAGCAACAACAAGACAAGGAAGTGAACGGGCTCGAGGCAAGATTTCCCTGTAAACAGGGAACGCAAAAGTTCCAAGGAACAGATTTGAAATATCTTTAAATTAAGAAAAAATGAACTCAATTAAAACTCTTTTCCATCAATTTGTACCTTCTAACAGGGTATTAAAGCTACACATCATAAGTTAGAATCTTCATATCATGCTCGTTGTTCGGCACTGCCTACCGCCACTGCCATTGCCATTGCCATTGCCATTGCTTGGCATTCAGCTAGTCGCAATCCTTTGCAGGAACTCTTGACATCCTTGTTGTTGGCAGCACCTAATGAGTGTCGGCATCAAAATTCATGACAACACCCGCCAACCAAGCAGAGGAGGTTTCGAGTCCAAACCTACAACACGTAGCACAGCCGCTGTTAGGTGGCAAGGAGAGCGTGGGGGGTAGTAGAACGTGGCACTCGAGACTAAATTTTGCTGATGAAAACGGCACAAAAATGAAATATTTAACTAAATTAACAATCTTGTTTATTTATTCAAAATTTGCATAAACAATTTGGCCGAAAGATGAAAAACCAAAAGTCTATTTCGTTCTTGCCAGCATATTTGCTACACTTATTCTACTCTGGCTCTGGCTGTGGCTCTTGTTCCTCTTTTTGTTATTTTATTTGCTTGTTTTTATGTTGTGTTGATGTTGCTGTTGGCCTTGACTGAGTCCAGCTGGTTAGCTGTGAGTTTGGTTTTTGCTCATACTATAAATATGTATGTATTTTATTTACAGCAGCAAAGTTCTATCTGTCTAAGTGAGAGGAGAATTTGCGAGAGGGGAGAAGGCAGTTGACCCCCCTCCTCCACCACACAAAATTCATATTCAAAGTAACGGAGCGCGTCTTCAAATGATATTTCTGTATTTAGCTTATGGCTTTTTCTTAACTTTATGCAAATATTTTATGTCCAAAATTAGCTTGTATAATTTGCAAATGCACTGCATATATTTGTTGCTTGAATGTCTTTTTCGATTATTTCAACTTTAAACTATAATCAAAACTTGAAAGCAATAAAGTCCCGTAGGCAAAGCAACCAACGTCAGCTGAGGATTTTGATTAGTGTTCTTCGCAGGAAGCCAAGTTAATAAAGAGCCTACCGAACACACAAAAACAGTCTCACGCACGTGAGTTGTCAATTCATCCTAAGCCACACCAGCAACACAGCACCACACCACTCCCGCCACCCAATAGCTAATCTATCTCGTGCATAATACAGCGGTTTTTAGCTGAATTATGGCTTTTGCGTGCGGCATTTGCCTTTTTTCTTTTTGACAAATGCGTATAAGCTGTTTAATATTTAAATTTAATTGTTTTTTCGTGCCCCTCAGCTGAAACTGATGTTTTGAGCGTTGTTGCCTCATTTCTCATACTTTTAAATAGCTATTCATAAATTATGCGCTTATTAATGGATGGGAAGGTTCAACGGGATTTATGTTTTGCCTCTTCCACAAATGACTTAAGTTTGTTGTCTTTATCATTATGTCTTGGCTTAAAGCTTTATTAGCCAATTATTGGCCTTCAAAACTGAGCTAAACGCAACATCAACGTTGCAACTGACAACTGACTAAGTGCTGACAGCTAACTACTTACTTATGCAAGTCTGTCAGACTATGTTCCTGTCTGTGTGTGTATGTGTGTGTGTGTGTGTTAGTGACAATGTACAAGTGCAAAATATGTCGTCACAGTTGTCACTATTGACACCCACACACACACACAAACACACATACTTACACAGGGATTTATATAGAGATAAACATAGCCCGTTGCCCGTTTGCCGCCAAGCCTTTTCGTCAACCCTTTTGATGTCACTTGAATTTTAATGAAAAATTCACACATGCCACAAGCGCACAACATGCAAGACATACAACACCCTCTCTCTATACATATGTGTGTGTGTGTGGTGGGCGCGTCACGTGTGTTACGTGTCTGCGCCTGTGTTAGTTTGCGGTATTTGGTTGGGTGCCGTCGTGGTCAGTCAAGCTGGACACAATGTCCGAGCATAACTAAACCTTATGCTGATGAGGCCCACGACGTTGACAGGCATACTATTCTCAACACAGCCTAACACAGAAAGAGGAAGAGGGAGAGAATGAAGGAGAACAAGTGATAACCGAGGTTGCTGGCCCTGAAGGGAAACATTTTACAATGCAGTTGATGCCTGGAAGTTTGATGAGTTAATGAGTAGCCTTATGTGTGTGTGTTTGTGTACATTTATTACTTCAACTTTTGTTGACTTATAATCATTAGACTAAAAATCCAACTACTATTTGACAAAACCTAATTAAAGATTTGTTAGCCAATCAGCTTGTGGTTATTATCACAAACAGACTTGGTTTTCATGTTTAAATCGTTTCAACTGTCATCATAATATTTTAGTGTCCTAGCTTAAATGTAACTTCTTAGTTTCTATATATGTATATATATTAATATATTTCTCTATTTCGCTCTGTGTTTGCGCTCTGCTTTAACAGTAAATCACACAAATGCACTCTTATATGATTAAGCACGTTTTTAGCTGTAAAATAAATCAAGTGATGCAGCGACGACCAGCTACGACCCTTAACTCGTTCCACTACCAAACAAACAAACAAACAAACAAAACACCCTTACTTACACACATGCATCTTTTAGTAGCTAACACACACACAAATACTAACACCTTTACAAACAGAAACATTATACAATAGTGTGACATCATAAGAAAAAGAGAAAAAATTATAAGAGTAAAAGCAGGATACTGTTTCTTATTAAGACACTACGAATCTTAGACATACTTTACTTAAAACTTTGTAATAATTATTTTTAAGGAAATTACCGAGAAATGATTGTTTTTATGATTTGTTAAAATATCAAGACCTTTCATTGCTTATGTTTTGTTAACTAGCCAAAATTCAATCAGAATTTAATATCTTAGAATACTAAGAATATTTGATACTAAAAAGAGTAAGATTTCTTTAAGCATGGAAAGTTTATGGAAACTCAAGTGAAATGAAACGATGTTATGGATAGTTAAGTATGTTAAAGAGCATTTATTTAAAGCACTTATGCTATGTAATTTATTTTTGGCTCGAATTACACTTTTTAAAGCTCATTCCAAAAGTGTATACCATTTAAGCGTGTTAAAAAAAAAAAAAAACAGTCTTAACCAATGCCAACTTAATAAAGTTTTAAAAATAAAACTTTTATAGTCAGCCATTATGTTTGTTATTCTAAAGTTAATACAACGATAGTGCATGCAAGTCCTTACTCAAATTATAAGCTAGATTTAGTTTCACTTTTAATGCAAGCTTCCTTGCATAATTAGAGCACTGTTGCAGCAACCGCAATTGAGACACAAAAGTTCGGGGCACAACAACAAAGCTTTAGTAATGCTTAAAAGACAGTTGGCACTTTCCAGTTTACCACCGGAAAGAGAGATTCATCCTTGCCAAGCCAAGTTAAGGCAAGCAAGGATTGCCGATCCTGGCCAAAAACCAAACTCTTACTACAAATTTAATGACATTTATACGTGAGTGTGTGTGTGTGTGTGTGTTTTTTGGCTACAAAAAGTGCACTTGTCAAGGTGTTAGTGTTAGTTTATGAGCTCAACGTGAAGCTAACATATTTCAAGTCTCCCTCACTTTTTATACCTCTGTGTCTCTATCTCTGCAAAAAGAGCAGCAACAAACGAACGAGTAAAAAGGAGAAGAAGGTGTGCCTTATCGCAGAATGGCGAAACGGGGGAGTGGAAAGGGGTTAGGGGACATGTGTTGGCTGAAGATGCGACACACATACACATTATCTCATTTTCACAGATACATATATATATATATGTTATCTTTTTTTTGCGACGCTGGCAAGCGCTAACGCTAAAGTTAAAAGCCAGCTGGCTGCTGCTGGGCGTAACTGTTACAAATGCCATACATAACGCCAGCTAAGAAAAAGAAATTAAATACGTATATATATATGGGCGTATGAGTAATACAGATGCGTGCTTGGAAAATCGGAGAGCCACAAATGATTTAGACGGCAATAAGTTGCTTTTACCTTTTAAGTCAGTTGCACTAAACATAATTAAATTTAATAACCAACACAAACTGTCCATCGATTGAGTATGTTTGTGTTTTAGCTCTAAGCACCTGGCCAAATGACTCTTGTAAGACACGCAACACTGCCCACATCTCAAATGTGGATATCAAATCACGATCTCACCACACATAAACGGTCAGCCGCACAAGTGCTG
The DNA here is from genome assembly GCA_030179655.1 of Scaptomyza flava. Classification (NCBI taxonomy): domain Eukaryota; kingdom Metazoa; phylum Arthropoda; class Insecta; order Diptera; family Drosophilidae; genus Scaptomyza; species Scaptomyza flava. The sequence goes on from JARNME010000012.1 coordinate 4,289,677, forward strand.
TGTACATTTTCAAGTTTCTGTCTCTGTGTGTGTGTTGCATTGAGCCATCAGCAGACAGAAACATCAAATATAAGTAGACAGGCACAAATAACATAGCATACATACATGTAAATGTGTAATGTACTTATATGTATGCATGTATCGAGTTGGTTAAGCTCGAGTCAAGAACAAAAGCAACAGAGTCGAGTCGACACGGACACCAACCAGCGTCAGGCAAAACATACGAATGCTGTCATAGCAACAACAACTTCATTTCTCTCTCTCGCTCTCCCTCTTTCTCAGTAAAGGTTGCGGGTGAGTACAATGGGGAGTGTGGCAATAGCATAACGAGCCGTAACCGTAACATTATCCGATTCCCAAGCCCACAATTCCATCAACAATAACAAAAACAACAACAACAAACCATGCCACCACACAGTCCCTGCGGAACACATTTTGCTGCAACGGAAACATCCAACATAAATGTAAGATATGCCAGGAATGCTAATCACACAGGCACACACACAAACACACAGACAGACAGAGTGAAAGACACACCCAATCACAAGCTGGCAGGCACTAAAACATTTGTAAATGTTGCAAAGTATCATCTTAAAGAGATTTGCAGCTTAGCGGCCACGCGATGCGTTACGCATACATAAGCAACACTCACAACACTCACACATTCACATTCACCCTTAGCACACGTCTGCGTTATATATTTGTATGAACATACTACCATATATGTGAAATGGGGTCACAATGGCGACGAAGCCCAAGTCGCAAACAGACATCAGAGTCAATGCCATTGATTTTCCACCTTCCACATCGTAGTAGCAAATATCAGACTCGTTGCATTCCTACTGATGGGGCGGGTCAACGTAATAAATCATCGAGTGCATTAAAAACTTGCTTCAATCACAGTCACTGTGACTTGTCATTGTGTATGCGCCATTGTGAACGGGTTATGTAAGGGTTGTTTTTTATTTTTAGTTAAGGTTTTTCTTCTTATTGCAGTTCATCATTTTTTTCCAGATTTAATTTCTTAAGTTTGTGTTGCTTTAAGACTTGATTTTCTGTGTCAATTCACTTTACTCAAAAGACATTTTTATGTCTGTTGGGCATAAAAATCCTTGCAACGCAAAGTAAAATAAACAAAGCACACGCATTACGTGCCGACCCATTTCTGTCATTATGCGTGGAACTAATAAAGCCGTGAATCAGTCAACTGATTGCCTGCTGGCTAAAACGTGCTTAGCCAGAACCGGTGCGAGGAAGTATCCAGCAATCAGGAACAGAAGGAATACTGACTCTTAAAGAGTATGCTTAAAGTGCTGCTGTACTATGTGCTATTAGCAGTGGACTTAGGACTTATTATGAGCTTGGTGCTCATGCAAAAGATGATTGAAATCAACACAAGACGATAGTTTGCCCTAACCCTTAGATGCTAGTAGAAACAAGCGCCGTACTAAAGACAAAAGGCAACAAAGAGTCAGTGGAAACAGGAGCTATGTGAACATTGCTTTTGTAGGCTGACACTGGCAAGGATTTAACCCGGTTGCTACAGCTTAAGGCAAGCGGATAGTTTTTCATTTAGCAGTTAGCAGGCAGGCAAGGCAGCCAGCCAGCCAGCCAGCTTAAAGCGGTGTCCTAGTCCCATGGCTCATGGCTCTTGGCTCTTGGTGCTAGTACTGCTGGCTGCGTACATCTTCGTTTATTGTCACTTGCTGTGGATTATAACGGATTTCCTATGCTACAATCGTTCGCAATAAAAGCATTAAAGCGCTTTATCATTATTCACTTTGCACACGGTGTGAACCACGCGGCGTATGAGTTACGAGTTACTTCACTACAAACTACCCAACCCCCTTTTGGCAGCTTACTCATGCGTCCAAGCCAGACTCGGCCAAGGGGCATTGCCATATAATGGCTTCCTTTTTTCGAGAACGCAATATAATGTTTTGCTTGGGCATTGCGTAAAGATTATAGGAATTATAAGCAGGCGAAAGGAAAACGCTATAAATGTCAACGTCAATGGCCATAAAAATGAATTAAATGTGAGTGGACAAGCCTTTTTCACTTCCCCCTTCCCCTCCCTTTCCCATTCTATATCTGTATATATCTGAGTTTATTTTGGCCATAAATTAGCAGGCTACAAATTGTATATATGCGAAATTGTGTCTCTTTGTTTTACATGTTCAACTGGCTATGAAAATCGTTGATTGTCGCTGCCAGAAAAGTTGGGGACCCAAAACCGTAACTGAAACTGAAAGTCACATCGCAACCGTACAAGCAACAGCAGTTGTTGCAGCAGTTGCAGTTGCACAGTTGCACAAGTTGCACTCGCACAACTTTACAAAGTGATATTAACTTTTAATGGACAAACTATACGAAAAACTGTTCCCTATTTTCTGTTTGTCCTTTTACTCTGTTTCATGTTCGTGCTGATGCTTCTTCTTCTACTTCTACTGCTGCTGCTGCTGCTGCTGCTCTATGCTTTTGTTATTTTTGTGACCCGGCCTGGCTCCGCACTAAGTGCTGGCAAAAGTGCAGCAGAATGTGTCGTGGCCGATAAAATAAACATTATCACAACTGGCAATGGTAAAAATCATGTGCAAAAAGCACCCAACCCCCCAAAAACATTTCTCTCTATTAGCGAGGGCAGCTCAAGCACTTGTAATAACATTACAAATTGAAATATGTTAATAACAAATTGCATGAAAATTGCATGAAAAGTTACAAAATACTTCTCTCAAATAATATCTCACAACATTTTAGTATATTTTTCAAGCAATCACTAAAAATTTCAATCAACTCTCGCCTTTGCTTAATGTGTATGTGCGTGTCCTTGTTATTGTTTTGACTCCTTATGCAGAAACTTTGTTTTGGTATTTCTGTATGGTCTTGTTTGTCTCGTATAATTTTGCGTGTATTTTACATTTATTATCATTTGCTGTGCATGGAAATTTATTTATGTTGCTCTTCGGGCTCGCCGAGCAGCACATGACGTATGCGTAATGTGTGTAGCCGCAACTTTAACCCTTTAAGAAACTCAGATAACTTCTTGCCTAAAATAAACAACTGAACTCAAGACATCATCACTCACTTCACTTCACTTCACTGAATTCATTTCCATTTCCATTGCCATTTCCATTCACATTTCTTGTCGCATTCACTTGCGAGTGCTTTGTTCGTGGCTTTTGTTTGGCTCGCCGCGCTGATTAGTTTTTGTACAGTTTGTTGATTTGGCCAAGTGCGAGGACAACAACAACGACAACAACAACAACATTAATACAATAGAAGACAACAAGAACTTGTCGCACTTGTCGCTTTTCTCACTCGACTGCTGTTGTTGTCGCTTATCGCGCATACATTTTAAGTTTCGACTATTGGGCATTGCTTTTGTCCAGGCCAACTTTATAAAGTTGCCGTAAAAGTTTTTTTTTCTATGGTCATTGTCTTGACAGAGAGTGAGAGAAATTACAACTGATAAAGAGTGCAAGTGAATGTTTGTGTCTGTTTCTAGTTTGCCCGTCTACTCCTTACCCTTCTCCTTTCCCTGCTACAAGTTAGAGCAGCTGAAGTGCTGCTGCTACAACGGCGCGGCGGCAGCTCTCGTGTTTCTCCGTTTCACAGCATACTTATTATACTTGTGCCCGCACGTTTTAATGAATGCGCCACAATTTAACGCAATGTTAACAAAGTCAATGCCGTTTTCTTATTTCTTTCGACGATTTTTTTGTGCTGTTCACAACGAATGCTCGTTTCACCTCTTTATGTTTTAATAAAAATAAATAAAGCAAACGACGCAAAAGCCGCAATTGAAACTATTTGCACACCACTCACGTACAGAGAGAGCGAGGCGCTTAAGACTCAGCAAACCGGAACCTGGCAGCACCACATCCGGTCGAGGTGGCAACTAACAGCCAACCCAATTCAACACCAACCCAACCCAACCCCATTCACACTCAAACTCTGCGACCCTAAAAGCTCATTAACATTTTAAACAGCAAGGCAAAAGCGACTCCGTGTTGCCTTTCCCCGCTTACCAACGGCCGGCTAAAAGGTGTTAAAACAGTCCTAAACGCTCATACAAGCTCGAAGGCAGTGTATACTGTGTGTCTGTGTGTTTGTGTTCGTATTTGTGTGTGTGTGTGTGTGTTGACATGCAGCCGTTAAAGTGCTCGAGCGCACCTCAAGTGGCTTTGTTCAGTTGGCCCTTGGCAAAGTGTTTGAGCTAGCTGCTGACGTCGCGACGCGTTCTAGCCGCCATCATTGTCGTCCTTGACGCGCCTTCGTCGCCTTCATCGTCCTTGTAGCTTGTTGTTGCCATCGCCCAATACCCCGCTGGGAGTACCACACACACACACACACACAAACTGTCGCTGTATGGAAGTGTGGCACACGCGGGACGCCAATGCCAAGAGGTCCTGCCCCAGAATGGCACACGCTTCGCCACGCTCAAAACGAAATGCTAAATTATGGCATTTAACTGGTTAAAATCGCTTTGACTTTTGGTAATTATCGTGAACATTACTTCCCGTTTGTTCACTCTAAAATGCACATTTTATTTGGCCCACAACTTTTGACGTTCAACAACGCAAGACGACGAGCAGGGACACAAAAACGATTGACTTGGGATTATGCAGGATAAGTTTTTTGGTTACGCTGAGACAAGCATATTTAGTTACCCTCGGGAAAGGGTTCGAAATAATGTTACACCATTAATTAGCTTTCTTTAAAATGATTAGCTAAGTTGGCGTTTTACTTAAACTGAGCTTGGTTTGCTTTAATTGGTTAAAAAACAACAAAACAAAAGTAAAAGAAAAATCGTTAGATAATAAGTTAAGAATCTAACTTATATATTTTAGTATCAATTACAGTCGAACTTTCATATAACGAATCTCAAGGGGACAAGAAACAACTTCGTTACTGTATTTTATAAATAAATGAATCCTAAAATCATCATACTTTGATCTTAAGAGTTGAATCTAATAAAAAGTAATGTCCTGCTGGCTTGCAATTAATTTTGTGTATGTATTTTAAAGAGTTTTCTTTTGATTATAGCTTATTTGATTAAGTCTTGATAAGGTTATTTTGTTCATATTCATGCTTTGGATCCTTGGTGCTTTGTAGCAACGGACAGCAAGCAGCCTTTATGAATGTAATTAAGAAGCTGGCGTAAACAAGTTGCATTATGTGGTTAAAATGCGCTCAAAGGATAATACGTTCAGGAACACCTACACTCAAGAACACACACACACACACACAGAGAATTATGCGCAGACTTCCTAGTAATTTCTTATATACACACACACACACACACACACTCGCACTTACACACACTAACGCACATAATAAGCCATTTTGTGAGCAACTTTTATCAGCATCATTAAAATTCTGACACATGTAACACGAAATCAAAACTTTGACTAAAAGTGCAAAAGGTGTTGGAGACTCTCTCTTTCCCCCTCTCTCTCTCTTTATGTCTCTGTTCTTCAGTCTTCCCTTCGCTGCCCTTGCATTTGGCTTGTCTGTAAGTGTCAGTGCCAGGACGACAAGACAAGAACGACTTTGCCTTCGTCGTTGTCGTCGTCGTTGACTGCGCCAGCCGCCTTTGGCGCGTCCTGACTCCTTATACTAATTTCCATATAAGTAGCGTTAACATATCATTTGCATAAATTTTGTTGACATCTTTTCAAAATCGCACGAAAATGTTTTAAGGTGTTTCCGCCCACACACACACAGGCACACATTGTGGGGTTGAAGTTGAGTCTGGATGAGGATTTGAAGGTTCTCAAGTGCCTTGTATGCTTTAATAGCGAAAGCTAACCTCTCTTTGCTTCTCTTTCTTCATCCGCTCACACAAAGAAAATGACAAATAATATGTGAGCGTGTGTGTGTGTGTGTGTTAGTGTGTTTGTTAGTTTGTAGTTGAAAGCGGAAGTTGAATTTCAGCACAAATGAAATTAAGCAAATAAAATTGCTCAAAATTGTATTTATCTGAGCGAATAATCAAATTAGTGTGATAAATATTTAGTGAAATGTATTTTGATTAAATTTCACATTTTGCCATCGAGCTGCAAATTATATTTGATATTTTTCCACTGAGTATTTGTTGCATCAACATAAACTATATATATTACCAATTTAATTATTGATTAACTACGAACAACATTTTATTGCTTAATCATTTGACTTTGAACAATTCTATAAATTTTTCAGATGACACAGACTTTATCGAACTTCAATTCGCAACTCAAAGGTGGAAATAAGATGTTTGTTTCGCCTTTGTTAAGCATAAGCTTCACATAAGTATTAGTTATATACATTAAAGTCGCTCTCCGCTTTACTTTTTTTAACACTTTTATTCGCTTGCAAAAAAATATGTATAGAAAATTACATCACCGAACTGACAGCAATTTGCACAGGGCCATGAGAGGGGAAGCGTGTGTGTGTGTGGTGGGAAGTCTTCGAGCAAGGACGCCAAGGCATTTAGGCAGAGATGATAAATTTGGGAAAACGCACTGTCATGTGACAAGAATCAGTGTCAAATATGTTGTCATTTAATTTCGCTTCCGCATTTTTAAGCACATGGCGAGAAAAGCGCGTTGCCTTTGTCAGATTTCTAGAAATGGTAATAAGCTTTTGCATCCGCTCTATCTCTTGTTCGCACTCTCTTCACTGCCTCCCCGTGTGTATATATATTTAAATTGCTCTTTTACGCGCTGACAAACTTGATATTTCTTAAAAATATCACATATGCTAGAAAGAGAGAGAGAGACAGGGAGAGAGAGAGATACTCTGCCAACTTTTTCTGCTCAATACCGAAGGTAATGTCCGTCAGAGTATAACGCAGTCGGTTGCGTCCGACTGCAACGTTTCCCCTTGTTCTATAGCATACATTTATGCGCTGCCATTTTGCAGCAACTTTAATTAATCAACGCGTTAATTTTAAACCACACACACACACACACACCCAGTGCTAGCTCAACCATAGGCATTTATCAAAGCTACATGATTATGCTCTTAATGGCCAGGTGATGTTGGGGAGGCAAGGGAGTAGTCTAACACCACTGTTCAGACAAGAGAGACACAAAATGACAGGCTCGACTGGCTCGACTGGCTGGTTGGCATATGTGACAGAAACATTGCCAAATGGGCGACAATGTTGGCGTAAAAACCGCAAATATGTTTTGCTTTTGTTGCCGTTGCTGTTGCTGCTTTTGTTGTTTCTGTGTCTGCCTGCAAAGGCAAAGACGTCACAGACATTAGGGCCAAGCTAAGGATGTCTATGCCGAGGAACGCCAAACGTTGACAATGGAACTTGTCTTTTTAATTAAATGCTAAAGATAAATGAAGTTGTGCTAAATGCGTGCTGTGCGTGTTTCTCAACTCAAAACCAGTCTCAGTCTCCCACAACGATGTTGAATACTATGTGCTTTTGCAAAAGATATTCGGTATGTTTGTAGGTGTTTGCACATTGCTGACTGTCAGTTTGTCGGTTTGTCAGCTCGTCTCTCTGTCTGCTTGTCTTTCTCTGTCCGTTTTGTCTGTAGCGGATTTCAATTATTTTATACCAAAGTGTTCTGCTTTCTGGGCGGTATGTATGAAAGGGAAGGTATTCCTGTGGCGGCATTTCCAACCGAGCCATCTTCATTCCATGCGGTCGTCTTATTGAATTATGCGTTCGCTAGTCCCTTAAGTGCCAGCACCACCAACTGTTAACCAGCAGCAGTTGGCCATAATGCGATCTATACATAATGAATTGGCATACTTTTCCTTTAGTCTATTAAAGCGACATTCAATCTTGCTAGAAAATGCATTTGTTCAATTTTATAAATATTTGATTTAATTAAAATCTAAAACTGTCTCAAAATATGTATGAAAATATTTTATCTGTCTATGTAAAAAAAAAGCATCAAATCCAAAAATCCAATTGTCAATTGTGTAAATATAAAATAAAATCGTCTGATTGGACAAAATCCTGAAATTGTTGTGGCATTTGTAATCGCTGTTCAATCATTTTTGGCCAGTTTATGGCTATGGCTTAGTGTCGTCTATACATGTGCGCGTGTGTATAATAGACGCTGGCTTACAAGTGTCATGTTTTAAGCGTGCACAAGACAACGAAAACAGCAACTCGAGCAGCAACATTGGTTTCAGTTGCTGCTGTTGCTGTGGGCGTTGCAGATCAAATTAGATGTATAAATAACAAACCGATTAAGCGATTGTTGCGACTAAGCCCAGGCCAAGTGTGTGCGTCCACACAACACAATCCTTGGGAGAGCAATTCTCGCACGCTCTCTCTCTATGTTGTTGGTAGTGAAAGGGGCAGGGCGAGAGGTTGTCTGAAAGAAAATTTGTTGTATTTTATTGCCAAGGCGGATATAAAGGCAGTTGTTTGGCAATTGCTGTTCGGCTCATTTGGATTATAATTGATGTCTACAACCATTACTATAATAATACAAGGCTTCAATTGCTTTAAGCCATGGCCAAGACAATCGCAAATCTTAGTCGTTCTCTGCTCCAATTCGTTACATGCACGGCAACAACAATACCCAAAGGCTGCACTCAATTTTCAAGTTATTTAGAAAATGTTGGGGTTAGCTTTGTCTTTTGTCTATTGTCTTATTGTCTTTTGCAAGTATTTTGTTATATTATCAACGAATTTTCTCTTGCTACAAAGCGTATTCAAACTTCGTCATCCGGTACATAAATAGTTTCCATTACACCTTTTTTAACCGCTTTAACGCCCTGTTCATGGTCGGCGCCCGTTTGTCGTCGTCATATGATGAATAACATGCGCAACGCCTAATCAACTGCAAATTAAATGGACAATTGTTTAGCTGTAGGTAACCACAAGCGTCGATACATCAAATTGGCACTACACACACACACATACACATGCTTGGACTCTCGCCTAGCTCTCGTTCGTTGTTCATTTTGTGTTTTTGGCTTGGGAAATAAATTGCGCTGGCTGTTTGGGCCAATAGCAAATCCTCTCATTGCCATTTTGGACTGTTGCTGCTTATTGTTGGCTTTGTTTGTTGTTGCCTCGTTGTTTGCGCTATTGTTGTTGTTGTTTTTGCAGGAAGGATGGCGCAGGGGGGATCGCAGCTTAATAACAATTGTCGGCCCCTGCTTCACGTGCTCAACGTGGGAGCCATAAACTGTCATTTAAGTTGTTGTCGATGTCATTCTCATGCCTGTTGGCCATTGTCGTTGTTGTTTCATCCAAGATTTGTAGCTGCAACAAAAGGCCAAGCAAAAAAAGTGAAAGTAAATGTATTTATGAGATAAAGCCAGCCAGCCAGACAGACAGCAAGCGGGTGATTGGTTACAAGGACGCAAGCCAAAAGTACTCCAGAGTAAAATAAACAAGACAAAGCGAGCGAGCGAGTGTGTGTGTGAGAAAGTATGCTTTGTACGTAAATATAATAGGCTTACCTGGCAAATAACGTTGCACAAAAATATTGCTAGCGAAAAGTTTCTTTAAACAAATACATCAAAGTTCCAATGGAAATTGACAACATTTTTAATATTTATATAACTTTCATAATTTTGCATATTAATATAAATAGACTTTTTTTTTGATTGCATAATACACTTTCGTTTGCATTAAATCACTTACTAGTATCAAACAAATACAAATACAAAAAAACTATGGCATAAAAAAGGCACCATAAATTCATTTGTTCTGTTTGTGGATATTGATTACATCTGAACATAAAAGTGACATAACAGAACAGAACTAAATAAATGGCATATCGTTTAGCAAATTGTTTGATATCATGTTAATGCATTGAAATCGTATTCAAAGCTGAAAGCTGACATTTGAATGCGATTTGTCATTTTAAAGAGCTGTCACAAAAGCGTTGCATATAAATAACATTGCTTTTGGCATTGGATATGCCTAGTAATCTTTTGAATTAACATTGATTGGCCTATTAAATTAATTAAAATTCACAGCATTTGATTGAAGTCGTATTTAAATATTGTTCTGTATAACAAGACAGTTTAGATTGGGGACATGAACCGAATGACTTTCTAAGATAAGTTTTCATATGCTTTAAGCATTGTCACAAAGTAGCTTAAATTTCATATTTTTTAAATTAACCAAAAAAGAAAAACAACTAAAATCAGTGCAGATGCAAGCGGCCTACCATAATAAATAAATAGTCGTAGTTGATGTTGTGGTACTAATATTATTTGATGTTAATTAAAATATGGTCAACAGCCAATGGCAAATGGCGAATATGTTTTTGTCGACTTTTGTGCAGGTGCAGTCATCTATTCGACCTCATTATGCCCGCCGGCAGCAGTTGACCACAAACATGGTGAATGCTTTCAATAACTGCGGCTGCACCTTTTAATTTGTTTTGGGGTTTTTCAAAAAAAGGGAGAAAGAGAGAGTTTTTTGTTGAAATTGTAGAACTTAATGAACGAGCCGTCATTTTGAAGCCGCAGCGAATATGTCAAATGCATGCCGAATCACCACCTGCTGGCTACGACGCCATGGTCGTAGAAGCTATGCTCATCAGACTCAAAAACGTTTGGATCGAGTTCGAACGTTCTGGTGTGGAAATTTCAATGCATGATGAAATGGAAGGGTATGTCGACCCCGAAAACGACAACGCTGCTTATGAGAGCAAGTATTTGAATACGCTAGCGCTGCTGCTAAAGTTAAAGCAGACATGCGAACCAACAACAACAATGAAGATTGCAGAGACAAACGAGAGTGCAAACGACGCAATTTCGCGATTGGTACAACAACAACAAGTCTTCTTTGAGCGATTTTCTGTACATGCAGAAACAGCAACAACAAGCGCCGCAGCTACGGCGCCAGCAAGACATGCAGAGCTTCCCAAACTGTGCATAAAACCGTTTGACGGCGATTACAAGGAATGGCCGGCTTTTAAGAATCTGTTTGAGAGTACAGTACACAACAAACAGCATTTGGGAAATATACAAAAATTTCACTACCTCAAATCGTTTCTTACGAGTGAAGCGGCAACATTGATACGTCATTTGCCCATAACAGATGCGGCATATGACAGTGCATGGGCACGCCTGATTGAACGATATGACCGACCGCGACATGTCGTGAATTCATTGTTGGAATCTTTCATACAATTGCCAACAACAACAACAACTGATGTCTTAGTTTTGCGCAAAATTGCTGATGGTGCTAATGAAATCGTCAGAGGCCTAGACGCGATCGGCCAAACTGGGCGCGATTGCTGGATAATACATCTGCTACTTCAAAAAATGGATCCCGAGTCGCGACGCAAATGGGTGGATATCAGCCGTGCTGGTAATTCACCAACAATTGAGGACATGTTCAAATTTCTTGACGCCCGCTGCGAGGAATTTGAATTGGGTCAAACTACTAAGGCTGCATCAACAGGAATGCAGAAGAAGTCTACACGCACTTTGGTATCAGCAGAGCGAGCTAACTGCAGCAAGTGTGGTTCAGCTGAACATATGCTATATGGCTGCTCGCAGTTTCTGAATTTGTCTGTGGAGAACCGCCGAGCATTTGTGAGAAACAAAAACTTATGTTTCAATTGCCTGAAGCCCGGTCACATGAGCACGAAGTGTGAATCAAAACATGTTTGTAAGCACTGTCGCAGCCGGCACAATTCATTAATCCATATGCAATTCTCATCAATGCATACAAATGGCAGCAGTGACCAACCAAGTGGCGCTGCTAATGCACAAGGTCAAGAGGACCAGATGGCAACCACGGTTACAACAAGTAACATATCACAAGCGCCGTGTGCAACACATTGCAACTTTGCCAGACGGCAAACGGTAGGCACACTGCCGACAGCCATGGTAGATGTACTAAACTCAAGGGGTACATATACATGGTGCCGTGTGCTTCTGGATACAGGATCGGAGCTATCCTACATATCGGAACGATGCATCAGTGCACTCGGCATTGCTCGTTCGCCATCCCGAATAGTTGTTTCGGGCATATCAGCGGTTAAGGCTGAAACTACAAGGGGTTTCAGTATGCTGCAAATCAAATCACGACTTTCACATCACAAGCTAGAAGTAAAGGCGCATGTTCTGGGAAAGATTACGTCGCCATTGGCCAGGGAAAAGGTCGACGCATCCGCATTGGCGATCTTCGACGGCATTCCACTGGCAGATACGCAGTTTTGTTCGTCTTCGCCAATAGACATTCTATTGGGCGCAGACTATGTATGGGCTATATTCACCGGCAGCAAAAAACTGGACAACAAGGGCAACATCATTGCCGTATCAACAATCTTTGGGTGGGTGATCACATCAATCGTGATCGCAAACACACCGGTTGCTACAACGCTTATGTCAGCATTGGACATAGACGCAACGCTGAAGAGGTTTTGGGAGCTGGAATCACATGCGTGCTTGCAACCTGAACCTGAGGATGTGCAAGTTGAAGAGCATTTTCGCAACACACATACACGAGACTCCAAGGGGAGGTATATTGTTGAGCTTCCTTTTAAGCAGGCGAACGCGGAGTTCGCAAACACACTTCATGGAGCGAAATTACGATTTGAAGCTGTAGAGCGCCGTCTACAGCGAGATACAGATCTGCAAACACGGTATGTAAAATTCATGGACGACTATATCGCACTTGGCCATATGCAGGAACTCACACCAGATGAGGTTCTTGTTCAAGATGGAAAAGTGTTTTATATGCCACATCACCCAGTTGTTGGAAACAAGTTGCGTGTTGTTTTCGACGGATCATATCAGGACACAGATGGCCATGCACTGAATGATGCTTTGCATGTGGGCCCAAGTATTCAGAGAAACCTGTTTGCTGTATGCTTGCGGTTTCGAATTCATCAATATGTATTCTCTGCCGACATAGTCAAGATGTTTCGGCAAATTTGGGTGGCAAACAGACACCGCAATTATCAACGAATTATATGGAGAAGACATCCTTCTGAGCAGCTGAAGCATTATCAGCTATGCACTGTCACATATGGCACGGCAAGCGCGCCGTTCTTAGCAGTCAGGGTTCTGGAACAACTCGCAACCGATCACGCAGAATATCCGAACGCTGCAAGAATCCTGATGGAGGATTTTTATGTTGACGATGTGCTTACTGGAGCGCACACCGAGGAGGAGCTGGTACAATTGCGAGACGAGCTCATTCAACTTATGTCACAAGCACAACTGGAACTTGGGAAATGGGTATCCAACAGCAAACGGATACAGAAGATGCAAGATCAGGATGCAAACATAACAACAGCAATTTTAAGCAATCCGCAAGACGCCACAGTAAAGGTTCTTGGAATTCACTGGCAACCAGAACGTGACATACTCCAGTTTAAGCTAACGTTGTCTACAAGTGCAGATAGTACAAAACGACAAATACTATCGGATGTGGCACGTATTTTTGATCCACTCGGACTACTTGCTCCAGTGGTCATTCAGTTCAAGATACTGTTCCAGGAGCTGTGGCTTCTGGATTTGGGCTGGGATTCGCAACTTCCCCCCAAATTGGCGGACTTATGGAAGAAGTACCGCACTGATCTAATTGCACTCAAGCAGCTTAAAATAAAACGATATATGGGCTACTCTGGAGGTGCCATTGAACTACATGCTTTCTCAGACGCCTCAATCAAAGCATATGCTGCTGTAGTGTACAGTCGCATTATACAACCGGATGGTAACACAGAGGTTACTCTCATTGCAGCAAAGACCCGTGTTGCACCGCTTAAGCAGCAGTCGCTCCCGCGCTTGGAGCTATGTGGCGCAGTTTTACTCAGCCGCCTTATTGCATCCATCACAACTGCTCTTCAGCATATGGACATCAAAATATATGCCTGGTGCGACTCCAGCATCGTATTGGCATGGCTTTCGCACCCACCATGCAAATTAAAAACATTTGTAGGCAATCGTACATCTGAGATTCTCGACATCATACCTAGATCCGCATGGCACCATGTTAACACAAAGGAGAATCCAGCCGATTGCGCTTCAAGAGGCATGCTGGCCTCAAAATTGACTGACTTTGAACTTTGGTGGAAAGGGCCACACTGGTTATACGACAAGGATATTGAAATCCTAAAATCAAGCGATGCGTCGATGTCAGATCCTCTCGTGGCAGAAGAAGTAAAGACTACCGCATTGATAACCCTGGCAGAAACTTATCCTGCAACATCAATACTAGACGAGCTAGTTGAACGCGTTTCATCATGGCTAAAACTTGTACGCATCGTGGCGTATATTTTGAGATTCATACGACGCACGAAACAATTGCAACCCGCATCAGGGTTGGCATCACTGACATTCAACGAATTTAATGAGGCACGCTCATTATGCTTATGCTATGCACAGGACACCTTTAGTACTGAAAGGAAGGCCTTAATTCGTAAGCTGCCGCTGGGAAATAGTTCCAAGCTACGTACGCTTTCGCCAATCATTGACGACTCGGGGCTAATGCGTGTTGGTGGACGTCTGCATAACTCAACTCTACCTTATGGTGCCAAGCACCCGATCATTTTACCAAAGTCACATCGCATAACAAAACTCATTCTGGAACATGAGCACTGGACTAGCTTGCATCCAGGAGTATCGGCACTATTTGTTATCGTTCGTCAACGATATTGGATTTTGGGTGCACGTAATTTGATCAGAAAGGTTACTCATGATTGTTTAAATTGTTTCAGGCAGCGCCAAAATACTAATGAGCAGTTCATGGCTGATCTACCAGCAATTCGAGTGCGACAAGCTTTACCATTTGAAAATACTGGCTGCGACTACGCTGGGCCACTCACGCTTAAGGTCCACAAGGGACGCAATCCACGAAAGGAGAAGGGATACATTTGCCTGTTCGTCTGCCTGGCCACCTCCGCTATTCATTTGGAATTAGCTACGGATCTGAGCACGGAGACCTTTTTGGCGGCATTTCGACGCTTTATATCACGCCGTGGGAAATGTGCGCAAATGTACAGTGACAATGGAAGAAACTTTGTCGGCGCCAGACGCGCTTTGAATGAAATGGAGCAGCTGCTTACGTCGCAGTTGCACAACAGCATCGTCACACAGACACTGGCAAATGAAGGCATTAAGTGGAGCTTTATACCGCCACATGCACCACACTGGGGTGGTAAATGGGAATCAGCAGTGCGTTCCGTAAAACTTCATCTTAATCGAGTCGTCTCGAAGACAACACTCACATTTGAGCAGATGCACACGCTTCTAGCACAAATTGAAGCAGTGGTTAACTCTCGTCCACTGTTCGCAGCACCTGACACTAATCTGACGTACTTGTCACCTGCACATCTACTCATTGGTAGGCCATACACTATGGTACCAGAAGGCAATATATTGCATGTCCCACAAAATCGTTTGGACTACTGGCAGCAGACTCAATCAATGTTACAAGGATTCTGGAAACAGTGGCACCAAGAATATCTGACAACACTTCAAAATCGACACAAGTGGAACACTCACAAGCCAAATCTGAAGATCAACAATATTGTAATAGTAAAGGATTCGAACACTCCACCGGCCGCATGGACATGCTATTCAAATATTTTCTACATGTGGTTGAAGTTTGGGTACAAACGGGCGAAGGATGGTTTTTATTTATTAATCATATGCTACGTTGCACTACAGGCTCAAAGCGCAGCCACATCAACAACTGACCGTAATGAAAATGTAAAGTTTTTGGCCACCCTTTATCGCTGGTTTGATTTTCAAATGTTTAAGCATATTACTTTAATATCAAAAACTTAAATGTAACCAAGAGTTTTCAGTACCAAAATAAGTTGCATTTAATGCACAATTGTTGAAGCCTTAGTTGTAAATACCAATAAATAAATATTTAATTGTGTTTTTCATGATTTAAAGAATTACTTAATTGTTAACTTATATTCTTTTTGAATGTTTGATGACATTCTATTAAAATCGCACAACTATTTGCTAATCAAATGTACAATCTACTCATTTCAGCCAGCTGCTTCAATCATGATGCATACGCAAATGCCAATATGTATGTTGCTACACTACTTATTAGGCTTAAAGGTGAGTAACTGGAGTAATGTATAAAAGGCTTTGGCATGGCCAACGTCGCCTGGGCCGGCTCGGCAAACGCAAAATCAAACAAAAACATTTGCACACAACTCAGGCGCGTTTCGTTCTGTGTTGTTGTTTTTTCTTTTTACAACATGTGTACTTTTGTGATTACATGAATTTTTAAAATGCGCGCATTCCCACACACACACACACACGCACACATATAGGCTTATGTTTTTTTGGGGTGGAGCAAAAGGTGGGACGTTTGCAGGACGCAAAGCACTGGCCTGACATGAGAACTACATTAAAATAATTTATTTTAACGCATTTTTTTGTCATAACCCGATGGGGAAAAAAACTCATTTCCTTTAATGATTTCATCTTGTACGCATGCCTTTTGTTGTTGTTGTTGTTGTCGTCCCTGGATTCTTCCGCTCTGACCTGGCCTGGATGCGTGTTCAGCTCTGTTGTGCTTGTTGCTCTTGCCTTTTTTGGGGGGCAAAAATGAGTGCAACATCGTGTGGCACGCACAACGCACAACGCATGGTTATTTCATTAAAATGGCCTTTTGTTGTTTGTAAATGTTGCTTATTATTAACGCTGCTTTTTCTCGCGTCCCTTTGAATAAGTATCTGCGTGCTTGTGTGCTCTGTGTTCATTCGTTTGTCTCTGTATATATACATATCTATCTGTATCTGACAGCTGGTGTATTTTTATGGGTCGTAGAAAGTCGCGAGACACAACATTTGCATTACTGGCCAGACATCCTGCTGCTTTTGCTTTTGCTTTTGCTTTCTCGACTGCAACTGCTGCTGCTGCTGCTTCTGCTGCTTAATAAAGACTAATTGACTTTTGCACACAAGTTGTGTTCAAGTGCTGCAGCTGAGTTTCGTCTCTGATTGGCAATTATACCAAACAAAGGCTTAACAGTCGACTCGATAAACGAATTAATATTTAAATTAATGCATATCAAATTGTTGTTGTTGTTGTTCGTGTTGTTGTTCGTGTTGTTAGCATGCCTTGAAATGTTTACACTGCATTTGTCAAACGCGGCAACAACTAACGCTTAGGTAAGACATGTCCAGCATTCAATTAACACACATATGTCTATGTTTCTATGCATTAAACATTATTCGAGCATATCAGATACAATTGCAATATATGCAAATTAAGCAGCTAACTTAAGGTGATTATGTAAATATATAGAAGCATTAAGTTATCACAAACTTAAAGTCAAGGTACCAAACAAAGTCTTAAGCAACATTTATCATACATTTTTCCCATTGCTCAGCTTGCTAACGAAATATAAAGAACAAATATTCTCTCACTTTTACCTTAAAATGAATTCTAAAATCCTTTTCTAGAGTTATCCAAAAGGCGCTTGTGAAATAGTTTATCGGATAACACACACATCGCATATTAAGTATGTATGTTTGCTGTTTAATTTGCATTGTGGACTTGGGCTTAATGTAGCCAGCCAAGCAACGTAGCAAATTGGCCACAAGTTTGCTATCAAATTCACCGTCATAATAATCTTGAACCTAATGCAATTTATGCGCGTAAACATGACCCTCATTTTCCACCACAAGTTAATTAAGCCCCGAAGTATTGATGTTACTAATCAGAATAATGCTTATCACAATAATAATAATAATGATGATGATTATAATGATGATGATGCTGATGCAAATGCTGATGGAGCTGAAGACAAGTCAAAGTTGCCGCCTTAGCCATGCTATTTATGATGATAATGCAATAAGTTTTGTGCCAGAACATTGCGTATACGCCATGAAGAGCGTACTCCGGCAAGTTTAGAGCACGCTAGAGAATTCTTAAACTACTGTTACTGCTTTGTATTCTTTATAAATTGCATTTGGACAGCTTTAAGTGCATTTTTATTCCAGTTGAACAGTCCATTATGCCAATGTTTGCGCGTTGAGCTTTAAACGTTGCGACACAAATATATATATTTCGAGCGCTATAATTTTATATACAGACGCAAGGCAACAAGCAAATGGAATTATTTTGTATATTGAAAGTTGGCTCTTAAGCAAATTACAATATTTAAACGTATATTTATATTTTGCGATGTAATCGGAAATGTTAAATGCGTGCATTCCACGAACGCCACACTTATAGCTGCCATTAATTAAATAACAAATTTTACTCCAAATAAAAGGGTTTCTAGGATCCAACTGACATCTACAAGCCTAGCAACTCCCTGCAATAAAAGGAGCTAAGAGTTCGAAACAACGACAACTTAATTGGGTTTGAAAACGTTGCTTACTAAAAAGCTATTTCAACCTTAAATACATATTTTACACCTTTATTATATAGATTGGAAAGCATAAAACTAAAAGCCCATCTATAAATAATAAACAAATCTCCATCACATCACATAATGGCAGTGAGCTCGGCTTGTGTTTCTGGTTCTCAAATGCCATTTGCATGATTGCTTGCTAATAATATTTATTGTCACATGCAACAAAGTACAATATGCTAGCACACAAATAACCTCTAAATACGTTTTATTTTTCGCTGGGTAATACCTTTAAGAAGGGCTTGACATTACCATTTTACAAATGTGCCAAAATATATGTATTGCGAAAGCGGTGGAAACATCCGTCCATGATGATGATTGTACTGCCATTATTCTGCATAATTAGTTGGCAGTCGGCATTTAAAAGGGGCCACAGCTGCTGCTGCTGCTGCTGCTGCTGCCGCTGTCGCCTGCTTTTAAATGCAAAATAATTATTTGAGTTCTGTGTTTGTGTGTGTGTGCGTGTGTGTGTTTTTACTGGCTTTTTATTTTTGCATTTATTTTATGGCTGTCTGCCAGCGCTTGCCAGTGGCAAAAACTTTCAGGCATGTTAATAGCACTCATAATTAAAAATTAAATGTTATAATTTCATGTGTGCTGCCATGCGGTTTGCCCAAGCGTGCAACACACACACACACATACATAGCTTACCTCACCCCAATGTTGCACGCAATTCCATTCCTAAATATAAAGACATTTTACATAATATACGTAGTATATGCATATGTGCCATTCACTAGTGCTTGTTTTTTTGTAGTTCCTTCGTACTAAATTGCGATGGCAACGTTATGAAGAAACTTTGAATTGCAATTACAACATAAAGCCTCTTGTGCTCAACGTTGTCTACAGCACAATTAACAACTGAACATGAAAAATTCGGGATTATAAAGTATATTTGAGCTTGTGTGTTGAAGGGCAGCCGAATGCTTTAGCGTTTGGCTCATGTTAGCCAGGCAATAAAAGTTGATAACACAACTTGGCAAGTTTTTTCATCAATTTCGAGGCTAATATAAAGCCAGCCAAGGACAGAAAGCAGTCATTGTATTGGAGTTAAAAGTGATAGTTTATTATTAATTTGCATCGTGAATTCATTCGCAACTGCTCAATTTCCTCAACTTAAATGTATTCTGTTTGCGTGTGAAAAATGTGAAATGGCATGCAAAATAAAGAGAACAAAAAGAAGCAAAGATTTAAGTAGAAATTAATAAATAATTATATAGGATACGCAATGACATATTTAATACAATTTTTGCTGTCGCACATTCAATAATGGAGACGCACTCGGCGCAGGCTGAAGAGTAAGGGTAGGAAGTTCTGTCAGCCAGCTGGAAAACCAAAAGTCAATCAGTGAAAAGATACAGATACACTGAGCGAGAGAGAGAGACAGAGAACAACCAATTCAATATATATCTGCGGGTCAAGGCGCTTATTTAATTAATTACTCGTATGCGTTGAAAAACAAGTGGCAGCAACCCAAATCCAAACCCAAACCAGAACCCAAGCCTCAGAGTACTACAGAGAGTAATACAAAAAGCCGAGTAATTATTTTACACTTCGATGCTGTTGTCGTTCATCGTTGGCTGCATTTTGATGAAGTTTTTTGTGCTGCCAGTGGCGCGCGGCATGTGTCGCATGCGTGTGCTGCATGTGTTGCATGTTGTGCATAACTTACTTAAAGTTTGTTAATGCCCTCATGCCATGTACCGTGTACCGTAATTATCGTCAACTGATTAAATGAAATCAAAACCGAAACCTACAGCCCGAGCTTAACTTTAATGTTGGCTAAATGAATGCTGTTATAGTAAATTCAGCTGCGTTGGCCATGGGGCCATCGATTTTTGTGTTCCTGTTGGGTTTTGGGTCATTTATCAATATGTAGATTTTTTTTGTGCAGCCCGGATTTTCTGTTAAAGTTCAATGGGGCAACAGCTCACACACACACGCACACACTTGTATAATTTAAACACGCACACACACACACACACTAACACAATTGGAGATAAATTGACTGATGTGTTGTGGGTGCCATTTGCTTGTCTGCCCAACTGTCCGAACGTCTGTCTGTCTGTCTTTCTGCCGCCCAGTTTGATATATGCGTCTATCTGAAAAAAAATGTCGGTAGACAGATATATGTATCTGTGTATCTGCTTCTTTTTGCTATAAATTTTACGCTCGCTTTCACTTTGTTTTTTTTTCCATTGGCATTTTCTTTTAAAAATAAAACTGCACCAAGAGCGACTTCCGGCGAAGCGCCAAAGA
Organism: Scaptomyza flava; assembly: GCA_030179655.1. NCBI lineage: Eukaryota > Metazoa > Arthropoda > Insecta > Diptera > Drosophilidae > Scaptomyza > Scaptomyza flava. Next base: position 4,310,264 of record JARNME010000012.1, read on the forward strand.
CTTCAGACAAAACCGTAATGGCATCAATTTCCTGCCTGCCGAAAAATTCAAATTTATCCTTAAGGTGTCATGGCAATGCCATTGCCACCATGCTCCTTTGCTAACGCTTATTAGCTTTGGGCTAAAGTGATTCCTATTTCACAGTCACAATCGAGTGGTCGGAGCTCAATTCCTAAATCTTTTATCTATCAATTTTGACTAGAATTTACGACAAGCACATACCTTTGAGCTATTCGGGTATGATAAGTTAAACAGGATTTAAATATAACAAAAATAATATGCTGCATACTTTAAGGCAAACATTTTCAATACTTGAAAAACCAATTAGATTCACTTCTTATAAACAAAATCAAAGCGCATTGCCTAAAATCAATAATTTTGCATGGTAATCGTTGAACTTCATAATTGGCAAATAGCAAGAACGAAAAAAGTAGTTTGGGAACAAAAATAAATGGTTTTTGGCTTAAAGAGAATTGTTTTTAGCAGTTTTTATAGCAATCGATGATGTAACTAATTTGAAAAGCATGCCGAGTTTGGCAAATTGCCATATTTCAGTTGCATAAATCTTTCAGACACAAATAAATCGAAAGCAATGCAGTTGCTGCCCCCTTCTACTAGTTTTGAAGTACAAAGAACGCTTTCCCAACAAACACCCCTGTTGTTGCCTGCAAGTCTGGCATCAGCCTGTTAGCAGCCTTTCATGCTGGCATCCTGGCAGGGACCGGGCCAGGCTGCTTGCAATTGTAACCACTCGAAAATGTCAATGACAATGATGATGAACTGCAAAATAGAGCGCTGACAGCTGCAACGAGACACAAACTAGATAGATAGATAGATGCGATAGATGCGATAGATGCCTGAATATAGAATATGTGGCACAAAGCAGGCAGCTGTAGCAGCAGCAGCACAGCAGCACAGCACACACACACACAATGCCAATGCATGTGGCATAATTTCAAATATGGCGCTCCAGAAATACTTTGGACTGGTTGAATGCTTCACTGGCTCAACTGCTGACTCGTCTGTCTGGCTGAAGCTCTTTGGCTGAGTTGGATGACAGTTTGATTTGTTGTCAGTTGGCATACAATTGACGTCTGATGGATGGTGTACTACATTGTTGGGACATTTTACGAGCATGGAGCAGTGAGTGCGCCAAGCGCAAATTCCGATTTCGAGTGCCCTTTACTCAATGGCTCAATGGCTATTATTTTAATTATTCCAAGACAAAGCTTTCATTTCAATTTGATGTCCGAATATTTAAGAAAACTCTTCAAATTAAGTAAATCATTTAAATGACTTGCTGAGTAGTTAATTTACTTTTGTTGCATTCTTCAGCCAACTTTTCTCAAGCTATTAATAAAAATATCGAGAAAAAAAAATAATAATTTTACTATTTTTGTTACTTTTGCTGGCCTCTTGGCCATTGGTGTCACCATTTTTTTGCTCTCTCTCTCTCTCTCCTTCTCTTGTTGCGAGCTTGCTTATTTAATAATATTTGCAAAAACTTTTTGCTACTTACACCAACAAAAAAAATAGAAAAAAGTATCGTTGAAAGTTATAACCAGCTTGCAAACCAACCAACAATTCCTTGCCCCTGCGACTCGTTAGGTAATTTTTGCAAAAATCAACAAGAGCACAAAAAAAATGTTGCAAGTTTTGTGCATGGTGGCAAAAGTTTGTTGTTTAAATAAAAAATGAGACAAAGTCTGCGCAAAGTGACGAGTGGCAAAAGGAAGCGCAGCACGAATTCGACTCAAGAGTCATGAGAGGACAAACTATCCTATATAAATGCATAAATAAAACAAGCGGCAGTTTTTCCACTATTTCCACATTGTTTCGTCTTTTTTACGTGCCCACGACTGCACCTGAGCCGCCGCCGTCTCTCTCTCACCCTCTCGCTCTCTTTCTGTTGAAGAACTTTGTTCGTTATGACAACTTTTCGTTGATTTCTAAGCAACATGAAACTTTCGCATTGTACAAGAATTGCAAACAGACAAATTCCAGTGTGATACACGGCAAGAAAACAAATTGAGCTTGAAAATTGGAAACATTTTTAATGTAAAGTTTCTATTGGAAATTTTTAAGTTTTTCTAAAGCAATTGTTTTTATATTTCAGTGCACTTAACTCAATTCAAGTGCGGCTTCTATTGCATAAAACTGTTATAGTTAAGAAAACATTAACATATTGTTGGTACAGCCTTATTTAAACAATAAAGTACACAAAACGCAAAGCAAACGGATGAAAATAGACAAGCAAAAAAGCTGTCTTGACAGGCTTTAGCTGACATCATTGGCTTAGAATTGGGGGGCAGGAGTGTCCGGATGTTTGCCACAGTTAAACTTGCCTCTGTCGTCCCCCAACCCGCCCACTTGCTTTGCATGTCTAATTAGCTATGCAAAAATTGTGTTGTAAACAAACTTAATTCAGTTAAATGTTTGTGTTTTGAAATGCGCTCGTTGATTAACCCCAACCCCTGTCTATGACAATACATGAAGGATTTGGATCGTGCTTTTCTTTGTGTATTTCACACAATTTTACTTACGACTCGAGTTGTTGTTTGAGTTTTGTACTTGCGTGTAAACATGCATGATTAAGTTGCCAGTCGTCAGTGGTTGAAAGAATAGAAAAGTAAAGGCGTAGCACCATTTGCATAAACCTAAGGCCTAATGAGAGCACCCAGCATACAGCATAGAGCCCCCGAAAACCCCCAGCATTGAGGCTAATGGATGTGTGACAACGAGCTCCGAGCTCGTATCTTATCGTCCTTTCACACTTTTTAGCGTTGCCAACAACTTTTTGGCCCAGCAACTACTGCCAACTGCTGACCCCCACAATCAAGCTGGGCGCTGCTAAATCTGCCCCTTTTTTCTCGTTCTGGGGCACGCACACACACACACACACACACAAACTCACGTGTAAATTATGACGCGAGTCTGTTATTTTAGTTTCCTGTGTGCCACACAGCACATATTTCTTATAGCCACACACACACACTCATTCACACGTATAAAAACAAAGGGCATTTTGGTGGGAGCTTTGCCAAAAATGAACTAAATCTTCACTTGGCTCTGTCGACTTTTGCGCTGAAACGGATTTTTTTTCTTCGCATTTTTTTCTTGCTGTTACTCACTTGCCACTGCCAAAAAGTTCACAATTACCTTGATTGTGTCATGTAGCGAGTGTGTGTGTGTGTGTGTGAGTGTGGGCTAGTGTATATTGGTGAACTCCACAAGGCACACTTTGGTGTGCTCAAGTTTTATATTGCTGCTCGATTCGTGTTGCCATTTGTAAATCAAAAGAATTCCCATAAGACCTAAGACGATATTAAGAGTTTGCGTTTGTTTTAGAATTGTCAAAACACAACAACAACAACAAAAAAGCTTAGTTCATAAAAAGTTTAAAAGTAATTTTGAGGTGTGTTTCACAGTCAAACTAAAACTGTTTTAGAATAACAGACAAATCCGGCTGGAGGAATTTTATTGGTGAGTTTTTCGAGTATTATCCTTAAGTTTGCTTAAAATAAAATAAGTAAGGCAAGCGTCACATATTGTCACATTGTCGTTGGAGTCATGGAATTTGAATACGTTCTGCCAGTTGCATGCCACAATATGTTGCAGTCAGCAACTAAGCAAATTTTCACGAAATGCCAGCATTGTGCCAAATGCAACAATAAGCACGAACAAACCAGCAACAAATCGAATAAGACGAGCGAGTGGCATCTGAATGTGGTAATAATATCGCGAAACCTTCTAACCCCCCAAAAAAAAAAAAAAATGTATATATCCAGACACAATGCTGGCTATGTCTGCGCCTTTGTGTGTGTGTGTTTGAGTTATCCTTGAGCCAAAACAGCGACACAAACTGAAGTTGGCAATACGCTTGCACTCAGCGCACTCAGCTCCTCAAATGTGAACTTCACTTACAGCGAATAAATAAATAACAAGAACAACATTTGTACATATGTTTGTGCGACATTCTTTTCAGTGCAATGATTTTCTAATACTCTAACAAAGAAATATTTTGGATATTAAATCGATGAACTCAAAGGAAATTATTTAATATTAAGCTTAAACTTATTTGTTCTTACTTTGTTTGTTATCTGAACACAAGAATTAAAATGATCAAAATATGATTAATAAGTAGGGTTAGCTCAGTGATAATCCAATGATTTGTCCGATTTTACTCTTCAAGCAAAAGCTTTATGATTAAGTTATTGAATTCGATAAAGAAGAAAATGCAAGCCAAAGCTCTTTGGTAGTTGGCTAAAGGCAAAAATGTATGACTAAAACGGAAATGGCAATGGCAAAAAATGTAAATGCAGACAAATGTAAAATAATACGTGACAATAGTGCAATGGCAATGGCAGCGCTGATTAGTCTGGTTTATTTATGGATCAGATGGCATAAAGAGTGTTTCACTTATGCATGTATCCCTAAGGGTTGTCCGATTACAGAAACTACTCAGCTATCATATTGAAAGCAGCAATCAATTGTCCTTGTGTCGATACGAAGTGCAACTAAACATATTTAAGTTGTTTTATTTGTAGTTTTAAATTTGTATGTTTTGTTTATTTTGCGCGTTCTTTTGCAATATCGAGTATTTGATCTATTTAATGTCAATTTGTAGTTAACTTAAGCAAATTTATTTAACTGCCGCAAGTTAAGCAACAACTTTTGAAGTTACAGTTCTGTCTGAAAGCTCTTGAGCAGCCTAATGAACCGTATCTCTAAGATACAGATATACTTTATATACGCATGTGTGTGTGTGTATGTTTCTGTAAGAGATGGTAAAGTAAATATTATTTGATGCAATCGTACAGATGTGTCGAAAAACATTTTCAGGTAGCTCTTACTGCGGCTGAGACAGAGCCTCGCTCTGTTTGGGTTTTTGCATAAAATATTTACAAAGTTGTTGGATGTATGTAAGTGTGTTGAAGTGTATGTCTGTGTGTGTGTGTGTGTGACAGTGGCTTTCGCTGAGTCCAATTTACCCAAATGTACAAGCAGCATTTGCAGCTTTTCTCCTTCCATCGCTATACGTTTTTTGTTTTGTAGCTTCGTTTTTATTACTTTAAGTTTATTTAGGCAAGGCGCATGAGGCGACAGAGAAAGGCACCACATCAAAGCAACGTAGCACGTGCCACGCATGACTGGCAGTGGCAAAAAGTACACCTGAAATGCCAACAGCACTTGCAACAACAACAACAACAACAGCAACAACAGCCAGCTAAAGCAGATCCAATTGCAGCGCACAGAGTGACCACAAAACATGCGCCTTGCCAACCCAAAAAGGGATAAAGAGAATGAAACGAAAAGAGAAATAAGGCAAACGGGTGAAAGAGTTGCAACAGCAGTAAATCAACTACTGTTGCTGACCTACGTACGTATGTGAATTTGTAATCTAAACTTTTGCAACTGGCCGTTCATTCGTTTTTTCATCAACGAGGCAACCGGAAACGGAAATTGCTGCTGTTGGCCCGTTGACAAAAACACGACACTTGCACCTCAAGTTCCCAGGAACTTTCAACTTGATTTTCTAACTAAACAACTACACATTGTACACATGTACATATCTACACACAACAAAACACCATCACTGACTGACATTACAGGTTTGTTGCTTACAATTGCTTACAGTTTTGTCGCTGAACATTCAATGTGGCCATGATTGCAGTTTTCACCATGTGCGTGTGGCACGTGTGTGAAAGTGTGTTAAAGTGAATGTGTGTGCGTTTGAGTGTTGTTTATTGGGTCATTGATTAAGCGTGGCCACTGCTGAGCGTGCCACCAACCCCATTTTCTACATTCAAGCGCCAACCACTTGACTCAATCAAAGCGCAAGGCGAACAAAGTTTGAGTTTCGATTCGAAACTGCAGTTTGCATACTTTATGAATGCCTCAGTTTTATTTTTTTTTTTGTATTGTTGCATAGTTTACGAGTTGTGTGTTCATGCATTTTGCTGGTTTTTGTTTTTCGCCTCAGCTGATTTTGAATGTTGAATAAAAATTGATTTGCTCGCAGCTTTAAGTTAGCATTAGAAACATGGCTAAAAGCCCTGCAGCCAAAACTATCTGGGCAACTTGTTAACTGATTTTATGTAGCCAGTGCTGCGACATGAATTCTCTTGCCACACGCCCACACGCCCCCACATGCAGGTGCACACTAAAAGAAAAGAAACAAAACGAAAACGAAAGAGAGAAAAAAATAATAAGGAATAGTAAAAGAAGGACGCTGGCATTGCCAGTTGGCTGCACAATTTCGCCTGCTAAGTTGCTGTTGGTGGTGTTGGTGGTGGTGGTGGTGGTGGTGCACACAAAATTTTTAACTTAAATTACTTTTCGTAATAACTTTATTTTGTAATTTACGTAAGTAGAAGTAACATTTATGCAGCTGCATAAACCTCCAGCCATGCCAAAGTAGCTTTCAAACTATGACGGCGCACGTAAAAACTTCTCAAACAGTTTAAATATCCTTGCAAATTTGCTAAGAAACGCTGCAAAATGAGGCTAAAAGTAGCGAACGCTGGCTAACGCGAATATGCACACGGCTACGACTTTGCATTACATTAGCAACAGCTATGAAACATTTTTTTTGTATTAAGTGCTATCGGAAATATTTTTTAAAACTATTCTGCATATGATAATAACAAAAGTTTCCCACTGATCTTGAGATATTAAGGCTGAAAATTGAAAGTCACTAATTGAAAATAAATTAGGACTTGAACTAAGACGTTTAAAGGTATTGTAGTAACTTCAGAAAATCGAGATATCAAACGATGTTCAAGGAAGGCATCAAAGTTCTTTATCAAACTTATTTCTGTTGCTATAAAAGCTTGATCAAAACTGCAGCTGAATATTGTGCACAGGTTTTGTTGATGTTTGGAGTCCGCTTGCGTTTGCTTTGTTAACTGCATTTTTGCTGAGCCACTTGTCCTTGTGAAATACTATTTGCAAATGCGAAAAAGCACAGCTCGAAACCAAAAGGCAACAACAAAGCAACGCACTTTACCTCAATACTCAAAGCGAAGTGCGGCACACTTTGCCATGCTTAACATGTGATCCATATATGTATGTACATAAACATACATACAAACGAAGATATATGTGTATTTATTTTACTTACATTCTTATTCTCATGTCTGACATACAAATCATTTTGTCGAGTGGTTAAGCAGAACGCCACAATGCATACACAAAAACAAGTTTGAAATGAAAGAAATACGATTTTTAGCATAGAGCAAAAACGAAAGCATGCAACATGCAGCTCACCTTAAATTATTGTTTCTGAGAAAAAGAGATGTCTGGCAGTTTTCGTCTTCTTTTTAGGTCGACAAACACACATTTTTGGGCGTATTTGCATTTTAATTATTGTGTTTGGGTGATATTTGGTTGGTAGCCAGTCAAGCAAACTGCAATCGCTTTGACAATCAATCAATAAATCAAAAGATTTTGCACACATTGCCCTGCATTGGATTTGCCAATCAGTAGCCTAGCTAGTTGGCTGGCTGACTAGGTGCCTGGGTGGCGCCGAGATGTGGGCTCCAATTATGCTCAAGAGGAACTCAAACTCGCACACGCCTTTTTTTGCGTGTTTGGGGACGTGTCAAGCAGCCTGAAAGCAAGCAAAACCAGCCAGCAAAATGCTAACAACAAAAAGCAGCTGCAGAGTAAGATGAGCAAAGTAAAATGTGTAAAATGCTGGGAAAAAAAAAAAGAAACTCATTGATGATTGAATACAGCAGAAGGAAGAATGAGCAGCAGCCAGGCAATCGCAGTCAGCAACGAGAGCTGGTTTTTTGTGCTGCTTTGTCTCAATCTCAATAACGAAATTCAAATAGCAAGAAAAAAAAAAAAGGAAGAGTGAAAGCAAACACACACACACAAGGACATGAGAGATCGGCTATCGCACAAGCAATTCGCATAGCGCCGCACCGCAACGCATCGCAAGAAAAGCTGCCAAATGCTCAACGAGCAAGCATTAAAACTTTTCTCCACAATTAACCAACACACAGAACGAAACTTTGATGCTCTCATAAACAGAATTCTTTATAAGATTTAAAAAGATTTTACTCAAAAATATAATTAGTTATTTTGACTATGACTCGAAAACTCGGCAAAATAAATTATCAAAATCTCTGTACTTCCTTTGAAAGAGTATCAGAAAGAAGAAAACAATTGCATTGACAGGGTTGCTGGGGCTTGCCGCATAGCAAAGAAAATGGCGTTAGCTACAGCACATAGAATTGCAAATTCAATTTCGATTCAAGTGAGCGTGTGTGTTTGCAACGGCACAGGCATATGCTTGTGTGTTTCTATGAATAGTTGTGAATTCTGTCTTTTGTTGTTTATATGAGTTGTTGCATATATTGAATGTGCGGCAAGCGACTGGGCATTGTTGCATTGCCATCTAAGGACTGTAACCGATACAAAGTACTCTGTCAACAAAGCGATTCGATTCGATTCTTACAAGAAAACTAACAAGATGCATGCCTAAACAGTCTTGCTAACTCTTATGAGCATTGCTGTTGGCCAATTAATGCTCATTAAAATTGGAATTTCACTAGCTCGTGCTATTATCACGCATACATTAAGTGTTTAGTATATAAAGATTGTAGGGCAAATGTTAATTAGATTTGATTTTGTAAATTCGCATATTTTTTCTCGCACATTTGAATGAAATGGAACGAATCCGTTGACAGCATATGCATAAAATGCAATCACAAATCAGCAAATGTTAGCATTATACATACATACATACCGTATATATATATAGATATTTGCACAATGAAATTCAATTTAATAAATATCATTTGTACCAAATTCTGTCACAGGCAGGCAACAGTGGAACAGTGGGTGCCGTTTCATGTATTTTGTTTAAATTTATAACTTATTTCTGAACATTTTTACAGAATACTGAAGAAATGTAGGATAATTTATATATATTTTTGCCCAACATTTAAGTAAAAAGCAAACAACAAAAAAGTGCTACACAAAACTGTTAAACATCATCAAACATTAAAAATATATTTAAAGCATTTTTGCAGAGCCAACAACAGTTAACAGCATCCCATAAACGCACATACCAATACCAATACCAATGCATACAGCAAACAAGCAAAATTAATTGTTTATTATGATGAAATTGCATTGTCATATCGCATTAAAGGGCCAGAGACAAATACTTATTGACATTCAATGTACTTATTCAGGCGAACGTTCATAATTGAATTTGTAAAAACTTTTGTGATTGCAGCCATGGTGCGGCGGCAAAAGCAACAACAACAACATTGTAGGCCATCTTTCTGCATAATATGCATAATCAAATTAAATTTTACAAAAACGCCAATGATTGCAAATTAGTAGTTGTTGAACATTGTGCGCAAAATTGAAATATCGATTTGATTTGCCAACGGTCGACAGGGGTGCAAGGCGGTATGAAAGAGAGGGCGAGATAAAATGAGGGAATGGATTAGAGGGTGAGATTTCAATTGGTGGAAAGTTGACTCTTTCAGTGAATGTTGACTGTTGACTGCTTAGGCAGCCAAACGGATCAAAAGTTAAGCTCATGTTTGACTTTTCATTCGAAAAATTGGATTTTGCATTTTGGCCAAAAAGTTTGCTTCTACCCAGTCATGCAGTCAGAGAGTCGGACGGATAAGCAGCTCAGTTCAACAGCAGCCGTAGAGTGATAAAAGTTTGTTTTTTTTAGTTTCTACTCACTCTCTCGCTCTGTCTCTCTTGCACAACAACTAATTTATCAAATTTTAGAGATTTTCACTGCACTTTTCGTTTGAGTTTTATAGTTTTGTGCCAGTCGCAAGCTTAGACCGACTGCTCAACGATATAGCCATACACAATTTGTAATTACTTATGAGCGTTAGAAAGTAATTACAGCTAGCTGACCGACCTCAAATCTCACTCTTTGCCTCTCTCTCTTTCAGTCTTGCATTGAAATGCTAAACAAATCCACTTGTCAATTTGCTAATTGCTGTGGTTTTCGCTATAATTGCAACCGCAGCTCTAACCAAATGGCAAGACATAAAAAACCATAAGCTTTAGCCGGTATAAAAATGTTTGAGAAATAAGCAAAACAACCTAATAAAAATAAAATGCCGGGTAAGCTTAGTGTGCGACGGGGGAAAGTGGGGAAACGGGCGAAACCCTCTGGCATTTCTGGCACAATTGAAGCGTGTTATTAGCTTTAATTGGTATAAAGCCCTTTTAATTGGGTGTCTGATAAAGTTGCGCCAAAAACAATGCTCAAGTTGTCTTCCTTTGTGCCAGGGTCAGAGAATCTTTTTCTATTCACACACAGAGAGAGAGAGATCATTTTGTGTGGCAGCATTTACCTTAATGGAAAAGGTTCTTTGTGCCATTTGTGGCGCATCCGAAAAGACTTTTTTTCCTAGTCTAGGCTTAACATTTCTTTTCACTTAACTTTTTAGATTTTTTTTCACACGGCACCACATTGCGTATGCGTTATGCAGAGCACATCCTTTTCAAGGACAGGTCGAACAAGAGCAGGAGGTGGTACGAAGGCGAAAAGGTTTAGGGCTGAGGTCACCACATTTGTTTTGGCAGAGCTTTTTGTTTTAAGCGTCTTGTTAACATGTCTGCTTTCACCTTGCGGTTTAATTAATTTTCTATGTAATTGTGTGTGTGTGCACGTGTGTGCTAGTGTGTGTGCCAAATTGTCAAAGTTTAAACCTATTAAAACTGTCTGCAAAACTGTTATTTAGTATCAGGTGTGAGTATCAAAAGAATTGTGATTTTAGGAGTCATGATGGGAGACGGCAGCTCCTTGTTCAGTGCCTACTTTTAGGCATGAACACATAATATTCTATTTTTATGGATCTGACAACTAGATTTCAATATAAGCTACTTCAACTATAGACTGTAAGCCAACTTAATACGAAAATCAATTGATTACACTTCATAATCTTCCTAACGATCTTAATTTATTTAATTCCCTATAACCCACAGCTACAAAGATGACCTAATAAATGACAACAACTCTCTCAAACAGATGTTCCTTTTCTGTGTATATTAATATCAATCAATAACACCATGATGTATTTTAAAATACTTATCTAAAAGCTGTTTGCATTTGTTTATCTATGTTTGCTATTATCAAAAGTTTGCTTTTGGCCTATAACTGTGGTGTGGTCAGGCTTTGTGGAATCTTTCCTGCTGTTTGGGTTTGTCGTAGCAGCGACGAATTGGATTCGAAGAAAAATGATGCACCATAAATATCGCGTCGATAATCCCAGTTAAAAGCTCAAGCATTTGTTTGGATTTGCTTTAGCATTTTATAGCAATCGTTTTATATGATTTCTTCTACTTCTGTTTTTTGCTAGTATTAGAAGTGCTTTTGGACTATCTATCTGACTGTCTGTCTGTCTTTTTCTGTTTGCTTGCTGTTTAATGGCTGCCGATTGCTTGGCTTAAACGAATGGCAGGCCATTAGATATGTGGCTGCCAAAGGGCTTATTAATATGCGCCGTGTGCATGTTGACAGACAGATGCGTCGCGCAATAGCAGGTGAGTTGGCGAGCAAGAAACTGCCAACATTTTAGCGTAATTTGTTGACCAAAAATCGTTGGCCCCAATTTCGACGGCAGGTGCTCCATAATCGTCATCATGTGGTGATGCTTCCTCCGTGGATATTTGTGGAAATGTAGTTGTCATCAATGCAAATACAACACACAAACACACACACACACAGAATATACTACAGCAGAGCACACTTGTCAGCATCGACGTCATCGTCGCATGATTGATCAAGTGCGTGCGTGCCAGGGACATGCAGCATCAAGTAGCAAGTAGCAAGACCAGCTGTAGCATTTGTAGTTGTACTCTGAAGCGCTGCGAGTGCCATTGCCGGCCATTTTTCTGACATTTAGTTGACAGAGCACAAATTTTTTGTTTGCTCGTAATGTGCCCTCAACGCGTTCGTTGGATGGTTGGTTGGTTGGTTGGTTGGTGGGTTGGTGGACATCATAGCCATCGACAACAACATTTACATCGCTCGTCATCTCTGTATGTGTGGGCCGTGTGAGTGCTTAAAAAGCATTTCACGCCGAGCACAGAGCGAAGAGGAAGGACACTCAAAGCTTATTTGACATTTATCAGTGCAACGGGGCCAAACAGCTGGATTACCCCAACTATATCAGCTGTACCCCCAAACCCCTGCTTCTCTTCCGGCTGGCTTTGGCATTGATGGAACTGTTTAAAGCATGCCAAACGCACTTTGCGTTTGGCCAACCGTGCGAGCGCACCAAATAATTGTAATGAAAAGTGTCAGCAGAGTCAGCTACGTCCAGAACCAGATCCAAGGCCCGCGTACCCAGCAGCTCTAAGCGAAAGAGAATGTGTGATAATCCAATTGGCAAAGCCTCGACCGCACTGGAAGTAGAGAACCTTGTCTAATGCAATTCGTGATTCAGCATAAAATGCGAACAAGCACCACATTTGACGACGACAACAACAACAACAACAGCATGTACGCCCACGCCATGCCGCGCCCACAATTTATTGGGTGGCCTGCTTTTTAACGCTTATCGTCTTTAGCTGGCTGGCAGCCGGGCCCTCTGCCTATTTTGGTGGTGCCTGGTGCCCCTGTCGCACTATCAAACGGGCGGATAGGCCAATTGCCAATTGTCAGATACAATTTATTCTTCCCTTAGATGTTGCGCCCAGACTCACTGCCACGGTTGCCACGCTTTCTGCCACGCTTGCTGCCACGGCTGCACTAAATGCGAATTGAAAATAAAATATTACACCGAGATTGCAACGACAGAGTGCGAAAAACAGAAAAACATTAAACCGTAACGCAATCGTTATCTAAAGCATGCCGAAGACAAAATACTCTTACCATCTCAAACTGTTTTCAAGTTAATCAAACATTGCAAGATTTTTTGCAAATCACAAAAAAGATTTTCATAGAAGAAATAGTTTTTCGACTGATTAGGCTAGGAAATAAAGAAGAAGTCAATAATGGTTTTCCAAAATGTTTAATACAAAAGTGTTTAGCAATAAAACACTTGATTTAATAAGAACTAATCTTTCTATGATTAAGTAAAAAATCCTTTCAGCCAGTTTGCCAATAGTTGAAGTTACGTTATGACACTTTTTAAGCAGCTTAAAAGCAAATCAAAACAATAAAAACTTTATTGCTTCTGCAACATCTTCTCAAACGCATTACACACTTTACGATTAAATTATAATACCCCTACACAAGGGTATGAACAAAAGCGCGAACACAAACCAAAGAATCGACAATGAAATCCAGCTCCATAGCCAAAGCTACCCAAGCCTCCTACCACAGCCCCTACTCGCCCATATCCTGGCTGGGGCTACGTTAGCAATTGCGGAGACAAACAAACATCCAATGCAGCAAACAGCAACACGATTACGCCGACGGCCATGCAATGGAATAAAGGGGGATGTAAAGGGAGAAGGAGACGCAAACGAATCCAGCAATGCTCAGCGACTCCCGCAACGGTGACGATCATCAAGCGCAAAAGGAATCGTAAAACAAATGCGACAGATAGTTTTCCAGCATGCCATAAAATCAACAACAGCAAAAACAACAAGAACAATTGCTAGCAGCAGTTTGAGGCAACAACCAATCGATTGTGTGAACTTTTTTGGTGGCGTTAAGTGTGGGTGGTAATACCGTTGGCATGATGGCTGGTTTTGGTTGGTTTATGGAAAGGTTGCAAGCAGAGTCAGGCAGTGTCCTATTGTGGAAAAGGTAGAGCTCCCTGCTGCTTTTGTCGTCATCCTGATAGCGACGAACGCAGCACAGACACACTTACAAACACACACACACACACACAATCCTGCAGCACTTCTGCCAACGACAGCAACGTCATCAATGATAGTAGTAGTTGTCCTGTGTTTTAGGGTAGCTTTGTTTAGGCTGGTACTTAGAAATTAAACAAAATACTTTTTCCAGAAAAATGCACTTAAATCTTTAGACAAGCTTAAGATTTTAACGAATTAATACTTTCTCAGCAAGGAAATTAGAAACAATTTTAGATGAAGCTAAATAAAGTTCCATCGAGAGAATAGTATTTAGAAGCAGCCTGAAAGTATGCATTAAAAATAGTTTTCAGCACCAGCCTAATACAAAATTGTGATTCACTGCAGCCAATGTAAGGCAGCATGCACCAGAGTGCAATGCTGTAAAGTTCTCTACATCTCCTCTCTGCTCCGCTCCGCTCTGCTGTGACACCTTGAGGCGCTGTTGGCAAACTGCAGAAATCACATAAACGTGAATGCCGTCGACGTTTTCCGTTTTTCGTTCTTGTTGTTTTTGTTTGTGTTTTTGTTGATGCTTTTGCCCGCATTTGCACAATCACAAAAACACATAGAATAAGTGAGAGCGAGCGCTGGGCGTAGAGAGGCGAGGAGCCTTAACGTCGTTCGATGGGCGTGACCGACAGGGGGGGCGGGAAGGGTGAGCAACGCGAATGCTGTGAAGCGTTAGACAACCCACATGCGGCAGGCAGAGGCATGTAGCAAATGCAACGTAAAAATGCATAAATCCATGGGATTTAAAGATTTTTTCGGAATTTGTGATTTTTCGCATTCGTTTTTATTTTCCTCGCTGCGCTCTCGCCTTCAGCTGCGTTTTTTAGTTTTGTTATTGCTATTCGTTTTTTGGGATTTTTGTTTTAGTTGCTGCTCCAACAGAGCGCTGGGCGTGGGCGTTAGCAAGGGGCGTGACTGGATTTACGCGCTGTCCTTTAACAAGTTCGTGCGCCATGTGTGAGTGGATACCAGCACCAGCACCCTGTCACCCTGTCACCCGCCGCCTTTTGCCTGTTTAACACCCGCAATCAGCAAGCGCTACAAATTTCATATGACATTTTAAGTTGTTTTGCATTGCACGCCCCCCAAAACTAGAAAATAAAGAGAGAAAAAACCCTCCACGTCGTCACCACCATTGAATGTGTGTGCACTGCGATTACTTTTGATTTGCTTTCAACAGCAAAAATCTGCAAAATCTGCAAATCCAGGCGACAGCGCTTTGTGCATTTTGACTTTGGGGCACACACACACACGAACACAGAATATTCCGTTGCATTGTTCCATTTCTATTTTATTATTGCGCCTCTAATTCTCAGAGTGCGATCGAGAGAGGGGGAAGGGGCGATAGTGTGTCAAACGCAATTTGAAGTTTAATGAAAAATAAAATGTTTTTCTTTTTAACAACAAAAAACAAACGAGCTAAGCTTAAGAATCGATCAGAATTGATTGATTATAGACGCCAGCTAGCATATATTGTCCATGAACATAGGGTTGTAGTGAAATTTTCTGCAGGGTATTCAAGTTTTCGGCATGCAAACGATTCACAGCCTTGATCGAATCATGAGCAGCACCTGGCAGCATGATGGCAAAGTTGCCACCCGGCTTAAGAAAGTGTCGAGCATGCAGTATCAAAACTCGCAATTGATCATTATGTAGGGTATCACAGAAGATGAAATCAACACGTTCGCGAACAATCTTATGGTATTTGTAGGGCATCAGGGGATCATCGATGATGGCAATAACATTGTCGCGTCTCTTTGACATATCCAGCAGCTGTCCGTTGGCCCAAGGACTCGTCTCCACGGCATACACAATGCCCGAATCACCCAGAATATCAGCAATATGAGAAACTGAACAGCCAGCACCAACACCCAAATATATCAACTTTGTACCTTCAACTATTGGAATGTGTTTAACACCTTTGAGTATGGCAGCTGCCAACTTGGATGTATAGGGTGACCAATTGCGAAACTTGCAACACTCCGCATTCAACTCGGCCACAAAGGTGTCCTCTCCAAATCCCTCATCATCAGAGTTCGTGCAACGTGTTACCAACTTCTTATCAAAGTCCTTGGCTTGGGCTATAAATGCGCCACAATTCGAATGCGGCACTATTGAAATCTCCGCAGCGGTGGTGCTTGGTGCATCCGCAGTGGGCAGACTATTCACACTACTTGTATCGCTGCTATCGATTCGATCGACTTCAACAACTTCGGCCACTGTGAAATCCAACTTACTCCATCCGCGTCCCTTGGCGCGGCCACGAACACGGCATGTTAGTTTGCCCACAGCTTGATTTTCCATTATACTCGATAAATCAGTTTTAGTCGCCTTAACAAAAATATATACTTTAATATAATTTATTAGTTGACGTAGAAACAAACGTTTTGGAACAACTGATCGAAACATAAATCCCAAAATAAGTGTCTTAAACGACAAGTATAAGAACAAAATGAAATATGTCAGAATGAAAATTTCTTATTTAAACAGAATCTCCTTTTACGATTATGTTACTTAGAATTCTGTGAGGTAAATAAACATCACACGTACAAATGAATAAATGTTTCAATAACGGCAAGAATGCTTCCAAGAATTTTTCCTTTAACCATAAGATTTCAACGAAATCTGAAAGGTGACTTAAATCGATTGGTTTGAACAAAAAAACCATAAAAATAAGTCCAATCAATATATAAAGATTATAATAAAATTCAATGTGTTTTTAAATAATAATAATATGATATTTCCCGAAAATTAAATGTGTACCGTTATGGCTTAAGCCTGCTATCAAAAATCCAACTTGGTATGCTTGGCACTTCTTGAGTTTCTTGCTCACAATTTAAACATCGAATTTGTAATTCAGGTTTTGGCATTAAAAGAAAAATAAACTTTTTATGCCTTGCCGTCTGCTCGAGTTGCGGAATTTTTAGCTACGTGATTTAATGAGCTGTTGATTTGCCAAATGCGCGTGAGTCAATTTACAACAAAATGAACACAGTCACAGAGCGAAAGAGACAGAGAGAGAAGGGGAACAGAGGCAGTTCATATATATTTACGAGCAGCAAACAGGAGGAGAGGCCAAAAGAAGGCAGCCAACTCATATTTGGCATTCGCGTGCAGTCGTGTTTGTAACAACGGACAGAGGGCAGAATATTATTTAACATGTAAATCAAGCAAGCACAAGATCCAAAAGCGGCAAAATCTAACAGCGTACTGTGCAAACTTTTTTAATTTCAAAGCAAATAGCGCAGGGGGGCGCAGGGGGAGCGCAGGGTCATCTCAGTTGGATGGTTGGTTGAGTGCAGATCATGTGGCGCTCCTTCGCGTGTTGAATATATATAGTCACGTACTTGTCAACGACCTTTCAGCATCAACTTTCCACCAGCTAGAAGTAATTATGTGTATGTATGTATATCAAGTGTATGTGTGTGTGTGTGTGTGTGCTGGCAAATATTGACGCTCAACTTTTATTTACGCGCGTTTGCTAATGTTCAAGTTTTAGTGCTCAAAGATAAATATTAGGAATTCTAAGTCGCAGCGCTGCTAAGCCTGCATCTATCCACCATCCTCCCCCTAACACCATCCACCCCCCCTGCTGTGAGCTCAGCGCGGCCATTTACTCATTTAACTGACAGTTAAAATTACAAACGCTTATCATGTACTAGAATCATATCATAGGGAATAATTTATTATGCCCGACGCTTAATATTATTCCCGCGGAGTGATATGTCTGCTTCTCTGTATGTGTGCGTTACATAGACACACACATACTCGCACACACTCACACAGTTACATGTAGTTTTATTTGCTCAGCCTGTTACATTCATTTGAAGCTTGCTCGCGTCATAGACAAGCGACCATCTCCCAATCCTCTAAATGTATAAAACACATTTAGAAGAATAGAAGCACACATAAATATGTAATTGTTACATGCGTGTGTGTGTGTGTGTAAGTGTGTGTGTGCTGGTTTATGCTCTGCACCCTGAGGTTAATTAAGATTTTGCCATACATTTGTTTTGGCATTGCGCGGCTGCCTCAACTTCCTTTCCTGCACGGGGGTAAAACTGTTCATGTAACTGTATCCACTTACTCACACACACACGCGCACACCCACTTTAGCATGTATCTGGTAGTCGTGGTAGTATGTGAATTTGCGTCGCCATTGCCAACAAGAACTCGTCAAGTTGGCGAAAATAAAAAAGTTTTTATTAAGTTGCTGTAATCCCTAATTAAATGAAAGTCGTTGTTTGTAATTAAATGGCACATGGATTATGAAAAACTTATTTAAAAGAATTTCTTAAGCGCTACCGCTTCAAATTTTCTAAGTCATCTCTGACTAATTTAATTACTTTTGCCAACAACACAAAAACCACGAACAACACAAAAATACCTTGAATTAAGTTCATAAGAGAAATAAATTAAACAAATTTATAGAATAAAGGTTAGGTCAAAGGTTTCCAAAAGTATTTAAAGATGCCCTTCTCAGTACACCTTATTTTAAGTATGATTTAGAGTACATTCTATCGTAAATATCAGATGCCTGGCATATCAATTAATAGGTAGAATAGTTAAAAAAGCTATAGGAGTCGACTCCACCTTACAAAATCTAAGTAAACAAACATTGCTGTTTCTTATGGAGAACTTACAAATGTGCATACGAATAGCGCACATAATTTAACAAAGTGAACTACTTACTTGGACGAACAACTACAGCAGCAGCAGCAGCAGCAGCAACAGCAACAGCAACAACAATAATAATAATAACCTCGTTGGCCACAGCAGCAGCTACAAACATTCGACTTTATATTGTGGCTGTGGCTTTCTTCTGGCGCGGTCTCTCTCTCCCTTTCTGGCAATGTGTACATAAAACTTTTTCGAGGTACTACAAATGCTTAATGCACTTTCTGACATTGCCTGCTACTAGACGGTTGTGCACCGTGCTGCGGCATTCAGCTGGAGACGAGGCCAGCGAGGAAACGTTGCCGAAACAACCAAATGAAACTCAAGTGCATGTAGCGCTGGCCAAGTGGCATAAAATAAAAAAACAAAACAACGAAACAACAAAACAGCCAACCATGGCAAAACATCAGTCGGCACCAAAAAAAAAATAGCAAAAAAAGAACAACAAAAACTCCGAGCGGGTGGGGAGAGAGCGCGCTAAAAATTTTTAATAAACTCGCCCATTGTGGCGCTGCCCAGCCGCACTTTTGTTGCATGCCTTCGGTGGCACAGCGGCAGTCTAGTGCCTTTACAAGTAGAGTTGAGCGCGTGACACGAGCAGAGAACATTGCTAAAATAAATCTGAAATTGTTTTGATTTAAGCAATACGAAAAGGCAACAAAATAAAACTTTCCTAAAATAAAATTGATCGCTTTTATCAACTAACAGCATTTTTTTTGCATGATTATCAAGCTCGTTCAGTTTTCTTGATAGTTAAAAAAAAGCTTTCAACACGCTCTCATCTCCCATATGCAAGTGCTTGTTGTTGCCAAGCTTATTTATGAGTATTTTGCTTGGAAATGTTGCAAACGGCAACTTTAGGCCGTCTGCCGTTACTGCTGCTGCTTCTGCTGTTTGCCAATTGCTGGCCGCGACTTTTAGTTCCCATCGTCTATCGTCTGCATAATGAGCCGCAGCCAACAAACTTAAGCAGCCAAAGTCGCTGGCAGTTCATAAAATCACCCAAAAAAGGAATGCCAAAAAATAAAAACTCGTTGTAGAAAACTAAATGAAAATGCGATTTGTAAAGCAGCAGTAAGAGATACTTCAGATGCAATTTCACAAAATGTCGCCATTTTCTTAAAGTTTATCAATGGCATCAGTTAAAGGGCGCATCGGCTGCTACACATGAGCTGCAACCTTGCTGCAGCTGCATTAACCCTGCTGGGAAACAAAATGGCACCCGCATAAGGTAGCGGCGGAGTAAAAAAAACTAAAGCATACTTATTCGGGCTGGCAAGCCAAAACGCTTAGCAAGCTTTTGGCCGGCGTCGAGCAGTGTAATGTTGGGCTGGCACGTTCGACGTGTCCCCAAAATGTAAAGCTGCCATACAACGGAAAAAATGCATTTTTAAAATACTTGCGCAAATGGCAACAAACGGTGCCAAGTTTAGCAGCTTCGCGCGGCGTTTGGGCCCTGTAAAATGCAAAAACGAAAGAATGAAAGCGACCTGAGCGCTGTTGTTGTTGTTGTAGCTATTGTTGTTGCTTGCTGACTTTTGGCATAACATTTTTAGCATATTTGTTGCAGTCAAAACACGTGTCACATGTGCGCAAGTGTGTATGTGTGTGTTGGTAAGTGTGCACCATTAGTTTCTTTAGTCATGCACCGGCTGCAGGAGAAAAAAGGCTCACGTGTCGCGTTTGCAGTTTGCCAAAAAAAAAATATAAGCCGCAAAAGTGCACATTCACACACACATATGCAAAACACACACACACACACACACACACTGCAGCTGCATGTAGCTTTTGCCACAAAAGAAGTGCAATAGTTGCGGTTATTTATTTTACAGCTGGCATGCCATTTAGCATTGACATTCTTTTGGCCACATTTTAATCAATTTTTAAATAGTTCAATATCTGTGTATGGATACTATTTAAATAAATATTGCAAAATGCATTAAAATAAAACTATTTTTCCATTAACAAATTAAAATGGTATTTATTTAATACTTAAAGTGTATCAATTAATTGGAATTTTCAAATCTAAAAATATATTTTCAACAATTCTAGATATTTGAACAAATACTAAATAAATTTGTTGATTATTTAATAACGAATTTTTTGGCACAAAATGATAAAACAAAAAAAAAACAACCTTACACTATTTCACTTCAAGCAACGTAACGTAATCCATTTAGGTTGTCTGCTGTTAAAAATGTATTTAATTGAATACGATTGAATTATTAACGTTTAATGCCCGGTCAGAGTTTGAACAGGTTGTTGTAAAATGATCAGAAATAGTTGTATTAATTATTTGGAAATTAACGACAGCTTAAATGTGCAATGGCCGATTTTATTCGCGACCTCATTAAGCACTTTTAATCTTTATTGATTTCAAAAATGACAAATTTTAATTAATTAATTTCATTATTCGTTAAAGAAAAACAACATTTGCATTGTTGTTGTGAAACAAAAAGCAATATATCCAGTAATTAATTTTGTATTGAATGTATTGGAAATATACCTTTTAAATAAAATAATGTATTTAAACCCTTTTTAATTTTATTTGTGACTTTATTGGATTGCATAGCATTCTCGATAGATATAAAGACATTGTCCATTCCATGTTCATTCATTCATTGTTTTAAATGAAAAGTAATTTTTGTTTTGCGAGTCTTCTTCCTATTTTCGATAGGCTGCTTGGCAGTTTAATATCTTTTCTTGCAGCTTCAGCCAAAAAATACATTTCCGGTTGTTGCATTGCATTCTGTCTGCCTGCTGTCTGAATTGCGCTAGAAAACAGGCATGTGGCTAATAGGATTTTACCAAGAGCGTCAGAAACAAAAACAGCAACAACCACAACCTCAACAACCGCTAGAATGACAGGAGAAGCTTTGGATTTTGCAATCGCACACTTCGTTGCACAAGGCAGCTTGAAACTGCGGCTGCCACCTAATGTTGCATGTTCTTATCATTTCCATGCTGCAAAAGAAGAACATTAATTTTGGATGATTTTTGCACGAAGTTAAGAATTTTGTTTGCTCTTGAGCTTAATTCAAAAAACTTAATAAAAGATTTAAAATCCGGTTTAATGTAGTAGAAAGAAAGTAAAGTTAGCTTGTCAAACTCCAAGAGTAGCATAGCATAGATAACAGATAACATTCTCTTGACTAACTGTGCAGAACATGTTAAAACTCTCCACTCGCTGTTACGTTAACAGTTCTGTTTGTTAACAGCGCGACAAAGCGACAAATGACAGCAACTGCTCTTCAAGAGCATAAAACACAATCGCAAGGCGCACCCAGTTTTTACTCTTCTCTCTCTCTCTCTTTCCCTCTCTTCGATAACGCTCGTCAAACGAGAGACAAACACGAACAGCATCAACGAAAGAGTTTTGCTCTTTGAGCGCGAGCGTCAGCGCCGGCAGCATCTGAAACCCGAAGATAGCCGCAATGAGAGTCGAGAATCCAGGACATGAATGTTACGGATGTTGGTCTTGGTTTTGATGACGTCGCTGCTGCGCTTAAATTGCCAGCCGGCCGTGGCAATAACCGTTGCCGTTCGGCCATCAGTTAGACGGCAACTTTTGTGTGACGCGGTGCGTGCGTTGTGATGCGTTGCGGTGCGGTGCGGGCGGGTGGGTGTATAATCAACGACAAAGACAGAGCGACGACGACTCGTAAAAGCCAGCAAATCGCAAATAAATAATCAAAAAAAAAAAAAAGGAATCCGAACGATTTATATGAGTGTGAGTTACATGTGTGTGTGTAAAAATATGCATTTATGCAAATAAAGAGCGAAAAAGGATCGAAAAGGAAAAGAAAACATGCAAGAACAATAACAAAATGCCGACTGTTGCACAAGACTTATAAATATAAATATTTCAAAAGGCCAACAAACTGTGCCACGAACTCAATATACATTCAAGAGTTAGTTAATGTGTGTGTGAGTGTGCGTGTGTGTGTGTTTGTATGCCCGTCAATGAGAGGATTGTTAATTATTTAAATGTCTGTGCATTACATTGCCATTAAGTAATTAACTTAGATTCAAGTTTGTGTGTGTTGGTGTTTGTGCTATTGTTCAACTAAATGTGGCATAAGTCTTTTGTATGGCGCACGTGGCGTATGCGCAACTTCAATGCAATGCATATTTAGGGCATGTTAATTGATACAGTATAGTAGATTGTGATGTAATTGTCTGTTTGTTTGAGTTGTAATTCTGCATTCCTTGTTCAAGTTGCATGTCAAGGTGGTGGTGGCACGGGGTGCAAGCAGATGTTATCAAATTAAATTGACATTGTTTGTTCAAAGACGAAGAACATTGACATAAGTCGAATGCCATGTCAAGTGTTGACTGCAACTGTTTATTTGCTTCTTGACTTGTTGCGCACCCAACAAAGACAAACGACAAGTAAACTGCATTTAAGAGTTTTCCTTCCACACAATAGATTAAAAACAATGAAATATACTATTTACCAGCATTTATAGACAATATTCTTTCGCAATGATCTACTTTCAAAGGTAAACAACATAAATTGGAATTTAACTCAAGTGTATTTTGATATACAAACAGATTTATAAGTTCTTCAGTCCTTGAATTTCTACGGAAACTGTAAATATTAAATTAGGCTTACCACAAGTCAAACTTGGCTACTCCTGCCTACTGCTCTCTGCCCTAAAACGTATATTTAAAGTTGGCTGTAGGAAAACAAATTAACTAAGATGCCGGCTCAAACTTGCCAGCTACTGTTATTAAAAATAAAACGTTGCCACTGCTGCGCGCCCAGTGAAACTTTGCTACGGTAATTTTAATAAACGCGTCAATGAAACCAAAACAATGATGACAGCAAACAGCAACGAAAGCCAGCTACAACAGCAACAACAAGAGCAACAACAACGGGCCAACGTTGACGACAAGGCAGCGCAAAAAGAAGCCACAATTTGATTAGAGCATTAAAGGACTTTATGCCACAAAGCCCCGAAGCGCCACAGACTCCGCAGGGTAACGTTGACGGGCCAGAATAGAATGGGCAGGGTGAGGGTGAGGGGGAGGTTGAGGTTGCGGGTGAGGCTGAAGGCACTCTTGTTGACTACTGTTTCTGGCCCTTGCCAGTTTTGGCAGATAGACAATCGACTAAAGCTGAAGCTGAAGCAGACAAAGTTGCCGCATGCCTCATATTCATTTTGTTTTTGCCACAGCATACCAAAAAATTTATTTTTTCTTTAATCAAAAAACTGTCAACGTTTAAATAACGCTGACAATGACAATAAACAAATGCAATGGCCGCCCAAAATATGGAAAATAACAAAAATATATTTACATATGAAACTTTATTAAAGAGAGAATATAATGTACTTTGATCAGTCGGCTAGTCAATACCCTGGAGTAGTTCGTAAAGAAAAAGAAAGAAAGAAGTTTGTATAATGCAATACGAAAGTAAATATGAAGAAAAGAGCTCGCTCTAAGAACTAAAAAACGAAATTCGTAATTGAAATGAAAAAAACTTTAGTTTTTTCTTAAGCAAAACAAGCTTTAATAGAACTTGCATTGACTTCAACATAAGCAAAAGAAAGTCTTCAAAGCTTTAATTGAAAAATGTTGAAAAACATATATACACGCTCTCTTTACTAGAACAGTGTATAGTATAAAATGTGAAAAGTCAAAGCGAAACTTTTCTAATGCCGGACACAACTAAGGCAATAGACAACACACAGCGAGGGGGAAAAGGAAATGTGGGTGTATGCTGCAGTGAATGCCGCACTTTGACGCCAAAAAAGTTTTCAAATTTAATAACCTTAAAACACAGTGGCAAAAACTAACACCAACCGAGAATGTCTTTACTTTTAGCGTTACAAAAAAAAGAGAGAGAAAAAGATCGTAAAACTCATTGCTTGTTCCAATTTGTGAGCCTGTTAATGACACTTGTTCGAAATCGAAGAATCAAATAGAGCCAGAATCAACAGAATAAATATATATATGCAAATATGCAAGAGGGAGGAAAGTTTATAAAGGTCCGTTAAGGCCAGGAAACGGAAACAATGGATTATGGAAGTTGTTGGCTGCTGCAGCTGAGCATCCATATGCTGCTGGGTAAGTTTTTAAAGTGACTTTAAAGTCAACTCCAGCCGCTAATAATAAAATATATATGTTTAGAAACTTTTATTTTTTTTGCCTTATGCTTATAATCCTTTTTAAAGCTGTTCAACCTTTTTTACGTCCAACTCGACAACGTGGGCAACTTTGCGGTTGACTTAAAAACAGACACAGACACACACACACACACACCTACAGAAATGAAAACTCTTAAACCGGTTCAGGAATCCTGACCGTGCCATATCCAGTTTATACCCCTGGCCTTCAACGGCCATAACACCATAAAAAGTCATTTAGGCATTTCCGTTTCCGCTTTGCGCTTTTGTACACTTGCCTTTTGTTGTTGCTGCTGCGACCCAAACTCAAAATTGGCATGGCAATAAACGTGTCTGCTTGTTGTTGCTGTTGTTGCATAAATTTATGCAAATTTTTTGCTTTGCAACCAAATTGTTTTTTAAATACCCAAAACAAAGAAGTCGCAATAAAAATATCAAATAACAATTATAATTATTTTTTATGATTTTTTTTAGATCTTTATTTTTTATCATTATTCTGCCGCTTATCTTATGACTGTTTGAGTTGTTCGAGGTGGTAATTAATGAAATTAAAATCCAACTGGCCAAATGGCATCAGAAATTGCAAATGCACTGCGCTGTCTGCTGTCTTTGTGTGTATCTCAGTTGTTTTTCTTTGCGCAGCATCTTTCACTTTAGCTAGTGCAATTTATCTGCTTTTCAAACGAATAGCAAAGCTGACAGCAAAAGAAAGCAATGCAATAAGACGACGACGACGACGACGACGACATAAAAAAAATCCATTTGTGTAAAACAGCACAAAAGCAAACAAACTAATTTAAATCTCTTTATACGCAAGGATTTCTTTGACATAGAAAATGTCTGCCATTTTTCAAATGCCAAATGCATATTCAATTGCAAAAATGAATTGAAATTGTCTTTTCGTATGTTCAAAATAAATTTTATGATTAATTTTCAAGAGCCGGCTGTCATATTCTATTAATATTCAAGCAAAACAGCCTTAAGTCTCTATTTATTAACTAAAATAAAAATTAAATCGATCAACTTAAATATTTAATGCACATGAAAAGAGTTATTAAATGTGCTAGAAAAACAGCTGACACATAAAAATTTGCATAGTTTTGAGAAATTTCGTCAGCTTTAAGTCTTTCAGCCTTAGCTGACAAACACTAGACTTATGTCAGAACAAGAAGAAGAATAAAGATAACAGTCAAAAGAGGCAGCTAGCTAAATTTACATAAAGGAAACATAAATGTGACAATTTCATTTTGGAGTACGCCTTAAAGGATTTACCCACACACACACAAACACACACAGAGACACAGGCATAAAAACATGCGCTATATTTTATTTGCACTTTTCTAAAATTTATAGACGCTTTTCAAATTTACTGCCAAAGAGTGAACAAGGCAAGCAGCAAACGCTGCCGCTGCCAAGGACATGCCAAGAAAATAAATATTTGGCTACAAGTGCCTGACAGAGCTAAGAACGGGCAAAGGGGGGGTAGGACGACAGCGGATACTGTGTGGACTTGCTGACAGTTCGGCAATTCGGGCTTCCCCTTGCCACAAGTGCCATAAAGTTTATTTAAACAAATTGCCTATTTTACAAGCGTCTTCAATTTTATTAAGTGTGCAATTTAAAGGGCAAAAAGTAAATTATGTATGTTTGTAACAAAACCACACCCACAAGAAAATAAACACTGCTATTGGATTTTTATTCTGCCTTCCTTTTCTTTTCTTTTCTTTATTTTATTTTATTTGATTTGCTTTACACAGTTTGGGATCGTATGTTGTGTAGCCTGCGCCATTGTCATGTGGCCAAAACTGACACTAATGTGAAGCCATTGAATCAGTCTGGCAAGCAGAAGACGTTGTGGCATGCAACTAAGCCAAAGTGAAAGCCACCAGCAGCAGCAGCAGCAGCCAATGTGGAAAATCAAGTTTAAACTTCGATGTTTTGCATTCTTCGCTGCTGCATACCAAACGGGACTTAAATAAAAATAACAAAAATAAACAGAAACAACAACAACAACGACAGCAGCCAAGGAATCTCAGCTTCTTTAGCTTAACTTTAGTCGCATAGTTGGGCCAGACAGCGGCGGCAGCAGCATCGTCTATGTGTTTTATTTTATTATTTTTTCGTTTGCCTTTTTGTACGCTATTTAGCTGCTCGATTTTGTGTTGTTGGTGCTGCGCAACTACGCTTTAGCTGAGATTAGCATCTTTATTTGTGTTCTGCCTGCCACAAGTTGAACTGCAGACTTCTCAAACCCAAACCCATACCCAAACTCAAACCGAAACCAAAACAAACAACAAACCACTCGGACTGCGAGGCTGGCAGCGTTTGTCGCACATTTATATGCAAATTATAGATGCTTGTGCATTACTTTAGACTTGGGCCTGAGCAGATTTGTCTGCGCTGGCGTTTATCGTAAGCACGCAAATGTCTCTCTTGCTGCAGATTTAAATTGGCTCAAGCTGCACCCAACACCAACAATGAGAACTACAATTTTGTGTTGCCTACTTTTCGGCAGCACACACAATTTACATTAAACCAGTCAAAATGGTAAAGAACTGTGCCTGCAGCTAAAGCTAGAGCAGCAAAAAAAATTTAAATGAAAATGGAAAAGAAAAGTGCCTCTTGACTTTATTTTAGGCATTTTCACGGCAACGTGAATTTGTCGTTTGCGCGTTTGATGGCCGCAACATTGTAAGCCACAAGCGAACAGCTGTGCAGCAATCAGGCAGGCAAAAACAGACAAAGCAGCAGCAACAGCACCAACAAAAAGCAAACAAGCAGGCGTACTAATACATAAGTAATACCTACCTACACACACACACACATTTAAACCCAAAGACTGGCAGACAGATGACAACAGAGAACAACAACAAAATTGAGGTCTTCAATTGGCATTTGGAGTTGTTGTCGTTGTTAGGCTGCAGCAACTTTTTGTTCAAGTACGTTGATTGCCGTGTACACAAAAGAATAAAGTTGCTTGCCTTGTATTTTGTGTACTTACTCGATACCCTAGCAAAGAAAGGACGAAAAGAACTTCCAAATCATCAGCAATTTAGAACAGGCAAAAGATAATATTAGACATCTATCAGTTGAAAGTTCGACTGTATAAGTATTTTTCACCTTGACAATATTTCGATTCTCAAACGATTTCAATGTCAGTGTTCACAATTCTCATGGGTATCTATGCTATGTGAACTCCCAAAAGCGAACTATTCTTCTTTCTCGTCATTATTTACATAAATACACATACATGAGAATAAATACGCGTACATATATGTATATAGCTTCCGTATTTAGTCACAGACACAACTGTCATGCCTTTTGCCACGCAGGTGAACTTTTCATGTTCTGCCTCTTATAAACCGAACTTCGCCCCGCTTGACTGTTGTCAGTACGTGAATGTGTGTGCAAGTTTGTTTGTGTGTTTTGAGGCTGTCATTAAGCTGCGGTTGCCGCTGCCATTTGCAAATGTGTTTGCCATTGTCGTCGTTGCTATTGCTGTTGCTGTTTCTGTTTGTTGTTGTTGTTTCATGTTACTGCTAGTCAGCAGCTTTGACATGCTTCAAAAGAGACTCGTGTCACACTCAGATTCAGGCTCAGTATGCAGCTTGTTGCCGCTTGCCGATTGCTGCTCGCCTGCGCTGCGCTGTCGCATGCAACATGCACAAGTCCTGCCTCCAGCAAATCCGCCTGTTTGTCTGCCAGGCACTGTTGTTTGTTTGTTTGTCTATTGAAACTTTAAGCAAGTTTGCCGTTTGTTGGCTGCCATTGACATCAAGCGAAATACAAAGCACAGATTTCACTATGCCTTCATTCTGTCTCCCCATCTCTCTCTCCCCATCTGTCTTTCTTAACAGATTGTCGTGAAATATTTGAATATATAAGCTCGAGCTCGAGCATATAAGATTTAAGAAATTTGTAACTATATTGCACAGTTTTTCTCGTTGAGTTTTTGCGACAAGTTTTTGCCGTCGCCACACCTCGGCGTTATTTCAACTGTAAAGTGCAACAAATTAAATTCACGAGTGCTGCTTGTTGCTGCCGCTGTTGCCTAATTCCATTTGCAACGCCAGAGAGCAGCGACAGCAGCAGCAGCAACACACACACACACAAAAATTATGCAGACAACTTGCAAATTGTCGTCCTTCGTTTCGCTTTGCCTTAAATTGTTGCTTATCATGCAGCACTGTTCCGCCTCCCCTCTCTCTCACTCACGCTACACTACTCTTTCACAGCAAACGACATGGCCAAGATTATGGAAATTGCACACAACTTTCTCGCGCAACAACAAGAACAAAAAAACAACACCAAACAGGCAACAAGCAGAAGAAGAACATTTGGCATTTACTGCAATAAGAAGTTGCCCCACAATATACAACAACAACACCAACTGCATGACAACAACAAAAACGCAAACGCAGCTAATGATATTAACCATTTCGTTCCACTCTTTTTTTCATGCCATTTCCTTCATCGTCTGTCTGTTTGCACTTAAAAACGTTCTGCAAATTGTAAAAACCAAAGCGCGGCTTACACAGCTTGTTGTTGCTGGATAAAAACGTTTAGCAGTTGCTTTTCTTCTTCTTCTTATTGTTGTTGCACGTTTTTTTCGCCCCCCTCATCTTTTTTTCCGCCTTGGTCTGCTGTGTCATTTAGATGTTGAGAATTTTTACAAGTTCATTCAATTAGAACTTGTGCGTCACGTTTTTTTCGTGCCACAAATTGTCTGCTTCCACATTTTGCCTGTCTGTTTTGCTTAATTTCTTGCTATGGTAAATTATCCTGAGGTTCAACTACTTTAAGTTTTAACACTTTAAAAATAAATTGCCTTTGTTTAATAATATTCACTTCGCAAAAATAACTCAACTTTAGTTTGGGCAAAAATTCTTTTCGAGTAATTCAATTTATAAGCTTTAGCATTCTTTTAGGCTTTGCTTTAATTGGACTAACTACAAAGTTGTTAATACGATTCAACAATGAATAAATAAACGAATTACAGCAACTAAATAGAATTTTATTTAAATACCAGCAAAGCTTGAACGTGCATATGCAAAAAATTACCAAATTTGCCAGTTATATAACTCTAAAGTTGAATCGCAATGGTAACCTAGTTACAAAAGTGCAATTATTGTGCGTTCAATTATGTGCACACAGACATACAAACATACATTCACTTATATCTGCAATTCAATCAAAACTTATTTCTTTTTGCCCCGATCATAATCACCAACACACACACACACATATATATACACAGAACATTTACATATATAGCTTTAAAGCTAATGCAAAAAAGTGTATAAAGTATGTTTTGTGCAGCATATTTTGTGACATTTTTCATCATTTTATCTGACGGCTTTTATCCAGCTGCTGTCTGGTGTTTGCCTCGCAGCTTTCCATGCCGCACTCTCATGCTACTATTTCTCTTCTCTTCTCTTCTCTTATTTTTTGGTTTGGCAGTTACGCGACGCATTCAGTGTCTACTTGTGACTGACATCAATGTGCCACAAATTGTTGATTTTCGTGATAACGTGACATTATCCTGCAGCTATGACATAAGTGGTCACACGTTAAATTCGGTTAAGTGGTACAAAAACGACAGCGAGTTTTTTAGGTAAGTACTCCCACACACACACACACACAGTGATTGTATGTTGTGTGTGTTTGTGTGTGTGCGTTTATAATTTATGATATTTATTTTTGTTATTTTTGCGTGGCTTGCGCAGCTGTCAAATGCATCGAAATCTGTGCCATAGCCAGAAGGGAGACAAACACACACACCCTCACACGTACACACACACACACACACACACACACGTACACGTGTTCATTTGCCACATAAATATGTTCATTGTCAAGCGACTTTCTTGCCTAGTGAATTATTAAATAAATTAATTTGCGTTGCGTTCGTTTATGCTATGGCAAATTAATTTAAATGTCCTGCCATATGAAATACTCGGTTGTGGTTTTGTCTACCCCTCCCGCCACAAACTGTTACCAGTCATCAGTCACTTAGTTACTACCAGCTCCCTCACTCTCACACGTCGTAAGCGTCATTTAATATTTATGCACCAGCTGTTAACAGGAGCAGAGAGAAGCAGAAATTGAAGCAGCTAAGAGGACAGGCGACAACAAAAGGCAAACTAATTGCCCAAAGAGCTTTCTGGTATCTGGTTATGAGCGAGAGAATTACTAGTCGGAAATGATTATTAAATGCCAATTTCGAACTCAAGTCGACCACATCAAGCACATATCAAATTTCCTAACGAGGCACTACAAACAACGAGTTCATTGTTAGCAGGCCGCAATATGATATACATATTCATATATGTATATCATCTTTATACATTACAATCATTAACATCAGTAAGTCAGCCCTATATACATATGAATGTTTGCTTGGTGTTTGCACTGCAATGGGCTGACTGACAGCCTGGCTGGCTGGCTGGTAGCGTAATGAAAAATCTCAAGTGACTGCTTCGCGTTTTGCTTAATTAAAAATGAGCTTGAGCAGCGCTTAGGTGCTCTGCACACAAACATGTGAGGCCTTGAACGTTGCTGTTGTAAGTGGAGTGGGCGTGCGTATCAGCCTGCTTTTGCTAAGCGAAAGTTTTAATTAGACAGCAGAAGTACGTGAGAGTCAACTGAAGCCAATTGCAATTTTACTTGCACTTGTAACGCAAAACTGCAAATTAATGCAAACATAAAACATTAAGCTTTTGCAATATGCACAAATATCATATTTTTATTGAACTTCAAAAAGGACTTTTCGCAAATTGATGCAAAACCTAATAAATATTAAGTAGTGCAGCTATTTTGGGCTGCTATAAAAGAGGCTTTTCACTTGCCTCTAACAAAAGTTGGTTTGATAAATCTGTTTTATCCTGACTGAGATATATTAATATATAATTAATTTGTGCTAAGCTATTCGCTCTTTTCAAGCCATTAAATCCATGCTTACTGTTATCTAAAACCATTCGCAGTGCACAGCAACTAACGATGGCTGGTGAAAATGCGTCTGAGACTTTTATGTAATAGCTGCCACAAAATCCCTTGTTAAAAGAACTACGCCCACAACAACAATAATAACAAATAGACCTTAAAAGTGCCAGCCAACAGTTTATATTGCTTATCAAATTTGTTGATTTACTGCCGCAGCAGCAGCATCAGCAGCGTCAGTCGTTGTTGCCACCACCTAAGCCGCAAATAATTCGACCGTACTTGCCTCAACTCTCCCAACAAACGCTGGCTAACAGCTATTAACAAGTGGCGCACAAAGCGACTTATCAACACCAACACACACACAACACCAGCGAAGCAGCACAAAAGTAGGCAACATTTTCTACAGAATTGCCTTTGGCTAAAATACAAGCTATTGATGCGCCGTAAACTGTTGTAAATTGAGGCTAATAAAACTGTAGATTTTTATGTGACACTAGTGAGAGCTTTTTATAGTAAAAACTGTTGGGTAGGGTATTTGTTAGTCGCTCTCCCTAGCATTGTCAAGTATTTTGTTGTTTATTTATGTGCCTTTGGCCACTTTTGTTGTTCAGTTGCTGAACAAGTTTTCCACTTGAACACTTTTCTTGTCGATTTTTATACACATCGATTTGAGGGATTAATGAGCAACAATCTACACTAGAAAACAAATTGAAGAAATCTAACAACACATACACACAATAAAGAGCCATAGATAAATATACAGACAGATGGAAAGACAAAGTCAAGTCGGTTGAGATTGAGTGCATGTAAGGCACTTGTGTGCGAAATCTCCATTTCCTGGCCTAGCTTTCCTTTATGGCTTGAAAGCTTTTAGTCAGGCCTACATAAGTGTGTGAGTGTATGTGGCCGATTATCAGCTGACCAAGAAACAGCGACTGAAAAAGCGACAAAAAAAAAAGAAAGAAATGGACTGTAAATGGAAGCTGGAGCAATTTGTGGCCCATTTAGACAGCACTCAAAAGGAAAGCAATAGCTCTAACCCTTCCTCTGACTACTCTCTCTCCCTCTTTAACAGATATGCGCCACTGATGCAAACCATTTTCCGAAAATTCCCAGTGCCGGGCGTGCAATTGATCGATGATGGCAACGAGTGCAATGAATCCTCGTGCCGTGTGGAACTTAATTTATTGGGCGTCAAATCATCGGGCGTCTACAGGTGCGAAGTGTCCGGTGATGCTCCCCACTTCAAGTTAACAGCGCGTGCTGCCAACATGAGCGTCGAAGGTAAGAAGAGCCGAAGGCGTACCTAGCGTATACGCAACGAAATACAATTTTCAATTGTTTGCCTTAAATTAAAGTGTATGTCAGTAAGAGTGTGTAAGTGTGTGTGTGTGTTTGCATGTGGGCGCGTATTTAATGCAAATATTTTGCTGCAATACCCCCTGCAGCACATTCCCTTGCCACCCCGTCTCAACATCTCTCTGAACACAGCATAAACCTAGCAAAATGTGTAATTTCCGTGATATTTTAATGGTAAACAACAGAAGAGAAGAGAAGAGAAGAGAAGAAGGAACATGCAGCGAACGGAGTTTGCATATGTGTATGTGAGCGGCTATGTAAGTGGCTGTATCGTGCAATGTGCAGCATGCAGCAACATGCAACATGCAACGAACAGTGGGCAACAGCCAGCAACACGCACAGGATAAGCGCAGCCCGGCAGCAGGATGTGTTGTTCGCGAAAAAGAAGAAACAAGCGAGCGCAGGCTGAAACTGAAACTGAAGCTCTA
This sequence comes from Scaptomyza flava, assembly GCA_030179655.1. Taxonomy (NCBI): domain Eukaryota; kingdom Metazoa; phylum Arthropoda; class Insecta; order Diptera; family Drosophilidae; genus Scaptomyza; species Scaptomyza flava. Next base: position 4,343,619 of record JARNME010000012.1, read on the forward strand.
GCTGTAGCTGTGGCTGTGGCTGTGGCTCTGAAGCTCAACGTTTTCATAAAATGTAACCAAGAGATGCATGTGATTCACATCCCCCCCAAAACACACACAGACACAGAGGGAAATAGCGAACAGGAATCGTGCTTGCTTGCGTCGAGTGTGCGGGTGTGTGCGCCTCTGTGATTTACGGCAGCACTTTATGCTTAAAAAGGATATCGCTAAAATGAAAAGCTCCGCTGCCGAGTGCCTCACGCTACCCTCTCCTTCACGCTCTGCATCAATATATGCACACATGTCGGAGTGTGTGTGTGTTTATTCAAGATTTTTCTTGTTTTTTATATTCGCTTTTACTTTTGCTCACACATATACTCACACCCACACTTATACACAGCAGGATGTTTCAGCGCTGCGTCCTGCTTCTGTGCTTCTCGTTCTTTCGGCTGTGTTCTGTTCTGTTCTGTTTCGCTGCATGTGTTTTATGATCATCTATTTTTCCGCTGATATAAAATAAATATCTTGTAGATGCGCTGCGTACATGTTGCCTTTGCCGTTGCCTTTGCCTGCTGCTGTTTTGCTGCCTGCTGTTGCTGTTGAAATATTTTTAAAAATTTATCAAAAGCAAATAGAGAAGTTGTAAAAATAAACAACAACACACACGGCATGCTATATTCATACATATTAGACAACACAACATTAGCAACAGGGGTTGCGTGCCACTGGGCGGCGCAGTCAGCAAATGGTGGCAACAAAGTGCACCATTTGCATATTTAATGTACGTTTAACATCAGCAAAACAGCAACAGCTACTGAAATGTCACTGGCTTATTCACCATCTAGCTGTTATAATCTCATTCTAAATTATTCACTTTGCATCAATAATTCCAGATAGTATTTATAAGCATACAAACAGAGCTAAGGCGATATGTAAAGCACTTAATAGTTGTCAAGTTTTTGGAATTGTTAGAAAGAGCTTTGGCTTAGTTATTTTTGACCTTTTGTCTCTCTACAAAATCAATAACTTACTTATACATCAATTCATCAGCCAAGCAGCTGGCAGCATGGTATATAAAATACTCAGAAACGAGTGCTCAAGATCATTTCTGTACCATGCTTGATATATTGTTCCTTCCCATGTATAAATGTAGATCACCTTCTGCTCAAATACTAACAAACACATTCGTTCTTTTATTTCTAGCGCTCCCACAAAACAATCCGCTCATCAGCAGCTTTCACTCAATGTACCGCTTCGATGATTTCGTTCAGGTCAACTGCAGCACAGACTTCTCCAGTCTGCAGACCAAGATTACCTGGTATATCAATGGCGTTCGGGTAAGTCTAGTTTATACACTCAATCACAAAATGTTCTCTAAATCTCTCGTTTTATTTTAGGCTTCTTTGGCGGATTTGCAGCCTAGTGTAGAGACATCAATTGCAGCACACGATTATAATTTGAGACGCATTGTTTCTCAACTGAACTTCTATGCCAATGATCCGCGATTCCATCAGCTGCAACTGCAACAGTTGCTGCAGCAGCGCAAACAGCAACAGCTACGAGCATTGACTCCGCTTCGTCTCGGCTTAGAGTTACGTTGTGTGGCAGAAATCGATAGCTATCCTCAACTAACCAGAGAAACAAGCTTGCAGGCGCATCTCTTTCGCGATGATATCGATCTGAAGAATCAGAAGTTATTCAAGTCGGGTGAGTAGAGGTCAATTGTTGTCTGTCTTGCACTTAATCAGCCTGCGACCGCAATTACATTCACCGCTTAAATGATGCGAATGTGGCGACTGCTAATTAAAAATAAATTTATATATGTGTATACACTGACAGCGGTTGAATATTTGGACAATTTATAAAACAAATAAATACACACACACACACACACACAGGCATACACGCATACATACGCATATGGGAATAATTGCGATCTCATTCTTTGTTTTCGTATTTAGCTGGCGTCACTTTGCTCAACGCTCAGCTGCTGTTGGCCACGGCAACCGCAATGGCCGCCGCCATCAGCACACAGTTGCTCTTCATGCCGCTGACATTTCAATATGGCGCACGGAAGTTGACACGCTACAAAAATGGCGTCGGCAACGCTAACTGTTAGTTCTATACATAGTACAGTACGGTCTTCGGTTTCGTTTGTGTTTGGTTATGTTTGTAAACATTTTTCTAGCTTTAAGCAACTGAAATGCACGTGAGAATTTACCTTAACAATTACAAAACTACAACTGATATGCAGTACTTTGCAGTGTACTACATTAGTTGGTTTTAGGTTTTAAGAACGCGGCAAGTTAACCAGTGTAAATAGTATGTAAGTGCGAGGAAGCGAGAAACGAGTAAAAACAAAGAGTAAAAATAAATATAAAAATCTATCAATAAATATATGCAAGCAACCGCATTAGTTTCACTTCCTCATTCGAGCAATACAAAAGTCACATTTACCATACGTTCACACACACACACACAAACACACACACACAGCAGGGCAACCGCAAAAGTGCCGTTAAATATGCTTTTGCCAATTGTGCACCCTACAACGGTAGTTCTATGTGTGATTCGAAGAAGCGTTGCAATCTGTGCAAGAATAAGAAATATTTCAAAGTCTAAAATCTTTTATTTTAAATAAAATCAACAACAAAATTGTTTGTCTTGCTTATTACTTTGTTATTGTAAATAATTATTGCGTTTACCAAAAGAATACTTCAATCAATATTATAACAAAATATTAAGCTTCAAGCGTTTGGCTGCGGTTGAATATTTTTTTAAAAAATAAAAATTCCATTCTCACATTTCGCTGCATTTGTAGTATAGCAATTTCAAGTAGGTTATTTATTAATATGCTTGAATATATGAATATTCAGAGCATCTCATAGTCTGTGCCATGCAATCCAATGCAGCAGAAGGCCTCATCTATGTGTGCACCCAACTGATGCTGCTGCTGCTGCTGCTGTTGCCCGTCTCGATTTTATTTCATTTTAAAATCGAATTCAATGAATTCAATTGCAATTCCTTTTTGCATACGCAAGTTTGTGGCTGCAAAAATGCGCGCGCCATGCAACGCTTCGGCTGAGTGCTGGAGCATGTGTTAATGCGCCTCTACCAGCGCCCGCACCCGCCCACGCCCTTGCGTTACGACCGTCCAACCACATTGGAATACATTGAGCCAAACCACGGAATACCACACACACTCCCCCAAACACTCAGATTGCATATCAATTACAGCTCTTGACAGGCCGAGATTGATTTTTGTTTGCGTTTAAAGGACCTTGGGCTTCATTTCCGGCTTAAATATAATAAATATACATATATATTTATTTGCAGCAATATTATAGCTAATTCAATTAGCTTTCGGTACAGCTCGATAGAGGAAAGAAAGATCTAAACTTTGAAAAATCTCTTGCATTTCATTAAAGAATATATTAAAACCAAGAAATTTTCCATGGATAAACATTCTAGAAAACGTTTTCACAATATTTTTTCAAGAATTTTCGCAATAACCGTTCAAAACCATTTCCCAACACCATTTTGCAAGCGAAAGAAAGTCTTGTATAAATTTAAAAATTTAATATCATGAGATTAACAATATTGAGAGCAGCTCTCAGATGATGCCCAAGTAGAAAACATATACATATACAACACACATACACATACATATGTACTTAGGCGCATCAGTGTGCAGGACATGAGGATATGGGGCACATGTACAGTGTCCTGCTACGGTTATCCTTTACATTTACAGACACAATTTGGAGCCTTCTCACTGCTGCAGCTGCAAAAGCTCCTCTGCAGCAGATTATCCGCAGTCTCAACGTCTTTAATATTGATGAGATTGCTCACATATCGGGCAATGGATTCGCCTTCGTCAATGGAAATTGGAAATGAGTGAAAGGGCTGGGACAAAAGCGAATCAAGGCGAACTAGGCTAGCAAAAACATATAAAAAAAAATTAAGGATCAAAGCTTGAGATTGCTAGCTAGCCCAAGGACATGCAACAACAGCGTCGACGACGATGACGTTGACAGTAAATAGCTGGCAGAGTAAAAGAGACTATTAAGCGATAATTTATTTGTAATCTGCGATGTGAATGCAACTCAGCTGGTTGCATCAGCAGGCGGCAGCAGCATGCATCCTGTTTCCTGTCGTTGGTGCTGGTGCTTCTTCTGCCAGCTGAAAAGGAATCCTCGCGTCCCGTGGGGCAATAAAAATGGCTGTGGCAGCAAAACTGCAGCAATCGTTGGTGCAAATATTTAAAGACGGTAACTGTTAACTTGGCTAGTGGAATGCAGTTACCGTCTGGAATTGTTGCCCCCGAGGGCAATTCGATGCAGACAATGTGGACAACAGCTTAAAGCTTACTCACTTTCAAGTGCCACGCTTACATAACAACAAATGCCAATTACAATTGCTTTAATGTGCAGCTTGAGCTGGACAGCAGCGGTGGGTCAAATGGGGCGGTTGAGAAAACCACAAGGATTAAGTAATTTCTGCCAGACATGCAGCAGCCACAATCACCAAATGAACACAAAAACTTCCAATGGCGGAGTTAAAGGAGCAGAAGGAGTTTAATTCAGAGAATGCGGAGGCACTCTAATGCACTCGTGTGTGCAATAAATTGGCATATCCTTACAAAGCACGCACACACAAAGTGAGAGAGAATGAAAAAGAGAGAGAGAGAGAGACAAGAACCAATGAGTTTTGCGTGTGCCGATGCGACTGTATTATGCACAGGATGCACATAAGAATGGAAATCCTTTTGCACTTAATGGCAACAAGAAACCAGTAGGAAAGCTCTAGTCAAAGAAGCTCGACTTGATGATACCCTCAACAGCTAAAAGTCATCAAACGCTTTATGGGATAAGAAAATGTAAATGCCTTCTTGCGTGTTTTAGATATGCCTGAGAAATGTATTAATGGCAAAAGCTATCGATATTTATCATTAAAAGATCTTTAACAAATCTAGTTTGATCTTAAAGGATATTATTGTATCTGTAATACAGACACGGACGTGACTTAATCGTCTCGAAACACCATAATACCCATTTTGAGCTATTTTTAATGGATTTAGGGTATAATGTGGCAGTTGCAGCAACAACAGCAGCAGCAGCAGTTGCAGTCTGTTCGCCGTCTAGCTCTTTGGCTTGGCTCCGTGCTTGGGTAATATTATTTTGCTGGTAAAATATCTTATTTGCAATGTGGAAGCTCATAAAATTTAGCAGCTCTTTTGTGGGGTCATTGAAGCGATCCCAGTTTTGCGTTCGACTTCCGGTTGCCTTTCCGTTTTACCCCCCCCCCCCCCCCTCGCTCCAACCCTTTAACCATTAATTTGCAATGACCGTCGACCATGTTTGAACTAATAACGCTCTTTGCTCGCTTTTATGAGCGTTTTCTCACCTCGCCGAGTGACTTCTTCGTTTTATTTTTTTTTCTTCTATTTTTTATTGTTTCTAATAAATTCACATTTATGCGAGCTATGCAAATAACCTTTGCTGACGTCAATGGACAATAACATGGTGCAATATTAAAATGCTTTTTTGCTTTAAAAGTTGTTCGCATAGAGTAAAATACATGGTCGCTGATCCGTTGCCCTGCCAAGATAGATTGGCATTATTTATTCAAGCTACACGGCAGCAGCAGCAGCAAATAGAACACAGGACGCAGAGCTGAACTGCAAAAAAGAGAGAGAGAGAAATGTTGTGTCCCGAAGCAATGGGCCAAGATGCTGAGATTGCATACATTTTGTGCTTTGGCAGCACAATTTTTTAGCCAGCGCAGCTAATGAACCATTGACAGGCGATGTGTGCAGCTAAGTATGAAGCAAATAAAAAATACATCTTCCCACATGACACATTCCCCAAGTACCCGCAACTCCCACAGTATCTTAAGTGCTTCAAATTTCAAAAAGAATTTCTATCTAAATTGTCGTAGATAAAAAATCAAAATTTACAAATCAAATTATTTACATGTAGCTTAGGCTAAAAGGTTTTTTAAGACTGCCAATTCGAATGTCTTTAAGGCTCTAATGCTAGAAATTATTACGTCTGACATTTTAGAGCTCTGAATTAAATGTCGATCTGTTAACGTCAACAGGAACGTTAAGCTACTCTAGAAATAGCTCGGATGCAAAGAGCTTAGCGAGCAAAAGGTCACGAGCTTTAAAAGGTCATAAGCGTGCGTCGCACAGCAAATCCTTATGTTAAAATAACAAATATCATAAGGGTCACTTTTGTTAAGAATAGCTGCCTCTATAATACTTTGCTCTCTAGCGGATTTAGGAAAGGATCTATTTTTAGCAAGGCTTTAGATAAAACCTAGCAATGCAGACAAGAGTCAACCTACACTTATTTCAAGCTTATTCACTTGACAAGAATGCAAAGCATTCGCATTCTATTTTTATAATGATGTTAGGTAAGAGCTATATTTATTTCATTTGTTTTTCTTCGCACAAGTTTTTAATATTTAAAGTAAATAAATCAGAATTTTCTAACAGCAATTAATGCCAAACTCTTGCCAATTGCAAAAATAATATAAATATAAATTAAAGTTTAAGAAAAGCAGCTCTCTCCGACTTAACAATCGTTGTGCTGCTGCTGCTGTACAAAACAAAACAATCATGTCTTGTAAATAAATTAAAGTACGGATGCTGCTGGTAAAGGGGGAATTGCTGGTGATTGTCAGTGGCAGCAACGCCGTCACCTGCCACAAGCAGCGGTGGCGACACAAAGCTGGAAAATTGAATGTGCTGCAATTACAACAATAAGCCAAAGCAGCTCCAACAACAGCAGCAACAACAGCAACAATAATGACAATTGCAATTGTTGCGAATGCTGGGGCCAAAAAGAAAGTGGCAAACAGAAAGAAGAATGAAAGGGAAGTGGAGTAAAGTAGAAAAGCATTTACTTGAATTGACTTTATCCGCTTTGTTTGTAGCTGCCGCATCTGCAACAGCTACTGATGTTGCAGCTGTTGTTGCTTTAGACTAGCCGGACCCGGACCAGGCAATCAGGCGCAACGACTTCCGCAAAGGACAGCAACGCCAGCGTCGACGCCTGGCAACCGCAATTGAAATGTTTTCATTGCAACAACTAAAAATTGTCATCAGGATTTTCATTACCTGCGGCCAACTTGGCTTTCTCTCTTTTAACGGTTTATTAAAGATGCTGCTACTGCTAAGAGATGTACGTGTGTGTGTATGTGTGTGTGACCACAGCACCACCACCCTCTCAATAATCCACCCACCTTAGGCAGTTTGCTGCTAATGCTCTTTCTCGCTCTGCCTTAATTAAGTTAGCTGCCAGCCTTAGACAGAGAAAGTTGCCATTGTGCACTGGATTCATTTGCAACGCTCGCAAATCCTTTTTATCGGGCGTGAAAAAATGCAATTAGTGTTTACTGCGTGCATTTCAAGGACCTTGCACTTAATTGCAAAATGCGGCAAATTAAATCATTTTCACTTAGCTCACACTCTCTCTATTATAAAATTTTCACTATCCAAAAAAGTATGCTACAAAAAATGAACCATAACAAGGGACGATTTGTCAAATGCACTTTTAATTATTCTAAAAGCAACTGTAGCTAGACAAAATACTTTTAAATAATTTAGTTCTGCTTTGATATTATGAAGAGAAAGATATATTCCGTATAGGACAGCTAGCAGCTATTTGGTTGACACATAAAAATTAGCATAAATGTGGTACGCCACAAGGAAAGTTGTAAAAGCAAACGCCATTAAGCACATCAACTGGAAAGAAAAACTCATTTCTTCGACTCTGGCAACGGACAAGCAAAAAGAAAGCAATGTATAAAAATCAAATTGGACACACAACAAACAATTTTCACCAACACAAACACACATCCATTCGAATGAAAACCAAACAGCAACAATAACAATGTCCAGCATTTTTTGGGATACCAAAACTTGTAATATAAGAATAACAAAATAAACACACACACAGACAATGACAACAACCAGAATGTTGTTCTTTAAATGGCACAAAATGTTTTGAAAGCTTATTTTTCATTTGCTTGGAACACCCAAGTAAAAAGGGCAGCATAATGTCGAAATAAAAACAGCAAAAAACAAAACAAAAAATAAAACTATAAGAAATAACTGAAGATAGTGAAATACTAAAACACACACAGCAGAAGAAGAAGAAGAAGCAGAAATAGCAGAACGACCAGCGGCAAATAAAAATAAATAAACATGGCACATCAAATGGAAACTAAACTTTACAAAAATTGTTATGCTCTCTACAAAAAACATACACAGTCATCTAACAAGTATGTATAGGTGTGTGTGTGTGTGTGTGTGACCCTCTCCCAAAGCAATGCTTGATATTTGCTTTTTTGATGTTAGCCTCGGTTCCAATTGCCCATCCCGTTGTTGGTTGTGTATTCCAATGCTTGATGTAGCTGTTTTTTGTATTATGTTTCTCTTTTTATGCATTTTGCAAGCGCATTTACTTCGCTTTTTTACGACACAAATCGAAATTGTCATCCATTCGCTCAATTTGTCGTCTTGGGCGCGAAACCAACCCAGCTCGTTCCACATCCCTTGATATATCTATGCTTGGTTGCACAAAAACCATATGAAATATTTTGCTCGGTTTTACTGCAGCCTCAGCAAAAAATATATTAAACATAAGTACAGAGTTGTTTACAAGCAGCTTTATTTTAGAAGGCAAACCATGACTTTTAAAATATTCATTTTGAAAATCAGTTCAAACCATGACTTTTGAGACATTGTTTTTGAAAATCGGTTCAGTTTTGCCGAAGTTATCGAAGTGCAAAGATTTTCCAAATCATGATGTCGATTTTTTGACATAAAATATTAACATGATTTTGACCAAAAATCGAAATGTATTTAAATGAAATAGTTTCAATGCAGCTTTATTCTAGATGCCAAACCATGTCTTTTGAGACATTGCTTTTGAAAATCGGTTCAGTTTTGCCGAAGTAATGGAAGTCGAAAGATTTGCCAAATGATGATGTCGATTTCTTGGCATAAAATTTTAACATGAAATTTGACAAAAAATCGAATTTCATTTAAATGAAATTTCTTAAATGCAGTTTTATTCTTGTTGCCAAACCATGACTTTCAAGCCATTGCTTTTGAAAATCGGTTCAGTTTTGACAAAGTTATGAAAGTCCAAAGATTTGCCAAATGATGATGTCGATTCTTTGTCATAAAATTTTAACATGAAATTTGACCAAAAATCGAATTTCATTTAAATGAAATTTCTTAAATGCAGTTTTATTCTTGGTGCCAAACCATGACTTTCAAGCCATTGCTTTTGAAAATCGGTTCAGTTTTGACGAAGTTATGGAAGTCCAAAGATTTGACAAATGATGATGTCGAATTTTTGGCATAAAATTTTAACATGAAATTTGACCAAATATCGAATTTCATTTAAATGAAATTTCTTAAATGCAGTTTTGTTCTAGAAGCCAAACCATGACTTTCAAGACATTGCTTTTGAAAATCGGTTCAGTTTTGACGAAGTTATGAAAGTCGAAAGATTTGCCAAATGATGATGTCGATTCTTTGTCATAAAATTTTAACATGAAATTTGACCAAAAATCGAATTTCATTTAAATGAAATTTCTTAAATGCAGTTTTATTCTTGGTGCCAAACCATGACTTTCAAGCCATTGCTTTTGAAAATCGGTTCAGTTTTGACGAAGTTATGAAAGTCCAAAGATTTGACAAATGATGATGTCGATTCTTTGTCATAAAATTTTAACATGAAATTTGACCAAATATCGAATTTCATTTAAATGAAATTTCTTAAATGCAGTTTTGTTCTAGAAGCCAAACCATGACTTTCAAGACATTGCTTTTGAAAATCGGTTCAGTTTTGACGAAGTTATGAAAGTCGAAAGATTTGCCAAATGATGATGTCGATTCTTTGTCATAAAATTTTAACATGAAATTTGACCAAAAATCGAATTTCATTTAAATGAAATTTCTTAAATGCAGTTTTGTTCTAGAAGCCAAACCATGACTTTCAAGACATTGCTTTTGAAAATCGGTTCAGTTTTGCCGAAGTTATGAAAGTCGAAAGATTTGCCAAATGATGATGTCGATTCTTTGTCATAAAATTTTAACATGAAATTTGACCAAAAATCGAATTTCATTTAAATGAAATTTCTTAAATGCAGTTTTATTTCTGGTGCCAAACCATGACTTTCAAGACATTGCTTTTGAAAATCGGTTCAGTTTTGACGAAGTTATGAAAGTCGAAAGATTTGCCAAATGATGATGTCGATTCTTTGTCATAAAATTTTAACATGAAATTTGACCAAAAATCGAATTTCATTTAAATGAAATTTCTTAAATGCAGTTTTATTTCTGGTGCCAAACCATGACTTTCAAGCCATTGCTTTTGAAAATCGGTTCAGTTTTGACGAAGTTATGAAAGTCGAAAGATTTGCCAAATGATGATGTCGATTCTTTGTCATACAATTTTAACATGAAATTTGACCAAAAATCGAATTTCATTTAAATGAAATTTCTTAAATGCAGTTTTATTCTTGGTGCCAAACCATGACTTTCAAGACATTGCTTTTGAAAATCGGTTCAGTTTTGCCGAAGTTATGGAAGTCGAAAGATTTGCCAAATGATGATGTCGATTCTTTGTCATAAAATTTAACATGAAATTTGACCAAAAATCTAATTTCATTTAAATGAAATTTCTTAAATGCAGTTTTATTCTTGGTGCCAAACCATGACTTTCAAGACATTGCTTTTGAAAATCGGTTCAGTTTTGCCGAAGTTATGGAAGTCCAAAGATTTGACAAATGATGATGTCGATTCTTTGTCATAAAATTTTAACATGAAATTTGACCAAAAATCGAATTTCATTTAAATGAAATTTCTTAAATGCAGTTTTGTTTTAGAAGCCAAACCATGACTTTCAAGCCATTGCTTTTGAAAATCGGTTCAGTTTTGACGAAGTTATGAAAGTCGAAAGATTTGCCAAATGATGATGTCGATTCTTTGTCATAAAATTTTAACATGAAATTTGACCAAAAATCGAATTTCATTTAAATTAAATTTCTTAAATGCAGTTTTATTCTTGGTGCCAAACCATGACTTTCAAGACATTGCTTTTGAAAATCGGTTCAGTTTTGCCGAAGTTATGGAAGTCGAAAGATTTGACAAATGATGATGTCGATTCTTTGTCATAAAATTTTAACATGAAATTTGACCAAAAATCGAATTTCATTTAAATGAAATTTCTTAAATGCAGTTTTATTCTTGGTGCCAAACCATGACTTTCAAGACATTGCTTTTGAAAATCGGTTCAGTTTTGCCGAAGTTATGGAAGTCGAAAGATTTGACAAATGATGATGTCGATTCTTTGTCATAAAATTTCAACATGCAAATTGACCAAAAATCGAATTTCGTTTAAATGAAATTTCTTAAATGCAGTTTTGTTCTAGAAGCCAAACCATGACTTTCAAGCCATTGCTTTTGAAAATCGGTTCAGTTTTGACGAAGTTATGAAAGTCGAAAGATTTGCCAAATGATGATGTCGATTCTTTGTCATAAAATTTTAACATGAAATTTGACCAAAAATCGAATTTCATTTAAATGAAATTTCTTAAATGCAGTTTTGTTCTAGAAGCCAAACCATGACTTTCAAGCCATTGCTTTTGAAAATCGGTTCAGTTTTGACGAAGTTATGAAAGTCGAAAGATTTGCCAAATGATGATGTCGATTCTTTGTCATAAAATTTTAACATGAAATTTGACCAAAAATCGAATTTCATTTAAATGAAATTTCTTAAATGCAGTTTTATTCTTGGTGCCAAACCATGACTTTCAAGCCATTGCTTTTGAAAATCGGTTCAGTTTTGACGAAGTTATGAAAGTCCAAAGATTTGACAAATGATGATGTCGATTCTTTGTCATAAAATTTTAACATGAAATTTGACCAAAAATCGAATTTCATTTAAATCAAATTTCTTAAATGCAGTTTTATTTCTGGTGCCAAACCATGACTTTCAAGCCATTGCTTTTGAAAATCGGTTCAGTTTTGACGAAGTTATGAAAGTCGAAAGATTTGCCAAATGATGATGTCGATTCTTTGTCATACAATTTTAACATGAAATTTGACCAAAAATCGAATTGCATTTAAATGAAATTTCTTAAATGCAGTTTTGTTCTAGATGCCAAACCATGACTTTCAAGCCATTGCTTTTGAAAATCGGTTCAGTTTTGACGAAGTTATGAAAGTCGAAAGATTTGCCAAATGATGATGTCGATTCTTTGTCATAAAATTTTAACATGAAATTTGACCAAAAATCGAATTTCATTTAAATGAAATTTCTTAAATGCAGTTTTATTCTTGGTGCCAAACCATGACTTTCAAGACATTGCTTTTGAAAATCGGTTCAGTTTTGACGAAGTTATGAAAGTCCAAAGATTTGACTAATGATGATGTCGATTCTTTGTCATAAAATTTTAACATGAAATTTGACCAAAAATCGAATTTCATTTAAATGAAATTTCTTAAATGCAGTTTTATTTCTGGTGCCAAACCATGACTTTCAAGACATTGCTTTTGAAAATCGGTTCAGTTTTGACGAAGTTATGAAAGTCGAAAGATTTGCCAAATGATGATGTCGATTCTTTGTCATAAAATTTTAACATGAAATTTGACCAAAAATCGAATTTCATTTAAATGAAATTTCTTAAATGCAGTTTTATTTCTGGTGCCAAACCATGACTTTCAAGCCATTGCTTTTGAAAATCGGTTCAGTTTTGACGAAGTTATGAAAGTCGAAAGATTTGACAATGATGATGTCGATTCTTTGTCATAAAATTTTAACATGAAATTTGACCAAAAATCGAATTTCATTTAAATGAAATTTCTTAAATGCAGTTTCATTCTAGGTGCCAAACCATGACTTTCAAGACATTGCTTTTGAAAATCGGTTCAGTTTTGACGAAGTTATGAAAGTCGAAAGATTTGCCAAATGATGATGTCGATTCTTTGTCATAAAATTTTAACATGAAATTTGACCAAAAATCGAATTTCATTTAAATGAAATTTCTTAAATGCAGTTTTGTTCTAGAAGCCAAACCATGACTTTCAAGCCATTGCTTTTGAAAATCGGTTCAGTTTTGACGAAGTTATGAAAGTCGAAAGATTTGCCAAATGATGATGTCGATTCTTTGTCATAAAATTTTAACATGAAATTTGACCAAAAATCGAATTTCATTTAAATGAAATTTCTTAAATGCAGTTTTATTCTTGGTGCCAAACCATGACTTTCAAGACATTGCTTTTGAAAATCGGTTCAGTTTTGACGAAGTTATGAAAGTCCAAAGATTTGACAAATGATGATGTCGATTCTTTGTCATAAAATTTTAACATGAAATTTGACCAAAAATCGAATTTCATTTAAATGAAATTTCTTAAATGCAGTTTTATTTCTGGTGCCAAACCATGACTTTCAAGCCATTGCTTTTGAAAATCGGTTCAGTTTTGACGAAGTTATGAAAGTCGAAAGATTTGCCAAATGATGATGTCGATTCTTTGTCATAAAATTTTAACATGAAATTTGACCAAAAATCGAATTTCATTTAAATGAAATTTCTTAAATGCAGTTTTATTTCTGGTGCCAAACCATGACTTTCAAGCCATTGCTTTTGAAAATCGGTTCAGTTTTGACGAAGTTATGAAAGTCGAAAGATTTGCCAAATGATGATGTCGATTCTTTGTCATAAAATTTTAACATGAAATTTGACCAAAAATCGAATTTCATTTAAATGAAATTTCTTAAATGCAGTTTTATTTCTGGTGCCAAACCATGACTTTCAAGCCATTGCTTTTGAAAATCGGTTCAGTTTTGACGAAGTTATGAAAGTCGAAAGATTTGCCAAATGATGATGTCGATTCTTTGTCATAAAATTTTAACATGAAATTTGACCAAAAATCGAATTTCATTTAAATGAAATTTCTTAAATGCAGTTTTATTCTGGTGCCAAACCATGACTTTCAAGCCATTGCTTTTGAAAATCGGTTCAGTTTTGACGAAGTTATGAAAGTCGAAAGATTTGCCAAATGATGATGTCGATTCTTTGTCATAAAATTTTAACATGAAATTTGACCAAAAATCGAATTTCATTTAAATGAAATTTCTTAAATGCAGTTTTATTTCTGGTGCCAAACCATGACTTTCAAGCCATTGCTTTTGAAAATCGGTTCAGTTTTGCCGAAGTTATGAAAGTCGAAAGATTTGCCAAATGATGATGTCGATTCTTTGTCATAAAATTTTAACATGAAATTTGACCAAAAATCGAATTTCATTTAAATGAAATTTCTTAAATGCAGTTTTATTCTTGGTGCCAAACCATGACTTTCAAGCCATTGCTTTTGAAAATCGGTTCAGTTTTGACGAAGTTATGAAAGTCGAAAGATTTGCCAAATGATGATGTCGATTCTTTGTCATAAAATTTTAACATGAAATTTGACCAAAAATCGAATTTCATTTAAATGAAATTTCTTAAATGCAGTTTTATTTCTGGTGCCAAACCATGACTTTCAAGCCATTGCTTTTGAAAATCGGTTCAGTTTTGACGAAGTTATGAAAGTCGAAAGATTTGCCAAATGATGATGTCGATTCTTTGTCATAAAATTTTAACATGAAATTTGACCAAAAATCGAATTTCATTTAAATGAAATTTCTTAAATGCAGTTTTATTCTGGTGCCAAACCATGACTTTCAAGCCATTGCTTTTGAAAATCGGTTCAGTTTTGCCGAAGTTATGAAAGTCGAAAGATTTGCCAAATGATGATGTCGATTCTTGTCATAAAATTTTAACATGAAATTTGACCAAAAATCGAATTTCATTTAAATGAAATTTCTTAAATGCAGTTTTATTTCTGGTGCCAAACCATGACTTTCAAGCCATTGCTTTTGAAAATCGGTTCAGTTTTGCCGAAGTTATGAAAGTCGAAAGATTTGACAAATGATGATGTCGATTCTTTGTCATAAAATTTTAACATGAAATTTGACCAAAAATCGAATTTCATTTAAATGAAATTTCTTAAATGCAGTTTTATTTCTGGTGCCAAACCATGACTTTCAAGCCATTGCTTTTGAAAATCGGTTCAGTTTTGACGAAGTTATGAAAGTCCAAAGATTTGACAAATGATGATGTCGATTCTTTGTCATAAAATTTTAACATGAAATTTGACCAAAAATCGAATTTCATTTAAATGAAATTTCTTAAATGCAGTTTTATTTCTGGTGCCAAACCATGACTTTCAAGCCATTGCTTTTGAAAATCGGTTCAGTTTTGACGAAGTTATGAAAGTCCAAAGATTTGACAAATGATGATGTCGATTCTTTGTCATAAAATTTTAACATGAAATTTGACCAAAAATCGAATTTCATTTAAATGAAATTTCTTAAATGCAGTTTTATTTCTGGTGCCAAACCATGACTTTCAAGCCATTGCTTTTGAAAATCGGTTCAGTTTTGACGAAGTTATGAAAGTCCAAAGATTTGACAAATGATGATGTCGATTCTTTGTCATAAAATTTTAACATGAAATTTGACCAAAAATCGAATTTCATTTAAATGAAATTTCTTAAATGCAGTTTTATTTCTGGTGCCAAACCATGACTTTCAAGCCATTGCTTTTGAAAATCGGTTCAGTTTTGACGAAGTTATGAAAGTCGAAAGATTTGCCAAATGATGATGTCGATTCTTTGTCATAAAATTTTAACATGAAATTTGACCAAAAATCGAATTTCATTTAAATGAAATTTCTTAAATGCAGTTTTATTTCTGGTGCCAAACCATGACTTTCAAGCCATTGCTTTTGAAAATCGGTTCAGTTTTGACGAAGTTATGAAAGTCGAAAGATTTGCCAAATGATGATGTCGATTCTTTGTCATAAAATTTTAACATGAAATTTGACCAAAAATCGAATTTCATTTAAATGAAATTTCTTAAATGCAGTTTTATTTCTGGTGCCAAACCATGACTTTCAAGCCATTGCTTTTGAAAATCGGTTCAGTTTTGCCGAAGTTATGAAAGTCGAAAGATTTGCCAAATGATGATGTCGATTCTTTGTCATAAAATTTTAACATGAAATTTGACCAAAAATCGAATTTCATTTAAATGAAATTTCTTAAATGCAGTTTTATTTCTGGTGCCAAACCATGACTTTCAAGCCATTGCTTTTGAAAATCGGTTCAGTTTTGACGAAGTTATGAAAGTCGAAAGATTTGCCAAATGATGATGTCGATTCTTTGTCATAAAATTTTAACATGAAATTTGACCAAAGTCGAATTTCATTTAAATGAAATTTCTTAAATGCAGTTTTATTCTGGTGCCAAACCATGACTTTCAAGCCATTGCTTTTGAAAATCGGTTCAGTTTTGACGAAGTTATGAAAGTCGAAAGATTTGCCAAATGATGATGTCGATTCTTTGTCATAAAATTTTAACATGAAATTTGACCAAAAATCGAATTTCATTTAAATGAAATTTCTTAAATGCAGTTTTATTTCTGGTGCCAAACCATGACTTTCAAGCCATTGCTTTTGAAAATCGGTTCAGTTTTGACGAAGTTATGAAAGTCGAAAGATTTGCCAAATGATGATGTCGATTCTTTGTCATAAAATTTTAACATGAAATTTGACCAAAATCGAATTTCATTTAAATGAAATTTCTTAAATGCAGTTTTATTTCTGGTGCCAAACCATGACTTTCAAGCCATTGCTTTTGAAAATCGGTTCAGTTTTGACGAAGTTATGAAAGTCGAAAGATTTGCCAAATGATGATGTCGATTCTTTGTCATAAAATTTTAACATGAAATTTGACCAAAAATCGAATTTCATTTAAATGAAATTTCTTAAATGCAGTTTTATTTCTGGTGCCAAACCATGACTTTCAAGCCATTGCTTTTGAAAATCGGTTCAGTTTTGACGAAGTTATGAAAGTCGAAAGATTTGCCAAATGATGATGTCGATTCTTTGTCATAAAATTTTAACATGAAATTTGACCAAAAATCGAATTTCATTTAAATGAAATTTCTTAAATGCAGTTTTATTTCTGGTGCCAAACCATGACTTTCAAGCCATTGCTTTTGAAAATCGGTTCAGTTTTGACGAAGTTATGAAAGTCGAAAGATTTGCCAAATGATGATGTCGATTCTTTGTCATAAAATTTTAACATGAAATTTGACCAAAAATCGAATTTCATTTAAATGAAATTTCTTAAATGCAGTTTTATTTCTGGTGCCAAACCATGACTTTCAAGCCATTGCTTTTGAAAATCGGTTCAGTTTTGACGAAGTTATGAAAGTCGAAAGATTTGCCAAATGATGATGTCGATTCTTTGTCATAAAATTTTAACATGAAATTTGACCAAAAATCGAATTTCATTTAAATGAAATTTCTTAAATGCAGTTTTATTTCTGGTGCCAAACCATGACTTTCAAGCCATTGCTTTTGAAATCGGTTCAGTTTTGACGAAGTTATGAAAGTCGAAAGATTTGCCAAATGATGATGTCGATTCTTTGTCATAAAATTTTAACATGAATTTGACCAAAAATCGAATTTCATTTAAATGAAATTTCTTAAATGCAGTTTTATTCTGGTGCCAAACCATGACTTTCAAGCCATTGCTTTTGAAAATCGGTTCAGTTTTGACGAAGTTATGAAAGTCGAAAGATTTGCCAAATGATGATGTCGATTCTTTGTCATAAAATTTTAACATGAAATTTGACCAAAAATCGAATTTCATTTAAATGAAATTTCTTAAATGCAGTTTTATTCTGGTGCCAAACCATGACTTTCAAGCCATTGCTTTTGAAAATCGGTTCAGTTTTGACGAAGTTATGAAAGTCGAAAGATTTGCCAAATGATGATGTCGATTCTTTGTCATAAAATTTTAACATGAATTTGACCAAAAATCGAATTTCATTTAAATGAAATTTCTTAAATGCAGTTTTGTTCTGGTGCCAAACCATGACTTTCAAGCCATTGCTTTTGAAAATCGGTTCAGTTTTGACGAAGTTATGAAAGTCGAAAGATTTGCCAAATGATGATGTCGATTCTTTGTCATAAAATTTTAACATGAAATTTGACCAAAAATCGAATTTCATTTAAATGAAATTTCTTAAATGCAGTTTTAGTTCTGGTGCCAAACCATGACTTTCAAGCCATTGCTTTTGAAAATCGGTTCAGTTTTGACGAAGTTATGAAAGTCCAAAGATTTGACAAATGATGATGTCGATTCTTGTCATAAAATTTTAACATGAAATTTGACCAAAAATCGAATTTCATTTAAATGAAATTTCTTAATGCAGTTTTATTTCTGGTGCCAAACCATGACTTTCAAGCCATTGCTTTTGAAAATCGGTTCAGTTTTGACGAAGTTATGAAAGTCGAAAGATTTGACAAATGATGATGTCGATTCTTGTCATAAATTTTAACATGCAATTTGACCAAAAATCGAATTTCATTTAAATGAAATTTCTTAAATGCAGTTTTGTTCTGGTGCCAAACCATGACTTTCAAGCCATTGCTTTTGAAAATCGGTTCAGTTTTGCCGAAGTTATGAAAGTCGAAAGATTTGCCAAATGATGATGTCGATTCTTGTCATAAAATTTTAACATGAAATTTGACCAAAAATCGAATTTCATTTAAATGAAATTTCTTAAATGCAGTTTTATTTCTGGTGCCAAACCATGACTTTCAAGCCATTGCTTTTGAAAATCGGTTCAGTTTTGACGAAGTTATGAAAGTCGAAAGATTTGCCAAATGATGATGTCGATTCTTTGTCATAAAATTTTAACATGAATTTGACCAAAAATCGAATTTCATTTAAATGAAATTTCTTAAATGCAGTTTTATTTCTGGTGCCAAACCATGACTTTCAAGCCATTGCTTTTGAAAATCGGTTCAGTTTTGACGAAGTTATGAAAGTCGAAAGATTTGCCAAATGATGATGTCGATTCTTTGTCATAAAATTTTAACATGAAATTTGACCAAAAATCGAATTTCATTTAAATGAAATTTCTTAAATGCAGTTTTGTTCTAGGTGCCAAACCATGACTTTCAAGCCATTGCTTTGAAAATCGGTTCAGTTTTGCCGAAGTTATGAAAGTCGAAAGATTTGCCAAATGATGATGTCGATTCTTTGTCATAAAATTTTAACATGAAATTTGACCAAAAATCGAATTTCATTTAAATGAAATTTCTTAAATGCAGTTTTATTTCTGGTGCCAAACCATGACTTTCAAGCCATTGCTTTTGAAAATCGGTTCAGTTTTGCCGAAGTTATGAAAGTCGAAAGATTTGCCAAATGATGATGTCGATTTTTTGTCATAAAATTTTAACATGAAGTTTGACCAAAAATCGAATTTCATTTAAATGAAATTTCTTAAATGCAGTTTTATTCTTGGTGCCAAACCATGACTTTCAAGCCATTGCTTTTGAAAATCGGTTCAGTTTTGACGAAGTTATGAAAGTCGAAAGATTTGCCAAATGATGATGTCGATTCTTTGTCATAAAATTTTAACATGAAATTTGACCAAAAATCGAATTTCATTT
Source organism: Scaptomyza flava (assembly GCA_030179655.1). NCBI lineage: Eukaryota > Metazoa > Arthropoda > Insecta > Diptera > Drosophilidae > Scaptomyza > Scaptomyza flava. The sequence continues at coordinate 4,363,191 of JARNME010000012.1, forward strand.
AAATGAAATTTCTTAAATGCAGTTTTATTTCTGGTGCCAAACCATGACTTTCAAGCCATTGCTTTTGAAAATCGGTTCAGTTTTGACGAAGTTATGAAAGTCGAAAGATTTGCCAAATGATGATGTCGATTCTTTGTCATAAAATTTTAACATGAAATTTGACCAAAAATCGAATTTCATTTAAATGAAATTTCTTAAATGCAGTTTTATTTCTGGTGCCAAACCATGACTTTCAAGCCATTGCTTTTGAAAATCGGTTCAGTTTTGACGAAGTTATGAAAGTCGAAAGATTTGCCAAATGATGATGTCGATTCTTTGTCATAAAATTTTAACATGAAATTTGACCAAAAATCGAATTTCATTTAAATGAAATTTCTTAAATGCAGTTTTATTTCTGGTGCCAAACCATGACTTTCAAGCCATTGCTTTTGAAAATCGGTTCAGTTTTGACGAAGTTATGAAAGTCGAAAGATTTGACAAATGATGATGTCGATTCTTTGTCATAAAATTTTAACATGAAGTTTGACCAAAAATCGAATTTCATTTAAATGAAATTTCTTAAATGCAGTTTTATTTCTGGTGCCAAACCATGACTTTCAAGCCGTTGCTTTTGAAAATCGGTTCAGTTTTGACGAAGTTATGAAAGTCGAAAGATTTGCCAAATGATGATGTCGATTCTTTGTCATAAAATTTTAACATGAAGTTTGACCAAAAATCGAATTTCATTTAAATGAAATTTCTTAAATGCAGTTTTATATCTGTTGCCAAACCATGACTTTCAAGCCGTTGCTTTTGAAAATCGGTTCAGTTTTGCCGAAGTTATGAAAGTCGAAAGATTTGCCAAATGATGATGTCGATTCTTTGTCATAAAATTTTAACATGAAGTTTGACCAAAAAGAGAATTTGTTTAAGAAAATAACTTTTACTAAGAAAATTCAAATAAAATTGTTATATATATTATCTGTTAAAGTATGTTTTTGTTTTATGATTTTAAATACTAACGGATTTGTCGATTTGATACATTAAAGAAATATATATGAATTCTGAAAAAGCTGCTGGCAATAGTTTTGATTGTTAGTAAACTAGATTAATTTGTTTAAAGAGAAGATATATACAATAAATTAGTGTTTAAATGCTTTGATTGAATACCGAATAAAGTTTTTTGCATTTGATTCTGGTTTGTGCTGAAGAAGTTCATGAATTGGAAGCGCTTTGGATGGAATATTAGCTTTCTCTTAAATCAAAATCAGAACTTCTACAACTTATTCATTAGAATAAAACTAATCACTTAGCCATTGTCTGTCACGTTTAAGTTTAGCATTTTTTCTCTCATTGCACCTATCCCTGTCTTTCAAGCTGCCTCTCTCATGCACTTATCTGATAAGCAATCTCGCGTTTGCATTCTATTGACATAAACACACAAAGTATATACATATAGAAAAAAAAAACGCATTCACATACACAAGCAACTCTACTATAGCTTAATCCGTCAGAACAAAAGACTTGTTTCCATGCACACAAGTGTAAAATGCACAATAAAAATAATATGTGATAATTGAGAATTGAAAAGTTTTCAATGGGGATTTATTAAATAAACTAAAGCATGGTTTAATTTAGTAAATCATTCAACTCTAAAGTAGAGTGAACATTCTCAATGAATGCATTTAATATTGTCAAGCTGCTGCTGAAGTTTAAGTTAATGACTAGGATTTAAATAAGTTCACCAATGCACACATAAATTGTTAAGTGCTTGCAATAAATGGAATACTTTCATGTCTTATGTACGGAAAAGTGCATTTCGTGTCGTAAATGCAATGAATGTGCCAAAGAGATAAGGATAAAATGAGTATGTGAACGTATTTACACATACGTAGTACTTACATTATGTATAAAAGGAGCCTGCACAAATGCAAGGCTGGATTCTTAACGACATTATTAACGCCATGTCAACCCTATGCCCAGACCCCAGTGTCTGGCCCCATTTTACTTAATGGTCAAAAGCCGCGACTGGCCTCGAAATTAGAGAGAGAGGGCGAGAGAGATAGAGAGAGAGAGACATCTACCAACTCAATTAATGCAAAGTAAACAGACGACAACGACGAAAGCGGCCATTTTGTAAAGGCCTTTACAACCGATCTCCATTTTTGTAAGCTTTCTATGTGTGTGTTTGTAAATGGATGCAGATAGGAAACAAGAAGTTAATATCGAACATTTTATTCAAAATATAATTTTCAGTTATAAATTAAAATACATAAATATTGAAGAAAACTGTAATTTTTGTAAATATTCTTACCACACTAAACCAAAATTGATTGCACAATTTAAATATGTCATGCATTGAAGATTTAAATGTATTTTTAGTCATGTTATGAATGTGTTTTATCCCATTATACCTTACACCCCAGAGCCTGTGTGTGTGTATAAATAATTGTACATCACTGTATGCCAATCAGCAGCATCAGGCAGCAGCAGTGGCAGCAACCAGAGACTTAGATACTTAGATACTGTTCGTATGGCATACACAATGCAAAATTAATTAGCTTACTTCACTTAATCGCTTGCAATTTGACTGCAACAATGCCGAAGTGATGGCAATCGTCCTTCGTCCTTGCCAGTCAGTTGTAGCTCCAAGCTCTAGTCTTTGTTCGTTGTTGTATGTAGCTGTAGCTTCAACTGGCATGGCCGTAAAGTAATTTGCATTTCCAGCTAATGCCATTTGTATGCGCATATTCCGATTACAATTTAGTTAAATTTGGTACGCCCCACAGCCGGCCCTTCGCCCCTTTGTGCCGCTTGCTCGCAAAAGCGGTAAATTTTGTCCTTGCCCGTGCAACATTTTCAGCTAGCAAACTATTGACAATGAACTAATTGCTATTGTTGCCGTCTAGGGACATATTTCGACTGCAAATAAACTCGTTGCCATTGCCGTTACCAGAGAGTTAGAGAGAAACTAAAGCGAGACAGAGCGAGAGAGAGAAAGATTGGAAAGCATCCTCGGGCGTCATCAGGGCAGCTTTAACTATAGAAGTTACTGCTGCCACCAACGGCCACTCAAATGTCTCAAGAGCTCTGGCAGCTAGCTTCCAAAAAGCTGACTGCATCCACATCCTCTTCCCAATCCACATTCCAATCCACATCCGCATCGACAGACAAATTTTGATGATGTGCTCCAGCTGAAGCTGCAGCTTCAGTTTTCTGCTGCTGACACACGCCACACTCTCCAAATCGCAAACAATTACTTTTTCAAGTGCTGCAAACGATGCTGCTGCCACTGCTGCTGCCCAGACCCAGACGCCCTCCCTCAACTTACCTGTGGCACATTGATCTATCAGCATGCCACCACATGCCAGATAACGAACACTAAATGAAAATGCCTCAAGCGAGCCGATATGAACAAGTTTGCATAATAACTACTCGTTGTACAAACATATGCAAACGTTCGTATGTTTATAAGCTAAATTTAACAGTAGCGAAAAATTTAAAGTTAAAGTTCTCAAATGTTGAAGGCATAGGAAGAGTACTGTTTGTTTGGTATATACCAAGGATATTTTATAAATTCTATATTTCGACTACATCGAACTTTGTTTTCTGAACTAAATATTGTTAAGATTTTTAATTGCTCCTCAGATGAGACACCTTAATATAGCTAGATCAATTAGACAACAATTTGTCGTAGATTTATTCAATAATTTTCAGCTCATTGTTCATAACGGTATTAAACACTTACAAGCAACAAATACATAGACAACAATTACGATATGCGAGAGGCAGCAAAGATGCTAAGAAAGTGTAAAACAGGCACAGTTGTTGTTGCTGTTGCATGGGAAACCAACTAAGTTCCTCAAGTATTTATGAACTTTGTTAACAGACTAAGAATTGCAAACTTGTAAGGCGCGCTCGCGCTGCTGTGAAACTTTGTGAATGAGAAATTGTGTGCAAAAGCGACACAGTCTCGGGTGTCGGGCTGAAAATGAATTAAATGGCCACGCCCACTCCGACACACACACAGAGAATAGTGAAAGAGAGAGCTGCTGCAGTACCTTGTGAAAGGTGCACTAATTGCCAGCAAAGTCGCCGGACAAGTTTATGGCCAAGGTAAATGCAGGGCCCAAAAAACTTCCATAGGCCAAAGTTCAACGTGGGCCAAGTTTTTCGACCGTGTAACGCCTACTTTTTTAAGAGCGCTCTAGCACTGTGAGTTAGTGTTGGTTAGTGCTAGTAATAGTGTGTGTGTGTTTTCGGATTTCGTTGCGTTTTTGGCTTTGCACAACTTTTGCTTTTACTTTTGCAATGCCAGCAACGATTTTCAGTTTTAATTTGTGCTTACAGCTCTTAGCTTCCTTTCACATGTTATGTGTGTGTGTGCGTGTGTGTGTGCGTGCTTGACGTCCTGTTCATATTCATTTAAAGTTTTTCAGTTTCGTTTCGGTGTTTCACTTTTTGGTGTATTTTTAATTTTAACCACTGTCATTTTTGATGTTTACCGCTTGTTGCATTTTTGCTCATTTTCCCCCAGAGTTAATCACTTTACTTCTTGGCTTTACATTTTGCCTTTATTAATTTTGCGTTGGCAGCGCAAAAAAGCCCGAGCTGATCGCTGATTATATTAAAATCTCATAAAACTACGTCACTGTAATTAATAAACTTGCTTGCCATTTTGTATTTTTAAGGATGTGACATGCATAATTGCAGCATAAATTTTCCACTTGTGTCATGTGCAAAAATTTGTTTATCAGTAGATGAAATAAAATTAAGTTTACGAGTCATGGACAATATTTGTTCTTCCTTTTTGCGTTCTTAATTGCATTAACCTTTTAATATTTATAATTGGTTGATTATTAAAATTGAAAGTACGTCATCTGATTTTGTATTAAATTTTATTTTTCAATTTGCTTAAGTTTTAAACGAATTATTCCCTTTACCAACAGTGCCTTGAATACATATGAACAGCCCGATTGTCATACCATCGTATAGAACATTCAAACTAAGTACGTAACACTGAAACATTCATCCAATATTTGACTATGAGCATATAGGATATGTACATGTGTAAGATTTAAGCCAACAACATCAGCCGTTGTCGTCGTTGGTCGTAAGAAGCGCACTTGAGTGCAGCTTATTTTCTTAGGCTTGCATTATTCACGAGCATTTTCATTGATAATGCGAAAGCAACAGCAGCAGTTCACAGCACACACAGTTTGACAGGCTCTGGGACAGGGACTGAAACTGGGGGACAGGTGGGAGTAATAGCTCTGTTCAAATACGCACTACAGAGTGAGAGAGATAGAACAGAGACACAAAATGAAGATAGAGTCACTTAAATACGTCCTAAGTTAACTGCAACGAGTGTTTTGCTTAGTTACTTTTTGCTTGAGCACTTGGATAAGTGCAATCGCCGGCTGCTTCAAATAAAAACAAACACAAATGAAAAAAGTGAACAGCAATTTTTGAGCTGCCTGAGCAAGGATCCGAACTGGCAAGGGGGGACAGGGTCAGAGCATAAGCTGCATGCTACTCATGCATATCCAAAGTCTGCATATTTTATTTTTGCCCCAAACATGTCCAAGTTTTGCGACTTTGTTAAGCAAAAGTTTTTCGACCAACGCCCAACAACGCCCCATTTGATTACAAGCTTTTTATTAGCTGCCCAAAAGCAATTTGAATATGTTCATGTCCAAGTCAATCCCTTTTGTATGTCCCTTTTTTTTTAACGCCTTCGAGCGCTTTTTTACTCAAGAAAAATACATACATTTTCGTATATAAAAAGGAGCATGCTTGCAACATTGAGTATTCTGCTGCAACATAAGTTGATGTTAGTATCTCAGACTAGCATGAAGACATTCAACAATAATAATGATGACACACACACAGTTTTGCTTTGGAGTTGCAGCAGTAAGGTGTTTAATTTAGACATTAAATAATTTAACATTAACTTCTGCACCTAAAAGCATTGAAAATTGAGCTCGTTTTAGGGAAGGGTTGAAAGTTTTAAATCTATAACCTTATACCGAAAGAAAAGCTTGTATCAAAACTTCCAACCGTCCTCCCTTCCCATATTATGTAAAGGACAAACAAGCAGACAGTTTTAATGTATGTAAAATAATTGCCCTTTTTTTTATAATGTGCATGGATAAATAACTCTGTTTACACACAATATATATCTAAGCATAAATTATGCTATCCCGAAAATTTGTGTACACAAAAATATCGTAGACAACTAAGTTGTTGCCACTCAAACTCCCTTACATATATTTAGAAATATATTTTAAAAATTTCTTTGGCAACATGGAATCATGATTCGTTTAAAATACACACACACATACGTATAGCATAGATGTAACAGCCTCGATTACGCTCCCAGCGGGCTGCAGCCATTCGAGAGGATAAGTTTTATTATCGGCTGCGTTTGAGAGGCAAAGGCAGGAAGGCAAGCAACAACAACGACAAAGCAGCTCATAAAATATGTTTGCCATCACACACACACACACACACACACATTGCTCTTGTTGTTGTTGCTTTAATTTTCATTTAACAGCTTGCCCCGCGGGAGGTGTGACCACCCAACATCCCGCCGCCCATTGAGAGCATTGTTTTAACGTATTTACTTATTTTTTTTCTTCGTTTTTCGTTTTTGTTGGGCCTTCCCTTATTTTTTATTATTAGTCGTTGCTTTTTGTGCTTATTATATTTTGCTTTTACACTCATTTTAACCATTTTACGCTCATTTTGCTCATAGCTAATTTTAAGCTATCGCCCGGGTCGGCACGCCTACAAGAACTTCAGTTCACAGCTCGATTTCTTGTTGCTACTCAGCGGAACATAAAGTCAAGGCCAACTTTGCCTTGCCTTGAAAAGTATTTCTCTTAGTGTAAGGCGAAGTTTACTGAAAACAGGGTATATTCAAGTTGCGTAGCATATCTTGTTTGATAATCTGGCATTGTTTTGTTTTGGTTTATATTTATTTGGTTTTACGACAGCTATCGGTCCACTGAGAGCTGTGCGCGATTTAAGTTATGCAACAACCACAAAAGAAGCTTACATAATTTAGCTAATTCTTTATTTATTAAACTTTTGGCATCCATTAGCTGCGAGAAACTTTCACTTTGTAAATTGACAATTTGTTTTGTTTGCTTGGAAGCGTTGAAATTATTATCTATTTTTCATATAGCCAACTGGGGAGTTGATCTTAGCAGCGATAATAAAAGCAGTTGCTTCGGCAATCTTGTACATTATTCAAGAAGAACTTGCATTGAGAGGACAGCAAACATGGCTTGGAGCAAGATCTCTGTCACTTAAGGTGCGAAAAATAATAATTTATTTGTGCGAAGAACCAACAACACAGCCAAGCAACTTGTGTTCATAGCTTAAATGCCGTGCTGGGGTTAAGCTGTCCTAGGCAGGCAGGCAGGCAGGCAACAACAACAATGGAAATTATCACACACATTACAACACACATATAGTATTTGCTTGGTTCGCATGCAAGCAGAGCAACAAATTCTAATATTGTCATTGTTATTGTTTTTGTCTTTAGTCGGACTTAACAGCAAACACACACGTACATATACCAAATTGAGTTGTATGTTTGTGTGTGTAAGCGGTAAAAAAAAAACCAAATATAAACTTCAGCCAGCGCCAATGCGACAAAAGTCAACTGCTGCATAGGGAGCAGAGCCCAGCCATGAACGATGGACGATATCGTTGTCCTTTAGAGAGTTCACTGTGCGTGTGTGTGTGTGTTTGTGTTTGCGAAGATATTTATGGCCGATGGCCATAGCCAAACAGCTAACAGTGTCATCTCTTGCCTTGAGGCTGGCTTTGATTCTGTTTTGCCGTAAGCCGTTTAAGGTTCAACACGCTTCAGTGCGAATGCAGACATATGTGTGCCGGGTCAATTGTTGCAGCCAACGTGGCGCATGAGTGATATGCATACAGCCTAGGCTAGCCTGACTGCGGCTGCATGCTGCTGCAAAAAGGGTTTCAGGGCCAGTTGGTCAGCTAGCACAAACATTGATGCACATGCAAATATGCCACGTCAAGACCGACAACAACTGTGCCCCAAAGCTATGCAAATGAACAGAGCTTCAAATATATATATGTATATTTTTTTTGGGGTCCTTGTTTGCATGTCAATTGTGATCTAGCGTTGATTAGTTTCATTTAAACAGCTGATTTCTTTACCGATCAAGCTGTGAAACTTCCGATAGAGAACAGCGATTGCAACATCGTTGACAGGTGAGATAACTAACTTGAATACCGTAGACAGAAATGCTTTAGTTTTTGTTAAATGCTTTATTCTTGTTCATGCCTAAAAGTAGGCACTGAACAAGGAGCTGCCGTCTCCCATCCTAAATCCGAATAAGCAAATAAACCCAAAGGAAGTCCTGCCCTCCCCAAACATTGGTCCTTGCATTAGCAGCTGCAAATAAGTCATTCAACGCTAAATTCACTTAAGATTTATGCTTGTTTAACTATACCAACTAATCGTGTTTATATGCCACTAACAACATACATATGTATGTATGTACATTTACTACTTGTTTGGAAACCATTGCAATTGCCATTTTGTGAATCTATGGCCTTGCACAATTGCACATTACTCGTGCTGCTCTTTTATTCTTGTTTTTTTTCGTTTTCGTTTTCAAGGTTTTTACAAATCACCAGCACTTACGTGTGCGCTCACCTTGCGCGTTGTTTACGGCACTTACTAATGAAAATAAACGTATTTCAAGCTAATTAAACAATAAAAGCACAAAAGACAGAGAAAGAGAGATTGCAGCCCCCAAAAACAGAAAAGGGGCATAAACTAAAAATAAGAATGGAAGGAAAAATGGTAAATTGAAAGGCGAAATGAAATTTAGCAAAATAGTACAAGTGAAAAGGGGCGGTGGCAAGGGTAGTGTGGGCGTGGCTGTGTGAATCTGTCTCTCACGCTGACGTTGACAGCTGACAAGCCCGCGGGACTCGAAAGTAGGCAACAAAGACAACGACAACGACGACGACGTCGACGAGGAGGACGATGCAACGCCGTGTGGCACACTGATGTTGCAATTTAATTTGTATTGTTAGCTGTTGTTGTTGACGTAGACGTTGTTGTTGTTGTTGTTGTCGACACAATTGCAGCCGCATCAAGTTGATGATGATGATGATGAATCCACTTAAGCGCCTGGCACAGGTAACAACTGCAACAACAGCAGTCGTCGTCTAATTGAACAGCACCGACAGCAGTCAATGTGTGCGTGCGTGTTTGTTTGTGTGTGTGTACAATTGAAGCACTCAAGCAAAGCCAACTTACACACACACACAAACAATTAACGTAACAAATGATAATCGGTAGCTTTGACACGTTTCGTTGAATTCGCTTTTTATTTGCCTTTAAAATAACATTTGGAACTTCTTCTTCTTCATTCCGGACATATTTTTAAGCAAATATGATTTTATACATGTATTTGTATTTGTGTGTATTTCAACTCAACGCTTGAAAACCGCTAATCGCGGCACATACGCTTCGATGGCGGCTCCTCTTTGGTGGGCGCAATCGATTTCAACAGCGAGCAACTTGTGTGGCTGCCAAACAGTGTGAGTAGAAGTGCAACACCATAGCCTGTGGCGCGTTCACCCTGTAATCGAAATTTGCAACAATGAATGATGTGCTTGGCGCAGACAGTTCAAAGGTGCCACAACAATTACTTACACAATTCACAGGTGTCGCCATATCGACATGCATCCATACGCCCGGATAGTCAAAGCCCAAATGAGCTGCCACAAAGAGTCCGGCGCACGAGGATGGCGCATTCTGGCGATCCTGCAAAGGAAAATTTAACAGGTTAGTAAGAAATAAGAATAGTTATTTAGTTTCTTAAACTCTCCTAAGCATCCCTAAAGCATAAAGGGTATACAGCACAAACTATGAAGAAGCAACAAGTAAAACTTAGTTGCATCTTTGATATTAAAAAGCATCCTGCAGTGCTGAGAACAGCAACAAACATGAAAGATATATGGAACATATATAGTCTTATGCACATGCACAAGACACATTTATACATGTATATAATATACTATAGTAGATGGCTAGATGTTCTAATGCCTAAATTATATGCCTTGCAATGGCAGCTTCCCAGTAACGGAAACTGTCGCTCTACTAAGTTGAGCGGAAATTAAAACGCTTAAATGGCAAAAATATAACGTTACACAGCACAGTGATCAAATATAGCTTGTTTGTCACTGCAGTGTTATATACAACAAATAGGAATCTCAACTTAACTATATATGTATATTTGTTGCAAGCTTATCTTAAACATAATGAAGCGGGAAGCAAAATCTTTTGCCTATAAACATTTAAGTATTGAAGCTTCAATAGATTGTTATATTTTTGCGCTTTCGTCCCACTGTACTTCACAACACATACGTATTGTTAGAAAAACTAATACAGACGCACACACAAACACATGTACTTAGAGGAGCGCTTGGCCAAAAAGGAACCCATCCGACTAGTTGAATTTCAACAGCAGACAGGACAACCAGCGGAACAACAACAACGAACAACGAACGCCTTGCAGTGAATATTGCATGACAACGCGTGATACTCCAAGATGAAAATTACGCGCACTTACAGACAAACATACACACACACATACTTATAGATGATAAGTCTTCCGTCATGCATCGGAAGTTAGAAGTCCATTGAAGCCAACGATTCGAGTATGTTATTGTTGTTGCATTGGTTTTGTTGTTGTTATTCTTGGTATTGTTATTGTTATTGATGTTTCAGATGCTTTTGGCAGTTTTTCCACCGCTAACAACAACTTGAGCTGCCTTTTCTAATGAAATTTAAGTTTAGTTTCATTTCTGTGCCACAAAACTGCCCAAATCCCATGAAGTAAGAAAACTTGCAGAATTCAAACTAACTTTACACACAACGTACTCTAAACCTAATTGTTGCAAGTGCGATTAACGCGGAAAAGCTTAAAAAGAACTTAATTAAAATGAAGTTTGTTATGATAATAATAAAGGAGTTAAGGATAACTTGGGGATAAGAGCGGACGATGTGAGATTCGTAGGTTTAAGCCAGTATTCGGTTCTCGATCCCATAATTCTGTTTCATACCCGATTCGTTCTGGTAAACCAAAGTTGTAAACATGCCCAAAATAATCAGATCAGAAACATTCGCAACTTTTTCAGTTCTATTTTCAGTCAATGTCAATGTCAAATGTCGCCAATGGCAAACCCAAAATAAAAAATAAAATATTTTTTCATTGAATTTTTCTTTTAATGCGTTTTAAAATTAAGTGAATGTGATTTAAATTAAATGTTGCTAATTCAAGCTCACATTGTATGATTTTTTTATGGTCAGGATGAGGCGTTTAAAGTACATTGACACCCCACTAATTGCAGTGCAACTACCATGTGTGGCATTGGCGTTGGTGGGAGATGGAATCAGTTCAGTCAACCAACTGTCAATTCGGCCCATGCGCTTTCATCAATAATGGCAAACATTTGTCGACATAATGTCATTAGCATTGATTGTGTTACGCAACGCATTGATTGTGCGAACCTTTTGTAAATAGCCAAATAGATAGGCAAACCCGCACACCCAGCACACAGCAAGCCACACATCAAGTTTGAACAACGGGTCGACGACGACTAATTGCGGTTAGCTACGTGACCAGACCCAAAACGCCCAAAGCTTCTCTATAGTAGATTCGGCATCACTTTTGCCACACATGCGACTCACACATACCAAAATCGATGGCACATTTTTGATTTGATGCTATCCGTCGTTGAAAGCGACGCGTTGCAATTCCCGATTAACGTGCATTTTAATTAGCAGTCAATATTATCTAAGCCAAGTTGCCCAGATTTACGACAAACAACGACAGTCAGTCGAAACTAATTCGCTTTATAATTACAAACTTGCAGCTAATTTAGATAAGTTAAGAATTGAATTCAGATAGCTTTTGTTTAAAAGAGATTTAAGGTGAAATATAGTTATAAAGCATCTTACGAAAATCAATCAAGTTCTTGATTGAGAAACATATTCTATTTTAAGTAAAAAATGTTCTTTTTCTTTGAAGTAAACAAAAAAGTGGTAGAAGATAAATGACGCAAAAAGCAAAAGCAGTAACGAAAAAATAATTGAAAAAGGAGTCGAAAAAAGTAAAACAAAAAATGCCAAACGCAAATTAACGATAGAATGCATCGAAGCGTATTTTATCGGTAAACAAAAGCGCTTTAATTGTAAACAGAAATTTTAATTATTTTGCTTCGCACCAATTTTTTTTTGTTAACAAACTGTCGACGTTCCAAATTTAAATGGAGTCGTTTAGGTCTTTAAGGCAGCAACAACTTAAGTTAAGCATAATGCTTAAAGCGAAGACGATTACATCATTGACAGGCGTAATACTTGCCATGCCACACCATGGCAAGTGGCGCGTCCTTTTGCATCCTGCACCAGTCGCCCCTTTTTGATGCCTCGGGGGCATCAGTGTGTATTGAGCTGCCTTTGACTGTTTTCAGTATCAATTACACATTCATTCAATGGGCGTGAGACGGCATGACAAGGATTTGCACACAGAACGATAGAGCGGGACTGAGAGAAGAGTCTAAATCGATGCCAAGGCACGCTGAAAGCTACAAGCGTTTTTATTCAATTTTCTTTCTTTCTCGATGTCGCAAACGCTTTAAAAAACTTTGCGCCTTCGGGGGGGGGTTAAAGGCAAAGGCAAAAGAGCAAAAAGAAAATATTAGAAACAGTCATTGCAGAGGGTTTATTTTAACTCGCTTCTTCACTCTCCTCCTACGCTACGGCTTTTTGTTTTTTTTGTTGTTTGCCAGAAGAGACGTGCAAAAGTTTAACGGAAACCGACACATAACAAGCGGAAAGATTTGTGTTAACAAAGTCGCCGGAGTCGCCCCCGTGGGTAGGCAACGGAAATGGCGGGGCATTGCGCAAATTACGTGACTTACGTTTGGGATTGGTCAGGGGCAAAGGAGGGGGGCGGGAAGGTCCTGGACTTGAATTCAGCATTTAAACCACTGAAGCACTAAGCTCGAGCATTATTTATAAACGGTTAGCATTATTTAATCAAGGGCAGCAACCAAAAAAAAAGTAACACAAACAATTGCCATATTTGGCGCCTTGAGGTCGCTGCATAAAAATGTATTAAACGTCGAGGACGAGCAGCACATAAGAACATAAAAACAAACTTTTGCGCATAAAAAGTTCAATTTAATTCATTAAAAGTGTAAAAAGAGTCGCTGCGGTACAATTGAATATAAAATGTTACCGCTTAATAAAAATATACCAACTCCATTTTCAAGCGAATACAAAAAATGATTTAAAAACAAAGTAAGCTTTGGATAAGCGATTTTTAAATACTCTTGTTACTTCTGTAACGGTTACTGAACATTAATAGGATTTAATCTTTATTTTTATCAAAACTATTTTCATGCCATAAACAAAAGTTATGCACATTAAATATTTAGTTTAAGAAGTCATAAATGGTTTCGTTTTTATTATTACATTTCGCGTTTCATGATCAAATGCGTTATGCTTTAAGGGTATTTAAAACAATGAACGCAATTACGCATACGCCACATGAGCCCCGCAACACGTTGCCCGTCCCTCTCGCTCTCTCTCTCTCGATCCAATGGATTTATCTAAAATTCATGCTCTTTGGCCTGGCAGCGCATTTTACGATTCAACATAAAAATCAATTACCAACAATGCTAAAATTTCACAGTCATAAAATTTCACTAACTTTGCCGACGCATGCGAACGATGTTTGAGCCTCAAAAATTGAGAAAAGATTTCAAACGCTTGAATCATTTTATTATTTTATTTTTGCTTTATGATGTAAAAGTTGTTTTTAATAATTTATATTCGCTTCAATAAGACTTAGTGAGATGGAAAAATAATGTAATCTAATGCGCTAAACATTTGCCAAATGATGTTATCTGAAGAGTTTTAAGTTAGAAAACATTTCATAACTAAAGCATACTCAGCCACTTAACCCTTTCTTCAAATATCATCTATCTATTTGTATAAAACACGAAAATCACAGCCTTAAAGTGTTGGTTTAACGTGTTAACCGCAGCAGCCACGACAAGGCTAATGATGGACTGAGCCACAAAAATTAAGCCCATTGGTCGTGACCCAAACACAAATCACAAATGACGCACAACAAATTGCAGTCAGTTATTTAAAAGCCAGACTAATGGACAGACCCAAACCCAAATATACGGACTAGCCATGGCTAGCAACACAACCTGCCACCAAAATGCTCGTCAAAATGAGGCAAAAGGGTGAAAAACGCACCAAAAAACCAAAACAAAAAAAATATATAGAAACAAAGCTGCCTCAAAAAGAGAGCCGCCAACAACACTCATAATCCGTCCATTTAGTGGGCAAAACTAGCGTCGAGCTGCCAAAGCGCAAAAAACTCATGTAATTTAAACGCAACTCGTGAGAATTTGGCAGATAGCAGCGGTGGCAAAAAACAAAAAAACATAAAGGTTGCAATTTGTATACTCTAGCGATGAACAGGTGAAGTTAATTGATTTTGTCAACGATTATGCTAGAATCTATAATCAATTATAGGTTAGTAGACAAGGCATTCAATATACTTAATTGGAACTAAAGTTGTAGTTGTTATTCGTTCGTTCTATACTCCCGCTTAGGCTGTTCAAATATCAAAAATGTCAAATCAAGTTGCCATAAAGAGTATCACAAAGCTGTTATAGTTGCGTATTTACATTGCAAAACATATTGAATGCAGTTTTGTGTTAATTAAAAGGAAAAAAACAGCTCTAATTAAATGCAATAACAAGGCTTAAAAGTTTGCTATTGTATCTAGTTTATTAACTGCAAAGGTATTAAATATATTAACTCTACCTAAATCCCAGCAAATAGTATACCAATAAATTGAGATTTATACACTGACAAAGAGTATCTTAGCTTCGGCATGAATAAGCTAGCAGCTGTTTTTATTAGTTTTTCTTTTTGTTTCTTGGTTGTCGCCTCGATTCAACTTTTTTGCATTTAACGTTGAATGCGTTTTAAGTTTAAAGCACTTTATCACAGGCACATTGACAAAGTGCGCAGATGTCGCATCAAATGCAGAAGAGGAGGCGTAACTGGGCAGTTGGTGGGGCAGGTACAGGCGACGCAAACAACGAGCGTCAAAGTGGTCGAAAAATCAAACAGCCAAGCGAGTCGAGAGGAAGGCAACAAGGCAGGTGACAGGCAGATGCGACTAAAGGGGGAGGGGGCAGAGGCAGAGGCAGAGACAGACTAAAGCTGCCACGCCACTTGACCTCTCTAACCGGCACCTCTACGCACCCAGTCGGTAGGGCACGAGGCAACAACAGAGTCGCCCATGGCGTGACAATGATGAATGACCATTGATCCGAAGCGTTTTGGACGCTACAATAAGGTAACTCGATTTGGTTTGCTCTCTGTTGTTCTTGTTGTTGTTGTTGTTGTGTAGCAGTAGCTTGAGGGATCCCACGCACTAAAGCGTCCAGTTTTGACCATCTCCTTGCCTATTCCCCCCACCCTCCAAACCAATACGACCCATTACTTTTATCAAGTGCCTTCTAGCGTAGATTGAACGCCAAAGTTTTTGATACATGTTAGAACTTAAACATGTGTGTGTGTGTGTGTGTCTGTATGTATGCAGACTGGCATAAATCACTGTATAACTAATCAATCTCTTAACAGAACATGACGTTCATCATTTTTCGCAACGTTGCGGTGGTAAAAAAAATAGAAAAATAAACATGAACTGACCCTGATAAAGTTAATTAAAAAACACACACATATATGCATATAGTGTGCAAGTATTTGTGCATTTTAGATGAGTAAAAAATATATCTTGCTGATAATTGTTGTTCATATTGCGACTGTAATGATGAGTAATGATAGAGTCTTAATGTACTGAAAAAATTATGTTTGAATAATAATATGAAGGAAATAAAGGTTGAAAATTAATTTGATAGGCAATTTAAAGCTTATAAGGTGAAAGATGGAATGTTTATAAGTGAATTCGTTAAAACAAACTCTATTTTGAAAATATTATCAAGCTTATTTATCGTTTGTTTGAAAGAAATAAGTAAAGGGAATATTAACACTCTTGTTTTATGTCTTTCAGACGTCAAAAAAAGAGCCAATATTTTGTCTCTTAATGGATGTTGTTGCATATGTTTGATGTTTGAAGGTTGTCAATGTTTTCCATTTTGAAATGTTTGTTGTTGTTGTTGTTGTTGGATACTTACCGCTACAGAGTTTTTCATATCAGCAACGGCCGATGCAAATTCGGAGAAATGCAATTCGGGGCAATAAATAATGGGTGCCAATAAATCGCCAGATTTGCGACCGGCCTGCAATGCCTTCGATTCCCATGGCTCGGAGTTTGTCAATATGGCGCCATGATATTTGCCGGTTGCAACGCCCTGCAAACAAAGAACAAAACAATTAAATATTTATGTATGAATTAAGATGAAAACATATCGCTTTAATGGGCGACCATCTGAGCTGATAGAAAACATGCAATATTCAAGCGAAGGCCAACAATAAAACTCTATAGCAACTAACATCATTGAGGTGGCAACATGGTTCGCTGCATTCCACGCAATGAGCAAGAGAATAAAATAACCAGAGAGAGAGAGAGAGAGAGAGAGAGAGCTGAAAGGCAGTGGTGCGGCGATGCATGGTAGCCAGCCAAAAATTGCAAGTTTCCGACGCGACCGGCAGGCAATAAAAAGGTGCAAGGTTATTTAGCACAGGCAACACCCCAAAAACAGCATCCAGCAACCGAGTAGAGCCAGCAAGCAGCAGGAGCAGAAGTAACAGGAACCTAAGCAAGAACTGTGCGGCGCGTGTTAAACTACAGCTGGACAAATGAAAGCAGCACCAAACACACACTTATACACTAACAACAACAACAACAACAAATGGTGAAACAAGCATTCAGCTACATAAAATGTAAAAGCACAAAAGTGTTAGATGCTCCTGCTTGTTGGTTACGATATATATACGTACTATATGTGTGTATGTTAATACCCTATTGAATTGGTGTCGAACGGCATATTTGTGAAAGTAACAAGAGTCTTGTATTTGGCGCTATTTGTTGAACTAAGGTTGTTTAAAGAAAAAGTAAGTATTTTGCTTGAAGCTTACTTAAAGTGCTTCAAGTTTTTGTTGGCAATTTTCAGCCGACTTTTTTGAATTTTATAAAACGCTGCAGAAACCACCAACATACCTTATTCCAAAATCAATTATTTCAACTGCCAAAAGGGTATTTTCTAGATTCAATTTCGTTGCTACTGTCAAAGTTGCGCCAATGTTGGCAATTAATATTATTGCATGTTGCAAAAGTGTTTCGCATTTGTATGTATGTGTGTGTGTGTGTGTAATAAAATTAAACACAACAAGCGTCAAAACAAATTCTAAACAATTTCAACCAACAAAAAGTGAAATGCTGACTAGTTTCAACTAGTTTTTGGTTAACGAATTCTCTTAAACACATTCTAGATGCTTCCTTATTATTTTTTTTTCCTGTTTTTTTTGCTGCTTACCGAGGACATGAGCCAGTTTTGCATGTCCTGCATTGTATGGTGGAGCACAGAGTCTCGATTTATTTCCCATCGAACCACAAATAACGCAAATTGGCATCATATTTTAAGCAAATTGCATCCAAGATTTATGGTAATTGTGCGCCATCGCAGCAATGCCTCGCTCGCTCTCCTCTCTTACTGCATTCACCAGCAGCAGTAACCAGCAACAGACACAACCCAACCACCCACCCTTCAGACCCACCAAGCCAAGCCAAGCCCAGCAACAAACACAAAACGGGGTTTGCTTCGTTGTCTTTATTTTTATTTTTTGCCCCTTTTGCTGCTTCTGCTGCCGAAAAACCAAATTTGCAATTTATTTTTGCCAATTAACCTCGTGACTTTCATAAAGCGTGGCATAAATTTTGCATTTAAGAAAAATTGAAAAATGCTCTGCGCGGACACGAGGTAAGCAATTCGTCAAAACATTTTGCATTAAGCCCTAGGAAGTTCTTTTAAAAAAACTTATGAGCTTTTAGATGAGCTCAAACTAAGCAAAGATTATGGAAAAAAGAGAACTGATAGCTGAATTATTGCTTGTAAAAATAGTTTAAGGTTTAAAAGTTGTAATAAAGTTCACATTATGTGATGTTAAGCTATTCCCAAAGCTAAGGCTGTCGCCAACAAAGTAAAGCCTTCATTAAACATTAGTTATTTATGTTTGTAAACCAAAATCTCAACTCACTTGAGCACCCGTTAGTGTGGCCATATCGAGTATAATGTCCGCCTTTAGATCCTTGTTGGCAAAGCAAACGCCATCGGCTAACACCAAACGACCCTCAGCATCCGTATTATTAATCTCTACAGTGCGACCAGAGTACAGAGTGTGAATGTCATCGGGACTAGGCAATAAGATATAAATCAAATATTAAACGAGGCAACAATTTATATTTTATTCTCACTTACCGTGTGGCATTTGGACCCACCGAATTCTCAGCCAAGCAGAACACAGCATGCAGGTTATCCATGAAACCGCACTTAACGGCAGCATAAAAGGCACCAAGAATGGCAGCAGCACCACCGCAATCACGCTTCATGCCCGGCATGGCTGTTTTGCCCTTGATGCTCAGGCCACCAGTGTCATAGACAATGCCCTTGCCGACCAAAGCAATTGTTTGCTGTGCACCCTTGGGCTCGTGGGAGAGCACAACCAATGCTGGTGGCACAGCGGCTGCTTTGCCAACACCATAGATGCCACCAAAGCCGCGTTCCTGCAACTCTTCGCCGCGTATAATCTGCGGCTGCAGTGAGAGCTCTTTGGCGAAATCGGCAATGTTCTCGATAAAGTGATCCACATTCATCTCATTGCAGGGCGTGTCGACAATGCGTGCGGCAAGTCGAATACCACGCGCTGTATCATGCAGGCACTGTAGCTCATTCTTGGTGAGTGGCTGCTCCTCAACACAGCCATCCTTGTCAATGACAATAAATTCCACATGGACCACCGAGCGATTGGATTCAGCATCGCCACCATCCGTCGTTGGCGATTTAGCTCCATTGCCGTTGCCTGCATTCGTTTTACGGGAGTAGAGAGGAAAGGCACGGACGACGGCACAGGCACTGGCAAAGATGTTTTCACGCTCACAGACCAACACAACGCTCTCCTCGTTCACATTGAGCACATGGTTTTTGACCAGACGCGTTATCGAGTGCGCTCGAGAGGTGCTATTATGTCGCGATGCTTTCAATGGCAACGCTGCTACGGTGGCAGCATCCAGATACAGTGAACACTTATCGGTTGGCGCCGGATGCAGGCAGGCAATAGCATTCTTGAATGTTTCCTCGGTGACGCGGGGCTCCAACTTGCTGGCCAGTTGATCAAACTTGAGCAGATTCAAATGACGCAGTTGGCCAATGATCAGCACTGGCTGCACCTGCGGATCCGACCGTGTGAGCGATGCATTAAACTTGATGTCCGTTGCCATCTGCAAAACGTGAGTGAAAAGTATAAGTTTTTTAACACGTTTTTAATGGCTGCGCAGGCACAAATAAACGACTTTGTACTTTAAACTTGTGTTCTTTACTTTAAAATCTTTTAAGATCGGATAACATAAGTTTATTACTTAGTTTGTTTGTTAGAATATTAAAAGTCACAACTATAAATCAAACATTCTTATCTAGGAAACGTCGAAATATTGCTTAGCATAGCGTCTGCAATTACGAAAGCTTATCAAACAAAACATTTATAATAACAATTAATAATTTGAGGGTGCCAACTGCCGATTATAGCACAGACTGATAAGCTCATGAGTGCTCTAGCTACGTCATTAATGCAAGAGCGCATTGACATCGCCAACGTTGTGACCTTGTAGCTTGGTGCACGCCGAACAAAACTGGACCAACAAGTGGGGCTTTGTAAGTTGCGACTTTATTGGCGACAAACCGTTATGATTTTACTTATTTACATACGAATGTGTTATATAATATAATCAAGACGATTTAGAAAGCTACACAGACTGATGTCATGTCATATTTATTTTTAAAATTGTAAATAACAGCGCTTTTGCTTTTTTCGCAACAACATTTTCGATCCGCCCCTGTCACCGGTATCTGTGCCGTGCCAACAAATATATGCGTATTTATATATGTATGTACTTACCAGTCTTGTTTTTGCGCTATTGCTATGGCTGCGATGGAATATGCTGCGTAATGCCCTGGCAGTGTGCAAGAAGCGCATTAATATTTTATCAACAGCACTAACCAAATTTCACCCGTCAATTCTTAGCAAATTTCTACGGTGCTTCCTTGCTTGCAATTTTTGCCGGCTGTCGGTACGATAAGTGTGTTAAAATAATCGATTGGCCTACTATCGAACAGTTCTGTCAAAGCGATGAGTGCTGCCACTCTATGAGCATGGAAGTCAAACTTCAGCCATCGTCTGGCAGCGCCACTTCTTGTCGAACTTATTAATATTGTATTAATATTTTTTATGAAAGTTTTATTACATATATTTTTAATAGAACATTTTTTAACTGCTATTTGTTATTTACAATAATGTGTAGGGGGTATACGAATACAGTTTAATGTTTCTCATCTCTAATGCTAAATGCAATCACGAACAACAGTCTGGCAGCACCATATCTGATTGAAGCGTCGTACATTATCTGGAACTGGAATATAAACAAAGCGCTTTTTTTAAATATTTATTAAATTTATACATTTTAACGAAATGACTGAACAATTTGAAACACGCAGACGCCTCATGGCAATGTTTAGAAATGAAATGAGCATGGAACAGCTAGAAATCAAAGTAGCTAAGGAAAGCACCAAATTTTACACCAAGCTGGGTATGTTTGTTATTGTCTGCAGCTTATAAAACATTTGCAATACTAAATATATTGTTTGCCGGGCCCAGCTGCACTTACAGCAACCATTGAGCGTCAGCAACGTGAACTAGAAAAGATACGTGCATTACAAACCCAACTTTGCGAAGATATAGAAGCACACAATGCATTTACAAAAGCTGTGCGAGAGAAGTTGTCCGAGGAGAAGCAAAGAAATGTCGAACTGCAAGCACATATGGCTAAGGCAAGAGAAGAGCGCTTGGAACAAATGAGCTGGTAAGTATATTTATGGTGCATATTAATTAGCAGATAACAAGTTTGACCCACTGAACCTTGTACCTAGCTCGAGTGTTACTTACTTCTGCGTTATATTTTCAGCGTACGCACTTTAAGTGATGCCACAAATACTTACATAAATCAAAGAGCATTGCCAGCACGAGTGAAAGGTGTCACTGTTCTGCGAGAAGAAGGGCGCTGGATACCCTTTGACTACGACGCGGACGATCTGAAAGGTTTAAGCGCGCTTTGGGCACAAAAGCGCTTCGAAAGTGACAGTTCCAAATGGCATCAGCTATTGTCAATGCACAAACCGATAATACCCCGTTCAAATGACAAAGAAAACTTAAATGTGTCAATGCCATCAATAATTGAGATTGATCTAACCTCGCCGCCGTCTCACAGATGATGCACGAACAGAGCGCTGTTTTTATTTTTTTTTATTTGAAAACCTCAAAAATCAATGGATTCCGGATCAGAAAAATTATACGTGTACAAAAATCAACAGATAACTAAATATTTTACCAAATTATATGAGTTTAGCATGAAATCGGTCATTGAGATTCAGATTAGCAGATTAAGGATTTCAAATGGTTTTTATCAAGACTATTAAATACTCACCCCATTGCCGTTGTTAACAAAATAATTGTGTTCTTCAAAACACAATACATAAAATAAGTAATATATGTATCTTGTAAATGAATACCTATTTATATAAACACCCATCATTGCTGTACATATAAGCTATATGATTAAACTAAACCCTACCATTACCCATTATCCTAAAACACATTATTATTATTATTATACGTTGAAAAACCTCACAACATTTTAATCTGTTCGCAGAGTAGCAATGTAAACAAACAACAATGTAAAAAATTGAACTTTAATTTCTCTTGATTAAACAAATATTATATTAGTACTTTAAAAAGGGTCGCAAACGAGTGCATTCGTGCGAGACTCTAGTATAATATATTCAAAGATTACACAATCATAATCGCAATCGTTTTTGTCAACGATTTCTTAGTTGAAGACAGTAGGTAGCTACATATATATAATACCATTATCAGCCAATTTGCTATAATAGGAGTCTATCGACATATGAATAATATCAGTGCTCCCACGAACTCGAACCGAATCGCGTGAAAAATGTTAACTCTTCTTTTGCTTGCAACTTGCTCGTTCATATTTTTATATCAATTATATAAATATGCAATCGATCGACCAGCGGGCTTTCCACCAGGTCAGTGAAACAAACGCACGCCAATTGAAAGTGAATTTAACGAACAATTCTCTATATCCCTTTCAGGACCTCCACGCATACCGCTATTTGGTAGTTACCTTTTTATGCTGTTGCTAGACTACAAATATCTGCACAAGGCAGCAATCACATTGAGTAAATGGTACAAATCGGATATTATTGGCTTATATATGGGCTCATTCCCAGTTGCTGTGGTCAACAGTGGAGAAGGTGTACGTCAGGTCCTAAATAGTCAGGACTTTGATGGACGACCATTCCTATATCTAAGTGAAATGCGTGATGCTGGCGATTGTATAAGAGGTGTGTAATTGTTGAAGATTATAAAGGAAAAGTTCAGTAAAAGTATCCCTATACCAAGGAATAACTCATATTCAGCGTGGACAATCAACTTGCAGGCACTTAATTATTTTTCGGTGTATAGGTGTATAGAGGCCCCTTCAAATTTCTTGTTATCGTAAGTCTTTTTACGGTATTTCGTGATAAGCGTTATCAGCGAAAAAAACAAAGAAAACGAGGCTAATGAACCTTTGACACCAGGCATGTTAACAAAAAAATGAAAGTGTTTTCGTTATCATTTTTCCCATTTAAAAATAATTAGGTTAAAAAAAAAAGCTAATGTAACAAATGAACGCTGAATTATTTTATTTATTACATTATTCCTTTTCAAATTTATAATTCTTTATAAAACCAGCTTGTGCAAATGCCTTCAGCATTTTACCATGTTCTGAGAAAAAATTGTCAGAACCTTTTGAAGATTCTTTATCTTTTTCATCGTCAGAATCTTTTGAAGTTTTTTCATCGTCTACCAAATCATTTTCATCATATCCTTGCTGTCTCTTTATCAAATGTTCTAAGGCTTGCACTGTGCCTTCAGTTAACTTATAAAGACTTTCGTCTTTCTTGGGTTTTTCTTCCTTACTGTAGGTATTTAAATTACTAAAGCACAAAATGCTTTCATTTAGAAAACTTACATTTTAGCCAGATCCATGTTAATATCTTTGTCTGATTTGGTTCAAAGCAGTTTTTAAACTGAATACTAAATCTAGCAACAAAAATAATCAAACAACTTGCAGCTTCAAAGACTACTAGATCAAAGTTAGTAATAGTAATTTTTGAAATGTTTCTTCCTATTTTTCCAGGTATTTTCTTTCAGGAGGGCGTCCTGTGGAAGGAACAAAGACGTTTTATTCTACGCTATCTGCGTGATTTTGGATTCGGTCGACGTTTTGAACAGTTGGAGCTGATCATAAAGGAGGAGATATCCGATATGCTCGATCTCATTCGCAAAGGTCCGCGCCATGAGCATGAGCATCTTTTGGTCAAGCCAGGCGGCTATCGAGTGCAATTGCCGTTATTCTTTAATCCCTTCTCGGCAAACAGTTTCTTTCACATTGTGTACAATGAGCGCAAATCAAGAGCCGAAATGGCCAAGCTATTGAAACTTGTCCAGATGGGAATACAGTTCCAGCGTACTGCTGATGACTATGGCCGTATGCTAAGCATATTGCCCTGGATACGTTTCTTTTGGCCCGAAACGAGCGGCTATAATAAACTTAAAGAGGCCAACTCGTATCTTCACGAATACTTTGCAGAGCTTGTGGATCGTCATTTGGATAGCTATGAAGATGGTGTTGAGCGCAACTTTGTTGATCTCTATATAGCCGAGATGAAAAAGGGTCGGCATGAGCAGTACGGCTTCAATCGGGAGCAATTCATTATGGGTTTAGTGGATTTCTCAATTCCTTCTTATACTGCAGTTGGCTCTCAATTATCATTGCTTGTGCAATATTTGTTGCTCTATCCGAACATTGCGAAGGGCGTTCAACGGGAGATTGACGAGGTTGTTGGTAGTGGTCGTCTACCTACTCTGGAGGATCGCAAAAATATGCCTTTTACGGAGGCAACAATACGTGAAAACCTACGCATCGAGACTCTGGTACCATCGGATGTGCCACACAAGGCTATGGTCGATACAAAACTAATGGGCTATAACATACCTAAAGTAAGTTGATTAAACCATTCCTTTAATCAAACTAATTATCTTTCTAATATTTATTTTATTTCTCTTATAGAACACTGTTGTCATACCTAGTTTGTATGCCTTACATACGGACAAACGCATTTGGTCCGATCCTGAAACTTTTCGTCCCGAACGTTTTCTGGACACTGATGGCAAATTGAACCTTAAGCTTGATATCTCTTTGCCATTTGGCGCTGGAAAGCGTTTGTGTGCCGGCGAGACTTTTGCACGGAACATGCTCTTCCTGATGACCACAGCCATGTTGCAGAATTTTGACTACACTCTAGCGCCGGGCGATAGTCTGCCAGATCTAGACAAGAATATTAATGGCTTAATTTTAACGCCTGCCGATTTTTGGGTACAACTAAAAGAGCGACAATAGCATAAAGGCATAATGATTGTAGTATTTCAGCTACAAATAAAAAACAAGTGGAAACGTTGCAGTCGGACGCAACCGACTGCGGTATACTCGTTACCAGTATTAAAACCGATAAAAAGAGGCAAGAGTGTACGGATGCGGCTGGGGTGTACGCTGGTGGGGATGCCACCAAAGTTTGTAAAAGGTGGGGGCGCCTATTACATTTTGCTGGCGGAGATATGTCGCGTTTTCCTGGCGAAGCTATGTCGGAGCAATGTCGCCCTTAAAACGACATATCTCCGCCGAGACATAACGTTTTGAAACGACATATTTCCGCCGAGCGTAGAGCTATTAAAACGACATATCTCCGCCGAGAAAAGCAAAGCTATACCGTCTCCAACCACCCCGCCTTCTAATAATTGGAATGCGTGTATCTGTTTGTGCTTTAGCCAAATTTGTTGGCAATTTAACTGGACACATCCTTGATATATCTGCATCAGCCAATCTATCTATTCCAAGTAACAAGACAATTTCAAATTCTTTACGATTTCAAATTTTATTCAAAAATTTTTATTTAAACTAAAAAAAATAAACTTAATATTAAATACATCAGTATGGCTGGTAAGAATACAAGCCAAAGTTTCGTCATTTTAGGCTATGCTTGAAGCGCAACTTGGGTTGTCTTCGATTTGCGCAGATGATTCAGGAAGTCAAACATTTGTTCGTCTTTGCCAAACTCTTCGCCCTCGACCAGAGACATGGCCGGCTCCTTGTTGCAAGTCTCGGGCAACAGCAAACAAACAAACGCACCCGTCAGGAAGAGAGCTGCGAACTTGCACCATCCGCAATCGAGACACCGCACGAGTCCTGCAGCAGCAGCAAATATTCCCGTTATAGTCATCCAACTAAAGGCGGTCAACTTGCGTCAACATATTCGAAGTTGTTGTCATTCAGGTGCGTGTCACTGCTAAAAAGTTCGAAAATTATAGAAGGTTCATCAATAAATAAAAGGCGAAGACATTTTATAAGACTTAATACAAACCGCAAAATCAAGCAAATTTAAACAAATAAATGGTTTCCAACATTTTCGGTTTCTCTTACGCTCGAGTGTAGCTTGAGTCTTAATTTATTAGCGAATAATATATTACAATTTTGTCTGCAAACCATTTACAATCGTGTTTTGCAACATTTCGTTAAACTTAGTTTGTTGATTTACCTTAAGAATAGTTTGCTATTAATAATAAAAGCGAGCCAAATATCTCACTGATTATGCATTAACTTTTATTGCTTGATATCCTTAGCACTAACTTAAAATACCATTAAGCTTATATATATGCATGCGTAACTAATACAGCATGCACATTTAAAACCTGCAATCAATACTTACAAAATTTTCAGTTTAGGGCCATCAATATTTATAGATATATATATAATATGTACTATATGCACAGGGAGGAGTTTTTCACAACGCTTAATAATTACACTTAAAAATAAGTTTGTGTTAATTAATAAACATTGTCTCTTTTTGTGGGGTGGCGGAGAAGTTGTGGAGTGTTTTTTAATTTCTGTTTTTGTATTAATTTATTTAGTAATATGCCTGTTTGATAGCCGCGCTGGTGATCAGAAAAGCGGAGCCAATCAGAACGAATGTGATAACTTTGAGAGCGCTGGGCCTACCGGAAGAATCTACAAAGAAACATATTTGTAGTTTGATAAATTGTATTTTAGATTAAAGTATTTACTTTTTTTGTTGGGCATAACGCGTATGCATTGCCGCTGTTGAGTGTTGGCCTGATAGCCAAATTTGCACTGACAGACGGAATTGCGGCATTCCACATTTTCTGGATCCTTGTCAACAAAACACTCTGTGGCCTTCGCACATGGCTCACCCAAGGCTAGAGAAAAAGAAAAATGTGATATCAGATTAAGATTTTCTCAGTTTGATGGGATTTTAAATCTTACAGCGTTTCACTTCACAGATTCCATTTTTCTCGTGCTGCTCATCCGTGCAGCTACATTTGCCCTCTGCACTGCAGCTGGCCAGCAGTGGCTTACATTGCTCATCCTCGATGCACTCCTCCTCAAGTTGCTCGGCTATAAATGAAGAATAGCGTTTAGCGTATCTTATCATTTCATAAGCCTACGATCTTTGACCTACCTTCCTTGAGACACTCGTCCTTGAAGTGCACATAACCACGACGACATTGACAGGTACGAGTCGGTTCTGAATCCTTAGCTGAAGTGCTATTGCTGCGCTCTAGGCATACTGTGTTATCAGCCACACATTCCCCATCCTCTGAGCATTCTGCACCAATGCCTGAAACGGAAAATACTTGGTTATTAGAGTTTCTGGAATGCCTAAAGCTGCGTTGAAATCTTTTTTCTTTGGGCCTAACTTTGCTTACCTGGTACGCATGCATCGTTCTTTTCAAAATAGTTGTCGCTACACACACAGAAGCGATTTGAGCAAATTGAATGATCAACTAGACAGCCCTCGTTGGACTCACACGCGCCGCCCAAGCCATCTGTATATTCACAGAGCTGACTGATCGCATTATATTGCGCATATTCCTCGCAGGTGCAGCGTCTAGGTATTTGAGGATGGCAGAAGGAAGCACCAAAGGGACTACATTGGCTGTTCGATGTGCAGGATAAATGATACTGAATGGCTGCAGTATAAAAAAGATAAAAACTGTTATTAACTAATTATAATAAGAAATTTATATAAATAATCTATTTACGTTTTCTACAGTTGCGCAAATCACGTTCGTAGAAATAGTTCTTTTGGCATATACAAGTCTTGGATAATTGATCGAACTCATATTCACATTCATCGCTACTCTCCGCTATCTCACCCAGCTCTGTCAATAAAATGATATAAATTGAGATTTACAAATGCGCAAAAAGTGTAATTTAAAAAAAATTTTCTTTACCTGCAAAGCATTTACCGTTACGCGGATAATATCCCTGTCGACATAAACAGATCTTGTTTGTGCAGATTGACTGGGACAAACCGGGACAAGTTTTACCATTGTCTGTGCAACTGCTGCCGTCTGAAAAGGTAATGAAATTCGTTAAAGCTCATTATTTTCTTTCCCTTTCAAGCCACTTACACTTTTTCTCATCGAGATCATCGTCATCGCGACTTGATCCCAGCGTCGAATATGTTTTAATATCCTCATTGTCATAGCGAAAGATGGCAGGGAAACGTAAACGATAGTTTTGTGCATTCGATGAGGTGCGTCGGCTGCTTGTCGAGGTGGTTGCCGTTGTTCCTGTTGCCACATTGCGGTAAGTGCGTGCCAAATCGCTCAGCTCGTAACTCTCGATGCTTGTCTGCACTGCAATTTCACGGGAACGTCGAGGAGTTGGGCTGATCAGGCGCTCACTGTCACCGTTGGTCAATAAGAGTGTGGCCTGGGCGGCAGCATCCTTGTGTGTGGGCGTGGCATGAACAAAAGCTTTGGCAAATACATTCTTTCCGCGTTTCGATCTCGAGCTGGGTATGATCGTTGTGGTTATGGACTCTGGCTCTGTGGTGTCTGTATGGGTATCGTTATCTTCTGGCGTGGTATCAGTGCCATTATCCTCGGGACTACTGCCACCTGTGGTTGTGGTGGTTCTGGTCGTAGTGCCAATCTCATCCACAATAGTACATTTCAAACCCACACAGGCGGCACTTGCGCCCAGTGCATCACAGTCCTCATCAACGACGCACGCATCGTTCTTTTCTATAGTAAAAGTTCATTTTTGTTATTTTGTCTATAGAGTTTTGGAAAGTTATCTTACGTACCCATTGATTTGCGACGGCATATGTTTCCATGTCTCTGATAATAGCCATTTGCACAGCCGCAGACGCGCTCCTGACAGCTTACAGATGCTCGATCGTAGCCAAAATAGCAATCCAAGTCCTGTCAAAAATATAGAATAAATAACTGTTTTATGAATTTCATTTGGAAATGAGCGTTGCCAGAAAGTGCGTACGCGGTGTCAAGTCGTTACGTGTATCGACACCTAAGTATGTATGCGAATCTGGGTGAATGGCAAGCTACACACTTTTGAAATATTTAAAAGTTCGTATAAAACGTATTTTTTTTCGACTTCCTCGTCTAGCTATGCTTACCGTTTCGCAGGGCTCGTTAAGTCCATTCACTGGCCTACACTTGCCACGCAAATAGGTTTGGCCATCGGCGCAATCGCAGACCCCGGTTTTACAACTGGCTCCCGTTGGCATAAGATTGCATTGAACGGATTCTTGGCATGCGTCACCAATTAGCGAGGTCGCCAAGCATTGGGTGAAATTCGCCGAGAAGACCGTATCGAAGCTGGAGCATTTACATAGACTTGTGTCTGGGTCACAGCTGGAGCCATCAGCTGTGCAGTCGGCATTGCTTTCACATGGCCAATATACGGCAAACGCACCGCCGTCTCCTGAAATGCGTTTAATATGTATTAATATTATTGTTTATTTAATACGTGTTTCCCATCATTTTTTATCGCACCGGTTGACATTTCATCGATCAATATTTGTGGTCAAAACATAGACAAAATTAACTTTGTTGCCCTTTAATAATTTAAGAACATAAACT
The DNA here is from genome assembly GCA_030179655.1 of Scaptomyza flava. Taxonomy (NCBI): domain Eukaryota; kingdom Metazoa; phylum Arthropoda; class Insecta; order Diptera; family Drosophilidae; genus Scaptomyza; species Scaptomyza flava. The sequence goes on from JARNME010000012.1 coordinate 4,392,589, forward strand.
TTTCTAGTTGCTACTTTTTGAGGGTAAACAAAAAACCAAATAAATTATTTTTATTTATAGTTTGATTTATTTAAACACGATTTTTTTTATTGATTTTTCTATTATTTGGTTCAGTATTTTTAGCTTTACTTCATTGAAATGGAAAAAAAAATGTTTTGTCTATTTCATTGAGAAGTTTTGAAAAAAACATATGTTTAAATGTTTGCCTAATTAAATAAAAGCATAATTAGCTGTTTGTGTATTAAAGCAATCTTAGGCCTTTTACTTGGCTAGCATGTGTGGCAATTTATGGTTAATTAACATATTAAAAATCCAGCTTTAATGTTTGCGATATTTTGCGCCTGTTAAGGTTTCTAGCACGCAAGCTAGCGAGGCAGCAAAAATGTATTACGTACAACGTCAAACAACTTCCGTTTGTTGAACAAAAAACAAATAGGTTGGTTGTAACATATTTTTAGTTTGGCGTAGCTTAAATACCCTTACTCTAAGGTCAGGAATATAAATTTAAAGCTATTTCTAATTCATTAAAATTTATGTATTTATGATGAAACACTATTTAATAGTGCCTTGTTTGGACGAGTCTATTAAAATGCGCATACAAAACAGTTTGAACTCAAACAAAACATCGCTCAAAATTTAGTTCGTCACTTTGGTACGTTAATTTCCATTTCCTTGGCGTGCAGAACGAATTCTCAAACGTAAAAAGGACCTTAGAGTAGGCGTATTTGTTGTTGGTTTGTGTTGCTTTTTTCTTTCCTTTTTTGTGCAGGGGGTGGGTCACTTGGTCAATAGGGCAAAGCACTTGACCTTGATTACGTTAACATTAATAACTTTTGTTGTTTAATGTTATGACCGACTTGGCCACTGTTTTTGTTTTTCTTTGCCTTTTTTTCAGTGTTTTTTGTATACCATTTTCGCTGCCTCTCACACTTAACCATTTTCTGCACTGAACGTAGGACTTTAATTCAATTACTGGCCATTGCTCACAATGATTTGAATGATTAGTTTGTTAGTTTGGGGTAAAAACTTTTGTTTGGGTTTTCTTAATTGCTTATTTAGATGTTGTGGACTGGTGTGAGTATTTTGTTGTGTGTATACCTTGTGGATTTAGCAAGGCGCTAAGGACGCCAAGTATTATAACGAGTTTCGGTTTCTCCATTGTTTTTTGTACTCGGAAACAAGCCACACACAAGCGGGGTCAAAGCCAAATCGTAACTAAAACTTGGCCAATAAGTGGCTGTCGGTAGTAGCTGGATTGAGTGTCCAGATAACGCCAATCTTATCGGAAGTACTAACCAAAATGTACAACGATTTGGATCATAGTTGCTCACCTATCCGACCTGCGAAATCTAACAGTAATCAGTCTATATTTGCGTTAACATATCAAGTTTGGCTTAAAGTCATTGTTAGTTGTTGCCACGGCCGCTTTAATAACTAATTACTCATACACTTGTGTTTGCTAATCTCACAGCCAGTCTTGTTTCTTGTCTTAATCAGCTGAATAAGCGACAAAAACTCTTGCTTATCGGTATCTAACACCTGGCAATGGACACCTGTTCAATTGTTTATTGAGAACTGTAAAAAGTTTTACAATAGAAATAGAAATTAATACATTTGGCTAACAAAGTTAATTTTGTATGTATAAAAGGCATATATTTTCTTTCTGTTTCTTGTTTTCATTTAAGTTTTGTTGTTTTCTCACTTGCAGAGCATCTTAATAAGTTTTATTAGAAAATTGTCGATATATCAACGTAGTATATTAACTTAAGTTAAATAAATAAATTTACGAGGTACGCAATATGAGCAAGGATATCTGATTGTGGGTAAATATATTGTTATCCATATACATACGTGTGTATAATGACCCCCAAAATCGATAATACCAACAATATGCCGAACAACTATTTTTGTATTCAATGCAAATGATTGTTGTGATGATATAGTATCTACCATATGTTTGTGTATATAACGGAAGCGCTTTTGATAATATCGTTTGTTTCTGGTTTTTCCCCATAGCGTAATGCTGTTAACCATAGCTGAAAGATATTAATAATTATGGTTTAAGAATAAAATGTTGAATTAGACAAAATAATGCATAAAATTAAAGTCGACCTAAAAGTATGCTTCGCTTTTCTGAGAGTTACAAACAAACACCGATGCAAGTGTAGCTAATAAAAATCTTTTAAAAGTATTGCACGTGTTGTATGTGTGTGTGTGAATGGAGGTCATAATTGCTTTGCTAGTTAATCAACATATTCTTGACATAACTGTCAAAAAACTCTGGCCGAGAGTGCTAAAATTGTGTCATTTGCAAATGTTTTGGAATCTTTACTATAGCATGCATCCACTTTAGGCATGAAATATATAATTTATACGCTTCCAACGTAGCTTAGCGTCTCTGGTTCAAGTCTTTAAGATCTGGACTAAAACTTAACCGCGCCCAATTTCTGTTTATCTTCCTTGTTTCATTTCGTAAGCCTTAAAGTCTGTAAGAACTAGTTTTTTTTTTTTATTGTCTTCTGTTTCTTTTGTAAAATGCCATTTTGTGGCTGTAAAAATGCTTAGCCACGCACGCAACGAAAATAAAATGCCAGCGACAGGTGCAATCAAGGAGAGTCAGCTTAATATATATAGTATATATACTATTGCCTAATTTATATAGGGCGTAAACACACACAAAGACATAGCATTGTATCATAATTAATGATGCAAGGTCACATCTTAAGGAAACATTACTAGAAATGCACTAGAAAGAATAAAGATTCAATTGAGATACAAAAAAAAGGTATCCTTCCTCAAGGTATCATTAACTTCCACTACAAATTACATTAAACAATGTTTAAACATTTCTTAAATCTGAAAAAACCTCAATTTAACCCACGTTTGCCTTAAAAAAAAAAAAAACTAATATGGTTAGGTTTATTTTCTTGTCTACTAAATACCCCTTTTATTAATATGTCTGAATGCCAGTTTGTGTTTGTTTGTTTGTCACATGTGTGCGTGTCATGCACACAAACATATGTATTCACATAGGCAAACCCACAATGTAGGACAGTTAAGGTATTTTTGGGTTAGTTTTTTTTTTTGTTATGTTTGTGGATATAATGAATTGAAATGCGCTGGACAACGGCGGACCTCCACGACCTGTATTTTTTTGTATTGTAACACCCACACACAAGCACTCACACACGCACACAATTGTATTTCACTTACGACATATATTTTTATTCAATCAATATTCATTAAATTTTCCAAAAAAAAACTTGTAATTATTAACACCAAACTTCGCGTCGGACGACAGCACCAACAAACAACTTTTATACTATATGTAGCTCTTAAAGGTTAAATATATTTATGTGTATATTGCTTTTAGTATAATGGCTTTTGAATTGTTATCTTAATTTTATTGTTTACTTTAATCACACATTATTCACTATATTGCATTAAATCTTGTATATGAAGTTTTAATTGGCATTACAAAAAACGTTGCATACTTTTGCGCGCATGCCGTTAAGTTTTTAATGCTTGAACGCAGAACGCGCGCGTATAATTCGATTTTGATCCTTTCGTCGTAAGCTCGTTCGCGTGACTGATTTGAGCCGTCGCCTTTTTGGCTTCAACTGCATGCGGCACAACTTGACTTAGAGAGAGAAAATGACACAAAGAGAGAGTGAGAGCGAAAGAAAAATGGCACACGAAAAGTTTCTTCTTCGGCTGCGATTGAAATTTTGTTTGTGGTAAAAAAGCAACAATTTACTATAGTGTGTGTGTGTGTTTGTGTTGTAGGTGTAAATGTGTGTGCGTGCTTTACTATTACATGGCGCATACAATTACACCTGCAGGCTGTAATTTGAAAATCACAAAAACGTAATTGATATCAAATGGTTGCAACTAGGCACAAAGTATGCAAATAATATTCATAATTATTCGATTTTATTCCCTTAATTATGCTGAGATCTTAATTGTCGTTTGGTAAATTTAAAGACAGTGCAGCAACAATATTATTGTAAAGTTTATGTAAATGCGGGTCTCTTCCCCACATTAAGCATATAGGGACGAAGAACTTCAAGCTGAGAATATTTGGGTCAAGTGGTTGCTGAAACGACAACCTGCACTTAGATAGACGACAATATATTCGGGTAAGTCCTTTGGGTATGTCCTATGCAACAAATCTAAATAAAATAATGGTTCGAATTGGCCGACAGCAAACGTTGGCATGCTGACAGTATGCCGTTCAAAGGTGTGTGTGTGTGTGTGTGTGTTAGCCACATTATCAGCCACAAATACTAAAGCAATGCAACCCAACTGCTATGACTAGCTAATTTTCGTTGGCCAACAGAGTCAGTGTCTATGTGTGTAATGTTTTGGTTGAGGGCTTCTATTGTAAAGCGTAAAAAGCGAAGTGGAATAAAGAAATTATACCAGCTTTGCATTATTCAGTTAACTAAACACAGTCGACTTGATCTATATAAGAAACAGACTTTAAACAAAAAGACCAAAAACTAGAAAGTGAAAAGCGTCTTAAGAAACTAAAGGTTTTGAACTAAATATGAATGAAAATAGAATGAATCAAATCATGAGCAAAACTATTAAAAAGGTTTTTTTAAGCTAGTAAAAATGTAGCTTAAACTTTCTTAATTTGGTTGACTATTGTATGTTGTTGATGAAATTATTCGGAATAAGCAAGCATTTATTCAATTCAATCGTTCGAGCACGTGGCAAAATACGCCAGATGCAGTTAAGAGTACGAGCGTCAAGGGCGAATAAATAGAAAATAGCAAACAACATGTGTACTCTATTAGCCAGGTCTCTGGACGACTATCAGTTTGAACATTCTTTCAGTGTTTGCTTACCTGCCACAACTTTTTGTGCAGTGTGTTACATTTTTCATACTATTTTCGTCTGAAATATTATTACAAAAACGACATACGTTTGGAATGTTATATTTTTTTTGGTTTTTGTTGTTGAACAAACTTCATTTTGAACCGCCAACTCCCCAGCGAGTTTTGAGCTATTTTTAGTCCAGCTCTTTTAAGCTGGCCAATACACGCGAGTAGCCATGGCCAATGGCTATGCAAATGCAAACACAAACTACAAATACAACACAGTGCAGCACCCAGGAGAGAGACCAATGATAGCATATGCGCTTTTCAGTGGCAACCGCACAGTAAAGGCAACAATTACAATTCAGACCATAACAGAGCGACATATGCGGTGTATAAACAAAAAATCAATCAAAAAGTCAGTAAATATACACATACAAAACCAAGCATATACATATATATCTACTATATGCATATATATAGTATACATATACTTTATAAAGTTGTCACCTTTTAAACCCAACCCAAGTTTTTTTTTTGATATATTTTGTGTTTAGCCGTTAAGGGGCGGCGCATATGCATTCGAAATGAGTGCACAACAGTTGCCCACATTATAAAAAATTCAAAATTTTAATCGAAATATAGTGTAGCGACAACAAACCGAAAGAAAAACAACAACATGCAACAACATCGACCATAACAAAAATAGAATTTAATAAATATACAACCATGTCCTATTTTGCGATGCAACTAAACAGATAACAAAATAAGCTAATAATATAAATGCGGTCATACTAATACCAAAGTACAGTGCAGTGTTGACGAGTCGAAAAGGGGGTTAAAGTTTTAGGCAAAAAAAAAAAAATCATTTTGAACCTTTAAAAATGAAAACATTTCAAAATTCTAAACATAAATTAATTATCTTCTTAGCTCCAAAGTAAAACCCCTCTTAATTTAACTTCCACACCCATGTATTTGTGTGGCTAACAGGAAATGCTAAAAGCCAATTGCAATTGCCAGCAGCAGCACTGGGCCAGGTCGTGAACCCAAACCTCGGCATTGCTTAACATTAAATCGTTGTACTTGCAGCACGAATTGTAATGCGAGAAAAGCGTTTTGCCACCCTGCGCACTAAGGTTGTTTTCTATTATTCATGGAACCTAATTGGCAAAACATTGAGGTGTGCAATTTAAACTAAATGGATAGAAAAAACTAGTAACATATAGTAAAAATAATATTATCGACTGAATGTTTTGAGGAGAGTTGGAGAACTTAAGTTTCAACACTAATTGCACTATGAGTGGATTTTGTAAAGGCCAAGAAGCTTGTTACTTGACGCTACTGCTGCTCCCTCCTTGTTTTCTGGCCACCCTGTCTGGCTGCCACGTAATTAAGCGGCGACTATGACTAATTATGAGTGGCAAAATGCCACAAACACGTGGCGGACTTATGAGCAAACCACTCTTAATTTATAAAGTACCAGTGCAAGTCCTAATACTTGGCTACTGGCCAAAGTTCACTTATTCAAAGTTGCAGAAAATTGTGGGTTGGATTTTGATTTGCATAATCCATAAAAATGTTCTTTGAATTGGAAAAGGAAATGTTGTAAAGTATAATGTTCAAAGGATAAGAAATCTAAATGCCACTAAACTATTTAGATGGCTAAATGATAATCAATAAAAATGGAACGATTATAATTTGATTGATTTAAATTATTTATAAATGTTTTTATATTAATTTCAAAAGGGATTAAGTTGATTGATCTTGTATAACTAAGTCTAATAACTAAAAAATTATTAAAATAAGCCCTAAGCCTATTCACAATAACTGACTTTAAAGCCTTCTGTGTTTAATTGTCTTTAGAAAGTTTGAATGCGATAAGAAATTTGTAGTTTCATAGAAAAGCAAGAAAACTAAAGGCAGATGAAAACAAAAGAGCGAGAGCGCAGCAGCCCAGCGGCGAAAACCATATCTGATACGCAAACTACATGAATTTCGTAGAAGGTAATAAAGGCTGTAATGGGAGATTTTGTAGAGAATTTTTGTTGTTTCGTTCATTTTCTACTTCGGCTGCTGAGTTCATTCTGTTGCTCGAGCACGATCGTGAACTATTTTATGTTTTCAGTGACACTCAAACATACAAGTGTAAAAATGAATGTTAGTATAACGGGGCTTACAGCTGATTTTGTTAAGTTTTAATCTCATCTTGCAGTTCGCTTACCTATGTAGATGTTCTTTTGTTGTTGTTTGTTTTGTTGTTGTTGTTTCTTCTCGTACATTATACCGTTACATGCTTGCACAGATAAGCGCATGACCGCGTGATAACTGTGACCGAGCAATTCGTGACAAATTGCAAATTGTTTCGTTTTTCGTACATCTCAGTTTAGTTGAAAGCGCGCCGTTCGTCGTTCACTTTGTGATTTTAGATTTTTGTGTTTTGTTCTTGACCGTGTCAGTTTTATACTAAATGTTCAAATGGTGCACAAGTCATGGAATGTGCCCCCTTTGGGCGAACTAAAGCATCCTGTAACTCATTGTTCCCTCTGGGGTTCAGTACGTCTGACTTATACTCTGTGTGCCTTTCTCACCAATGTACTTCAGATGGCCATGCGAAATATGCTGGGCCTAGTCATCTTGCGTATGGTCAAGCCACGGCCGGAAGATGCTTTGATGCTACAAAGTGTTGTAAATCTACAAAGCAATTTGAGTGCCTCAGAAAGTTGTGGCAGTGGCGTACTAAACGAATCGCATATCGATGTTGAGGCAAGTTTGTTTTGTTGTTAACTAAGTTTTCTCGATTTGTTTATCAAAAATTGTATTGTTAGTCAGGTGATTTGCCATGGACTCGCAATCAGGAGCTGACATTTCCTGGTATTTTATACTACGGCTATGTTGTTGCTCTCCCATTGGCTGGACATTTGACCGATCGATTTGGTGGCAAGATGCTTTTCATTAATTCCATGACGTTGCAAGCAATCTGTTATATAATACTGCCCCTTGTTGCTGAATATAGCTTTATGGTGGCAGCTACCGTTATGGTATTCGTAGGCATCTTTGCGGTAAGAATTCGAAACGCAAATATTCTTATAGCAAATAGCAATAAGGTGTATTGTTTTCGAATAGGGCTGTGGCGCACCGCCTTTGTATCAATTGTTTGTGGTCTGGGCGCATCCGACGGAGCGCACCTCAATGCTATCGTTTGCCTATAGTGGACTAATTGTGGGCTCAATTGGCATATATCCGCTGGCAAGTTATCTAAGTGATTTTGGCTGGCGTGTTCCATTCTATGTGCTGGGCGGTGTTGCACTTTCATATGGCATCAGTTGCAATTGGCTTATTTACAATAGTTTGGATCAGCATCCACGTTTAAGCAAAGAAGAGCGAGAGTATTTAAAGCCCACAGACTTTGCACAAGCGCCTCTGGTAAGTTGATGATGATAAACAATAAAAAAACTATACTAATTAATTTGTACATACATATTTACTAATTGCAGCATTTGCCCATACCTTGGAGATCGTTATTAACTTCTTTGCCCGTTAATGCATTTATGTTGACGCATGTCTTTCATAATTATGGATTTTTAGTATTATCGCTGGTAATGCCACGATTTATGCGAGAGGCCATGCAGTTTAATCTGAAAGAGGTAAGTATCTTAGGAATCAATTCTTAATTTACACAAAATATTTTTGATACTTACTACTCAATTTGGTAACTTAAATTTATAGTTGCAAAGTTAATATGCTTTAACTTACTTACAGATTGGTTTTCTCTCATCGGCACCCTTTATTGGCAGTATGCTTTCCAAGTTGATTTGTATTTTTAGTTGTTCGTTTATTGAAAGACGTTTGCTTTTAAATCATGGTCGCCTGCGTCGACTTCTTTATGCCGTCTGTAAGTTTTTTACCGTGCAAAGAAATCCATTTTAACTTATGGCTAAATCCTTATTCTTTTTTTTTTTAAAGGCACCAGTGGAACCATAATTTTAATTGGAATCATTATCATTTCGAGCTGTCAGCAAAAGACACTTATTTTATTTATTTTCGTGCTTGTGGGCGCTACAATGGATATGGGTTTTAGCGGCGGTTATTGGCCGACTTTATTGTACTTTGCACCTTCGTTTGCGGGCATGATATCAGGACTTGCCAACTGCCTGGGACACTTGTCTGGATTTCTGGCACCCCATTTTATAGCTGCGATGGTGCATTCTGTAAGCTTTCAAAACATTTCCCCTCAAACTTTTAGAATCACCCTTTGCAATTTTTTTTTTTTTTCAGGGTATTAAGTCGGAATGGAACTATGTTTTATTGACGTTGATACTTTTTAATGCTCTTGCCATAATAGTATTTGGACTATGTAGTAGTACGACACTGCAGCCATGGGATCCCCGAAGCCAAAAATCAACACCTCAGGAAACCACAAGTTAGTTTACAGCTCTTTGTTTGATTGAGGAAAGCAACAAAGTATTTAAGCCAATTTGATGAATTAATATGCATGTGTGTTAAGTTATGCCACTTTTTGTGTTTGTGTGTGCATGTAATAATTAAGCGTACATTATTTTTTTTTTTAATTTTGTCTTTTATTGTAATTTTTACTTGTTTTCATTAAAATAGTTCGCGCCTTTTTTATAATAAGTTCATCGATTATTTGCTACACGACTTTTCACGTCTATCGATATAGAGACCACATATATCGATGTTTGGAAGCGTCGCTCAAATTTTTAATCAATACACTTGAACTAAACAGCTGTAGAAAATGTATCGTCTGTCAGTTTTTGTTTTATAAATCATTTTCGATTCGTTTGCCTGACGTTCATGTACGCGTTTACGCACTCAGCATTTAAATTGGTTTCGCAATAAAATAATTCGCGTGTTTTGTATCTGAATGCAACAATAAATTGTCAGTGTATCTCCCTTTAAACTTTTGCATTACAAAATTCTCAGTGGAAGATCACTAAAGACTTCAATTTGGCAGCACTTCAACCAATCGCAAAGTGAGTAAAACAAAAAAATATTAAATATTTGTTTGCCAATGCTAAGTTAGTACAGCATTAATATAATTCGCGTAGCGAGAAAAAGGGGAAAGGCGGAAGCATAAAAAGGAAGGTGAAGTACTTCCTGATTGTTATTGTGGGCATTAAAGTGATTTCCGCAAGCGATATTCTTGACAAATCAATAATCGCAATGGCGACGACAACTCCGTAGGCCATTTCAATTAGTCCGTTGAGAGAATTTTGTGCTACGTGCAATTTATTTACAATCCGAATTTAGTTAACAACGACGCAATTACAAAAACACGAATATTAAGTCTTTTGTCGAATGTTTTTTGTTAAGCTTTTTCGAAACACTTGTTACCTTGAGTGCGCCGAGTGTTGTTGCCTTAACTGCTGGTTCGTTGGGTTGACGAAGGTTCATTCAATCATATGCGTATATATTTATGCGAATGTGTTTAGTGTATGCATTTATATGTACACACATAAACGAATAAACAAAGCGATCAGCTAATATAATACAAGTATAAATACAATTTTTAAGTTCACAGAGCAAATACACTTCAATTTTCGCAATATGGCAACACTTTTAAATGAGTGTGTGTTTGTGTTTTTTTTTTTGTGAGGGGCAGCACGTTCACATCTCCATATGTATGTACATAAATGCAGTCTGTCGCACTCACACAACTAGCACATTGGCTTGGCGCTACGAAAATTCAACGACGCCCATGAACCAAACACAACGTTCAAGTCTGATAGTAGTATATATTTGTTGTCTTATTGCGTTTTGCATAAAATTGACGTCAAATTCGTCCCGGGTTCATTTGTTTGTTCGCTTCTGAAACAGGTGATAACGGCAAATATAAATCGCTGATATATTCGAGCGATACTCCTTGATAATGCTTATCAAATTTATATTCGTTCAATATATATTATCCATACTTACTGCTTGTTTATAAACAATTTTCGTTCGCCTGTATGTAAGTATGTATTTATATATGTGTGTGCGTGCATTACTTGTCATCTCTTTTGCTCTTGCGCTTTCAGCTTAGTCATTCTATTTTGAAAAATATTTTTGTTCACCGCGTCGGCAAAAAATAGACTTTAGTCTCAAATAAACAAAAACTTGCGCAAAAAGAGAAAATATGTTTGTTTTTACTATCCATATACTATATAAACCAAACTATGTACTGTGCATCTGAAATTGTTTTATTTGAGCATTATTTGGTTTTGTTTATTTAAACTCTACATTGATAAATGGTGTCAAACCGGTTTCCATAAGAACGACGCAACTAACAACTTATTGCCGGCACTAAGCAAACAAACAGACATACATATATACATACATACGTTTTTCATACATACAAACACTGTTAGTTTTTATTGAAAAAAAAAATTAAAAATAAAAGTTCAAAATTTTTTTGCAGAACAAACATGTTGTTAAAAGTACCATCTGTTGACTGGACGGATCAAATTGTTTACGTTGTCGACGACGACGAATCACTATCCGATTTTGACGATGAGCCGGATTTCTCAGAATACATGTGGATGGAGAATGAGGAGGAGTTTGACAAGAATGTAAGACAAACCGAAACCAACCTGTAGCATAATTTTATATTTAAACCTTTGACTTTGCAGGAACTGCAACGCCTAGAGGAGGAAGAAATCATGCAAGAGTGCTTTGAAGCCATGATCGAAGATGAGCTCGAGGAGCAAATCAATGAATGGGAAAAAGCCAAGTTAGTTAAGCAATTAAACATTAAAAGATCAACTCAGTACAACATAAAGTTTCTACTTTCAGAACGGAGGAACAAAATACGGCTCTATCTGCGCTACCAAAAAGCAAATGTAATGTGGAGAAATCTGTATTAAATCCAATGGCTGACGAATTCGTACCACTCTGCCATCAAGTCGAATTTATTGCCTCATAAGCCCGGCTCTCCAATCAGTCTGAACAATAAAACCTCACGCAAAGGCGTTTCACATACGTGTCCGGAGCACAACAAACGAAGGAAATAATTCCAACAATTTCCAAGCAATAGCTCCATGAACGTTTCTACATGATACTCACCTTCCATGTTTTACCAACAAACCAAACTAAAGAAAAGAAAAACAAACCTTAAGAGCCACTCAAAACTTTTTCGGGCAAAGAAAACAAAAAACAACACAAAATTCAAGAAATTTTCGCGCACACACACATACACGTTAAGATATGTACATTCAACAACTCAATCGAAATGCAAACGAATACCATAAACATGAAACAAAAATCAAAAGAAAAAAATATACAAAAAAAAGTTTAAAAGAAGAAAAAATTTCACGTAAAACAAGAACATTTTTGATTTCTTGAGCCAATTACAAAAAGTAAAGAAGAAAAAACGCGCCGTGCTAAAAACTAGTGAAACTTTCGTATAGAACGTACAAACAAATGACTTTTTACACTAACTGTGAATTGCAATTTCTATTAAGGAACCTAAATTTATTATATTACATAACGAAAATTTCCAGCTAAAGCAAAAGTAACAACTACAAGACTCAAATTGTGTTAGAACCGAATATTTATGTGTACAAACCTTAATTGAAATTCTTATCAAAGACTTTAATTGTAATTAATTTAGTACATCTGCCCCATGAATCCAATCTCGGTTTAAGTTCATTGTTTTTGGCCCAAATGTGTTTCATTAAGTAATTGTTAACTCGTTGTATGTTCTTTGTCTTATGTTACAAACAAAAAAAAAATAGCGACTTTACCTCCTTTTGACTCGCATACTACAAATTTGCAATTGTAAATAAGTAACTAAACCTATAACAAATCTAATGCTAATTAATTGATATATCTATATGAACTAATATTTAATGACCCCTTTTACAGTATACATTTGCATGTATGTATGAATGTATACATATATCTGCATGTGTATAACTAGTATTAGTCAAATGCGCTGCAATATCAAATTTTTTCATAAAAGTTTGAGCGTAAATTAATTTTTTGGTCAACTTGCCCAAACGCAAATGCGCAAAGTACACAAATTTAATTTAATATAATTTACTCCTTTTTTTCGGATGTAGAAATAAAATTATACTTTTTGGTTAGCTATAGATACTTAAGGCAGCATTAAAAAAAAAGATCTTATTTACGTTACGTGTGATATAAAGATAAAAAAAAAACCAAACAAAAAAATATAAAAAAATATTTTTAAAAACCCAATAAAAAGAAGTATTATAGCATATATCTGTCTAAATTATATAATTAATTATATAAAAGCACTGGAAAAGTATCTTGCAAGGTGGATCTGTAGCATTCTTCAGTACCTGAATTTTTTCAGTTATAGTAAAATGCAAAATAACGGATGTGGTGCCAATTTAACAAAATATATATAAACAATTTTGTGGTCTGAATGTTGACAAGCAAGCCAGCAACTCCTGAAAGCAAACATTTTTTAACCATTATTCAAATATCGAAGTTCACCACCAGATCAGCTGTTCACAGTGTGGCAACGTTAAAAAAATGCAGTTGCTTACGTTGTTGTGAGTATAACGATAATTATCGGAAAGCAGTCGATAAGCATTCCAGATAGCAAACATGGCGTCGTCGCCAATTTCTGGTTGATTTTATTTTATATGTTTTAAACGCAATTGTGCAGGATATTTCGCAACAAAACGTGTGAAATGTGAAGTTAATACCAAGTGCGACCAATAATCGTGCATTGTAGCAACAACAACAAGCAGGAGAGCTAGGTGGGCTCAAAGAGAAAGGTGGCTAGGGGACATGGCTGCGGCTGCTGCAGCACTGCCAGCTGCAAACACAACAACAACGACAACACCTGCAGTTGCACCTGCAATCGCATCAGGCGCCAGCGCAGCGCAATTTCGTGAAATCCATAAAAATACGTGGTTAAAAAGACTGACGGCCGATGGCAAAAAGTTAACTGTGGGCCCCAAGGTAACATCATAAATCAAAGCATAAATGGATAGCAATAAAATTTTAAATGAAAAATTCTCTGGATTGTAGAAATCAGAGTGCAGCTGGGTGGTGTTCTGTGTCCACGATGACACCGATGCCCTTCTGGAGGGCTATGCTGAGCCGCGGCAGGCGGCCGCTCACATGCCCGAATGGGCCGTATCGCTGCGGGACACTTTGCACATATCACACGCCCTCATACCCAATTCCCATGAGTTTGAATTTGTTGTAACACTGAGCAATGAGGTGTTGCGATTTCATGCCGCTTCATGGTAAGTTGCGCATAAGTTGCGTCGCATTCGTTGTTGCAGTTGCGTTACTTGTTATTTTTTATTTCTCAACACACACAGGGAGACTATGCAAGAATGGGTTGAAACGTTGCGTTCCAAGCTGCGAGAAATGAAAATTTTGTCGCCGCGCGAAAACCTATACACAAAGTTACCTGAAATGCGCGCACCATTGCTGCCCACACGTGATCCCACATCCCCATTGCCAGCACCACCGCCCGTTCCAGCGGCCATGGTGCCGGGCGTGGAGCGTGTAACAACAACCCCACATCAGCAGCATCAACAACAAGCAAGCGCAAACGATCAGACGTCCAGAGGAACCACATCTGCACCAGTCATAGAAGCTGCCGCCACGATATCAACATCAAATACGGCACCGCCACCACCACCGGCAACGTCCATGTCGAATACGTTAACACAGCATTTGCTCAATATGCTATCCGATCCCATTAGCACTTATAGCGAGCAAATAAGCGAAACAGCATCGCCCACACCTACCGAGGAGCGGCACGAACCGGAACCCAATGTTACTATTGTAGCTGATGTTCCAAGCAATACTGCAACTGATATCAATCTGTCCGATGATGAATTTCAATCTATATCGCCCATATTGCGCAATGGGGTGCGCGTTGATGTTGCCGCTGCATCCGCGCAACGCATATCTGCGGGTAAGTCAATGACATTCGTTAATAAAATAAAAATTTAACTAAAGTTTCTAATATTTTTATTACAGATCAAATATTGAATTTTGAACAAATGTTACAATGCGAACGTTTAATACCAAGGTAAATCATAAATCAATTTACAGCTGCCCGTCAAGTTGTTCGTGCGCTTTATCCAAAAACTGAAGCACCTTCTGTTGTAGCTCCTCGTTGCCTTTGTAACTGTCCATAAAGAGTTTGCGCAGCATCTTAAAACATTGCTTGCGCGTTAAAGATAGCTCCTCCATTTCTTTGGACGCTCGCATACTTAGCCACTTTTTGTGTTGTGCTTTGACTTTGTCGCGCATTTTATCGTAAGCCGCTCCACTTTTATTAAGCATGAAATGCCGCTTGTGATGTTTTATATAATCGCGCAGCAAACCTCCTAACTGTATGTCCAATTGCTCAAAGTACATTCTGTCCTGGTGATCGTCACAAAATAATGCAAATAACGTAGCAAAATAATTGGGATGTGGGTATTGATCAAATATTTTAAGTGTTTTCGTTATGTTGCAGGCAAGCATCTCCTTCATATACTTCATATCCTCGCCGTACATACTGGTATCACCGCTTGATCGCCCATCGCTTTCGTTGTTCAAAATGTTTTGGCGGCTTTGCAGTAGACTCTCCTTCATTGACTGCAGCTCTTGCAGCTCATTCATCAAAGATTCATTTTCCTCAATTAACTGCTTGTTAGCTATCTCTAGATTAACGGGAAGATTGTCCTCCGAGAGTTCCATGCAATCGCTTTTCCCACTGCAATCGCCTTCATCGCTTGCCATGAGCTGTAAATGCATTACGCTCATCTGATGCAGTGTTGTCAAGTCATGCTCGGAGCTTCGCGCATCCGTAAAAGGGTAACTCAAGGCATTTTGATCATTGAGCTGCTGGTGCATCTGCAGCAACATCCAATTCCTTGCAAACTTCTCATCATCCGTTGCACTTTTAAAGATCTTAAGCCATCGCTCGAATGTGATGGCAAGTTTCTTATTGTTGGGATGGTTTTCAACAATGCTTGCCACACTGCGCACCTCCTTGAGGAATAGCTCGTCCAGTTGCTCATCAGTTAGCCCAACGTTTTGAGACATTTTATAATTCTGTATACAAATTATATACGATTTTCAAAGCTGTCTTGTAAATATTATCTGATTGCTATGTTAATATGTTGTTTTGATTTTTCTCCATCTTATTTTAGACCTCAAACATCACGTTCTATGTCCGCTGGCGCCGCTGATAAATCAAAGAGGCCGCAACGCAAATCGCCGCAACCTAAAGTCATCCAAGCTTCATCCACTACCTCAACGGACGTTGAGGAGGCGGCCGACAATAATATAACAATCATACAGGTCTCCAATACGGATAATTCTAATGCGCAAACAAAACCGCCCGAATTGCCGCCCAAAACCAAAATCATTGCAGACATATTTCGCTTTCCTGAAATCAGTGTAAAAGCCAAAACGAAAAACCAGAAGCCACCACAACAAAATGATTATAAAAGTAACGTACAAATCATTCCGTCCAACTCGAATACCATACAAGTGCTTAGCCAGCCCAGCAGCAGCAACAGCACGAGCACTAATAGCAATCCCTATACCATTCCATTGAAATCGAATGCTTCCAATACGCCAAGTCAAAATGCTACCGCAGTAAACACCACAATGGTTCAGGTGTTGGCCGATGGCGAGACAAGATCACAGCAACCAACTGCAACCACAGTTGCAGTCTATGGCACTTGCTATCCAGCGGCTAGCAGTAGTGCCACCAGCAGCACCACCAAACCACTGACACCCAAGAGAAGCAAAAAAATCATACTAAGTGCCAATAGTTCGGGCATTACGAATATACGCATCAACAATGAGCAGTCGAACGATGCAAATGTGATCAGTGGCAATGTCCACTACGAAAAGGTATTTCTCTCCTCCAGCATACCTATCAGCAGTAGCAACAGTCCAGCAGCTGGACGAGATGATCGCGCCACAAGTACTCAGACTCTGTCCCAGATTCAAACACATAGTGTAGAGAGCACACCGACGCCCCAAAATGGAAGTCCAGCTTTACCACGTCGTGGCATTGCCATTGCCTCACCATCGCCTACACTCGTGCCAAGCAGTGTTCGTGCCCGGCCACAGTTGACGCGTGGTCTTACGGAGCTGGTGATAAGTACACGACCAAGTCGTCGTGATTTTCACTATCTAAAACTGCTGAATACTCCACTCAAGACAAAGACTACTCCAAAGTCGAGCAATACCAATGCAAACAATAATATTGAACACGCGACCAGCTCAAATCAAACGACGACGACTCAAACACAAACAGTCAGTGACAATAGCATGGAGCAGCGCCGGCGCAGCTCGTCAACATCAGATGCACAGGCGCCGCTGCAACGGGGAGCTGCAGTGAGGTATGCACCTACGCAATCCAACAGTCAACGTGGTGCCAACAACAATGAATTCGTGCCTGGACGCAATGTGGCATCGAGTGCTTTTCGCATGCAATCACCACCACAGACAATCTCCGTCCAGTCGAATGGTAGCAACAACAAGCGATTGACTCTCCGGGAACAGCAGGTAATGCAACTGCGACGTGAGATAATGCATCCAGGTGGCGTGAGACTCAATTTGCGACGCAAGGATTGTGTTGGCTCCATTGCTTGGGTAGATGCGTTCGGTGGAGTTTGGTAAGAGTCATACATTTACATTATTTGAACAGCGACTAAAGGCATTTGTTTATTATTTTAATAGGATTGCCGGCTGGAAACAAAAGGAACATCCAGTGCTATATAATGCTCTCCACATTGGTGATCAGCTGCTTTCTATAGCGGGCGTAAGCATTAGCAGCGCTGCTGAGGCAAATAAAATAATACGCAATACAAATACTCTATTTGTAAGTAAATAAACACACAATTTCAAGTACATTTCCAATAAGTCACTTAAATCTTTATTCACAGGTTGAGGTGCTACTTCGTCGCATGCCCTTTGGACGTGCGTATGCTATACGCCGGGATCGGGATGGTCAGTGCTTGGGACTCATACGTGATGGCAATACGTCAACCATTGTGGATGTTGTGCCCAACAGCTTAGCAGCGCGGCATGGATTGCCGCCCAAAGTAACTGCATATTTTGTATATTTGTACATGAATAATATGTTTACTTTATTTTTAGGCTCAGTCATGCGATGGCAGCGTTTTAACTTTTTGGATACTTACAGAAATCAATGGACGGCCTTTAAATCTATTCTTTAAAGATCTAGAAATACGCGATCGCCTGAATTCAGTAGGCAGGGATATATCGATATTGGTGCAACCGTCGGATTTGATAACCAAATTGAAGAAGCAACTGAAATCGTTGCGTGGCTATAAGGATTATCTAGTACAGTAAAATGTCGGCTACAGCCTCAACTTCAAAAGTGGTCGGCTTTAAATAAGAACATACATATATATATATATAGCAATATACTAACTCAAAACTGTTATACTATGTTATACGTGTATATTTTTGTATAACACTGGGCCAGATAACCATTCCATTTTACGCGTAAAAAATTTGCATGTTTACTTAAGCAAGCGAAAAGCTATATAGTCAACTTTTATATATGTAGTAACTCTATACTTATTATACATATATATACACACATTCACATATACAAGCCAGTATAAACGGAAACAGCATACAAAAAACATATATATACATATATATATTTTTGCAATTTTTATATAAGTAGTATAATAGAATACTATATATATATACTAGCTGTCACTTTGAGAATATACACGTCAAAATTGTTCGAAAATTATAGCAAACAAAATTATGAAAATTTACAACAAAACAAAAACAAAACAATCACAAGTATTAATGCTAATTTGAATATATATAAAAAAATATTTTTTATTATAAAATGAATTGAATCTACACATATACATGCATACATTCACGTATTATACAAACCTGTGCAACTTAGTATCCTTATGCAATATTAGAGTGCCTCTGATTTGTTTGTTTTTCTTATATGTTTTATATAATTGGTTTTTTTTTTAATGTATAAAGACAAAACAAACGAAAAACGAAAACAACATCTATGTAACTTTAAGATGTGATAAACTGAGTACTCAAATTTAGGCAATTTTTAAAAGGTACATTTGTAAATGCTTTTTAATTTGTTTTGTATACACAACATACATATAATTTTATGTTAATATTTTCAATATACATTATTACATTATTAAACACACACACGCAAATATATAACGTCATTATGTAAACTTAATTGCGAAATGTTCATTAAAATGCAATTTTATATACACAAAAAAAAAAAAAAAAATCACTCGCATATTGTGTTGCGTTTAGCATCATTAACATTCTGCTTCCAGATGCGGAAATTATAAACGTTGCTATCCAATGTGGAATAAATGAATATTGGCATCGAATTTGTCATGACCCAAATGGTGCCATCCTCATCGATCTAAAGGAAATATAAAATAAATAAATGTACAAACAATAGCTTTAAGTTTATAATTATGATACTGACGGTCAAATCGCTGGGATAGATCATGGTTTCAGCATTGGCATCAACGTTGCCATGATTAGCTGCAGTAAATGGATTCTTAGAGTTCCAGCAGCCAACACCATTCGTTTGGATTTCAGCGTAGAAGACTACACCAGTTCGCGGCTCGTAAGCATGCATTGTTGACTGTTTATTTTGGCCACGATTGCCAAGCACACGAAAATCATTGCCATGATCGGAACGTGCTGCATTCGATTCCATCTGCAAGACACGATTCGAGACAACAAACTCAGTGTTGCTGGCCATCGCATGGAACAAGACATCGCGACTGCCATCGGCTGACAGCGGTCCCAGAGTTATGGAAAAGATTCCGTCATCCCAACGAAACGATTGTCCACCAATATTCAAATCACCGGCCACCGGATCAAAGTTAAAGTAGTTGTGTGCAAAGGACCACATGCGATCATTTGCCAGGCTATACACATAGAGACGACTATTGACCAGATCCGGTATATAGGCATATGCCTGACCACACTGTTTATCCGAGGACACATCAATGGTCAGACTAGCTAGACCACGTCCAGTGTCCACAATGCTTTCCGGTATGTCAAAACGTTTCAAAAGACGATCTGTGGCCAAATCCACTATCCAAATGCTTGGTCGTCTAATTTGCTGGCGATTATCTGCAACGCGGGAATAAAATAATTTAATAAATAGTTCGACCCTTTGTGGGCAGGAGCCAAAGACTCACCTGGATACTCAAGCATGCCGGTATCAATGAACCACAATCTTTGGCAGGCATCAACTGTTGTGCGATAAACGGATACCAGGTTCTGTGCACTTTTATTAAACTGGTTTAACTCAAAGTTGGGATAGGCGTAGAGCTTGGGACTAATCAGTTTGCCATCACGTCGCAGATCTATGTAGTTCAGGGTCGATGGAATGCCCATACGTCGACGGGGCATCGTGACAAAAAGACGACCTCGAAAATGTGTTGCACCCATAGGCACATTGTTATAGGGTATGTACGAGGCAGCGGCATTATTAGTCATGCCGCTTCGTGACTTAATACCCGCGGGAGTATCACGAGAGGTTTTCACATCACGTTTACCACAACAATAACGACCGGGGAAGACAACAGGTGCTAAAATATAATATTATATAGCTGTTAATATTGTAATATATATTTATATCTTTATATATAAGAATATTCTGTTCATGTGTATGAATGTGAACTTCTCCTAAACTTGTGGACCGATTTTGATGAAATTTTTTGTGTGTGTTCAAGTGGATTAGCGAACGGTTTTGAATTACAATTAACCGACGCGCATACACAAGCAAAAGACACAAAAAACACGCATACATACTCAAAAGACAGTTTGGACGTTGGTGCTCGCCAAAACGGTCTTTGGAAGACGCGAGCAAAAAGGAAACCAAAAATTTGTCCTTGGTTGAGCTTGCATGCGCGTCGGATTACTTCGTACTACTGTATTGGTGTATTTTTTCAGTTCTTTAAAAGTTTCCATGCGTTTTATGTTACTTTCTTTCAAAAAAAGATTAAGTTGGAACGCATTATTTTATTTTACATTGATTTATATGGGAGTAATTGTTTTTCTTAACGAAAGTTTAGCAAAACGAACAAGAAGCTCGAACCAATTGTGTACGTTAACCGAGAGTCCACTGTATTAGATTTTGACACATTTGATATTGAATGCAACAAGAGATCTCTCTAACACTTTTTTTTGCTCTTGAGCTAGCTAACTAACCAACACAGATTACCTGAGGGATCAGGACGGCGCGATGGACTACCATCTCCGCGATTATGGAAATCCATTTGTTTCCATTTAAAGACCTCTATCATTCGATCTCCCGACACAAAGGTCACGAACATTAGCAGGAACAACGATTTTGATATCATTTCTTTACTTTAATACATAGATTTCTAATCTCTTAGCCGTTATTAGAACTATTTGTGTTGAAGACTAAGCGACGACTGAAAAAGAGTAGCTCTGAGTCAAAAACTCAGCGCCAAGTTCTGTCATGTCAAAGTGAGAGCATCACAAACAATATTGATAAGATTTTTTGCGTGAGAATTATGCAAACACAAGCCGAAAACCAGTTTTTGTCTTAAATGCTGCATTAGTAGCATTGCTAACAAGCTGCTCAAAGTAACAAACAATATATAGAGATACAATGTACAATTAGGTGGGAGGGTGAAGTGCAACTAAGTTCATTTAAATACTGATTGTTTGCAAATGAGAAAGGTTTCCTGTTTTCACCTAAGCATTGTATTTCGGTTTAGATGATAAATCAAATTGTTAAAGCTCGTCAATTTGCCAACTGCTAGAAATTTCATGGCATAGTTTTAGGCAGAGTGAAATATTAAAACGCTGTGGGTATGTATTGCATATGTTCATCCTTGTTATTTTTTATTTAATTACCGCATTGTTAAAGACAAAACCTATCAGAATAAACAATACGACAATCATTAATTATTTTGACTGCTACAAAAAATGTGCATGTTTTTTAGCAATTCATATTTAATACGTAATTAAAATATTATAGCACACCATTTATTTTAATTTCGATGCACGCTCTGTTTGTTTATAAACTAACTTGTCCAACCAACAAGTATGTACATATGTCACCTGCCTGTGGCAATACTGGTCTATCGATGAGCCACCTGTGTTTATCGACGATAGACCGCTATTCGGCAGATAAACCGCTATGCAACGCTGAGCCAATAGAAACACGCTCACGTACACATACAAGCACATACACTGGCAAAGCAGAAAATTGCAATTGCACCGAACGGACGACGGGCGAAACAAAAACGAAAATCCCAAACATTTCACTTGTTAACTTAATCTTTTAACATAACTGCACAGCAGTCGAAGTAGTCAAGAAACGCTTGAACGTAATCAAGTCAAATTGTGGATTGTACGAAAACGCGCTCAACTCGCTGACGGAGCGCGCGTTTGGGAAAAAAACGCGTTGCGTTCTTTTCCATTTGCTGTATGTGAGGAGACTTCTTCGACACAACACACACACACACATACACTCAAACAAGTACATATACATAATACACACACTCGCTCGCAGCAGCAACGAAAACGACTGACGACGGTCGGTTGAGACGAGGCGAGTGAAAGTGTCTCCACCACGGAAGTGCATCTGTGATTTGTATAATAATGCGTCGCGCATACTCAAATTTTTGTTACGCCAATGATTAGCGCAAAAGCCGTGGCCTGCGTTTTTGCCTGATTGCCGAAGTGGCTTAACGTTGCAGAGTGTAACAAAAATAAAACAACAAAAGAAAACAACGTAAATAAACAAATAATAAAAATCAAATTAAATAAAATGGCTGAACAAGTGGAGAAGGCATTTGCATACATCAAGGCAATGCCCATTAAAACCACCTTGCAGCTGACGGATGGCGACGAGGCAGAGGCAACATCCTGCACGAACTGTTGCAGCAACGACGATGATGACGATGATGCCAGTCCTAGTTGCAGTAACAGCTCAAAAACATCAAAGGGAGCTAATTCAAAAATAATAGATGCTAGTGTTGTTGCTGCCGCCGAGGCAGCTGTCAATGGGGAACTGGACGCTGCATCATGCTATCATGTGAGCATGAAGATGTCCATTGATGCAGCGACACCGCGCATTTGTGGCGACACAATGCCGCTGAAATGTGATGCGTTGGCGGCAATACGAGAGGCGCTCAATAAGCCCAATAAGCCATTTTTGCCAGTCAATGTCAATTTAAAGCCCAAACCCAGCCCCCCACCACCGTGTCAGTTGCTCGAACGTCTCAATTTTCCCGAGGGCAATATTATAAATACGCTGCACACGATATTGGCACTGCCGCCGTTCGATCCGTACGCGCCGGCACCAAAATCGGATGTTATATACAAGGAGGTTGTGTCGCTAATGCAGTGGAGTTTGCGCGAGGACAATGTCATCGAGATGGAGCTTAGCGACAAATTGCTGCATGAGTGCAAGCCCAAAAGCAAGGAACCCAGCGATGAGACGCGCTCGTATTTGGTAATTTTTACAACCTCTTTAATCGTTTATTGTATGTATTTATAAAATCCAAACACATTTCAGATGGCCATTGAGAATATGAGATTATTTTCGGAGGATCCAAGGAATCCGCTGCGCGATGCCGATGGACAATTGCGTGCAATTACGGTGTGTTCCTATACATTGAAACTGCCTTACTGAAACCTAATCCATTGCAGCTTTATTTCCAGAATCTTGCCCTGATATTTGTAAAACATCGTAAGGAGGAGTTTTTCACATTTTGTTCCTGCAAGGAATGTCTCGAATATCGCGAAACAATCATGGCCATTATGATGGACCAATTTAAGGCTGCCCACATGGTTGTCATGCTGCTCGATGTACTCATCAAGGCATACAGTCCCATGTTAAAGTGAGTTAAAATACTTAATAAACAATAATAAAAAAATATACTTACCTTGATGTTGTTTGTGTTTAGAAATGATGCTGCCTACAACAAATTTGAGAAACTGCTTGAGTCCAATAAGCAAATCTATTGGATTACAAGTGGATTTCTTTACGATAAGAATGCCGAATATCTTGATTTTATTGATGATACCGCGATCTCTGATAATATGATATTAGTGCTATTTAGCGCCATGTAAGTTGATAATTGCATTCTGTCATTGTTATCGAATATGTATTTAAACAAATTCCTATTCGTTTTGCAGTTTGATGGCTAATAATCCGATGCTGCTGCTACAAATACTCGCCTATAATGTTGAGTGCATTGTAAGGGCATTTTCTGAGGGCATGATTGAAATTGCTCAAAATGTGCAGGAGAACGAAAAGATTTCAGCCGAAAAGATGCTCACCTGTATGTTAAACCAAATCCCATCCATATAAACGTTAACAAAAACTAAATAGTTTTTATAAAATAATCATTATTTATGTCTCACATCTCAGATTTGCTGGACGGCTACTCCGATTTGAACTGCATCTCACAGAAAATCTCTTTGAGCCTCTTTGCTTTTGAGAATGATTTTCTTCGCAAGTTCAAGCTCTCCTGGGTGCTACTATGCCAGCGTCTCTTTCAGCAACATGTGTTCAATCCGCTGGGCGACACAATGCTCGCATGCATATTGTCGCTGAAGGAGGGCGAAGGCTCAACACAAACAACGGCGCTTATCAAGCGCTATATGCTATTCGATGAGCATATGCACTCCATTGAGCGCCGCTGGACGGACATTTGGATGGAGCTAAACAAGTTCAACTTGTCGCCCACGGAGCATGAGCGTCGCATGGGTCTTCTCGATGTGTACAACATATTCGATAAGGTCGTTATGGACGCCACCTCATTTTCATTACCGGATATCAGTGATGATGAGTTCATTGATTTTCAGCGCATTGTTGATCGTCAGCTGGCTTGGAAGAATATTATGGCATTCACCAAGCTTAAATGGCCAGATGGCTTTTACGATCCGCCCAATAAGCTAGTGCACGCGGATTTCTGTAAGAAGTGTAATGCAATGCTGGAGCACCATAACGAGTGAGTGATATTCCAGTTCCATTCAAAGCCCAATACAAATAATCATTGTCTTAAACTACTTATAAATGTTAATATCCACTTTCTTTGTGTTTTAGAAACTGCTTTTGCATCACCTGCTCAATTGCGGGTACGCCTCTTTTACCGCGACAAGCCGGGCATTGTGCCAAGTGCACAACACTCGGCATTGTTGAGAAAGATGCCAAGCTGATGAAATCCAAAATACTGAGCACTTGTACCAGCGACGAGGCCAGACACAATGCAGCGGCTAGCACAAGTGCTGCTGCAGCAGCTGCACAACGTCGTAGCATTGATCAGCAGGAGGCTTCCACTACTGCCAAAGGAGAAGAAGCGAGTGGAGTGGCACTGCGGCGTCAAGAAATGGATACCGCCATGCGCACCACATATCACATTGCATGGGCCGTGTTCCAGCATCTGACCACTAGGAAACGCTATCGTTACGATAGCGTTGAGCCGCAATATTTTTGCGGCGAAAGCTGCCGAGTCTCCGCTTGCCAGTTGGCGCGCAAAATTCTTGCCAATGAACTGTCGCCGCCGCTGACAAAGCATCTGTTGCGCTGCTTTCAGCCACTGTCGTTTACGCGCGAGGAACTGCGCTCCACGCTGCCATCGCTGATGTTCTTCAATCGCAAGCTGGCACCTAGTCCCGCCGAGCTGCAGGAGCTGAAGAACCAGCACTATGTCTACAAGACCTATTGGACTTTTGTGCTATCCATCTATGCCAATTTCTTTGTCAAGTTCAATTCGACGTCAACGGACTTTAAGCATCTTGAGCTGCTCAAGGGTGATTTGCGCTTGCGCCCAAACAGCGTTGTCGGTGACAAAGACGACGGACGCTTTGAACAGTTTTTGGCGCAGGTTATTGGGTATGTTTTGACTGCCGGTTTTTTGTTATAGTGCATGGTTTTAAACTGTTTCAATATTTTTTTACTTTGCAGCTATTCGCCCTTCAAAATAACGGATGAGTAAGTTTATTATCTTCGTTAAAAAAATTTTTCTTTCAGTCATTTATAATGCATTTTTGAGCGGTAGAAAACGATGATTGCATGCGCTGTCACATTGCGTCTCATATTATTGTATAATAATTCTTCTTATATTGGTGTTTAAAGAGACGTGGTGGATTTAAAAAGTAGTACTTATTCACCAAAAGTAAAAATAGTCACAATAGACATGGGCGATATTTTCATTTTCGATACTTCAGGATCTACTGATAATCGGAAATGGCGATTTATGTTGTCCGTTATCCGATTACCAAACACGATAAAGAGACTTGCGATAGGAGTCTCACTGCAAATACGTTTTTTATTTGTCACCAATATTTGTGCAATTGAAAATACAACAAATTTTATTTAAAAATAAGAGTTATAGTTCTGTTAAATCGTCAGAGAAACTCGATTTCCAGATACGGAAAAACCAGCAGTAAAGTAATACTTATTTAAATTAAACAAATTCGCGAAGCTGCACATGTGCTTGAGTGCTAAAAAATTTGTTGGAAAATCTAATGAAAAAGCATTTTATTGACTATCAAACATTGATCAAAAATGATGTTATATACAGCAAAAAATCGGGAATCTGCGTGTCATATTGATCAAGTATACAGTTTTTTCTCGTTTGCCAGCTTCACTCTGGGTGATGCGAACATTGACAAAATGCAATTTGGAGTTGATCATTTGATGAAGCTGCATGATTCACAAACGATGTAAGCAGTTAATAAAACAAAGTTACGAAAAATATTTAAGATACATTTACTCTAATGCTCAGCAAACGCGGCAAGCCAGATAGCACCACTGGCCTGGCGGCCAACAAGAAGGTAAACGAAACGACTCAAACCGGCGTCGGTGGCAACGACTCGAATAACTCGAAAAAATGCAAAGAGAAGATGCGAAAATGTAAGTATTAAGTGGAATTTTTAAACAAAATGCACTATAATTTGACTTTTTGCTTCGGCAGGTTGTGCGGACTATGCGGATATTGGTGAGCCCTGCAAGGAGAATCACTCAAAGAAGCGTGTTAAGAAGGAGTGCAATCACGCGCGTTTCAACGAGACGCGAGATCGTTTGCGCAAAAAACTCACCCAAATTGTCAACGATCGCAAAAGCAAGAGTGGCCAAGAAGCGGCTAAACCGCAGGTGGCACAGCCACAACCACAGCCGGAGGCAGCAGTGGCTAAAGCCAAACCTGAACCTGTGCAGACACAGCAGCCGCCGTCGTTGAAAGTTGCTGCCTCTGCACAGGTACAGGCAGCAACACGTAAAATACCTGCAGCTGCAGCGGCTGCAGCTGCTGCGGCCGCAGCGGCGGCTCTCAATGAGATCGGTGAGAATATGGAGGATGGCGATAACAGTCTCTTGTGTTTGGATAGTCTCTGTAAGAGCATACAGATGCATACGGATGGTGGTGGATCCACGGGTGGTAGCGGTGGCAGTGGTTGTAGTAGCGCTGGCAGCTTGCCAGCCGATCTGAGTAGCTACAGCAAGGAGGAAATGATGCAAGACTTTGCCGAATTTCTGGGCAGCTATCAGCCGCGCGCAAATGATCAACAGCGTTGGATCAATGAGACGCTCAATTTCATTGAGGGCAAGCCACAACAGCCGCAAACGACGAATCCCAAAAAGGCGGCCAAAAAGGCCAAGCAAAAGCAGCGCAAGGAGGAAGAAAAACGCATTAAGGAGTTGGAGGATCTGCGCTGTCAGTTTCTTGACATTTACTTTAAGGAGTTTATTGACAAATACGAAATGAAATCCCTAACGGCTGCTGGCGGCCGCAAGCGCGAAAAGAAACGCATCAGCGAACTGGAGGCCAACATTAAGAATTTGCAGCGTGCCAAGGGTAAA
Source organism: Scaptomyza flava (assembly GCA_030179655.1). Lineage (NCBI taxonomy): Eukaryota > Metazoa > Arthropoda > Insecta > Diptera > Drosophilidae > Scaptomyza > Scaptomyza flava. Next base: position 4,420,252 of record JARNME010000012.1, read on the forward strand.
GTGGAGACGATCATTTTGGAGCTGATTGCCACCGTTAAGCAGGCAAACAACGAATTTAAATTCTCCTATTTGCCCACCAAGGAGCAGCAGCTTGCAAAGGTTGCTCAACTCGAGGAGATTTTAAATGGTGGCCCAACAACAGCAGCAGCAGCTGTGAATGTTTTGTCACTACCACCAGCAGCAGCGCATCACGCCCATCAAACGCCAGGCATGTCCTCTGCAAATTATCCAAATTTTATAAGCTCTGCCGCCTACTTTCCACCCCACCTTGGGGCACAACAGCACACGCCGGTGTGCTACGCGCCACCCCAACAGCCGCAACAGCAGCAGCAGCAGCAACAATTGCCGCGTGATGTGATCGCTGCTATGGCAGCCAATGCCATCACCGCTGATCCATCCAAACGCATTGTAACCATACGACGTGTGCAATTACCACACGCTAGCGGCGAGCAGCAAGTAACCGTTGTGGCCAAAGGTAGCTCACCGGATGAGGACAAGTTGCTCTATACATTTGTCAATGGTCACATGGTGGCATCGACAGTTAGAGACACACCGCCAATATCTCCACAACCAGCTAGTGTTCCCGTACCGGAGAAATCCAACAAGGCACGTAGAAAGGAGGCTAAACGAGCAGCAGCATCAGCGGCAGCCCAAGAAGCAGCCGCCGCCGCAGAAGCCGCAGCTGCAGCTGAACTAGAAGCAAAAGCTAATAGTGTTAAGACTAAGAAGCAAAATAAGAAGGCAGCACCACCACCAACTGTTGCCTCCACCAGCTCCAGCTCAAGCAGCAGCTCCAAGTCGCAAACACCGCAAAGCAGCGCTGTCAACACCCGTGAAAACTCTGTGTGCAGCATTAAACCCAAGGTGAAGACGACGACGACGACGGCAACGGCCAACCACAACAAAAAGCAAGCCAAGCACCAAAACAAAAAAATTGCTGAAGTTTCCAAGCCATTGGCAGTGGAGCCACAGCCTGAACAGGAACCCGAGCCAGTGTCGGCACCTGTGAAAAGACAAAGGCGCCTTAAGCCGCGCATGGATCAGGGTCAGTTGGATAATAATCCGTTTAAGTCATTGCATGTAGTTGACTCATCGGATGGTGAATGGGAAACGGGCAGTGAATCGGAGCAGGAGCCACAAATTTTCGCACCACCGCCAGTAAAAGCCACATCTAAGCCAACCGTTGCAGCCAAGCCAGCGGCAGCAATGCCCATTGCCAAACAGAAGTTAGTTGCACCACCGCCGGCGGCAGCGTCATCCAAGAAGCCCAAAAATGAGCCATCTGCGAGATCCCAAGCACAACAACAGCAGCCGCAACAGCAACCTGCACCACGACACAAATCCTCGTCAGCTTCATTGGCATCCAATCCGCGCAAACAGCAGCAACAGCAGTCAGCGGCACAGGAGAAGCAACAAGCGCAGCGGGCGCCAGAAACCCAATCCCAATCGACTGGTAGCACGCGCAAGTCCAAGTCCAACCATGGACAACAAGCTCCAAGTGTTCAAGTTCAGTCGAGCGGGAATCGTGGAACACAACAGCAGCAGCCGCAGCAAACACGTGGCGGACGCGGCAGTGGTCGCTCCAAGCCCACAAATAGTGGGAAACCGCAGCAATTGCAGTCGCAGCTTGGCCATAGCAATAGCACCTGTTCCTCGAATACAGTGGAGAGCGGCGGCGGCATCAAACGTTCGCAGCGCGGCAAGCGTGGACACCGTGGTCAGAAGCATGGTAAATCCTACTACAACTCTATGCAAATGAACGAGATTAACAGCACTAATCCGATTACGAATCCGTTTGCTTTTACAGAGGATCTCTCGGGCATACCCCACAACATGGGCTATTTCAATCCAAATGAAGTTGCCATACCACCACCATTGCCGCCACATGCCGGCAGCTATGCCAGCACTTTGGCACAGCAGATGCAGCATCTACGCATTGGAAGCAACAGCAGTTCCTCCACGGGCAAGATGCAGCAACAGCAGTCGCCCAATTGCAGCATCATGGATCAGTTGAATCGTGGTGTGCAGGTGGAGCATCTTTCACTGCCGCCGGGCATAACGCTCACCAAGGTCGATCCGGCCAAGAGTGAGCAGTTGCGTCAGAAGAGCGAATCCATACGTAAACTGTCCAGGCCCATATCAGAGGAACAGCAACAGCATGCGCTGCAACAGCAGCTGCAGCATCAGCAGGCGGCTCAGCTCATGGGAAACTATTATGCCGGCAAAGTGGGTGGCATGGACACTGCCGGCGGCGGTGGTGGTGTCATCATGGTCGAAGCAAATCCGCGCAGCAACAACAGTCGCAATTGCCAGCCGCTAGCCTCTAATTTTAATAACAATATTGCTGCCGCAGCTGCTGCTGCCACGGCAAGTGGCAAATCATCGCGGCGACGTCGTCGCAATCGTGGCAAGTCGGGTGGTGGCGGTGGCGCCTCCTCCTCCGCTTCCGCCAATCTTGGCAACAAGCAGCGTGCTTGCATGGATAACGAGAAGCAGCACTCAACAGCGCCCATTATGGAAGCCAGCGCTAATGGCAACATCATAACACTGCGCAATCCCATGTTCCACCAAGCTGTCAACAATGGACCAGTCTCGGGTGGCAGCATGTTACCCAATCCAAATCCCATTCCGCCAGGTATGCAATAAATGTTCTCAACAAATCAATATTATATATACTTTATTTTTGCAGCTCGGGCATATGGAGCAGCTTTGCCGATAGCTGCACCGTTGGCCATGGACCAACCAGCCGCTATTATTAAGAATGAGAACGGCATGTTCACCATACGCAATCCGGCCCTGCATCAGGCTGTCACCAATGGCCTATCCATGGGCGGCTATCGTCAGTTTGGCAGCAATGTCAACTATTATACGCCGCAGGAGGCAGCGGCTGAGGCGGCGCGTGCCACACAACAGAAGCAATCAACGCCGCCACCCTTGGCTGTTACATCCAACAGCAGCAGCAATATTTCTGCTCCCGCCAATTTCTCATACTTTTCCAGTGACTCGGCCAGTGCTGGTGGCGGCAGCAGCAATAGCAGCGGTGGTGGCGGAGTTGTCGACACGCACAATAATATCAGTATTAGCTGCACAAATGTTCCACTTAGCAGTCCGGGTCGACTGGTGGGTGATGCGGCCGTTATTGCGCGTCCCAAACAGCCGCAGAAATGCTTGTCCGCCATTGGCAGCGAGCTAAAGCAGAAGACCAAAGAAAGCCACTCGACTGTGTCGAGCCAATGGTCGGGCTTTGGGCCGCAATCTGCGTCGGAATATGGTGCCGCACCAGCGGGCTCAACGCTCCAGGAGAAATACCAACAGTCTAGCTACTACAATGGCTTTGAGGTCTTTTCTTCGCCTGCAGCTGTTGGCGGTGGAGGTGGAGCAGGCGTATCTGGTGATTGTCATATGCATCATAATTGTGGCGATGATTCGCCTCCGCCCACAATCACCGGTTTTAATTCCTATCTTGATGGCATACCCAATACCGGTGTCATACGCTATGATGACGCGGCATTCCTCAAGAATTTGATACCGGGCCAGCATCTCAACAACGAGGTAAGTATTATGTGGTATCCTGATAATCTTGTCTATTCATTTTAAATCATTTCAATGTTCACAGGTCTCCATTCACAACATATCGGAGTCAAATTTTACGCGCAACAACACATCACCATCGCCGCATCATGTGGAGATAACAACTGTGTTTGGCAATCGCACGTGCTCCACGAATGCCTTTGACCAGCAGCAGAAATCCCAGACCAGCTCCTGCAACAGCTACTGTGACAATGTGGCCTCCGATTATGGCAGTGGTAAGTCTTCAATTTTTTAAAACATGAATTTATATACATTTGCATCGCTTTGCAGATTCCACCCACCTGTTTGTGCAAGGCAGCATGCTGCCACGTTTACCACAGCCACCGTCAGCGGCACAGGATCCATTTGGCTATGATTTTGAGCCAACGTCTGGCTCAAAGCCGGCCAGTGTTGCCAGTGATCTGAATGAGTTCTTGCGACGCAGTCCGCACAGCCAACGCACTTCACCCTACAGTCCGGAGGAGAATGTTGCGCTCGAGGCATTTGTGCAAAATATGAGCGCTCTGCAGATTGCCAATGCTGCGGCAAACGATGCCGAGCAATGTGCACGTTTAAATGGTACGGCTTCTGCTGCTGGTGATGCAGTCGGTGCCGATGCGACTGCTGTTGGTGCTAACTGGTGGTAAAGATGACGCGGCCATGACAATTGTTGCTGCAATGTCAACAATACACACACACACATCCTTCACATACATCCGCGCGCCCTTTAAGGCCACAAAAACCGCAAACATTTCATTGATAAAGCGAATACAAAAAAAAACAAAAAAACAGAATGAAATCATTTAAATGACTTAGATGTCAATTTCGATGTTTCACAAGGTAACAAAATAAAAGCAAATTAAATTAAATGAACTTTAGGTGGCTTTATTAATTATTATTAAATTTTTTGCTAAAAACAATTGCAATTCTTATTTAAAATTAGTTTCAGATTAAAATTTAAAAAAAAACGGTTACTCTGCTAAGCACCAGAAAATACTTTTCGTTTAGTTTTCAAAGATAAGAGAGCCGGAAGCGTAGCTCACGCTCGAGTCCTCCATATCGTGGCACTGGCTGCTTTGCGCATACTTGAGAAACTTGAAGGTCATATTCTTATAGCCCTGATTCTGCAGGGATTTCACAGCGCCTAGCATAACACCAATGGGATGACGTCCGCATATCGTATTACTATATTTGCGCAAATACTCGGTAAACGCTGTCGGACTAAGCGTCTCAATAATGTCCATGCCCTGCTTATCCAAATGTTCGATGCACTTGTGTATGGGACCATAGGAGCGATCATAGTATGTGTAGCTAAAGCGTTGGCCCCAGTGACAGAAGTCGGAAGATATCACAAATAGATTGGTCGGATCCATAAAATATGGGGCCAAAAGGCTGCCATAATGAGCCTCCTGCTCGGGATTCAAGGAGCCAACCAGTATTGGCACTACGGTAAACTGATCCTTAAAGCTGAAAAGTTTAATATCTAATTAATAATAATATTAAGTTTGATTGGAAATAGCCAACTTACTCTTCCATAACTTTAGCTATATAAGGCAAATGCATTTCAATTGAATGCTCATCCTCATCCGTTTTGATATCCATCCAAGTAAATTGCCCCGTCTTTTCCAGCTCAGCATTGACTATAATTGTTCTTGATATATGAAGCAGTAGCTATTACCGAACTCTTTGATCTACGCACCTGACGTATCAATTTTGAGATCATACAAAGGTGTCTTATACTTTTTCGTCACCGATAGGGCACAGCCACGTAGTCGCACATGATGCGATGGACCCAATATGAAAATGCGTTTACTGCAGAAATCAAGAAAGGGCACATCAGCTCAATTTGCGACAGCATTCATTTTGTGTCTGGCTGAGATTCTTCCACTTACACAACAACGGGGCTCACTTGGCGATAGGCAAACGCAGCACAGGCACCACAATAAGCATAGCCGGCATGCCTATGGAAAAAAGAGGAATTTGTATAGATCTTGGATCTCAATTGAATCGAAACAAACAAAACTTACGGTGCAATAATGGCACGGGCAGGTCCATGAGACAGATCCGCAGCAGCTAGCCAACGATCCAGTTGCCTAGAGAGATCCGAGCCTGCAAAATGTATTAAATAACACGTTATATTTAATTAGTGTTTATAAGCTTAAAAAAAAAAAAAACAAAGTGTGCCTCGCGTTGCTAAGTAACGTATAAACAATATATATAGTATACATATTTTAAGCTTAGAGAACACGAAACAAAAATCAGAAATCGGCTTTTAGCGTGTTATATGAAGTGAATTTATCAAATTTCTGTATTCTTGCAAGTATGGATCAGAATATACAAAGCAATGAGTTATTAAATCGCATACGCAATGAGCTGAATGCCATTTTAGAGGAAAAGTAAGAGTACCAAACATATGAAAACACTTTAATAAATACGAAATTATATGTCTTCTTTCAGTAATAGCAACGATCCAAAGCGCAAGATATCATATGAAGATATTATGAAACCTTCTCCACTGCCCACTTTGGCACCCAATAAAAACCAAAAGAAGACAAAGACTTTAAAGAAGTCAGTGATATATCACAATCCGCAATCGCATCGACAGAATGTTGGTGGTAAATCCATAACAATGAATCCATCGCATGACCATCTGCCGTCCAGGGAAGATAAGCCATTATCATCATCATCGATAGCAACATCCGCCGGAACATCAACCACATCGCTTAGAAACTTGGTGCCTGATTTGGAGGAAACTATCCCAGTGGAGTTCCTTCATTCTCAAAGTGCCAAGTCCATTGATGAGGATATGCAAAAAATGATGATAGAATTAGATAATAGCTATAAGCTATTTCAAAGTATTGGTGAGAAGTTTGAATCCATTAGCTTTAGTGGTTTAAAATCTCGCATTCGCGATTTACACTTAAACAATTCGTCCAATGAGCTGGGCAAGGTCTCGACCACGGAGCTTCAGAAAAAGTTTGACTCCAGTTTTGTACAAAATAGTTTAGACAAGTTAACCGCAAATGTTAGCGACGATTTTCGCCGTCATCCCGGCGAATTCGGTGACATTCCCGAAGTGAGCACCTTCTTTCAGACTTGTGCTCAGCTGGAACATGGGTTAGATACGCTTAAGCAACAACGTAAGCGCAGTAACGATTTGGAAAAGCGTTTGTGCTGGGCAACTGATATTGCATATGAACGAATGGAGGAAATTCGCAATTCCGTGGGTGACAAGCCAGAAACAAATTTCTAAGCAGATGCTTTGTCATATGTTTTTTTATTTGGTTGTTAAAATATATATATATATTTTACCAAATAAAATCAATCAAAAACGGCTTTCTTTTTATAAAAAACATATTTTTACACATCGAAGACATTTTGGGCAAACTAGTTATTTCTATTTATCAACTAATTTTTTATATTTTCATCCAGAGGTCAAAGACTTATGAACACAAAAAAAAACACAAATGGGTACATAACGGTATGTAATTACCGGAATCTGTATACCAGCTCCCTGCGTGCGTTGCTTTTCTGGATGACATGTTGGTTGTGTTTCTTTGTGCGTATATCAAGCCTTTGAAAACTGTTTAAATAAGAGAAATTAATTAAGTTGTCCACGCCCGCAAATGGGTTTGTGCCTCTTCTTTTTATGCAAAAGTGACTAGCACAAATACAAATGCAATATGCATTCTTTGCAATCGGTACCAAGTACTTGAGTACTTATCGTTATCGATACCCGGCCAGTATCTTCCAGCCCCAGCGCAAGTCGCATCGAGCGGTGCGCGTGTGATTTTTGGCGTAAATTAATGAGGATAACAATTTGTTCGCATGCATGCGTTTTAATTTATGAGTGCAATACGAATGTATATCAAAATTAATTTGTAGGTCGTAATTTGTATATAATCATTGCGATCTAGTGTGAGTGTGCGTGGGTGCGTAAACACGGGAATGGCTACTCGACGCAGAGAAGAAGCATAAAAGAGAATATTTTGTGTGCAAGTGGATGAAAACGAAATATTTTAAAGTTAATAGTGCGATACGAAATAAATCGTTAAAAGTGGTGTACATAAAATATTGCCAGGTGTGTTTAGGTAAAGCAATTGCATAGTTAATATACTATTATATTATTTATTAGTAATACGCGGCAAATGAGTAGCATCGCGGCAGTGAGTAGCATCGCGTCATTGCTGTACTAAAACTAAAAATTGCCGTATTCGTATTCCGCCATTTTGAAAGCTGCGAGTCGAAAGTGGAATTTGGACGCGTTGCTGGTAAAAAAATTGTTGAAAAATATATAAAAAGTATATAGAATTTATGAAAAATACTTGGAAAATGTGCAGAAAGTTAGCCGGCAAATGTTTGCCTATAAATTGTGCGTGTTGAAATGTGTTTAGCACGTGAATTTTGTGCAATTACAAAATCGCAAAAAAACGCGAATGCTGATGCGGCCGCCAACGTCGCCGCCGCCGCTGCCGCCACCACAAAGAAGAAAAATGAAAAGAAAAATAAATTGAAAATGAAAAACTAATGCGCTGTTGATGTAGCACAATTTAATAACAAAATTGTTATGTATCTATACGCTCTTGTGCGGGCTTTACATTATCTCTAAATCTCGTTAAATTTACAAAATGTAATGCTTCTTCTTGTTGTTTTCGAACAGCGTGTGTATGCTCATGTTTGTGTGTGTTTGTGCGTGCGCGATAAACGTGTACAAAAAATTTAAACGTGCAGAATTTCGTATGAATTTTTAAAGCCGATTCACATGCGCCTGTGTGTGTGTTTGTGTGCGTGCGTGTATATTTTTAGGTGTGCTGCTGAGTAAGGCAGTGTGTAAAAGGAAGCAAATGATAGCAATAATTATTATTGTTGTTGCCAATACGCAAAAAAAAAACATAAATGAAATTGTGCAATAATGTTATTGGACATATAGCGCGCGCGTACCAACACAGACACAATAGTAACGTACACACATATACACACACCAATCTACTCTTTGGCTACGTGAATGTGTGTGTTTTTTATATTCCCAGTGACAATATACACGCAAGGTTCACTGCGCAACGCCCCTGTGCCTGTTAAATACGCTGCTCGTCCCTCCCCCACACTGCTGCAACATACTGCCTGACGCTGCTGCTTCTGCTGTGTCTCATCGCTGTTATTTTGCCGCCGCCACAATTTCGTTCGAGTGAGCGAGAGGGCACTAACGAGTCAAAGCCGAGCCGACTGGCCTCCCCCAAGCCCCCGCTCCTCCCTCCAGTAAGCGAATGACATATTTCAACAGCACTTCTGTTGCTGTTCGTTGCGGCTGCGTTTGTTTGCTAAGCAAAGTGTTTTCGAGTCCTTTAAAGGGTGAAAGTACATCATTTTCGTGCATAAAAGTTTTTGCAAGTGTGTGTGTGAGCAAGACGAAAGCTCTGAAAACTCTTTAAACTGTTAAAGCTTGCTGCCCTCTCTCTTTCTCTCTCACTGAACGAATAAAAGTGCGCATTAAAGTCAGTTCTGTGTTGGTGTTCCCTTTTCATTTTTGCTTGTGTTTAAGTCCTATAAATAGCCGCCGCCTGCTCGCCCGCTTTATCGTGCACTCTTGCCCAACGCCTGCATATTGATTGAATAAAAAATAACTTGTGAACAGAATCGTCCGAGCTTGGTCTCATGATGGCAGGGAGTCTGGGTATCGATGCCAGTTCCGTTTGTTATGTGCATTGTACATTGTTTTTGTTTTGCAATTTATGCATACATACATAAATAAATAAATACAAATGCGCACACGGAAAAAAAGAGACTTTTAAAAACGTTGCCACTGTCGATGTCCATAAATATTTTACGCACACACAGATACAAAGGAAAAACCCATTGCTGATGTTCCCCCTCTAACCTAACCCTTGCAGGCCAATGAAATTGGCGCTTGTTTCTAGTTTTATTACAACACATTTTTACTTTTTGCTTGTCATGTTTTTCGCCTTTCCTATATTCTGGCGCCCCTGCTGTACCCATTACTGCAGAGACACACGCATACTACATGCAAACATTTCCACTTGTGTGTTTGCCTGTCTGCGCTGTGTAATCATATTTTTTTGCAGCCATCATTCCACACCCCCACACCATCAACCAATTTCTGTCTATTTCGCATATTTGCATTGTTATGGATTTTTTTTCCTTTGCTCTTTCTCTCTTTAACGATCTTGTTGTGTTTTTTGTGTTACTTTTTAGAGTGGGTTGGGCAAGTGGAACACACAAGACAAACTTGAATTAGCTTTGTTTTTTCTACATTTTTATTTTTTATGTTCAAGAAAATGCACTTTAAAAATTTTCCTTTGGCCCACACAACTAAACAACGCTAAACGTTTTTTGTGCGCTGTAGATATCTGCTATCAATATGCATGCACCAGCGCCCATTCCCCATCTCGTCTTCTCTATCTCTATTTCTATCTCTATACCCAAATGCATTATACACTTAACGTTTTCTTATCACTTTGTGTTTGTTGTTTTTACGTCTTGTTTGTTGCTATGCTGCCAACTAAATAAAAATAATGGAAAACAAGTGCACACCTGCGACAGGAATTTCACACTTTAAAAATCGAAAACAAAACCCAACTAAAATAGACGGCAGTCGTTTAAATTTTCGTTTCCCGTAAAGTTTAAATATAGTAGTAAATACAGTGAGAATTCTCTGAAAGTATAAACAAACGTTTACAAAATCCCTAAGTATTTCACATTTACTTAAATTTGTTTTAAATTTCGAATATAAATCATTTTATAGAATGCACAATCGTTACCATATGCAAATTGTAACGTTTTAATTTGCTAGCGACTACTGTAAATATAAATAAATACCCAAAAATCTCAGAGCAAAAAATGTTGGCTGCCCGCTGTTGATGCTGCCTTGCTGGCTGCTTTGTATAATCCATCTATCGATCTGTGGCCAATACACTGACGCGCTTTCAGTCTAAATAAAAACGTTCATATAAATCAACGCAATATACACCTCGATTGTTGTGCCAAATGTTTTTAGCGGCAGCAGCAGCCAGCTAGCCAGCTGGGAACGGCTAAAAGCGTACAAGCCAATATAAATTGTGAGTGACTTGCAATGCTTGCATTTTTTTTTTTATATTTGTATTGTTGTTTTAGATTTGCGTCATTCAATCGACACAAACATACACATACTACACACATAGATAACAATACAACAAAAAGATAAAAAAAACTTTACTGAAAGCTGTTGCCGGCTTTAATTATTAGAGAGGAAGCAGCAAAAGCGCGCCAAATGCGATGTCACAGAGTAACGAATCCGTTAATTTAAAGATACCAAACAAGTTTTAAGATGGAGGAAATGCTAGAAGCAAACGCGAGTACTTTAAATATTAATTAACAAAGAAAACTTTTCCTTTGGCAAGCGAGCAATCAAGTACAGTACGTCTTTATTGTGTTGGAATTGGCCGTAAATGTGTATTTAATGCAATGTTATCCAAAAAAAAAAAGTAGGCAACAAAATGCTGAACTGGAGCAAATATCGTTATTTAAGTTGAAAAGTAATTGAGAAGTGAAATAAATGTACCACACTTTATGTAAATGCGAGACACGAGTGCGCCCTGTAGTAATAATTTGTGCGTCTGTGTGTCGCACCGAAACTTCAGCCTTTTTTCGCCCCCTCCCCCCACCCCATTAACCTCACCCTCATATGACCCCCAACTCAAGCGGAAAGCACTCATAACTTTGTCATTTCTCTCTCTCTCTTTCTATCGCCCTCACTGTTTTTTTTTTGTTCTCTGTCTCTTTTGCTCTTTGACTGTCTGTGACTGTTGACTGTTGCAATGGCGTCATCAGCATCAGCGCTTTAAAAGTTTTTTGCCTGCCCCAAGACACATACACACACACACACACACACACACACAAATATGTCTGTTAAATTGAGTATGTATGTGTATGTTTGGAGTGTACAAATGCGCATGACTTGTAAAAACATACATATATGTATGTATGTATATGTATGTACAATTAAACGTGTTTTTACACACACACACACTCTCGCACAGAATGGTGAATTGACGGCTCAAGCCAATGCCTCGTTTTCGTTATTGTGGCATTAAGCCAACAAACAATTTAAGCCAACATGAGTTTTTCCTGCCTGAAAAACTTGTGGCAAAAAGAAAGAAGGAAAGAAAAAAAAAAACACACACACACATACATTAAAAATTGAACGTTTTTGTTGGCGCTGTTATCGTGCGTCGTCGTCGTCGCTTATTCGGTTGATAAACCGGTTTGTTGCTGTTCGGCTCTGTCGGCTTGGCTTGGGCTCTGATGGCTATTAAAAAAGTAGAAAAAAAAATATAACTCAAAAACAAAGATACAATACGCCATTCGCCAAACTTACAGGCGTGCCACTGTTTGTGTGTGTTCTTTACTTAGTTCAACTTTTGCTGCTGCTGTTAGACAGCCGGCGGCGTAGCTCGGTTTGGCTCGGCTCGGCTCAGGTAGCAGCCGCAGCAACAACAATATAACTTAACCAGTGAAATGTATCTGTTAGATACATTTAGTGTACACTCAAAAGCGGCGCTAGCTTGTGATTTATGTATATGTGATTTAATTTGTGTGCATATTGATAAATGTGTGTGTGTGTGTGTTTACATATACATATGTATGTATGTATAAACATCAACAGGTTATTTCTCTTGTTAACTTTTAGGTTGTGTGATGTTTTTTAGTTTGTAAACTTTCTCAATAAAATCGTGCAAGCTAGAAGCAGCAGCAAACTGCGTGGGCGCATGAACACGTTGCTGCATCCTGGGGCACTAACTAAAGTTGCTGCCTGTTTTTCTTCTTTTGCAGTTGCAAAACTGGTTTTTGGCGCGCGCTTTCAAAAATATATGCGACAACCATCGCTGGCTTCCTTTCACTATGTATGTATGTATGTATGTAAACGCTTGAAATCGTTTCGATGACGCTGCTTGCTGATACAAATGATACAAATGAAAAGTTCGACTTCTTAATCAGCCCATAACCACACACAAAGCATAATCACAAATGCGTGTCTTAACGAAAATTGTTTTAACGAAAAATAAACAAAGCATTGTGTGCTGGGTGAACGTTCGCTTTTAGGTTGCGGACCATAAATATATTTATAAATACTATAAACTATACTATAAATGTACATGTCATAATTGCGTTGCTAAAATTTGTTCACTCAGCTATTGGCTGTGTTGGCATTATCTCGAGCATCTGTGCAGTTCTATTTTCTGTCTTTTGTGTGTGCTTGACATTGCTATTAATATGATTGTGGCTATGGCTATGGTTGTAGTTGTAGTAGTAGCAGCTATAAACAGGTTCTGTACTGTTTTAGTTTTGTGTTGAATCGCGTCGAAACGCTTTAAGCGTGACACACAACTGATGTGGCTACTATTTGTCTGTATTTCATGTTGTTGCGACAGACAAAAGTGTTGTAATATATACTCGTAGCTTTTCATTTGTTCGCTTATCAATCGCTGTGAGCGTGTTTTTTCTTTTTTAATAATCGATTCAAGCACGAATTCATATTATAATCGTGACAATTCCAATAAAATTCTTAATATAAAGTATTTAAATGCTCAAGTAAGACTTTATTGCATTCAATGGCGACCTTGCACATTTTGCATTGTTTATTTAAATAACAACAATTTTTGAACGTAGACGAAAAAGGAGAAAAAACCCGGTTAACGTGTCTTCTTATCTCATGCATAGTACAACGACGCTGTTCTGTTTTCTTGCGCTTTGATAAGATACGTTAATCCAAAAAGAAAAACGAACAAACACATTAGAGCAATACCTGGTCATAAAAATGATGTTGTTGCTGCTTAAGCTTGTTACTGTATCTTTTAGTCCGTCTAATGAAAAAAGCAAACGATGTTGATAAGCACATGCGAACGCAGGGACGCACAACGGTATGAGAGGGGAATGCCATGCCATGTACATATATCATGATGTGTGCGTTTGTTAATATGACGATAGCAGCTGCTCAACAGCAACAATCACAACAACAAGCGGTGTTTTTTGTTATATATATTTACTTTCTGATAGCGACAGCCGCAACTAAACACATTCACACGTAACACATAACTATATATATATATATATGTGTAGAGGAGATATATTGACCGATCCAGTCGAAGCAGGCAGGCGTTAAATTTCTATGTTCTTACAACACCAACACACACCGTACCCCGCCTTGAGCCAGCTGTGGGCACTCAGTGACTGTGATTGTTGTTTGTATAGCAAGAGCGAGAACGCATTGCAATCAAATAGTATATCTTTATCGCTGACGATTGCGAAATCCAAACGAAAACTTGTCATCGGCGAATATTTTGCTGACAGTGGTGCGATTTGTTGGCGTTGCTGTTTTCAGTTGTTGTTCTTGTGTGTCGATTGTACTTTGACATCAGATTTCATGTTATTCCATATAATTAGCAAGTTGACTGTTTTATTAATAAGCACTCTCTTTTGTTTGTTTTTGTTTTTTCTTGTGCCATTCCAGGATTCTCGATTTCAATATGAAGCGCCAAAAATGATTGCAATGTTTGCATCGTCGTCTTGAATAGGTTTTGTTTCCGTTGATTGAAATTAAAGCAACTGTAACACGCTGCACAAAACAAAAAACAATACACAACAAATAAGAAGTGGACGTTGAAAGCTATTATATTTATCTACAAATAACTAGCAACAACACGTAAAATATACAAAAACAACACAACAGATAAAATATGGATAAAAATCTTATGATGCCGAAGCGTTCGCGCATTGATGTTAAGGGCAGCTTTGCCAATGGTCCGCTGCAGGCGAGACCGTTGGTTGCGTTGCTGGATGGACGCGACTGTTCCATTGAGATGCCCATACTAAAAGATGTGGCTACAGTGGCCTTTTGCGATGCACAGAGCACATCCGAAATACACGAGAAGGTAATGCACTCAAATCCCACAAACTGATTGAGTTTTCTAAATCAAATAATTACTCTCTATGAAACAGGTGCTAAATGAAGCGGTTGGCGCTTTGATGTGGCACACTATCATCTTGACCAAGGAGGACTTGGAGAAGTTTAAAGCTTTACGCATCATTGTACGCATTGGCAGCGGCACAGATAACATTGATGTTAAAGCTGCGGGCGAATTGGGCATCGCTGTTTGCAATGTGCCTGGTTACGGTGTTGAGGAGGTGGCAGACACAACAATGTGCTTGATATTGAACCTTTATCGGCGCACATATTGGCTGGCGAATATGGTGCGTGAGGGCAAAAAGTTTACGGGCCCCGAGCAAGTGAGAGAAGCGGCGCATGTAAGTGAAAAAAATGGCCAAATTCGAATCAATAAATCTATATACTAAATATATGAATTCCTTTTTAAGGGTTGTGCACGCATTCGTGGCGATACCTTAGGATTAGTTGGATTGGGTCGCATTGGCAGCGCTGTGGCGTTGAGGGCAAAAGCATTTGGCTTCAATGTTATATTCTACGATCCCTATCTACCCGATGGTATTGACAAATCTCTCGGCCTCACACGCGTCTATACGCTGCAGGATCTGCTATTTCAGTCCGACTGCGTCTCACTGCATTGTACGCTCAACGAGCATAATCATCATTTAATCAATGAATTCACAATTAAACAGGTATTTATATCTACTACAAATAATTGTTAAATTAATTTGTTAAACACGTGTTTCGTTTTTTTAGATGCGACCTGGAGCATTTCTGGTGAACACCGCCCGCGGCGGTCTGGTCGATGACGAGACTTTGGCGCTGGCACTGAAACAGGGTCGGATAAGAGCAGCCGCATTGGACGTTCACGAGAACGAACCTTACAATGTATTTCAAGTAAGAGATTGTTGTAAAACGAACCATTTTACGCAATCTGTGACGATGCCGCGACTACGCTTGATAAGTTTCATGCTTAACGAATTGTTTGTTCTTGATTGCAGGGCGCCCTGAAAGACGCACCAAATCTGATTTGCACACCACACGCCGCCTTCTTTAGCGATGCATCCGCAACGGAGCTGCGCGAAATGGCAGCAACCGAAATACGACGAGCGATCGTCGGCAATATTCCAGAAGTGCTGAGGAATTGCGTTAACAAGGAGTACTTCATGCGCACGCCGCCAACAACTGCGGCCGGTGGCGTTGCGGCGGCTGTTTATCCCGAAGGTAAACTACAAATGATATCAAATCAAGAAAAGTAGTGCGAGGCTGATACAGAAGCAGATGCCAGGGAGAGAGCGTTACAAACAACATAACAAAAATAAAACAGAAACAGTAACAGTAACAGAAACAGAAATCAGAGATCGTTTAAACACAATCATAAACATCATCCACACAAGTACACACACACACACACACACACACATACACATATATGCAGCAAACGTCTACCATATACATACATACTTCTATAATTCTTCTTATTCATTTCAAAGCACACATACACATATAAACACACATATATATATAAAGATGAAAAATTCGAGTATAGCGTATAATCAAGATTTGATGAACGCGTGCTATAAACGTTGATACATAAGTTAAACAGTTTAAGCTATATAAATATATATATGTATATATATATTTACATTTATATATATGTGTGTGTATGTATATATATATAAATTCATAAAAATATATATAAATATATAGATATGTATTTAGTGGCGGCTTGAGCCGCATTACGAGCATAAAGAAAATGGATGTTATTGAGGAGGTTTAGAGCGCGACCGATGTTGGGTATTAGATTCTTATAAAATTTACATTTATACAAATCCCTAAATAAAAGCTGCAAATGCTAAGCAAATTAACGTTTTTCGTACTAACAACTCAAAGATACATTATTGTAGTTTGTTTCGCTTAGCTTAGGCACAGTTGGGTCTTAAAAAAAACAGCTACAGGGTCTATATACATATTATATAGTTGCTTGTGGTTTTGTTACCCCGTTTTGTTTTATGATTGTTCTTTTTTTTTTTTACGATTCCCAAAACGCTTAGAGCGTTTCGGTTGTAGATTCCATGAGGACTAGGGAGAGCACAAACTTATTTATTCCAATCTTCTGGCCAAGACTTCCAAAAAGTTTTCAGCGTTTGTAGCTAGCTTTAAACCTGTAGAATGTACAGATATGTATGTATGTATATATATATATCGATATATATGTATGTTTATATATGTACACATAATTCATTGATTCATTTAGAGCAAAAGGTGAAAGTAAACAATATGATGGATTGTTGTGAAATCTTTTTGAAGACCATCCAACTTCTCTCACATTAAATTCTTAATCTATCTAACGACTTAACACACAAACAATGTATGAGATTCTGTTCCAAGCACACACACGCACATATATCAACATATATACCGTATTATGCTTTATAACATAACTACTACTAACCATGCGAAAAGTTAATACATCAGTAGTAGTAGAATTAGTTTCCAAAGCCTACCAACTTGAAGTTAAGAAGCAAGCAAAGCGTTTTATTTTTAAGAATCGATCGCAAAATCGCCATAAATTACTGACTTTCTTTCATACATATATACTATAAATGCAACACAAACTTTTAATTGCAATGAAAGAGAATTACAAATAAAACTTTGTTAAACAAAAACAAAAAACAAATTATGCGATTTTCCATAATTATATTATTTTGCTCAATACACTTGCTCTATTATATACAGTATAATGATCTCATCATCCGTGTTTATTTTCGCCTTGCGTTATTATCTTTCTAAATGCTAAAGAAGTATTTATTTAAATACAACGTACACAACTATATACAACAAAAAGAACAACAACAACACGGCGCGTCAAACGTTAACCACATCTATAAATATTATAATAATAATAAAACAAACCGAAACAAACATAATAAAGAAGAAACGAGAGAAAATTAAAAGTAATTTTTAATACATAGTCTATGTACATTTAAAATACAAAACAGAAATAATATTAAAAGAAAACAAAAAGAAAACAAACAAAAATATTACGATTAAAAACTTAGATTTACATTATTGAGGAGAGAAGATAAGAAAGAAAAAGGTAAAAAAAACAGCACATTATGATCAACCGAGCAGTTCTCGGTACATTTAAGAATTGTTAGCGTATAAAATGTAATAATAATATATTTCCAAAAAAACAAAAACAAAAAATATGAAACGGCGCAAAGTATAATTTTGTAAAATTTTCGCAATTTATGTTTACAGTTAAACAATTCATGCAATTGCCGCCAAGTTTTTTTTTATTAGTTTTCGCTCAAGACCAATAACAGCAATACTTAAAAAGCATATTCCTTAAACCTAAAAAACAAAGTTCTACATTTTTTTTAAGAGTTTTTTTTTTTTTCATTAATTATTGTTTGTTTTTTGTTTTCAAGCAGACAAAATTTGTTAAATTTCAAGCACAAAGCATAAACACACAAAAAAAAGAAACATAAACACGAACATGCAACACTCTCACTCTTCACAAGCCCCCCCCCCCCCCCCCTTGCATTACCAACTGAATCATTAAGCCAACATACATACTACATCTATAAACAAGATCCTACGAGTATATAGCAAACTGCAACAACAAAAAAAAATGAGCAAAATAAAAGTTATATTAAACAAATAAAAAAAAGCAAAAAAATATATAAAAGAAGGAAATCAATAAGCATAAGCGTAAAAAGTAAAGAGACAAAAGAATAAAATACTGTTATTTTGTAATGTATAAAAATATTTTTAATAACTGTGAAAGCTAAATAAAATTAAAAAACAAACAAACAATTGATATAAACAAAGCAAGTTAATTTCGAAACCTTTCCAGAAAGCAAAATGAAAAAAAAGATATAAAAAAAAACCAAACAAAAATAACAAATAAAAAACAAAATCTTTAATGAACCAATTATTGTTGCTTTTGTGTGGCGCATTATTGCGAAATTTGTTGAACCAATAATTTTTATTTATTTTCAATTTTCGAATATTTTTTTTTTTTGTAAATTGTATTTTTGGGATGATGGCATCATTGAGTGCAGAGCAGAGCAAGCGTAATGTACATAAATGAAACAAATTGATTTATAATTAGATTGAAGAGTTTCGATCAAGTCAGTAATTTATGTTCGTCGGCCAGCGGAATCGATATAGCCTATATGTATTTTAGCTCTAAGGAAAGCAAACATCATTTATTCGTCAAAAACACACTTACCAACATTCGGAGAGGTTAGTTTATAAAGGCGCCTGTTCTGAACTCATCGCACCATAAGATCTTCTTCCTATTCGCCACTTAGCCACTTCTTAGACCACACGCAGCCACCACCAATCGAAAACAACTCTAAATATATATATATATATAAATAACTATATATATGTATATCTAAAAAAAAGAAACAAACACCAAAAACTACCTCCAAAAAAAAAAAAAAAATCAAGTTACAACAGCAACATATATATGTATATATAACTTAACCTATAAACAAAAATACCAATACAAAAAATCGAAATACAAAATACAGGATTAAATGGCGGCTATTATACAGGCGCACTGCATCATCGGGCACACAGCACCACACCGCATGATGGTCCACACAGTACAACAAATCTGGGCAGCAGCACCAGCTCTGCCCTCGTACAGCCACCGCCCGCCGGCAGCAACACTGTGGCAGCAGCTGCTGCGGCTGTGGCCGCCGCTGCGGCAGCGGCAGCTGCTCTCCTGCCGTCACCGGTTCCGCCAAACGCAGCAGTGCCAACGGTGCCACATTTGTCGCCCCAAATTGGTGGATTGCCGCTCGGAATTGTGAGTAGCCAATCGGTAGGTACTAAGTACTACAAAAACATGCCAAACCACTGTTCAGTGTTCAGTGTTCAGTGTTCAGTGTTCTTGTGTTCTTCTGTTTTCTGTGTGTGCGCAATGTGTGTCCAAGTTCTAAGTTTGTGGCCAGTACACTTGTGCTCTGTGGTAATCAAAAGCTATTTTTCTATGTGTGTGTGTATATGTGTGTGGTCTAGCTTGTTACTTGTTGTTGTTGTTATTTCTTGTTGTTGATGTTGTTATTACATATACATATATATATAAAAAGTATACATATACACATATATTGGTCATTCATTACTTAGTTGTTGTTTGCTCAGGCTAGGGTTTACTAACAGTTATATACTTTATACATACTATATATATGCTATCCTATACATACAATATCCATACACTACATACATACATATATGTGTGTGCAAAGAAATCAAATCAAAAATTAATTAAACAAACATTCACGAATGTTATCTTGCTTTTAGCACCTGAGTGCGCCCGACCCTAATAACCATCTGACATCGAGCGTTAATTCTGAAGTGAAGGTCGAGTCAACGGAGACGCCGTAGGCTGCTGCATCATTGCTGGAGGCAAACAAAACAAAACTGGTGTGACAACGGGCAGCTATATTGTGGAACTTCATGCAGACGTTACGCAAGGCAGGCAGGCAGACAGGCGAGGGAGTAACAGACAGAGAAAGAGAGAGTTTTATAACGAAGTCGGATCAAACTACTACCTACTACAACTACAACTATAATATAATGGATAACAATGTTTTGTGCTGCTGCTGTGCATTTTGGCTTAGCCGTCGCCGTCGCTGTCGCCGTTGGGGACAACCGTGATCTAACCATTCACATTATCAATCTGTTTCTCTGTATCTGTATCTGTTATATCTGTCCGGCTGCTGTATGCCAGATCCAAGCGCACCTGCGCCCAGCCTTTGATTTGAATTTTTCCAAGTTTCTAAGTTATAATCTAAAATACGATACATATTTGCATTACCAATCCTCCTTCCCCTCCCCCCAAACACACACACACAAAACAACTAATAATCCCAAAAGAGAAAAAAACACACATACACACACAACACGCCTCAAAATTAACTACGTATGTATTTAGAATATATAATTTGTAACTATTTAGAATTTTACAGTTACAATTTAAGACTTTTATTTGTATTGCAGCAAATTGTAAGAGAAAATATGTTACCTACATATAAGAGCAAAAACAAAATGTTGGAAAATTTTAACTAAAAAAAAAAAGCAACTAGAAAAAAACAAAATTTATGGCATACAAAAGCAACACACAAGAGAGATGTTTAGTGCTTAAGATACGTTTAAAGTACATAATAAAAAAAAAAAACAAACGCAGTGTAAACATATGTATTTTTAATATGCGTATGAACTTAGTTTTCAGAGACTTGGTGGGCTATTCTATGATTAATAGAGTTTCGAATCGATCTTCCCATTTTTAGCCGAGGAAAAGTTGATTTTGCCGAAAAATTGGATCAAATAATTAAGTTTTTTTGCAGTTATATAAATTGAAAATACAATTTACAACAGAATGTAAACATTTATTTAAATCAATTATACACAGATTTTTTTTATTATTTTTTTTTGTTGGGTGGTATACTATTTTTAAATGCTACGTATAACTCCAGTTCTAAATTAGCACAAACTACTCAGCGTCAAAAACAAGTTTGCTTGTTTTTGTAATACAATTAATATTTTTTTCTTTACTTTTCTTTTAACCATACAGATAAAATGTTTAGTTATCGTTAATAAAGTATTTGTAGGTCGTTTTTTGTTATATTCATTTGTATTGTAAAATTCCTCAATATAATATGCAACATTTAACACACGGTAATCATTCTTGATTCAATTTTAAAGGTCCATCACGATTTCACCTAATTTTAAACGGTACGAGCTAAAAATTTCAGAGTTTTTCTACGGAATGAACAACATTTACATTACATGGATTTAGTTGAAGATAAAGTACTGTTGCTGCGGAAAACGAGCACATTCACATTTAGATATTGTTTATACAATTTAGTTATTTAAGGTATTTTTACTTTTTTGTTGTTGTGCTTAATACTAGGCCTTACTAGGCCCGCCACGAAACCATATACATGCTGGTCCAAAAAAAAAAACTTTTCTAATTTTATTTGTTTGTGTTTGATGTCTCAAGATTTTAAAATAATTCCGTTTGATATATAGTATAATTGTTATCGCATTCACAGCATCCCAAGCCAAGTGTACACCCATACGAGTGTACAATGTGCGTGTCTATTCTTCAATAGTATATTTTTTCTATATTCTTTTGTTGGGTTTTTAAAACCAGGAATATGTTTGAATGTCTTTTTTTTTTTGCACACATTGATATATGTATATTTATGTGTAGCATTATATAAACACGTTCTATCAAAAGCATCAAGTACTCGCAATACTTATCATATGTCAACGCCCATTAAATTTGGACAGGCGTGATGTCACTAAATAACGAAAATAAAATCAACAACAAAATTTTATAGAAACATGGTCCACTCTCAACTTAAAAGAAACGCGTAAGACGCGGCCTCATAAAGCGAAAGACGCCATAGCAACCAAGACCGATTAGGCCGTACTTAAATGTATTCTTGCACACACGCTGTCCCAGGCTGGCTGGTGGTATCTCCAGTATGGCTGGTATCTTCTCCGGATCAACGTGTCCCCACATTTTGGCAATGCCCTTGGCATGCCCAATACCCACAACACCCACAACGCGCACGGGACGCACCTGATTGGCACCGGGCGCTGCCTGAGGCAGTGCAGCCAGCTGCAGTGAGTGACACAAATAAAGATCACGTTCGCGCACAAATACATCGGAGAATTCGGGAAACTCGCCAGCCATTTCCTGCATTAGTTTCTCGAGCAAATCGTGCTGTTTACATTTCTCTACCTCCTCGCTGCTAATGCTGTCTGTGAATGTGAGACGCCACACGAGCTTCATTGTTTGCCACAAGGACAAGGCGCGCAGTGCACGATAAAGTGTGATGCGTATGGGTCGATCGCCCAAATGAAGAATGCAGCCAGGCAGCTTTTTGATTTCCTCGAAAGCTCGACGAAATTCACCTCCCGGTGCCATGCCCAAATCCTTGGCAATTTGTGCGCTCATCTGTAGCAGCATAATAAAGAAGATGCCATTGATATAGCCATGCGTCTGAAGAATTCCACGTATCTAATAAAGGCATGAAAACTATTAATTAGTATTTGGTCTATGTCTGCAAAGATGTTAAGAGTTTACCTTGGGTATGTTTATATTCTTGGCCTCCTCCAACAGTGTGCTCTCATCGAGCTTTAGTATGTGTACACGCGATGGACATAGCTCAACCATGACCACATCTGGACGGACATTGCGAATGACCTGGGGGATACAGATACCGATATAAGCTTGAGTTTTTATCTACTTTGTATTCTTTACTTACATAAGAGACATCATCCTGTGACTCCTCGCTAAAGTGTGCCGTTCCCACAAGGTAGACCTTGCTGCCAAACGGTGTATTCAATAGCATAACAGTTGAGGGTAAATTTTGATCAAATTCCTCTAAAGAATCGAAGATGACAATATCGCGCTTAGTCTGCGGTTGTTCGCTGCTGATTGTTGCTGGCTCAGCTATCTGGAGTCGCCTTTCGCTGCAACCATCTGCTGCAGCAGATGCTTCAGCTATTGATATGTCCAACTTTTGTTTGCTGGACTGCAGCAGAGATTCAGCTTTGTGACGTCGCTTATCGGTCGAACTGTCCGCCACTTTGTTGGGCGACTTTTTTAGTATGCTTTTCACCTTTTCGACTGTTTCTTCGGGATCTTCGGTTGATAGGCGCTCAATGAGTACCACCTCCTTCTCTAGATCCTCCTCCTTGATGGAATTATCATTGATCTCAATAATTGACAGGTTGGGATTATCGCTTTTGAATATTGTCTTGTTGGCCAGCTGAGACTTTGGATCGACTTCCTCCTGCGATGTATTCGTATCGGTGCTCTCGGATTGTATTAACAGCATGCTGGCATTCATTGCTGCTGAATTATTGGAAGCATAGTTATTAAAGGCAGATGTTTCAGTATCATTGCCATTTCTATTCCCGTTAACATTGCCGTTAAGTGAACCAAATTCATCGGCATTTAACATTTTGTGTGCGTAATTTGTGTGTCCTGAGCTTTGATTAAATTCCCCATTGAGACTTTCTGTGAACACAACGAACGATTGTTAGAAAAATATATTAAGTATATATTAATAGAAAATCTTGTATAAACAAAAACAAAGAAATCAATTAGAATTGCTGTATCTTTTGCTCATATAAAGCTTTCAGCTCTTTGAGATATGCTCCTATATCCTCCTGGTTTTTGACGCAATTATTTATAAGCTGTTCCAACAATTCAAAGCATCTTTGCTTCAACACCAGCGAACTGGATTGTTGTCTTTCATTGATTTCCGCCTCCTTAGCTTTATATTTGTTCACAAGCTTCGAATGCCACTTGGGCAGCTTTTTGTTAAGTACTTCCTCAATTTCGAGCTGAAATGCCGCACAAGCTTCGACGCGCAACTTGCGGATTCTTTCAGCCAATTCATTATCATAATGCGCGCAATGTTCCATAAACTCGGCATCTTCTGCAAACGGCTTAAATACTTGAACTAAAAACTGCTTCGGGAATTCAGACATTGTTTGACTGTTGAGCGCCTCTTGTGCGGCATTCAAGAATTGAGCTTTAATGTTTTGTTTGAAACAAATTCTTTGCTGGATTTTATGCTGGTTTCGATTCTTCGGACATTCCTCTTCAGTATTAGCAATTTCATTTTGCAGCTCGGCCAGTTCAAGTTTGAGATGTTCCAACTCTTGCCTAAGATTTGTCTGCTCCCGTCGTAGATCATTATTTTTAAGCTGAGCTAATGACTCGTTATCAATTGTGTCATGATTTTGGCCATAAGTTGGCGAATTGTCTGTATCATAACCTGTTTTATTTGTGCTGTGACAGCTCATGTTCCAACGAATTACTAAACTAAACTCAACTCATGCGAATATAGTTTCAAAGCCGACTCAACCAAGAACAACAAGTGCTGGAAATTCAAATTTTAACCTAACTTACCATTGCACGATTTGTAGTTTGTCGTGGACAGCTGATGATCGAGGGCACTGTCATAGAAGGTGCTGTCGCCAATGAAGGATTTGCTTTTTGGATCCGGCGTACCCATTGTCGAGTCACTTGATGTTGATGCTGATAGATCCATATTGTGCACAATCGGTGGATGTGTAGGTGTGTTTATACAGTTTAATATTTATATGTGTGCGTGTGTGTGTGTGTGTGTTTCGGTGTAGCTGAAGATGAGCCAAGTGTGCTTATTTGTGTGCACAGCTGTTGGCTTGGAAGAATTGGTTACGGGTTGAAATTCGGTTTCAGTTTATTCTGTGCGTCTGCCTTCATCCACGTATGTATATATCTATGATTGTGTGTGTGTGTGTACGCTTGTTTGTATATATATATGTATAAGTATATATTTATTGGAGTCTCCGTTGGCCTGACATCAGTTTGTTTTGAGTACCGTAGCCGGAGAATAACTGAAAGATAAGTAAACAAGTGGATGAGCGAGAGAGAGCTAAGATGAGAACCGCAAATTATTTAACTTTAGTTTACCTCCAATCACAAACTTAAAATTTAAGATATACTGCGTACTTTGTACGGCATGCTGCTGATTTTTAACACATAGCCTAGTAATATATTATAAAATCGTAGAAGGAATGTTAATCGAAAATCTTTACTGACGTTTGAGATGTCCCAGCAGGTTGCTGATACTTAAGGTTCGTTTTGTTAGTATCTTAAATGTATTTTTAGCTGATTTTTTTCTGTGCGTCAGCGCCAGCAGTCGGATAGCATTGCAAGCAAATAAAAAGGAAAAAAATATATAATCTATGTTATTTATGGAGCAGTTGAAAATGTACTTCGCAATTACAGAGCTTTGCTTAACTAAGTCTGTGGCCATTTCACTTTCTCCCCAGCTAGCCCAGCTACGACAATGCTCCAATGGTGTGGGTCACGCCACCGAGTGCGATAGCCCTAATGATATGTCGTGTGAAAATGGTTTGATAAAATCTACGGAGCTGTACTACATAGACTGGAGGCGACAGCCAGATGCCTACTTCATGAGCTAGTCCGTAGAATTGCAGGGTAGTTAATGTCTGCTTACATACAAAGCGTATATATGTATGTGTGTGCATGTTTGCATGAATGTACTTAGATCATGAACATACCTGATTATCTTAAATTGACGTTGCTGCACTCACACACACATATAATTGACGTTGAATTTGAGCATCTGTGGTTATACTGCATTTGCATATGCTAATTTGTTTAACGAAAAAACCAAAAAACTAAAGAATGAAATTGTGATTGTGGCAAACTGAGCGAGGGCCCGTGTGACCGCGACCAGGTTGTTACAAAAATACCAAAGATACTTTAACGTTCTCCAAAATACCATAAGTATTTTTGTATTTCATAGATACTTTTGTATTTTTCAGGTACTTTTGAATATTGTAAATTATTTATGTTTTATGTTATGTTTTGTTACCGAAAATATATCTGCTTTCGAGAGGTGGGAGTGGGACGGTGAGCGTGGGTGGGACGAAAACCTTTTTAATTGCAACCTCAACCTCAATTTTGAATTTTAAATCTAACTAAAAACCTGGCGGTCACCCTTGCAGGGTCTGCATCTTGCTCGTGTTGAGTAGTGCTGCCAAACATGGCAAAATAGATTGGACACACTGTGCTTGTGCATGAAGAGTTTGGCATGCATGATGTGGTGGTCTGACATACTCGTTTAATATTTCACTTTAACCCAATATGACAACACTGTATAAAAACAGCTGTTGTTTTCAACGCGCTTGGTAAAAGTATTGCTGTTGAAATAGTTTGATTTGAAGAAAAACACTCTTAAATCATGGCCGATGATGCAGAAGAACCAAACAAGGTAAAGATAAACTTATATTATTTATGATCTTATTTCAATAATTTTTCCCTCTTAAATACGTGCAGAGCTTTTTTATATTTGGTCGCGATATTTCCAAGATTCCATGCTTTCGTAACAGTTTTCTCTATGGCATCAGCGGTGGAATCGGCGTCGGTGTTTTGACGTTCCTGGGCACCTCCCGCCCACATCTCTCCACAAATGTTGGCTTTGGTTCATTTTTCTGTGGTACAATTGTCTATTGGATGTCCTGCAGGTAGGTTCTATTTTGGTTTTATGTGCATAACATATGAGATTTTTCGGTGTTTGCAAATGTTCAGGTATCAATGGTCAACGCGACGTTTTGAGCAACAAAAATTGCAGGAGGCAATGCGTCGTCAGGCGATGTATGAAGGCACCAACGTTGAGCGCGACTTGGATATAAAGTCAGCGTAGCAATAAATAATAAAATAAACTGTGAGATACATTAAGGAAAATTTGATAAATAATCAGCATACAAATGTACAATGTTGTTATATAAATGTTTTAGATGTAATACTTGTTTATGCAAAATGTATTTAAGCTCAATATTATGAACTGCATGTGTGTTTATCTCTGATTCCAGCGAGTGACAGGGTCGATAACATAGCTGATCTTTTATATGGCTAATTACTTTTAAACGAGAGCTACCTTGGCTACCTGATAAGCTTACATATATGTGAGTACAACTCTCACTGTTTTCATGCTAGGCAATATAATTGAACGACCTGTGTACTAAACGTATGTGTACGATCCTGCTGTGTGGCGTCGTTCAAGACTCGCCTCGCTTTATCGTCAGAACGATTTCGTTACTTGCTCGAGTCGGTCGTGTTCTTCGAGAGTAGCAACTGTCTGTGCTACCAAGTGATAGTAAACATACATACTATACACAGATTATAATTGATACATGCAGATTTTAAAATAGCAACAGCATTTTTTGCAAAGCATACATAAAGTTTACTATGTCAAAGACTATAGCATCGACGTCGGTTCTTGTGTTTTTTGTTAATGGAAAAAAGGTAAACTGGTTTGTGTTTTGTTCTAAAAATTTTCAAAGCTGTTTTCCAGTAGACTTAATGCAAACAAAACAAACACTTATTGATGTTATATTAACGAATTAACATTACTTGTTATTGCTTAATTCTCGTCAATTTCCTCCAATCAACGAAGCTTCCCATTCAACTGATTCAAACGAATGTCTGATAACAATTGAGCAAGAATGTTGAGTGCCAACGGCACGGCATATCCAAATATGTTTGTTTAAAATTTGACTTTTCTAAAATAAAACTTAATTGTGAATTATGAGTGGATTTAATAACCTACAAAAGTACTTACGCGTCTCATTACTCCACGTGCAGTTTTGGGCACTTAATTATAGTAGACAGCTTGAGATTATTTGTTCAACAGTTAAAAAAAAAAACAGACTAGCAATAATATTAAATGCTTTACTGCATCTGCATCCAATTTTCTTATCTGTATACATTTACTAATGTCGTAAATAGATTTTACGTACTTTACACATACATATGTATGTACATACATATATATACGCTTAGAATGTTATTAATATTCTGTAAGCATGCTTAAAAAAAAATTTGCAATCAACTGGGTTGAGTTGTTTTTCTCGTCAATAACCTGATAACAACAGATAGAAGGTTACAAGTGGCGAGGGTTGAATAAATTTACACTTTTGACCCACACAAATTGGACGTAATTGAAAGTGATAAAAAATATAATGCCCTGAAATTTGATTTACATATTTATTATTCGAAAGATTTCAATAAAATGTAAACTGATACTATGTTTTCTTTAATTAGGATTTTTTAAGAAACTAACTAAGAAACATTTAAGATTTTATGTAAATAAGAAGTTATCCACAAAGTCTGCAATGTTGTTAAGTTAGAATCTGTTGTTATATGATGTGTCTAGAAAGCATTTTTAATCTGATGGATCATATAGATATAATAGATAACATGAAGATGACGCTTTTTAAGATAACTTCTAACCTGCGTAGTTGATATTAGCTACCTTATTGGTATATATTCGATTTATGATTTAAGCATTCATTCATTTTGCAAGATTTCTTTTTGAAGTAATTCAACTTGATAAAGATTAGCCAAAAGTATTATAAATGTAGCATTTTCAAAACATTTTTAATTAATATTGATGCATTTGTTTTGTTTAACAGGTAACCGATTCGAATCCCGATCCCGAATGCACACTACTTACCTATTTGCGTGAAAAGCTGCGATTATGTGGCACCAAGCTTGGCTGCGGCGAGGGAGGATGTGGAGCATGCACCGTGATGATATCGCGCCTGGATCGACGCAGCAACAAGATTAACCACTTGGCTGTTAATGCGTGTTTGACACCCGTTTGTTCGATGCACGGATGTGCAGTGACCACTGTGGAAGGCATTGGGAGCACCCGGACACGCCTGCATCCGGCACAAGAACGTTTGGCAAAGGCGCATGGATCGCAATGTGGCTTCTGTACGCCCGGCATAGTTATGTCCATGTATGCGCTGTTGCGCAATTCGTCACAGCCATCTATGCGGGATTTGGAGGTGGCATTCCAGGGTAATTTGTGCCGCTGCACAGGTTATCGTCCGATCCTTGAGGGTTACAAGACGTTTACGAAGGAGTTTGCCTGCGGCATGGGCGACAAGTGCTGTCGGGTTAATGGCAATGCCAATGGCTGTGGCGATGGAGCTGAATCCCAAACCGATGACACGCTCTTCGAGCGCAGCGAATTCCAGCCCTTTGATGACAGTCAGGAACCAATCTTTCCACCGGAACTGCAGCTGACAGCGGTATATGATGAGGAGAGCCTTATCTTTCGCTCGGATCGCGTGGCCTGGCATCGACCAACCAGTCTGGAGGAGCTGTTGCAGCTGAAAGCTGATCATCCAGCCGCCAAGTTGATTGTGGGCAACACCGAGGTTGGTGTGGAGGTCAAGTTCAAGCACTTTCTCTATCCGGTGCTCATCAATCCCGTCAAAGTGCCAGAGCTGTTGGAGGTGCACGAGTCCGAGGAGAGCATTTACTTTGGTGCCGCCGTTAGCTTGATGGACATCGATGCCTATCTGCGCAAGCGGATCGAGGAGCTGCCCGAGACACAAACACGCTTCTTCCAGTGCGCCGTGGACATGCTGCACTACTTTGCCGGCAAGCAGATTCGAAATGTGGCTTGCCTTGGTGGAAATATCATGACGGGCAGCCCAATCTCTGATATGAATCCTGTTCTGACAGCGGCCGGTGCTCGCTTGGAGTTGGCCAGTCTCACCGAGGGCAGGCGTTCGGTCAACATGGGCGATGGGTTCTTCACCGGCTATCGACGCAATGTTATCCAGCCACATGAGGTGCTCCTAGGCATACACTTCCAGAAGACGACGCGGGATCAGCATGTTGTGGCCTTCAAGCAGGCACGTCGCCGGGACGATGACATTGCAATTGTGAATGCCGCTGTTAATGTCCATTTTAAGCCCAGCACCAATGTGGTGCAGTGCATCCACATGGCTTTCGGTGGCATGGCACCCACAACAGTTCTGGCACCGCGCACTTCGGAGGCAATCATTGGACGCTCGTGGAACCAGGAGCTGGTTGAGCATGTGTCGGAGCTTCTGTGCGCTGAATTGCCGCTGGATGCCTCTGCACCGGGTGGCATGATTGCCTATCGACGTGCCCTGGTCGTCAGTTTGTTCTTCAAATCCTACCTGGCCATCAGTCGGAAACTCTGCGACGCTGGCATCATTCCACCAGATGCTGTGCCCGCCGAGGATCTCAGTGGTGCCGATACCTTCCATACACCCGCTTTGCGCAGTGCTCAGCTGTTCGAGCGTGTGTCCACGGATCAGGCTAGTCATGATCCAATTGGAAAGCCAAAAGTTCATGCAGCTGCTCTTAAGCAGGCCACTGGTGAAGCTATCTACACGGATGACATTCCTCGCATGGATGGTGAGCTGTATTTGGGCTTTGTGCTGAGCACCAAGGCACGTGCCAAGATCACCAAACTAGATGCCACCGAAGCTCTGGCCATGGATGGTGTGCATGCCTTCTTCAGTGCCAAGGATCTTAGTGAGCACGAGAATGAGGTGGGCCCAGTGTTCCATGACGAGTATGTCTTTGCCGCCGGTGAGGTACACTGCTATGGTCAGATCATTGGTGCGATTGCAGCCGACAATCAAACGTTGGCCCAACGCGCTGCTCGCCTGGTCCGCGTTCAGTACGAGGAACTGCAGCCGGTTATAGTCACCATCGAGCAGGCCATCGAGCATAAATCGTACTTTCCCGACTACCCTCGCTATCTGACCAAGGGCGATGTGGAGCAGGCCTTTACCGCGGCACATCACATCCATGAGGGCAGCTGCCGTATGGGCGGCCAGGAGCATTTCTATCTGGAAACCCACGCAGCAGTGTGTGTGCCCCGCGATAGCGATGAACTGGAGCTCTTCTGCTCGACCCAACATCCCAGTGAGATACAAAAACTGGTCTCACATGTCGTCAATCTGCCTGCCCATCGCGTCGTTTGTCGCGCCAAGCGTCTGGGTGGCGGTTTTGGTGGCAAGGAGTCGCGTGGCATGTCTGTGGCACTGCCTGTTGCCTTGGCTGCATATCGTTTGCGACGACCCGTTCGCTGCATGCTGGATCGTGATGAGGATATGTTAATCACTGGCACCAGACATCCATTCCTTTTCAAATATAAGGTGGGCTTCACCAAGGATGGACTCATCACTGCCTGCGATATCGAATGCTACACCAATGCCGGCTGGTCCATGGACTTATCATTTTCGGTAAGGTTTCTCTCGATATCTAAACTCGTCTCATTACTTATGTATATTTCAGGTTTTGGAACGTGCCATGTATCATTTTGAGAACTGTTATCGCATTCCCAACGTTCGTGCTGCTGGTTGGGTCTGTAAAACCAATCTGCCATCGAATACGGCCTTTCGTGGATTTGGTGGTCCGCAGGGCATGTTTGCTGGCGAGCATATCATAAGGGATGTGGCCCGTATTGTTGGCCGGGATGTGTTGGATGTGATGCAGTTGAATTTCTATAAGAGCGGCGATTACACACACTACAATCAACAGTTGGAGCGTTTTCCCATCGAGCGTTGCTTTGAGGATTGCTTGAAGCAGTCGCGCTACCATGTGAAGCGTGCAGAGATTGCGCGTTTCAATAGGGAAAATCGTTGGAGAAAGCGTGGCATTGCTTTGGTGCCCACCAAGTTTGGAGTTGCATTCGGGGTGTTGCATCTGAATCAGAGTGGTGCTCTGATCAACATTTATGGTGATGGATCTGTGCTGTTGTCGCATGGCGGCGTTGAAATTGGACAAGGATTGAACACAAAGATGCTACAGTGTGCCGCACGAGCATTGGACATTCCCATCGAGCTGATACACATCTCGGAGACGGCCACGGACAAGGTACCCAATACTTCAGCCACAGCGGCCAGCGTGGGTTCGGATCTGAATGGAATGGCTGTGCTTGATGCCTGCCAGAAGATTAACAAGAGATTGGCACCCATTAAGGAAGCCTTGCCCACGGGCACCTGGCAGGAGTGGATCACTAAGGCATATTTGGATCGTATCAGTTTGTCAGCAACTGGTTTCTATGCCATGCCTGATATTGGCTATCATCCCGAAACGAATCCCAATGCACGCACCTACAACTATTATACAAATGGAGTAGGTGTGTCGGTGGTGGAGATTGATTGCTTGACAGGAGATCATCAAGTGCTCAGCACAGACATTGTCATGGATATTGGATCAAGCATCAACCCGGCCATTGATATTGGTCAAATTGAAGGTGCATTTATGCAGGGTTATGGCCTATTTACGCTCGAAGAGCTAACGTACTCGCCACAGGGCATGCTCTACTCTCGTGGTCCGGGCATGTATAAGCTACCCGGATTTGCTGACATACCTGGCGAATTCAATGTCAGTCTCTTAACCGGTGCACCCAATCCACGTGCTGTTTATTCCTCAAAGGTAAATATGATTCTGATTTTGTTAAACATAAATTAACTTCTTCGTTTCCACATTTTAGGCTGTTGGTGAACCTCCACTTTTCATAGGTAGCTCAGCATATTTTGCCATCAAGGAAGCCATTGCTGCCGCACGCTTGGATCAGAACTTGAGCCCCGATTTCAATTTAGAGGCTCCAGCTACCTCGGCGCGCATTCGCATGGCCTGCCAGGATAAATTCACACAGCTGGTTTGTAACACTTTTGCCTTAAACTCTTTGCTGTCATATTAATTTGTGTTTAACTTTTTAGCTCAAGATGCCAGAGGTTGACACTTATACGCCCTGGAATATAGTGCCATAGAATTCGACAATACCAAAATCTAATCCTTCTATCAATAATTTTATGTAGTCAATAGTTATAAATAAATTCAGTTCATATCGGGTAGTAGTTAGATGCATATTACTTACATCTAATGCTTCTTAAACACGATCTTCTCAACCCAATCGAGGTAGTTAAATAGCTTTGTGTAGACGCCAGGAGCATTGGGTGCCGCACAGAATTTGCCAAAAGACGTGATGCCAACGACAAAGGCGACACAATTGTTTTCCGGCAGCACTGCATGCAACGGTCCACCAGAGTCACCCTGGCACGTGTCCTTGCCGCCAGGTAGAAAGCCTGCACAGAACTGTGCATCGATGATGCCATTGGGCAGACGACGTTCCTTGCGATAGATTTGCTTGCAACGCTGCTGATTGATCATGTCGAGCTCAACTTGGCGCAACGTGTTGGATTTGGCGCCTAAGAATTCAGTGCGTCCCCAGCCGGTGGCCACGACAGATTTGATATGCAGATCAGGTATTTGCCATAGGCAGGCGGGACGCACACGGTCCGAAAGCTGGGCACGCTTAGTTAACTTGAGAAGCGCGATATCATGGTAGTAGGAAGACGAACGATACTTTGGATGCAGTATTATTAAGAGTATTTTAATGTCCTGCTGCCAGGGACTTGTGACGTTCAACTGCTGTGCACCCAATCTAACCATGTCCGGCGGTTTACTATAACAAACAGTTTTGATGTTGATTCGATTCTTTTTGTGACTGGTAACTTACCTACCCGATGTGGCACAATGTGCCGCTGTTAGCACATAAGTCTCACTAACTAGAGTGCCGCCACAGCCCCATTTGAAGTCACCGTCACTCTGCGTCCAACCCAGTGCTGTCATGTGTGGAAAGAGAGCGCTGCGCGTGGGCGTGCCACCAACAATCATTGGCACACTGGACACACATTGTTTGCCCGAAAAGCTGCGTCCAGTATCGCCCAGTCGCAACCCTCGCGTGGCGCTATTATACTCTTGACATTCTAAAAAGCAAGTCAGAAGCTAAGAAGATAGTTTCTTGGTGTTGTATTCTACCTACTTGTTGCGCTGATACGCTGCGCCTGGACATGTTTGTCAGCCAGAGGACAACAGATGACCGGCACATTGTTGCGATGCGTGCAAATGTCGATGCGAGCTCCATGCAGACGATATTCACGTATTACATGCAGACACTGATACGCCAAGATACAGTAGCCACTGCGTCCATCAAAGCTGCGCCGGCAAAAGGCGCCCTCATGCAGCGACTGTATTGCCGTTCCAGTTTGCATTTCGTAGTCATTGTCAAATTTCAGATAGCTTTCTTCCAGTTCGCTATTCTTAATTCTATGTGAATCTCCTTCATCGTCTGCAGATGCTTCCTGTGGCCAAGACTCGGCAAGCGTATACTTTTTCGTCTGGTAATTAACTATCTCAAAGGCACCGAGCGCTGCTACAAACAAAGCTGATTATAAGTAAGGTAAAATAAATTACATTGTGCTTACCATTTGGCGCCTGCATGTGTAGCAGAAAACACATCGATTGCAGGCCGACAATTGTTGACAAAATTAGCATCACTGCATTTGTCTATGCTCTTGTTATGTTTTTCGCGCATTTGTGCTTCGTGAGTTTCAATATTTTTATCCTTGAACAGCTGTGCAGCGAAAGGTAAGTAAGAAATCGATAGTTTTTAATACAAAAGCACGACTCACGTCCGACTCTAACTCCAATTAGAAATTTGTATGTAAAAAGGGTTGCCAAGCAGCCTTGCTATTAAATCGATGGCCCTGCTTTGACTATCGACTTTTTTAATTGTAAATGGGCGGCAAGAGTAAAAAGAAACGGAATAGCAAAGATTCCACATCTAGTAACGCTGGCAGCGGCGAAGGTGATGATAAGAAAAAGAAAGATGGCGTCGGTGGCAGCAAGAAAAAGGCGGGTGTTGGCAAATCCATTGGCTGCGATATATTCAATGATGCAGCCATGGATAATGCCTACTATGTGTGTCACAATGTGCAGGTTGGTTGTAATGAATGTTCTAGATGTCCTTTTGTGAATAACTTAGGAACATTGCAGGATGTGCTAAAATCTCGTGGATTTCCTTGGCCTGATGGGCAAAAGAAGAAGAAGAAGGGAAAGCGTTGAAAATATTGTATTGAATGTAATTGTGCATTTCAAATATGGTCTTAAATAAAGTTAGTCGATTATTAAAAGAAATATTTACACATGTTTCCACAAATATGGCAAAATGTAAGATGTATAAGGGTATTATGATTTAACCGGTGTTTCTATATGCACATATACATGTACATATACTGTATATAAATAAAATCAAGTCATCATTTTCAGACCAAATACAATTTCTCAAAGCTCAAAACA
This sequence comes from Scaptomyza flava, assembly GCA_030179655.1. NCBI lineage: Eukaryota > Metazoa > Arthropoda > Insecta > Diptera > Drosophilidae > Scaptomyza > Scaptomyza flava. The sequence goes on from JARNME010000012.1 coordinate 4,455,306, forward strand.
AACGTCAGCAACAAATACTTTCTAGAACAAACGTCAGAATCTCCAAAGCACAGAATAACGATTCTGTCATAATCAAATCAAAATTGTTGGCGTGTGAAAAAAACAAAAAATTAAAAAAAAATAAAATCAAAATTCAACACACTCTCGTTTTGTAGAGAATTGCCAAAAGATCGCAAATATTTCAACATAAAAATCACAACGTCGGCCAGCCGCACGATTTAGTTAGTCTCAGACAGCAGAAGCACGCGTATCGGCGCACCATTTCAAACGGAATAGTTGAAAAAAGTTGAAACATGGGTAAGATACCGGCAATTGGCATCGATTTGGGCACCACCTTCTCCTGCGTGGGCGTCTGGCAAAATAATAAAGTGGAAATCATTGCTAATGATCAGGGCAATCGCACAACTCCCTCCTATGTGGCCTTCAATGACACAGAGCGTCTTATTGGCGATGCGGCTAAGAACCAGGTAAGTTCAAGTCAGCAGTTGCACTTGACATCCAAGTACTGGCCAAATATGAAATGTTGCACAAATGGTGCACTGCACATAGATACACTTAGTTAGTACCTATGTATGTGTGTTTGTGCGTGATGTGCGTCAATGAGTCATTTAATTGGGCTACATTCAAACACTGAAATATTTATAAATATGTTTTCATCAACATAATTATTTATATTTTATAAAGCAAAAAAAGCTTCAATATCAAATTAAACTCTTCTAGAATAATTAAAATGAATCACATAATTTATAAGCAATTTTGTCTATACATATTCCACATTGATATCAATTGGAATTTATGGGAAAAACATTCAACAGTTGGCCCCTTTCAAAAATAGAATTTTTATATTTTGCTGACTAATCTTTTTCTATATTTACGATCAGGTTGCGATGAATGCCAAAAATACGGTATTCGATGCAAAACGTTTGATTGGACGCAAGTTTGACGACAAGAAGATACAGGATGATATTAAGCACTGGCCCTTCAAGGTTGTCAACGATGGGGGCAAGCCAAAGATTGAGGTTGAGTTCAAGGGGGAACGCAAACGCTTCGCACCCGAGGAGGTCAGCTCGATGGTGTTGACCAAGATGCGTGAGATAGCCGAGACTTACTTGGGTGGCAAGGTCACAGATGCTGTTATAACGGTGCCTGCCTATTTCAATGACTCACAGCGTCAGGCGACCAAGGATGCTGGCTCCATTGCTGGCTTGAACGTGCTGCGCATTATTAATGAGCCAACGGCTGCCGCCCTGGCCTATGGCCTGGACAAGAATCTGAAGGGAGAGCGCAATGTGTTGATATTTGATTTGGGTGGCGGCACCTTTGATGTCTCTATCCTAAGCATCGCTGAGGGTTCACTGTTCGAGGTCAAGGCCACAGCTGGAGACACTCATTTGGGCGGAGAGGATTTCGACAATCGTTTGGTCAATCACTTTGTGGAGGAGTTTAAGCGCAAGCACAAGACCGATATAGGCAAAAATGTGCGAGCTTTGCGCCGTTTGCGTACCGCTTGTGAGCGTGCCAAACGGACATTGTCCTCCAGCACAGAAGCCTCGTTGGAGATCGATGCGCTGCACGAGGGCATTGACTTCTATTCAAAGATTTCGCGTGCCCGCTTCGAGGAGATGAACATGGATCTGTTCCGTTCGACGTTGGAGCCGGTGGAACGTGCCTTGAACGATGCCAAAATGGACAAGAAGGCCATACATGATGTGGTCCTCGTCGGTGGCTCCACTCGCATACCGAAGATCCAGCGCCTGCTGCAGGACTTCTTTGGTGGCAAGCAGCTGAATTTGTCCATCAATCCCGACGAGGCAGTGGCCTATGGTGCTGCTGTGCAGGCAGCCATTTTGACTGGCGTTGGCAGTTCGCAGATTAAGGATCTGTTGTTGGTGGACGTAACTCCACTCTCATTGGGCATTGAGACTGCAGGTGGAGTGATGACCAAGCTGGTGGAGCGCAATTCTCGCATTCCCAACAAACAGCAGCAGACATTCACCACGTACAGCGACAATCAGAATGCGGTCACCATTCAGGTGTACGAGGGTGAAAGGGCCATGACCAAGGACAACAATCTGCTAGGTACTTTCAATCTAACCGGAATACCGCCAGCGCCGCGTGGTGTGCCCAAAATCGAGGTGTCTTTCGATTTGAATGCCGATGGCATATTGCATGTGGCTGCCAAGGATAACAGCACTGGCAAATCGGAGAAGATCACCATCACCAATGATAAAGGTCGACTGTCCAAGGCTGAGATTGATCGCATGCTGTCCGATGCGGAGAAGTACAAGGATGAGGATGAGCGACAGCGCGAGCGTGTCCAAGCCCGCAACACACTGGAGGCCTACATCTATGGCTGTAAACAGGCCGTCGAGGAATCACCGGCTGGTGTCCTTGACGAATCCGACAAGTCCAAGGTGCGGGACAAGTGTACCGAGGAGAGCAAATGGCTGGATTCCAATACGTTGGCCGAGAAAGAGGAATACGATCATCATTTGAAGGATTGCCAACGAATCTGTGCACCCATCATGTCCAAGCTGCACGGCCAGGCGCCCAAAGGTAAAAACTCGGGCAATGGCACCGGACCCACCGTCGAGGAGGTCGATTAAGAGACTAACGAACTCTTTTTGCAACACAAAACACATTTATATATGCAAATTAACTATGAAACTTGTAGGAGTGGTCATTGCGACTAGAAAAATACCCTGTACACGAAAATTTAACGTATTAAAAAACACACACGATGCATATGAAAATGAAAGTCTTTACTCACTGATAATAGTCCCTGAAATTGAATGGTTTGTCAATGCTAATTAAAATACAATTGGCAAGCTACCCTTGAACTCCTCTCTATAAGGTATTGGTAGGTAAAATCAGCACTTCATTAAGTATACGCCTGGTTAGACTCTCTCACCGTTCAGTCTTGTTTCAATGGCTGTACTGAGCAAGGAATTAGTGGCGAAGCTCAGCCGAACCAGCTGCAATGACTTCGTTCATCCGCACAGCTGTCGACGTGCAGCGTTCATAAACTTTTGCCATTTTGGCATATCAAACACGAAATATTATTTACCTTTAGCCATTCTGCATTTGTTGAAGCATGCGTACCGCGATCGCAACATTATGGTGCTGCAAGACACCTTGTGGTACTACGCGCAACTGGTGTACGGCGGCATGGTGAATGGTTGGCTTATTGCCAGCTCCATCTGTGTGTTGCGGTAGGAAAGCAAGCAAACATTATTTGGCTTAATGATAGATTCATGTGTTTGCTTAGACATTTGCTGGGAGAGTTTCGACTCTATACTCTGACGTATGCGCCGTCGATACTTGGAGGAGCCTTTAGTGCATTTATTCCCATGCGGGTAAAGCGTTTGCAACACACGGCTGTTTTTCAAGCAGTAAGTGAAATCCAATACAGACTTGTACTCCTTTGAATCTCTTTTTGTTCTAAGCTTATAGAAAGTCTACTGGTGCAGCGCAACAATTTCTTAACCAGAACTGTAGCCTCATCCCATGTAGTGCAAACGCTTCTGTTTATGGTCTCTAGTTCAATAATAATGCTGGGCAAGGAACGGCATTGGCATCGCGGCTTTTGGTTCCTAACACCGGAAACCCTACCACTTAAAGATTCTTCCCAAGGCAATCAGTTTGTGTTCGAAGGCATGCGTAAGTATTTGATTATTGGTCTAGCCATGGACATCTTTAAGGCAGTGTTAAGCTGTGTGAAAACTGGTCGATGGCACTTGAAGCAGTTGCGTCTGGAATCGATGGCTTGGCTGGGCTGCTATGTTGGCATTTATCGGGTAAGATACAGAGATAATATCTGTTGAACTATATAGTGAATCAATTTTCGTGTTTTAGACAACGCTTTGCTGTCTGCAAAGTAAAAAGGATATCAGTGCAGCACATCAACAAATTTTGGCCAGCTTTCTGGGTGGTTTAAGCTTTGTGTTTTCTCCTAAACTAACAATCTTGAGCTACGCCCTGTTGGAAGCGGGTCGTACACTTTGGGCTTACAACAAACGGAACAGCAAAACGGAAGGGCAACGCTATGGATACAGTGATCTGGCTTATCCCTTAGCTCTGGCATATTTGATACACACATATGTGGTCGAACCGAAAATGGTTAGTGCTTTGGCGGGCATCATGGTTGATAGTTCCACAGCCAAATAGTGAGTAACCAATAAGTGCATTCAAGTATATAAATATATTAATTACTTCTTTATCCAACTACAGCGCCACAAACATTGCAAATCGCATGTCACGTGAAAAAGTTCTGCATGACAAAAACGACTGAAAATTCAATACATACAAACAATTGAATTATACTAACTCACATTTTTCAGCTGGCTTTGACATACAAGTCAACAATTCTTATTAAAACTAACTTCGGAAGAAATCAAGAAAAGTTTTTATAATCCCTAGAAAATTAAATAGAATTTGAAAGAAGTATCTCATCGCTGTATTTATCTAGCATATCCGTACATAACATCACGTATTGTTTGCTAACAATTAGGAATAACTTAAAGCCACTTGGGACTGTTTCGTGTGTAGCCCTGAAAGTGCGCTAAATAATAAGTATTTACGTTTGGATTTACATAATAACCTACTACTTGAACCTTCCCGCCGTATCGGGTGGCGCATTCTAAGCAGCTTAGGGCTGCGAATGCATTCGAGTCTAGATTCTAGAGCTTGTAACAGTCCAATTGCTGACGTTCCAACAAAATGGTCTCGCCCAGCAAGATCTTTAGTCCGCCCTTTGAAACCGTTCATTGTGCCCGGGTATTGCACAGTCGTCCAAATCAAAGCTGCACAGAGGCCTTCATCTGGAATCTATATCGCAATCATATATCGAGTGCTAAATATTATTTGCCTGTATTACTGGTGTGTGTTGTTGTTGTTGTTTAGTTTTGTACTAGTTTTCAAGTGTATTTAATTCTGCTGCAGTTTCCATTAGTTTTCAATTGGCGTCGCCAAACAAAACGTCGTGTGTGGGCCATAGTGAAAAACTATTTACAAACCACAAGTTGTTCCTCCATAATAAATGCCTTTGGATTTTATTTCATATGCATACTGAGACGTCTTAATGGACGTTACGTTTATAGCTGTTTACCGTTTCTACCCGTTTATTTAGCTGCCCAGCTTACCTGGTGGGTGCCACCGAAAGTGCTTCAGTTCTATGCCACAGGCATAATTCATTCGGTAAGCTCACATCAATGCCGGATCGTATTATCTCCACTAACTCTCTATTCGCAGGCAATTGAGAGCTTGTTGCGTCAGCTGGATGTTAGCCTGGTTTACTCACGTCGCGCTCAAACGTTTATATTTATGCTATGCTCGTTGGTAGTGCTGCGACGTCAGCAAATTCGAAAATATTCAGGCTTCTGGTTTATACGACCTAACCTAATTCCGGCGGACTTTAACAAGTGGTCGATGGGTAAGCGTATTAGGCAAAGTCTACTTGAAATGCGCACCTATTTGGGCATTGGTCTTGGCCTGGATCTACTCAATGCAATGCTGCGCAAAAATCTTAAGAAGCTGCAGCTTAAATCGACCAGTTTTATGCTTAGCTACATTGGCATTTATAAGGTAAGTTCAATTTGAAACATAAGCTAAGACATTAATAAAAAATATTCTTTTACATTTGAAGCTCATACAATGTTTTCTGGTAGACAAGGTGGATTTGAAAAGGACTAATATATTGGCAGCTTTTTTAAGCGGTAGCTCCTTTGGAATACTTAATCGTTCACCTTTAACACTTATGGCACTCGCTGTGGTCATTGCCAGCCAAGTGTTGTGGCAACAGCTCTGTGAGCTGGATGCAAGAGATGTTAAGATTCTATCAATTCTACAACGCATTCCCTGGGCTCAAATATTAATTCCCCCGTCATTGGCATACCTGGTGCATAGCATGCTTTATCAGCGACATGTTGTAAATTCCTTGGCCAAATCATTTATCGACAACACATGTGATAAAAAGTAAGTTAGTTTTGATATGCATTCCAATTTCATGTTAATTGATTTGAATTATTTCAGTGTTCAACGGATATACGCTATAATTAGGCAACCCATTGACACAGCAATGAGTATAGTTCAAAAATTACCCATAAAACCATTTCTATTTTAAGCAAAACTAAACCTACTTTACAATTTTAATCTTTTAATGTGACGAAAGTTAGTTAAAAATTCCTCGAGAGAATGTTATGAAAATATATTACGAATTCAGTTATGAATTCATTTATTGCATATTCAAGGGTATTTAGTAGAGTGGAGCAGAAAGTTTTATGAACTATTTTCTTTACTCATTGACTAACCAAATATCTGAGGTGCAATCTCCACCGGGGTAACGCATCTCATGTGGCAGACTTGGCCCGTACGGTTCCTTGCCAAAGTCAACAAAGAAATTCTCATTGAGAGTCATGCCTCCATTGACCTCATCAATGTCAATGAGACACACCGTACCACCCTTGGAAACCATTTCGGGATAAAACTGTAACAAGAATATTGGTTTTAATTAAACTGCTGAAGTAAATGCTTATACTATAAACTGCACCTGTTTATCCCAAGGTGAAAAGAGTGAAGTGGATACATAAAGTCGTTTACCATCAAGGGAAAGTTGCATCATCTGCGGTCCACCCTCCAAACGACGACCCTTGACGTACCGTGGAGCAGGTCTTTCCTAAAACATTAAATTACATTTAAAATTTCTTTTTGAAGATTGTTTTTCTTTAGCTTACAGTCAATTCCTTATCCTCTTTAACGACAACATTGGGAAGATCACTGCATATGGCGCCTCCCATCCACAGCTGAGAAACGAGTTTGGGCTCTTCCGGATTTGTGATATCATATTGCCTGACGTCGCCATGACGCCAGCAATTGGCATAGAGGAAACGATCATCTAGCGATATGATAATATCTGAAATCATGCCACCCATATCTGAGGCAGTGCCACTTCCCGTATCTACAAGCTTGGTGGGTATGTCAATAACCTTTTTGACATCAAACTCATCGGAGTCGGTGCGCTTCTTGAAATAAAACACCTTAGCATTTAAGGCACAGCCAACGAAACCATCGGAACGTTTCGGATCGTGCATAAAGCGAACCTCCAACGGGGTAACACCTTCGAATCCAAGATCAACAGTTTGATATAGAGTTTGTGTAGACCACTTGTAGAAGTTAAGTCTGCAGCCATACTGGGTCATATCATTTAGATCTTCATCTTTCCAGCCACTAAAAGAAGCAGGAACATTTCCACTTTTGCTAACAAAAACGCTTCAATACATACCGTCTAAACTTGTTGGGTGCTCCCCATTCTGTTGAAACCATCACATCGTGATAAGGCTGATACCAAAAGTCATAGCCACAAAGCGCCTTGCGATCTCCTTTGGTCCACGTTCCAACACAATTAAATTCCGAGTCAAACAAAATAAATTCGCCCTTTGCATTTCCCTTGCTATCACCCATTACCGATATCATTATGTTGCCGTTAGCCAAGCAATGGGTTGTATGCGGAGCCGTAACATTGTGGCTCTTCAATACGTCTCCATCGATGACTTTAACAATTTCAGGCTTTCGTGGATCCGTCGCCACGTCGAGTATGTAGATAAAATCAGAATTCACTGAAGGCAATATCATGCGATTTCTCTTTGGCACACTCTTAGTATTGTCGTCTACAACATAGCAACTGGAGCAAGCATTCCAGCCGGAATGATGCAGCTCGTTGCCCTTTTGATTCGTAAAGGTCCGATGAACGATCTTTTTGTGTGCAAAAATAAATTTTATTTAAAATTTGGAATTAAGTTATCAGTGGGCATTATTTGATTACCTGACAGTATGTGGGACTATCAGGGTCCACGTCGATTGTAGATAGATAATCACCATGGGGCTCGTCCAAGTTAGGTTGAACTGTTACTGTATAGAGTAGTTTCTCCCGCGGTCCATTTTTCATGGCATCCAATGGAGTCGCATAACCAGGTCCATGACAACAAGCTACAAAAAAAAACTTATCTGTAGAGATTATTATTGTCACTTTCATGTATTGAGCCTTACCCTTTTCCGACATTTTAGAATATAAATTTTGCAGATTGTTGTTGATCAAAGAACAGCAGAGCACTGAAGCACAGCTAATAAGTATTTTCCTTAATATACATATAAGTTATCGTCCGGTTTTGAGCGAGCTAGTACACTGCCCATATAAACAAATACATTCACATACACACAGCTTGAAGTACTCTTAATGCTCTCTTTTGTGTTTAAAACAAGCGAGAGAGAATACATATGTACAGTAATATGTTTTTGTTATTTGATTGTTTACTATAATATTTATCTTATCAGCCACACGCCTTCAGTGAAATTATGTTGCTCATTATTTAATTTACTTTTTAAGTACAATTTTACATTCTTGAATAATAATACGTAAATCAAAAAGTGTGATAACAGATTTATAAAAATTTTATATTTATTTTAGCATCACTCCACGCATATCAAACATTGTGTAATACATATAAAAGTTCATTAATTTTTTTTAATGTATTTTATTAACTCGTTTTACTATTAATAGTTTGAGCAAAAGAAGCGTAACGTGCCTTGGCGGGGCCCCGCATAGAAATTTGTTTGGGGGCCCTTAGAAGGGGTAAAGATTTTTTGCTTTCGCACGATGATACGGCAAATACGGCGGTAGCTACGCCCCTGATAGTTTGTGATTTTTATATGTTTACAACTTTTAGACAAACTACGATCAAGGACGATGTACTAAATTTAATTACCATACAAAATGAATCAAACACCGAGAAAATGAATCAACAAGTGTTGGAGTAAAAAAAAATCAAACAGGTGGTCGAAAACAAATGTGTAAAAAACGTAAGATATTTTTGTTTCATTTTCGGACTATCTGGCAACGCGGCACATGCGAACGATGGCAGCTAATCAGCTGTTTTCTGTTATTGTTCGCATAATTTATCGCTCTTGGTTTGCCGTTACAACATGCATTTATTATCACAAATACGCAAAGCATCAACACAAGCCGCACGTCGACGCGTGGTAATTACTGGTAGCGGTGCTGTCACACCACTGGCCAATAATGTGCCCGAATCATGGCAACGTTTATTAGCGGGTGAATCCGCTATTACCAAGCTGGGCGAGGAATTCAAAGGCCTTCCATGTCAAGTGGCTGCTCAAATACCAAAGGAACGTTTGCAGCTGGACAAACATTTAAGCAAAAGTGACATCAAACTAATGAGCCCAGCCACACAAATAGCCATTATTGCAGCAGATGAGGCACTGGCAGCGGCAAAGCTCAAGCCAAGTGAATTGAGTGCAGAGCAGCGTGAACGTTTTGGTGTCTGCGTTGGCATGGGCATGTTTGATCTGTCCGAGGTTTATGGCGCCTTTCAGCAGTTACAACGTGGCTACAATCGTGTCAGTCCCTATTTTGTGCCCCGACTTCTGCCCAACATGGCCTGTGGGCACATAAGCATGCGCCATGGGTTGCAGGGACCCAATCATTCCGTATCTACAGCCTGTGCGACCGGTGCTCATGCGATTGGTGACGCTGCGCGTTTCATACGCAGTGGCGATGCAGATATAATGCTGGCGGGCAGTGGTGAGGCCTGCATAGATCCCCTATCGATTGCCGGGTTTTGCAGGTTACGTGCTCTCAGCACTGCTTTTAATGATAACCCAGCTCTGGCCTCGCGACCTTTTGATAAAGCGCGTGACGGCTTTGTGATGGGTGAAGGCGCTGCCATCTTGCTACTCGAAGAACTGGAGCATGCCAAAGCGCGTGGAGCACCCATATTGGCTGAGCTACTGGGCTATGGTCTGTCCGGAGATGCGCATCACATTACCTCGCCCAGCGAGGATGGAGCAGGCGCCACTCTTGCCATGCAACGTGCCATTAAAGATGCCGGCTTGACGCCGCAGGACATAAGCTATGTCAATGCTCATGCCACATCAACACCAACTGGCGATCGTATTGAGGCACATGCCATTGGACGCGTCTTTGGTGAACATAAGTCACAGGTATTTGTCTCCTCAACAAAAGGCGCTCATGGCCATCTGCTGGGTTCGTCCGGCAATCTAGAAGCTCTGTTTGTTGTGCACGCCTGTGCGGAAAACCAATTGCCACCATCGATCAACATTGATAACTTGGATGTGGATGTCAATGTTGTGCAAAAAGCGTGCAAATGGAATGACAATCAATCGCGACGCATTGCCTTAAAGAATTCCTTTGGTTTTGGTGGCACCAACGCTTCGCTTTGTATTGCCAGCTACACGGAATAATAGTAAACAGCATTGCAATTTTAAACAATTATTGTTGAATGTTAATAAATGATTTGTTATTTGGAAACTCTTAGTTGTTGTGGTTTTTTTTTTAGGAAAATTTTAGTTTTAAAACTTTATTTGGAAAACTTTTCGGTTTCTTGTCTCCACCCTGTTCTTCAAACCGTCAGGGTAGTTTAGCTTATTTTTTTTTTGTTTTGCTCTGTAAAAATGTTGTATATGCGTATTGTATTGTGCAATGCGCAAAGTTCGTACTATTATATTGTATATCTGTATATATAGGTATGTGTATATATTGATGTATATAGCTCTGTTTGATTTGCTTCTGTTGCTTGACGTTCGGCTTACTTTTAACTATTTGCTGCATACGAGCTTATCTTGTTTATTGTTTTGATTTCTAAACAAATATTTTCTTGTGTTCGTTTTTCTGACAATTTTTAGCTGCTTTCGTTCCCTTTTGTGTTTTTTGTTTACTTAAATTGTTTAATTTAAAGAGTTTTTTATTTTACAAAATTACTTAAACTGTAAAGTTAAAAATACATAGATTGACTTACAATTAGAATTTCTTTATAATCAATATATTTATAAATGTTGTTGCTCACTTTTTTTTGTTTTTTCTTTTATGGGGGGGGCCGGGGGATTTAATGCTGATGATCTACATATAGATTTTACGAGTCATTTGCCAAATTGTTATTGGTTTATCATTTATTATCAATACATTCATAAACGTATATTAATGTGGTTTAGTTTTATATTTATGTATTAATAGGCATAAATGATAGGCTATATTTTTGTATATGTGTGTTTGTTTGTTTGTTTGTGTCTATTATGTTTCTCGCTTTTAAAGTATTAATTTAAAATTTGTATATAAATTATGAAAATAAATTTTATTCGAAGTTATTAACTTTATACCCTTTACTGTACAATTTGTGGTAGTTTTCCGCTTGTCGATAAAGCGTATAATTAATTTTTAAAAATAATTTTGCACGTCACATTTATCAACAAGTTTAGTTCTCAATTTGATTTCATACTTAAAGCATTAAATGAATTCTAAAATATCTTTCTTCTGCTATTTGTTATTTGCAAATTTATAGAGTGAAAAATATTTCAAAACTATGGAGGCCTTTGAATTTCAAATTTACGTATGTGGTTTTAAGCTAATATGCAACAAACATTTGCTCAACAAAATTTTCTCTTTTCAAACCTGACGGCGCATTGTAAAAATTACAATATAGAAGACATATTAAAATAGCTTACATTCATTGTGCACATCTCTGTACATTTATGCATGCAAAGAAACCTGGACAATGCCAATAGAAATTATTTAAATAATAAAAACTATTGTAAAATGCCTACAGCACATAAATTAAAATATAGAAACAATGATCGTTTTCCTTGAGTTTCATACATGTCCAAAATTGCAGTGAAATTGTTTTCTTTGTGTACGTTATGTTGAGATTTAAAAAATTTAAAAATTATGAATAAATATTTGATTTGTTTTGCGTTGTGTTTACTATTGCTTTAAATCTTAACACTTATTATCTTACTATTTGTTTTTTTTTGTTTTTCTTGTTTGTTTGTTTTGTTTTTTTAAAAGACATCTATTTAAGCGCTAGTAAAGTGTTTTTTGCTTGTTGCTGTCAGTTGTTGGTTTTTTGTTTCTGCTAATGAATGGGGTGTACCAACGTCATATGTATAGTGATGCTGCAACTCATGCCTACACTAGATGTATGTATATCTGTATGTTTGTATGCATGCAGGGTGTTTGTGTGTGTGTATGGATGTATGTATGTATGTATGTACATGGCAAGCCACTGAAAGACAGAATCTGGGTCACTAGTTTAGCAATGCATCCATTGTATATGGAAATGGCGGATGTTGCTGTTGCTGTTCGAATCGGTTTGCTGAAAATGACATCAACTTTGTCGCTGTTGCTGCTGGCGTAACGGTTGCTGTTGCTGATGCTAATATATCTGCCGTCGACGGTCAGTCCAGTATAACGATTTGTGATTCAATAGGTTTGCTACTCGGCTCAGGGGCCATTGACTTGATGGGCAGTGAGCGCCATGGCTTGCGCGCCGCACGACGCAGATCCACAGCGGAGAGTATTTTACGTGTTTTTCTGCATGAACAACAAAAGTGTTAAGGTGCTATTATAAACAATTAATTGTTGAGTTCACTCACTTGTGTATGTCCGAAGCTCTAAAGTAAACATCATCCGGTGCATCCATCCAGCTAATGACTTGCTTGCGTCCATTGCCGCCACGTGCCATTTGTGCAATCTTCTGCTTGCCATTGAGCTGCAAACCAATGGTAATAAAAGTTTTATATACTGAGAGAACAATAAACTACTTGGTTAGACGTACGTGATGTCTGGAGAGTGGCTGACCCGATGCCGCCATCATGGCTGCAAACTGTTCGGGACTGGGGCAATGCGACGGCATAGGATCTTTGTTGGGGCGTTTGGCAGGCGGTCCACTGGGCACAATGGTCACTGTAAACAAAACACAAAAAATTCACCATACAATATTATACAATACTAAAACCAGGTGCTTTTAGGAAAACTTACCTTCGGTACCATTGAGTTGCTGTTCCTCGTGCGCACGCTTGCGTATCGTAGATGTTGCTTGCGCTGGAATTATGGATATTTCTTTGTCAGCCGTTACGGGCACGGCGACCACATCGGGCGTTTTATTCGGCACACGCTCGTATAGTAAGCTGCCGTCTGCTGCTTTCGGCGGCTTGGGGAATGAGACAATAACGGGCAGCGGCATTTTATCCTTGGGCGTTAGCACCAGCCATTCGTGTGGACCGCTACCCGGTGCGCCCAAACGATTGGCTATTTTTGTGACACTGCCACGATCCTTGGGCTTGAGCAAAAGCATCTTTTTTATTTCCGTCTGCGACTTGCCGCTAATACGATTTGTAACTGCAAGCGTTTAACATATAACCAAATTAGATATACGTATATATGTAAACAATAAATCATTGCCACTTACATTCCTGCTTGACCATGAGCGCATTGATGGCGTATGCGCTCTGCCGCGCCGCCTTCTTGGGTTTCACAATGCTCCTACAGATAATGCGAGCCACGCGCGTCATGGGATTCGTGTGCAAATAGAAGGCAGTGCGCGTCTTCATGATGGGCCGCGGTGAACCCGAACTGATTGCAATGCCGTGCGCTTGCGCATAGTGCCGCGCCAGGTGGGTCTTCAGCTTGAACTCTTTGCCGCAATTGACAATGGAACACCTAAAATGCACAAAAATATTCAATTAACTATTGTAATTGCTTTCGAGTATTTCAAAAAGATGATCGTACCTGTGCAACTGACGATTGCTCAGATCACTAACTTTCTCATCATCGTTTAGATCTACAACTGTTGTGACGCCGCTGGCAGTTACTGATGCAGCTGGATTTGCTGCAATAGCAGCCTTTTTCTTAGCCTCCCCATCATTGGCGTCGCCCTTGTTTGCCGATTTCATACTGCCGTACTTTCGCCAATAGTCCCAACAGCTCTGACAGAGACGACAAGGAAGATGACCATTGCTAAAGGAATTCCACTGTGTAATGTAAAGAAATACGAATTAAAAACTGACTATAATAAAATGTGATTAAAGCTGCTTTACGTGTGATGATTTTGTTGTCCCGCACGATTCGCACGGTTTGCCATTGTTAGACAAATCGGCGCCGCCATTGGTGGTGCCATTATAGATGCCACCCGAAACGTTACTGGCCTTAACGCTGTTGCCGTTGCCTTTGCCATTGTTATTGTATTGCGGAATATAGACTTGTTTGAGCTTAAGTTCCGCTTCGACAGCCTTAACACGCTTTTGCTGCACATATCGATCGGTGGTCTTCCACATATAGTAGTATTCAATGATCTGCTTAAGCGTTTTCCATGGAAGCTATTTTAAACCGGTTGTAAAAAGTAACAAATATAAATATTGAGTAAGCGAAATAAAGAATGAATTTGCTTACAAAATCTTGTCGTATATCATTAAAGTCTTTGCCATATTTATCTAGCGCCTCTTCAAAGAGATTAGCTTCCGATGCGCTCCAATCTTCGATTTCATCGCGACACAGTACTGGCCCAGTGGAAGGAACTAGCGAGGACATGGACTCCTCAATTGAATATTCATGTTTGTGCAGAATGTTCATGGCGTGAAACTGTAAACAAATACGAATAGACATTATAACGCAGGACATTCCAAATCAACTTAGTCGGTCGTTACTTACCAGCGTTATGTCTCGACTGGCTGCCGCTGCAGACATATGCAATGAGGGCTGCTTCACCGAACTGCTGCAGTCGAGGGCGCGGGCAAAGGTGCCAATGGAACGCGACACGACAAGAAATTGATCAATCTTGCGATCGGTCAAATTGTGCTCAGGCGTCCATACCAGAGACTCGAGCTCCTCCAGCTTACGTTCATCCGTGGCAGTATCTTTTAGCTTGGCGGGTATATCACACTGATAGCGACTGCCGACACGTATTTCGCCCTTGTCGGCAAGCAACGTTTTTTGATTGGGATCAAAGACGAGACAGTAAAAGAATGTGTCCTGCAAACGATCAAATTAAACAATATTTAATATATAAACATTGTAATTAATATGTGTTCCTACAACTCACGTCTTTATTGAGATAACTTTGCAATGACTCTGTCTCGTTAAGCAGCGTCACGGAGCACTTTCCTCGGATTTGTGTGGCGGGTATCGACTCAACTTGTCGCGATAGAAACAGTTCGCGATGCTTGATCTGGTATCGCTGTTTGCTGGTTAACGCTTCGCTCTTCTCTCCATCGCCACTGCCGCCACCACCAGCAGCAGCGATGCTCGCAGTGCTGTTACTGTTGCTGCTACTGCTGTTGTTATTGTTGTTATTGTTATTATTATTATTATTGTTGCTATTGTTATTGGTGCTGGAATTGCCGGTGGTGGCGCCGGCGGACGCTTGCGTCGGACTGGTACGTTCCTCTTCGAGCGCGGCTGCAAACAAATCAAATCAAAATCTTTATTACCAAAAACATTACAATCCGTAAAATAAAATTAGATAAATCGAGCACTAAAAAAGAACTAGAAATTTTATTTATAACCAATGCAACCATGACCAATTTGGGGTTTGTAACTAGACTACTTGACAGCTAGGTACTGACCACGAAATGAAAGTTTTTAACAAATTTCAAAACAGGTTTTTACAAAATTGGTTTTATTTATTGTATGGGTCAGTACCAAATGATAACCGATATGATAGCAAAATAAATAAGTTAAATAATAGATTGATTATAACGGAAAAATATGAAGAAATTATATAACTACGTTTAGAGTACAATGCATGTGCTTTTTGCCATTTTGTACCTATTGAGGGATCGAGCACAGCTTGCGCCGCCTGCTCCTCGCCCACCGGTGTTCTTAGCCAGGTTTTCTTCAGTTTTGTTGCCAGCGGTGAATCCTCAGCAGTTGCCACTGCAGCACCATCATCATCATTATCATCATCATCATCATCATTGGTTGTGGGTTAATTTTTACAAAGCATACATAGGCGCATGAGATATATACAATATAATGTTGTTGCATGAATGATTTTTACAAGGGAGAGACTTAATTTCAATTTGACTTAAATAAAAAGCTGCAAATGAGTTGGCAGCGCGTTTAAAGTGAGGTTAAGTACGAAAAGTAATTTCACTAAAAGATGTCGCGTTTTTGCCCAACAGACGAAGAAGCCCAGCAAAATAAATACAAAACTTTTTGAATTTATTTTTAATACCCGCCACACAAGCCACACGAAGGGATGGTAGCGGATGGTTAAGGCGGTGGCTTTTTTTTTGGGTGGTGGATGGGTGGATGGGTGGGTGTGTGGGTGGTATGGTTGGCTGACTGCTGCTGCTGCTGCTGATTCTTAAGGAGTTTCGAGCTTTGCCCAACCCAACCCAGCTAACCACCCTTCCCTCTTCTACATTTGCTGAGTTTACAAGAGCGTAGGTGTACCAGCGAAAGAAAGAAGAAGAACCAACAGCAGCAGCAACAGCACTAAAGGGGGGGTTTGGGGGGGTTGTGCGCAACTGTTTGGTAGCCATAGATAGGACACACACACACACACACAGCATACACATATATATATACACAAGTGTGGGCGGGGGTTGCTAGGGATTGAGGCGTGTGCGTTTTGTTTGCTGCCACTGTCTGCCTCTTGCTTCGCGTATTTGAGTTTTTTATACCCTCTACCCAATTTAAAAAAGGGTCCAAAACGGGTATATTAACTTATATAGTGTTTATCACATTACGCATTATAGGGTATTTAACAATAATCGAATTTAATATTTTTAAATGTATAAAATGAAGAAAATATATCTAATAATTCTATGCCTATTACAGGGTATATGCTAGTCGCACTTTCTTAATTGCAGCACACTTGTTTTTTCGTTTTACTTATTTTTTTTGGCTCGAATCGTTGTCGTGGCCAGCATTCAACTTGGAGCTTTTTGTTTTTCACTTGCCTTTTTTTCTAGCCAATATTTTGACACGCTTGATAAACTCTATT
The DNA here is from genome assembly GCA_030179655.1 of Scaptomyza flava. Taxonomy (NCBI): domain Eukaryota; kingdom Metazoa; phylum Arthropoda; class Insecta; order Diptera; family Drosophilidae; genus Scaptomyza; species Scaptomyza flava. Next base: position 4,472,117 of record JARNME010000012.1, read on the forward strand.
TATGGTGCACTTGCTGTGCTAATTTTTAATAACTGATTAGCGGACTAGGTTGCTAAGCGTTGTTAGCGCATGCATTCACAGCCAATAGTTAAAAAAACAAAAAGTAAATTAAAAAATTAAGAAACAAAACTCGCCAAATTTTGCAAGGCGAGCTGCTGTGTGCGTCGAAGGGGTTTTCTGCTAATGGGCATTGTTGGCGGCGCCCCCAATTCCGTTTGGCTGAGTTTTGGGGAGGGATGAGGGGAGGGGCAAGCAGACGAGTGAAATGGGGTCGGGGGAGGAAAAACGCATTTTCGTTGGGTCACGTATCGAATTCGACTGGGCCACACAACACAACCAACCCAACCAACCCCATTAGGTATGTAGTATGTGTGTATTTATTTTTTTGAGGGGTGAGGAGGCGAAGTGAAGATACATTGGATGGCCTGTCCATGTGGCTGCCATTTAGTTGAGTGGGGTGTGGCCTGGGGTGGGGAAAAGTGGGGCGGGCAGGCAGGGGGGAATCTATCCTGTGTATGTATACATGAATGCAAAGCGCGGCTCCTTTCGGTGCTCCTGCACTTTGCCAGGATTCATGAAAATTTTCGTGCACACACACACACACACAGAGATAGAGTGTGGCATAGAGGTAGACAGCAAGTCTACCTACTACTACAAATACTGCTGCCTAGTACTTCCACATTGTGAGGCAACCAAAAACGGCAACAACATTGGAGGTACAGTGCAGTTCTACACACACATTATGTTTATATATGTTTGTATGTATGTATGTATGTATTCGGATGCTCGGATTCCGTTTACTCTTTTGCTTTGACTCAGTGTGCGTGTGTGTGTGTGTGTGTGCTTTACAGTTGTTGTCATTGCGGTTCTTGTTGCTCTTGACGTCGGCTTTAACTGTTGTTGTTGTTGTTGTGTTTTCTGCTGCTGCTAAGTAGGTGTGTGTGTGTGTGTGTGTGCGTTGAGTGGGCCATGCTTTGATTAATTTTGGGGGGGTGGGCAGGGAGCAGCATGGTGTATTTCGCCTTCAACTGAGCTTTGGTTTTATTTGTGGTGAGAAACGTGCTTAGCAGGATCTAAACATAAGTACATATACATTTTTGAAGGCCGTAACAACTAGTCGTAACATAACCTCACTTGGCTGACCAAAAATAAGCTTATGAATATTTATGTATTTATGTGGTATTGGTTTGTTCTGTGTATTACTTACGTTGATGCTTATCGGCCAGCTGTACAAGCGGGTTGGGCAGATCACGACGCCGGTAGAAACACATGACCTTTGCCTCCACATTGCCGGTTGGATTTTTATTCAGCTCCTCGATGCGGCGTATCAGAAAGGGACTATTCGGCGTTGTCTCAACGTACACGTAGTCTGCAAAAGATGCGCGTTGTGTTATTGAAATGCAATTATGGGGGCCGAAAAGTATGTACGAAATGCTATGCAACGGCAAATTACATACAGCAGCGCATCTGGCTGGAGCAAATCATTCATTATGAAAGAGAAATTGAACCACAGAGAGAAGTCCAAAACGAACTAAAACAGCAGCCCAGGTAAATCGCATTCAAACACCGATACACAAACACACACACACAGACATCCAAGCAGATATTGGAGATGAGCAAAATACAGGTTACCCGTGACTGGGCCTGCTACTGCATTACTTTTAATGCAAGCTTACTAAAATAACTGAACTTACATCGTCAATCTAACTGTGAATGTTAATCTGCAATTGAACCTCTTATTTTGGCTTAGGCCTTGCCACACTTTTCGACTATTTATCTTAACATTGTGACTTCGGACATGATGCAATAGATAATACCAATAAATGAGTAAAGCGATAGATAGATAAAGCAAAGATAAAGCATATTCCCAAGTCAAAGTATTGTCTATTATAGTTTTGTATTGTTCCTCAACTAGTGGACACGCAGCCTAATTACGATATACAGTACGTTGCAAAAATATGCGCATTGCTCAATTAAATACAAATGTGGGCATCCATCCATCCATCCAACGAGCTAAACAGCAACAGCAACAACAACGACAGCAACGCTGTCCATGGGTAGAGACAAGCCGATAGAGGGGCGAAACTCAACGAGCGCGCCAGCAGCGACGGTGCGGAACCTGTCGCAGAAACCGTTGCTTGGGTTTTGACCACGGCAACAGCAGAAACAACGAAAGCCGATAGAAGAGAGAAAATGACACAAAAGACCAGAAAGAAAGAAAAAAATAAAAGAGCAGCGATCAAGCGGCAAATAAAAAAAAACACACATACGGAAGGCATAAGTTTAAAAGGAAAATGTATCTTTTGCATTGGCTGATGTAAAAGCAAAAAAAAAAGAGATGAAAAAGAAAGTGTCACCATAGCCTGCGACGACATTTGGGCTGCTGTACACTCACATATGTGTGTGTGTGTGTGGTTGATTGTTTGATTGTGTGCGTGGCTATTAAAAGTGACTAACAAAAAGCGCTGATGGAGACAAATTCTGAGGCAACGCGTGCACTGGCAGAGAAAAGCCAACACAAACATTAAGAAAATGCTGTAAAAATTTTTTAATATATATGCATGCTTGCGATTTTATATCTTTTATTTGTTTAATTATTTATTTTGATTGTTTTAATTAGCCGTTCGCATTTGGGGTTCATTTGCATTTGAATGAAAGAAGAAGAAGAAGAACGGCGATTTATGTACAAAGAGGCAGGTAAAGACCACAATAACGTCATCGGCTAAGCAGCGCGAGCGAGAGAGCAACAGCAAAATGAGTGCGTGAAATTGAACTAAATTAAAGGAAAGGGAAACTCGCTCAAAACGTGAGATGCTGCGCCAAAAGTTGCAAACTCATTAACATAAAAAAAAACACGATTGGCCAACAACAAAGCATAAGATACGCAACAAATATCATGAATTATAACTTTCAATTGCACAAAAACACGCGAATACACACACACACTCATATACACACGGTGATCGGTAAATGTGATACATATAGGCGAGCAGCATCGTCAATGCAATTTGATTTCATCAGTATCCCCAACCCTAAGCGCAACTACACTTGCACAGACGCACACACATCAGTGCTAATGCTTATCGGGGCAACAGAAACATGTACAAAACACTTGCTGCAGCTGCGACATTATGGTGTTGGCATACACATAACCCCTTTCTTCATTTATACGCGGCCGGTTACTCGATGTTCCATTGCCGCTTCGTTGGTGTTGAAAATCGTCTACGTTGTTAAAACTCGCATCGGCAAATCGACGACAAAATTTTAAGGCGCACAAAAACGCATTTCACATCATCATTATCATTGATAACAGGCATTGAACATATTTTGGGGGATTGCGTGTGAATATTTAGTAAGATTGGATCATTCAATGCACTTTCATTATTTTATTAATTTGGAGTCCCACACAAACACGCACACATACACAAACGGACATAAAACGGCCAGGCGAAACAGTGAGACGGCGCCGATAACGAAAGATGATAGAAAAGCGAGTATGGAAAAAAAATTTTCTCACCTCCGACTCGATACATATTTGTGGCCATTTTCACAAAACTTTCGCACCAAATTTCACATGTAAATTAATCTGCACTTCTTCAGCACTGTTTTTCAATAGTTTTGTTTCAAATTAGCGCACATTTATTAGCATAAAATTTAAGTTGTTATGATTGCATTTGCATTCACATAAGACGCGTTTTTTTCGTCGCCATCTTAGAAACAACTCTAAAAAAATACACACACACACACACACACTGCGACATCGACGAGCAAACAGCTGCATCAGGGCTGCATTTTAGTTCAGACCTGACCACCCGTTTGAAACATTTTGAACTTGCTTAAACACATATAAAAATATTGAAATTTTTCAAGTTTAAAAACAATAAAGTGTAAATTCAAAACTATTATTTTTGTACACAATTTACTATACATACAAACAAAAACATTTTCTTTGCATGCCCAGTATGTGCATGCCAAAAAGCTGCCTGCTACGCAACCAACTGTCAAATCCGTGACGTGGCCTGGCCAAACGATTTTTCCAATAAGACTTGCTTGTGTTATAATTATTTTTAAGCAACTAAACGCACTTCAAAGCGTCGCAAAATATATTTTAAACGATGACTACCTACGAGGAGTTCATCCAACAGAACGAAGATCGTGACGGCGTTCGTCTTACCTGGAACGTATGGCCCTCAAGTCGCATCGACGCCAGCCGCCTAGTCGTTCCACTGGCGTGTCTCTATCAGCCCCTGAAGGAGCGCCCCGACTTGCCACCTATACAATATGAGCCCGTTTTGTGTACGCGCAGCAATTGCAGGGCCATTCTCAATCCACTCTGCCAAGTAGACTATCGTGCCAAGCTCTGGGTCTGCAATTTTTGTTTTCAACGCAATCCAGTAAGTACAAAAATGGAATCTAGTAAACTTTCGACTCAGGCTTCCCATTTGCACCACAGTTTCCACCACAATATGCAGCCATTTCGGAACAGCATCAGCCCGCCGAGCTGATTCCAGGTTTCAGCACCATCGAGTACACCATTACTAGGGCTCCAACGATGCCGCCGGTGTTTATCTTCCTGGTGGACACCTGTATGGATGAGGAGGAACTGGATGCGCTAAAGGATTCGCTGCAGATGTCGTTGAGCCTGCTGCCGCCAAATGCACTTGTGGGCCTCATCACCTTCGGCAAGATGATTCAGGTCCATGAGCTGGGCACAGATGGCTGTTCGAAGAGTTACGTATTCCGCGGCACTAAAGATCTGACAGCAAAGCAGGTGCAAGACATGTTAGGTATTGGACGTGGTGGTGCTCCAGTGCCGCATCAGCAGCCAGGTCAGCCGGGTCAGATGCCACCCAATGCGCCGGGTGGTCCTGGGGGTGTTGGGGGGCAACAACAGCATTTGCCACCTGCTCATCGCTTCCTGCAGCCGATCAGCCAGTGCGACGCGGCACTGGGTGATCTGCTGAGCGAGCTGCAACGCGACCCTTGGCCAGTGCCGCAGGGCAAGCGCTATCTGCGCTCCACAGGCGCTGCTCTCTCAATTGCAGTCGGCCTGCTGGAGTGCACCTACCCGAATACGGGCGGTCGCATTATGACATTCGTCGGTGGCCCTTGCTCCCAGGGCCCCGGCCAAGTGGTCGACGATGAGCTCAAGCATCCCATTCGCTCCCATCATGACATACACAAGGACAATGCCAAATTCATGAAAAAGGGCATTAAGCATTTTGATGCGCTGGCGCTGCGCGCCGCCACAAATGGCCATGGCATTGATATATACTCGTGCGCTCTTGATCAAACTGGTCTGATGGAAATGAAGCAGCTGTGCAACTCCACCGGTGGCCACATGGTCATGGGTGATTCATTCAATTCGTCACTGTTCAAGCAAACATTCCAGCGCGTGTTTGCGCGCGACAGTCGCAATGATTTAAAGATGGCATTCAATGCCACATTGGAGGTGAAGTGCTCGCGCGAGCTGAAAATCTCTGGCGGCATCGGCTCGTGTGTGTCGCTGAATGTGAAGAGCCCGTCGGTGTCGGATGTGGAGATCGGCATGGGCAACACGGTTCAATGGAAGTTATGTACTCTCAACGCCAGCTCCACTTTTGCCTACTTCTTCGAAGTTGTCAATCAGCATTCGGCGCCCATACCACAAGGTGGTCGCGGCTGCATTCAATTCATTACACAATACCAGCATTCAAGCGGTCAGCGGCGCATTCGTGTCACCACCCTGGCCAGAAAGTAAGTTACCAAATCGATTGAAATCAAATATCGCCGCAAATTGGATTATTAATTTTTTGCATCTAACTCATTTTAGCTGGGCGGACGCCAATTCGAATGTGCAGCATATTAGCGCTGGTTTTGATCAGGAGGCTGCTGCTGTTCTTATGGCCCGCATGGTTGTCTATCGCGCCGAAACGGATGAGGGGCCGGACATCTTGCGCTGGGTGGATCGCCAATTGATTCGCTTGGTAGGCATTAGATAACTTTTAACGACTTGTTGGCATGTCATTTATGAACTTCTTTTCTTGTTGCAGTGCCAGAAGTTCGGCGAGTATTCGAAAGATGATCCAAATAGCTTCCGGCTATCGCAGAACTTTAGCTTGTTCCCGCAGTTTATGTATCATTTGCGTCGATCGCAGTTCCTGCAGGTCTTCAACAATTCGCCCGACGAGACCACATTCTATCGACACATGCTGATGCGCGAGGACCTCACACAATCATTGATCATGATCCAGCCCATTCTTTACAGCTATTCATTCAATGGGCCGCCGGAGCCGGTTCTGCTTGATACGGCTTCGATTCAAGCGGATCGCATACTGCTGATGGACACCTTCTTCCAGATACTCATCTATCATGGCGAGACGATTGCCCAATGGCGTGCCCTCAAATACCAGGATATGCCCGAGTATGAGAACTTTAAGCAGCTGCTCCAAGCGCCCGTTGACGATGCCCAAGAGATATTGCAAACACGTTTCCCTATGCCGCGCTATATTGACACCGAGCATGGCGGATCGCAGGCACGTTTCCTGCTCTCCAAAGTCAATCCGTCACAGACGCACAACAATATGTATGCTTATGGACAGGTGCGTCAATCAGCTGAGTCGATTCTTCATTTATCTGCAATATTGCTAATCTCTTTTATGAAAAATTTCGTTTTGTTTGTTTTCGTTTCACTTTTTTCTCATTCGTGTGCCCCAAATCTTCTCGTTTTCGTTGTTGTTGTCACTTGCAGCCGCCAATTGGTCAGACGACGGTAGTAAAAACTCTTTTGTTTCATACATATATTATCAGTTTGGGTTTAGTTCTAAGCTTGCTTTCTTTTCCATACTCTACAATCCCCTCTGCTCTCTCCTTGCTCTTCGGTGCCGGTGTCCGCTCAAGCAATGCCTTCATTTCTTTGACCGTTTATTTACTCATTGATTTATTTCTTGACAGGATGGTGGTGCTCCCGTGCTTACGGATGATGTTTCGCTGCAGCTGTTCATGGAGCATCTGAAGAAGCTAGCCGTCTCCTCTACCACATAAGTGGGGCATCTTATTAAAAAAAAGAAAAACAATGCGCTACGAGTTTGGAACTTGTGCAAATTAGCATGCTTACCTAAACAAATAATAATTTAACCATTTATATATGTATACATTGTGTGGATTCCAATTGATAGCCTGAGTATACAATAAACTACAGTCAACTACATTTTTGTGGACTGATTAATGGAGAAGAACCTATGTTCGTATCATATTTACATGGTTTGTTTATTCAAAGCAACTTATAGTTCACAATTCAATTGATTTAGTAAAAATAAATATGTAACTGGCCATTGAAAAAAATGCAGAGTTAATGCAGAGGAATGCAACCGGCATATTCCATTAGTTCAATAAAATAATAAAAATATAAAAAAAAACTAGCATAAAAGCAATCAACAAATATTATCTGCATACATATACATATCTAAATAGTTTATAAATTACTAATACAAGTTAATGCCTCGGACTTTCGTATTCAATTTGACTAAACTATTTGGTTTACAGTGACTAAAAACATTGTTTCTGCATTTTTTTGCTCCATTAATTGAGAAACCTAATGGACATCTTCTGATCGACATCGGTGCGTTCCAGCGCCTTGCAAAAGTCCTCAAACGATATCTTGCCCTGACAGCACAAATCCGCCTCCAGAATCGTTCGCTCCGCAATGCTAACGAGTTGATCCTGACTTATGTTCGCACCGACCATCATATGCAAAATGGAGAGTAGTTCATCCCGGCTAATGACACCATCATCATCCAGATCATACATCTGGAAGGCAAATTTCAGCTTCTCTTCGCGACTATTCAGTTTACTCTGTTTATTGTCCCGCAGCGGCCGGAAACGCGCCAAAACATTCATAAACTGGCGAAAGTTGACACGATCATCGGTGCTTTCCGCAAAGAAGGAGTGCACAATGCGTTCACATAACGGATTAATGGCCAGCTCGGGAATGCGCATCAGATCCTCGCGAGAGAGTGTTCCGCAGTCGTTGCGATCCAGCGAGGTGAAGCGCGAGTAAAGCCGCTCAATTTGATTAGGTGTAACTGCGGTGAAGATGAAAAACAGATTGAGTTGATGTTTAAACGTCTTATCAAATTGTATATGAGAATAAACCACGAATGTGATAAGATACACTTAGCTATTACCTTTATTATTGAAGCCTTATAAAAATAAAACAACTTAAACTACACGTAATCAGAAAACTGATAACTGCCAGTTGGAAAATATTTATGTATATATATTCAATGGTCTGCGAAAACTTTGTCCCATGGGTTCGATTGAGTAGCCATTAAATCAATCAATGACGTCATAAGTGCATTTGGCAATTGAAATGGATGAGCGCAGTGGGCTTATGTAAAAAGATTGAACATGGTGTTTGGAAAACATCTACAGTTATGATCTTGATAATTGATTGCGGATGGCAATGCTCTCAATTTTTTTTTTTTTTTTTGCGGCAACGCTGATTAGCATGACTATGGAAAGTAATTGATTTTGACAAAGCCAGCATTAGCATACATAGAGTTTGACTGTCAAGTGCGATATTGTGATTATAATTAAATTGCTTTTAGCAACTGCGTATTTGTTTTGAAGTGTCATTCCTGAATAAATGGATTCGTTGCTGCACCAAGGTTATGGCAACTGATGTCCTACTTTGTTGCGTTTCCACTGGTTATGGATGCAATACTTACAGCCCGTTTCATTTTGAATTTGTGCAATTTCCTCGTTTCGCAGGAAAAGCGAAGATTTGTTGCCCATTATGTATGGCTTTTAAAAAAACCAATCAACGCGACACAAACACAAAATATCTACTGAATTGAATGTCAGAGATGTGACCGTATTTTGTATGAAATTAAATGTCTACATTTATCGGTGCTAACAAATTGCATGCAGTCGGTTGAATTGTGGTGGCTTACCGATAAGCGGTTAACAGTGTCACCCATCATTATTGCCAAATACAACCATTAAGTTGGCATTTTATAATTTTTGTAAACAAATTGCAAAAAAATAGTTGAATGCAGATGGATAAATTAAATCTAACATTAACAGCTGTAAAAAATCTGCGCTCAAATGTGCGCCAGTGCTTTGAACATCTGGCTGATGGCACAGACGGCGAGGGCGTCGAAGAAAGCCGGAATAAATTTGTACACGAATTTCAAGACAGATTTGGTGCCATAAATTCACAGTTGCGGTAAGTAAATAAATCATTGTATTGTAACTATATGTTTATTTGATTATTCCTTTTGTGTTTATAGTGAAGTGGAGCAGCTTATAAATGGCTTACAGGTGCCACCAACTGCTTACCATTTGGGCAACACGACATTTTTGGCACAGGAAACGTCGCAGGATCGACAGGCGCTATATCCGCAGCTGGTGAACAGTTATAAATGGATTGATAAAGTGCACGATCACAGTTTTCTTGCTTTCAACAATTTGAATCAGAACACGCTGCGTCGCTCTTACAACTATTGCTCACAGAAGCGCCAGCGATTGCCTTTCTCCTCCTTTAACAACGATCCGGAGTAAGTGCCTTTGTGTTTTTCAAAGGATTTCAATCAATTAACTTCTGATGTTTATTTCAGTCACATAGATAAATTGCTCAGTGAAATCAATCACCCGCCGCATACTTCATACAATGTCTTCCGGCCATTTGGCTCAAATGCCGTGGCTATTGTTACAATTAGTAATGTCCTTAAAGCAGCCATTGTTTTCAAGGGCGTCCTGATCGAGTGGGTGACAATAAAGGGCTACGATGAGACGCTTGAGCATGATGATCTGTGGGCGGAGTCACGTTACGAAGTGTTCCGAAAGGTGCAGGAGCACGCCCACTCAGCCATGCTGCACTTCTTCTCGCCCACTCTGCCCGATCTAGCGGTCAAGAGCTATGTCACCTGGTTGAATAGTCACATCAAGCTGTTTCTCGAACCCTGCAAACGCTGCAGCAAATATATTGCAAACGGTTTGCCGCCAACGTGGCGAGATTTGCGCACTCTCGAACCATTCCATGAGGAATGCCGCAATAGCTAGGATGCGATTATGAAAATCATGAATTCTATATTTAACATATTGATAAGCATAACTTTTATACTTCATTTATTTCAAAAAAACAAAAAAAAATTATATGTATGTATTTTGAATGCATGCGCGTAGATTTGTTTTTTTTTTTTGTTTTGTTTTTTGTTTCAATATAGAAACGCGCGACTGGATAACTACAACGGTTTTAATGCATTAATGGCCAGTTAAGGTGGCGTTAGCTGCAGCGGCGGCTTTCGATGACGTGCCTGTATGCACACCACGCTGCAGGCATAAGCGTTCAAAATTCGCACGCAAAGTGGCACGAAGCTGCTCGCGTTTAAGCTGCACCTGCTCCCGCTGGTATTGATAGGCCAACACCACCTCTTGGGGAATGTAACAACAGTTCTCATCGTCTTTATCATAGTCGTCATCGAAGTAGTCCTGCAAAAAGGGGGTTAAATATTGAATAACCATATCTGTGATAGTAAAAAGAATCAAGGCTGCCGTTACTTACCCACATCTGCAGCAATGAGAAATTCGGATCAAATGGCGTCTGCTGGTCATAGAGCAAACCGGACACATAGCTGTTGCATGCAACAACATCTTCCACACTTTGCTCCTCATCGTCGTGCAGCAGACCGTCATGATGATTGCAAAGTCCGTCCGAGCACGATACTTCAGAACCCTCTGGCGACGATAATGCGCTTGTATGCGATGTGGGTGGATCGCTGCCATAGCCAGAATCGCGTACATCCTGCTCGCAAGGACAGTTGGGCATGGGGGCCAAGCAGTCGTTGCATTTGCCAGTTTTAGCCACATCCAGCTGCTGCTGCTGCTGCTGCTCACTATCATCACAACACGGTGTCTTTTTCGACTTCTTGCTTGCAGACTTTTGCTTCTTCTTTTTCGGTTGCTTCTTCAATTTCGATTTCGTTGGTTTGTTACTTGTGGGCGTTGGCGGCTTTGGCTCAATAGCCTCGACGTCTGCATCTGCACAGTGTATGACAATGCCATCATCGATTGCATCATCAACGGCAACAACAGGCTCCGGTTCCGACTCAGCGTCGGCGTTAATGCCATTATCCTCTTCGTCCTCGTCGTCTTCTGTTTCGGCCGCTTCATCGTTCGCAATATTATTATTATCGTTTTCACACAGACGATGCAAGTTCTTTTTCTCATCCTTCTTCTTCTTCTTTTTGAGCTTCTTCTGCTCACGCTTCAGCTCTTTGGCCTTCTCGGCGCGACTGATCTCCTGATACAGAAGCTCCAAATTACTAATACCCTGCTTTTGCTCCACACGCTCGTGGAAACTACGACAGAGCGTGTGCACACCAACAGCGGCCAGCACCTGGCAGGCACGCTCCTCCTCGCGCAGACTAACATAAATGCGACGCAAGCGCTCGTACATGATCATGCCGACGCAAGTGAGCACCTCCTCCTGGGCGATCTCCAGCGTCTTGGCATGGCGTTCGCGCAGTTTTGAGTAGCTGCCATTCACCTCCGGCTCGGCACGTTTGATCAGCGCATCAAGGAACTCAATTTTGTTTGTGCTCACATGGATGTGCTCGTCAGGCACACATTTTCGTATGTGCGCATAGAGTTGCGCCGCGTAACCCTTCTCCTTGGTGAATACTTCGCCAATGAGTATTTTATAGGCACGCTCGATCTGCAATGGAAGGATTAACGGCAATTAACATGACAATTCGGATAAGCACATTGCTCGGATGTTTACCTTTGTGCGACAGCCGGCACAGAACTTGTGCTTTTTGAGATACTTGTCGAGTACCTCATGCAGTTCCTTGGTCTCGATAATAGTTACCTCGGTGCGGCAGTTACTTTTCATGGCCGACCAAACTTCGCGCCACGTTTCCGAAAACGGTTTTGCTCGGAACGTGTCCAGCGAGTGGAGTACACAGCGCGTCTTATTTCGCAGCTTATTGTCCAGCAGATTGTTGAGCACCTCATGATGCCGGTATAAAAGTGTTCCCAGTGCCTGCGGCGTTTTTAGCTTCTCCTCTGTTATGCCGAGCGTGTAGATACTATTCTTTTCATCAAAGCGCAATTCTAGCGGATCAACCGTACGATGTCCTGACTCGGCCAGCTGGTAAAACAGGCGTTCCACTCGCCGCCGGCAGCCAACACACTGGACGCACTGATTCAGTACCGAGATGAAGCCGCTGCTGTCAATCTCTAATGATTGCTGACGTTCCATCTCTGTGAGCAGATTAAATTTACGTGAGAACTCCTCTAGTTCGCGTCCCCGTATCTGTGGACTATCGATGACAAGTCCTTTGCTGTTGAGGTCCATTAGCATCTAGTGAGTGCGATTATAAATTATCAGATTAGAGCGAGTTAGAGAAAAGTGCTTGTAACAGCCCAAGAGAAACAAAGAGACGACGGCAAAATGCATTTGAAACCAGTTTGTTTTTTATTTGTTTTTTCTTCGGTGTTGCCACTTTAGCAACATGGCGACCCTATGTTAGTTTAAGAGTCGGTGCAGGGGGAAACTAAGCAGGTGCCGAGTAGCACTTCAGTTGCGGGGTGAACGTATGCGGCTGATTGAGTTTACCACAAAAATCTTAGCTGGAGTCGGGTGTATTAAACAAGCAATTACATTTATGGGCGCAGCTCAACATACATATGCACATATATACATATTTATGAATGTTTGTATGTAAAATACTTCGTACGAAGCATACAGATGCACGCGTACGTGTTATGAAAGTTTGACAATGTGCACACATACAACACACTGACACGCATAAATACTCAAGTATGTGGGTTGATGGAGGGGGGTCAAAAATTTTTAAGACTTTTATGACATTTATACGCTGGTATACGTTTTACATTTGATGAATTTGTTGATATAGAAATATTGTTGGAGCTTACCATTAGCTTATCACCTGCCACTAGAGGCAAATGCCTTCTGCCTACATAACTAGAATCATCATCATCAGTATTATAGACTTTAGTTAGTCTCGCCATGTTCTTTCGAAGACCAACAACGGCAGTTTTAGGCACTTTAACGACACACTTTGTGGCAACAAAACACAGCACAATGTCTGAAGTGTATTTATTAATATATTTTATACAACTATTTGAAGTTCTTTACACTGTATATCGACTATAAAAATTATTTTCTATGATTTCAAACACGTATGTAGAGTTCAGCAAGTCGTCCGGTCGCCATTAATGAATAGTGTTGCGTAAGGCGACACATTTGATATTTTTGCAGCACAGACACCAAATGCAACATTGCTTTAAGCGTTGCCAGACTACAAAAAAACTGTATCAGACTTCTTCTTCAACAGAATGAGTGTTTTTTAGCGCGTTTTGTTGCTCGTTTTAGTAGTGCAAAGTTGCATTCTAATAATTTATAAAGAGCTACGCGTGTTTAAATACGTTAACGAATTGATTTTGCACTTTCAAACCGTGACAAAATGTCTCACCATTATGTGGTGACCGCCCAGAAGCCAACAGCGGTTGTTGCCTGCTTGACCGGTAAGAGAATGAAAAAATACACGGCAAGCATGCCAACCGAAGCGGCGCTCTTTTTCCCGGCAATATGTTAAAGATTAACGTATCCCATTAAAAAATATGACTATTGGCTTCATATGTTTGCATTTTCTTAGGCAACTTTACATCGGAGACAGACCTGAATCTGGTCATTGCGCGCAATAATCAGATAGAAATTGATTTGGTGACACCGGAAGGCTTGCGTCCTCTGAAGGAGATCAACATAAATGGCAAGATTACGGTTATGCGTCACTTTCGTCCGCCGGATACCAAGAAGGATTTGCTTTTCATACTGACGCGACGTTTTAATGTTATGATACTTGAGGCCCGAATGGTCGGCGATACCATAACCGTGATAACGAAGGCCAACGGCAATGTCTCCGATTCAGTTGGAATACCTTCCGAAGGTGGTTTTATTGCAGCCATTGATCCGAAAGCGCGCGCTATTGGCATGTGTCTTTATCAAGGGCTATTTACCATAATACCCCTGGATAAGGATGCAAGCGAGCTGAAGGCAACGAATTTACGGTGAGCTTAAAATAATTATATTCTATGATATATTGTTGTTTATTCTTGAGATTATCTTCGCAGTATGGACGAGCTTACAGTGTACGATGTGGAGTTTCTGCATGGCTGCCTTAATCCAACAATCATCGTTATACACAAGGACAACGATGGACGTCATGTTAAGTCGCATGAGATCAACTTACGTGAGAAGGAGTTCATGAAAGTTCCCTGGAAGCAGGACAATGTTGAGACAGAGGCTACCATGCTCATACCAGTTCCCTCACCTATATGCGGTGTTATAGTCATTGGACGCGAGTCCATCGTCTATCATGATGGCAGCAACTATCATGCAGTGGCACCTCTCACCTTCCGCCAGAGCACCATCAATTGCTATGCCCGGATTGACGAGAAGGGATTGCGCTATCTGCTGGGCAATATGGATGGACAGCTATATATGCTGTTTTTGGGCACCGCCGAGACCAGCAAGGGTATCACTGTCAAGGACATTAAGGTGGAGCAGCTTGGCGAGATTTCCATACCGGAATGCATTACCTATCTGGACAATGGGTTCTTGTACATTGGCAGTCGCCATGGAGACTCGCAGCTGGTGCGGCTTAACTCGGAGGCTGTTGACGGCACCTTTGTCATACCAGTGGAAAACTTTACCAATCTGGCGCCCATTCTAGACATAGCCGTTGTGGATTTGGATCGACAGGGACAGGGTCAAATCATTACTTGCTCTGGCAGCTTCAAGGATGGATCGCTGCGCATCATACGCATTGGTATAGGGATACAGGAGCATGCTTGCATCGATTTGCCCGGCATCAAGGGCATGTGGTCCCTCAAGGTGGGCATCGATGACAGCTGCTATGAGAACACTCTGGTGCTGGCTTTTGTTGGCCACACACGCATTTTGACATTGTCTGGCGAGGAGGTGGAGGAAACCGATCTGCCTGGCTTTGCAAGTGATCTGCAATCGTTTCTCTGTGCCAACGTGGATTACGATCAGGTGAGTAAACTTTTTAAATTAATATAAACTTTCCAGTAAGATTAAATACCACTTTTCTTCTATGTAGATAATCCAAGTGACTTCTGAGAGCGTGCGTTTGGTTAAGAGCGCCACCAAGACATTGGTTTGTGAATGGAAGCCGGAAGGCGATCGTTCCATTGGTGTTGTCTCTTGCAACACCACCCAGATTGTTGCTGCATCGGCGCGTGAATTATTCTACATAAGTATCGAGGATGGTAGCCTTGTCGAGAAGTGCAGCAAAATCTTACCGTATGAGGTTGCCTGCCTGGACGTTACGCCGCTGGACGAGAAGCAAAACAAATCCGATTTGGTTGCCGTTGGCCTGTGGACAGATATATCCGCGGTTATATTGTCACTGCCTAATCTAGAAACGATTTACACCGAAAAACTAAGTGGTGGTAAGATTTTTTTTGTGCAAATTAAAAATCTAAGCTGATCATTCAACTTATGTTTAACAGAGATAATTCCACGCTCCATACTGATGACAACGTTTGAGGATATACATTATTTGCTGTGTGCTTTGGGTGATGGTTCCATGTACTACTTCATTTTGGACAAGACAACTGGCCATCTGACTGAGAAGAAGAAAGTAACGCTTGGCACACAGCCAACCACATTGCGGACGTTCCGATCGTTTGCCACAACAAATGTATTTGCCTGCTCAGATCGTCCCACGGTCATTTACTCTTCCAATCATAAGCTCGTGTTTTCCAATGTCAATCTAAAGGAGGTGAATCATATGTGCTCGCTCAATGCACAGGCTTATCCGGATAGCTTGGCACTGGCTACCAAAAACTCCGTTATACTGGGCACCATTGATGAGATACAGAAGCTGCATATACGTACTGTGCCGTTGGGCGAGGGACCACGACGCATTGCCTATCAGGAGGCTTCACAGACCTTTGCCGTTTCAACGCTTCGCATTGATGTACATGGACGTGGCGGTGCGAAGCCATTGAGGAATAGTGCATCTACGCAGGCTCAAAATATCACATGCGGCTCCAATATATTGCCCAAACCGGGTGGCGCCAGCTCAACGGCTGCCAATACTGAAGTTGGCCAAGAGGTGGATGTACACAATTTATTGGTGATCGATCAGAATACGTTTGAGGTTCTGCACTCGCATCAGTTTGTGCCGCCAGAGACAATTTCAGCATTGATGTCCGCCAAACTGGGCGATGATCCCAATACCTATTATGTGGTGGCCACCTCTCTCGTCTTTCCCGACGAGCCAGAACCCAAAGTGGGTCGCATCATCATTTTTCATTATAGCGAGAATAAACTGACCCAAGTGGCCGAAACAAAAGTCGACGGCACCTGCTATGCCTTGGTGGAGTTCAATGGCAAAGTTCTCGCTGGCATTGGTAGCTTTGTGCGCCTGTACGAATGGACCAATGAGAAGGAGTTGCGCATGGAGTGCAACATACAGAATATGATTGCAGCATTGTTTTTAAAGGCCAAGGGTGACTTCATTCTTGTTGGTGATCTAATGCGCTCCATAACGCTGCTGCAGCACAAGCAAATGGAGGGCATCTTTGTGGAGATTGCTCGCGACTGTGAGCCCAAATGGATGCGTGCCGTTGAAATATTGGATGATGATACGTTCCTTGGCTGTGAGACCAACGACAATTTGTTTGTGTGCCAAAAGGATAGGTAAGCAAAAGAACACAAATCGTTTAATTTCGAAAATCTAACTTTGTTGTCTTGCGTTTTAAAGTGCTGCTACTACGGATGAGGAACGTCAGTTGTTGCCAGAGTTGGCACGCTTTCATTTGGGCGACACCATTAACGTATTTCGTCATGGATCTCTGGTTATGCAGAATGTTGGCGAACGCACCACGCCCATTAATGGTTGTGTACTCTATGGCACTTGCAATGGAGCCATTGGCATTGTCACCCAAATACCACAGGACTTTTATGATTTCTTGCATGGCTTAGAGGAGCGATTAAAGAAGATCATTAAGTCGGTGGGCAAAATCGATCACACGTATTATCGTAACTACCAAATTAATACTAAAGTGGAGCCCAGTGAGGGTTTCATCGATGGTGATTTAATAGAAAGCTTTCTAGACTTGAATCGAGAAAAGATGCGTGAAGCTGTGCTTGGATTGGAGGTGTGTAAAACTTGAATCATAAGCCACGATATGACTATTAAATATATATACTTTTCAGCTAACTGTTAGTGGTGAACGCAAAGGTGCGGATGTGGAAGATGTCATAAAGATTGTGGAGGATTTGACACGCATGCATTGAAAAAAAAAAAAAACGGAATTGTATATAATTCACATAATGCTTTTATTGTAATCAGCAGTTTGTTTTTAATATTTTTTTTTCCTTGTTGGCATTACTTCGATACCATGTATCCCCCCCACTATCCAATACAACAACTCTTAACTCGCGATAACAAGGATAATCTCGTAATTGTGTGTCTACAAAACAGTTAAATACTGTTTATTCAATTTATCGCGCCCCAACATTGACTTTCGTTAAATAGCAAAAAAAAACAAAAAACAAAACAATTAAACGCGCTTGCAAAGTTGCGTTGCACATTATTTAAATAAAGTGTTTAGCTTCTCAGTGTATTTAAACAATTTTTTGACTTATTTAATGGTAGCTTAGAAAATTCTTAAAATTTCACGGCTTGTTTCATGTTCCTTGGCTTATCAGTTGAACTTATCATGATGCGTTTGCGCAGCGTTTGTTCTCCGCTTACGCACTTCCAATCAAAGCATCGCAACCAGTCTTCAGCACGTCTCACTCTCACACACACACACATATAGTTTAAGTGAGTGTTTGTGTGTTTAGTTCAGGAGCAGACACGTTGCTCACGTGCGACACGCGAAACGTGAGCAATAATTGTTTGGGTTGCAAAGGGTAGAAGAGGGCGGCTGGCGGCATTGGCGTTTCATTCATTAATACACGAACACACACACACACATGCTTAATGGCCACTGGAATGCTGCAGCCACCACCAAATTTCCAACACCCGCAGGCTAAAACAGTTGTTTTTACATAAGTGTGTCTGTGTTTGTGTTTGTGTTGCGTATGCGCATTCGTTGCGCCTCCACATCGTCGCCTTGCTGCCTGCGCTGCTGCTGTCGCTGAGTCTGCTGTTGCTGCGGCTGCTGCTCGAGTGTCGAGTGTCTCCCCCAGGTTACTGCAGCTGAACTCTCTCGGTCCATTTGAGTAGTCACTCATTCGTTTGCCGCCTGCTCGCTGGTTCAGCTGTGCTTCAAGCGCCCGTTGTCCGGAATCGTTCTCGTTATCGCATCTTTGTCGTCTATCCAAACTACTTTTTTATTATCCACATCCTGACCGCTCATTTACATATATATATATATAATTATTGTGCAGTGATTTACACAAAGCAACAAAACACACACACACATACATACATACTTACAAAACTATTAACAAAAAAAAATGTCACCAATTGTTCAAGTGCCGTTAAAAATTACAACTTATAATCGCTCGTAAAAAAAAAGTTTAAGTCTCTTTTCGCCAAGTCGCAAAACGTAGTTCGGTTTATTGGTTTATAGGCATTGTGTAAAAAATGTGCTAGCAACAATTAACATTCCTAAAACAATATTGTTGCTCTCAGCGCGACGTTACGTTGGAGCGCAGTTTTTTTCTTTCTTTCTTTGGATTAACGACGGCGGCCATTTTACATAAAAAAAAAACAGCGGCAAAACGGATAGCTGCTTGAGGTGAGTGCATAAGCTTGAAGGTGTGAAACTAGGATAGATTATTTGCATAATTTGAAACAAACAAAAGTTTCCAATTCTTTGGCTATATCATCTTGCCGTCGGCATTGAATTGGAGACCAAAAAAGGGCCTTCAATTCGGTTGGATGACTCAAACGGCATTCAAACGAAACAAGTGAAATTCAATGCGAATTTGTTATAGTCTACGATCGTCAGGGGGGGGGCGAGAAAAGAAAAAGGAATTTGAAAAACATTTGTACTTGTTACACACAAAGCGAGAAACCCCGAGCCATTGACATCATCATCTGCAATGTTTTCGTGTCACAAAACCGAACAAAAAAGAGCTCGACTCTTTTCTGTAATACGATGCCCTTTCAGCGTTGGCGTTAAAGACTCAAGAATCAGAAATTATTGTTAAGCAACACTAATAATAAAAATGAAAAAAGGCCTCGCGTCCTACCCCCGAAAATAATGAAACTCCATAAACGCGCAACGCTCGACTGCCAAATGCAAATATTAAAAAAACACAACAACAAAACTTTTTATAATTTACCAAAAGGGAAAAACGGCAAATCGAATTGCAGTCAAGACTCCAACTTCAACTTAAACTGCGCGCCTTGAAAAACTTAAAAACAAAAAAAAAAACCTCAGCCAGCACCCGGACCATGTCGGTCATCAGGCTAATTTTCTACGGAAACCGTTGGCAGCCTCATAAAAATTATAAATATTTTTTTTTATGAATATTGTATGTTTGTATGTACAAACAAGCATAAACTTACATAAGTTAACGACAGATTCTTGAACTTGTGGGGACTCGATCTTGTTTAAGCTGTTGGTATTATTAATTATTTTATAGATCTCTTTTTTGGTTTCTGGGTGGTAATGAAAAAATAAAAAGTTTCACCAATTGAGCAATCTTAAGTTTTAAGATAATCATCGAATCTTTTTAAATTGTATGCTAGTTCTTTAAAGGATTGTTTGGAGTTTTTAAACCTAGGTTCAATCAAACAATCAACTTTATGAAGTTATTGGAATATGATTTTAGTTAACAAACAAATGAATTCGTTAAGCTCTAAAAAATCAAGGATTTCTGAACGTCTTCAAACTAAGATATAAAACTTTAGCAGATCCAAAGAAGAACACCAAGTAGGTTAAGGTTAGATTCTTGCTATAGTATTTTGTTCCGAACGATTTGTTAAGGCATCCATTCAATGTTCCTTAAACTGTTCTTTGTACCCGACTTTTAGAAAAAGATTCCTGAACTTCTTTCATAGTATCTTCCCTTTGCGTGCTGCACTTAAGCCAGACTTTGCATGTAAATAAATCTTTTTAAAAGAAATATTTTTAGTTGTGTTTGGTGTGTATTTAATTTTGAATATGCAAATTTCGCATAGCTAATTTGCATTTATGACAAAAAAGCTAAAGGAACAAAACAAAAAAATATAGTATATTAGCTAATAATAATCTTTAGGGAGAGAGAAGACGGAAAGAAACTCAGTTCCAGTGCGCGAAGCGACAACGAAGCTTAAAGATATGCGAGAAATTTACAATAAGAGTTCCAGGAAGCTTCAAAGGCAAGATGCAAACAAAGATCGTCTGAGTCTGAGGTTTTGCACTTCAAACTGAGTAGATGCATTATGTCCAGGGCTATGAAGTGACCATGACGACAAGCTGGACTGAAGGTGTCGTGCGCCAAAGCAAATTAGCGTCTGTGTCCAATTGGAAAACGAGCCACACAAAAACGCGACAGAGGAATGTGTGTGTGTGTGTGTGTGTGTGTGAGTCGCCTTGTCACGTGAAATCAAATCAGGCATTACAATTTCACGCTCAATCGACAGTGTAATTGAGCCGCACAGCCGTCGCAATGTCTGCGCCACAAAAATCTCCAAATCTCCTCTTTGAACGTCGGGTAGGTTTTTCCGGTTGTGGAAAAACAACGGCTTCCGCTTCAAGCCGCGAGTCAAACGGCAATCAATGGTGCATGCAAAGCAGCCGGCTCACAACACAATCATACAAACATCATTTTCGCTGTCCAAAAACTAAAAATACAATTTTCCATATATATGTATTTCGTTTTATGTATTAACAGCTATTTGTTAATAATTTAATTTATGCGTTAACACGCTTTGGCGGCATTGTGGCACACATTTATTGTTTTTTTTTTGCTTTCAGTTTTTAGTTTTTAGTTTACAGTTTTCACAGCTTTTGGCTTCGTTTGTTGTCCTTCGTTGAGTGTCCTGTTGTGTCCATTGTTTGGATCACGTACCATCTTAACATCGATATCGAATTTGATCGATCTCCACAAGCGAAAATGAAGAAGAAGCCGCAACTTTGTTTCCAAGTGAACAGCAGCTCCTGTCTGGCATGTCCTCTTTGTGTATGTGTGTGTGTATATACTTCTATTCCGCTATCGGATAACAGCGCCCGCATTCACGTTTCATATTTTTGTATATTTTTTTCATCCTTGTTCGACAAAATTGTTCGGCGCTTAGAACTTGTAAGTTTTAACAAGGGTTAAACACAAATTTTGTGTGAAAAATATGGGATTCCAGTGCATTATGATGTGTGTGTGTGATCGAACGTCTTCAGATATGGATCTATGGGCATGGGAAAATTTATGCGCATTTCGATTTTGACCCCTTTATTTGTTGTTCGAAAACAACTTTTCATCAATTGTTTAGATCAAAAGAATGAAGCAAAGTATATGAAAACATATTAAACAATGATATGATTGTATTATCTTTACCATTATAATGCTGAACAATAGTCAGGTGTTTATAAGAAAGTTCGAATTGTTTATATACTTAATCTGTACATATTTAAGAAGCTTTTGTTTAATGTTAAATTGTTTACATTTAATTGCAAACCTTTAAATTGATAATATTATTATAACATTTCAAGAAAATTCAGATTTTCAAATATCTTTTAGAAGCTTTTTATATAATGAGTTGTATTAAATAAGCTTTAGTTGATTTCTTATAAGATTTTAGCCATTTGTTTTGTATGAAAACCAATCAACAATCATTCAAAATAATTCGATTTGATAACTTAATTCTTCTTTTATAAAAATAAACCCTAGACCTTAACAAATCGGATGCTATATTGCTCTGTACAACGATGATTCTGTTTTTTGATAATATATTTCGTATTCGTTCCATGGAACATTATGCAAATTTTCGAAATTAATTTCTTAGAACTTATTTTTAGCGTAAGATAAAAGGTTTATCATAAGATACTTATCAGTACAGTAATCACTCATTAGTGAATGAATCAGTCAGGTGCAAAACATAAAGTTTATTTAACATTTTCGCACGTTTTGTGTTGATAATTGAGACAATAATTATCAACAGCAACGAAATAAAATCAACATTGAAAAAACAAAGACAGCGCCAGCTGAGTTTAAACATTTTTGCAGCGCGTGCAAGAAAATATGAACGTCATGAACGGCGATTAGCTCATCGAAAACATTGTAGAGGAGGTTCAACATAAAAAATATGAGACAATAGTATATCCAACTTGGTATAAACAAACTCATATCGAAAACACGTGCCACACACAGCACACGACAAAACGGGGCACAGGTGCCAAAACATATGTACGCGTGATCGGCCATAAGTCGGATCAATGAATGAAGCAACAGCAACAATAACAACAACAATGACATCAATAATTAATACACTGAGCAAAAGAACTTATCAAGTTCTACCTGAGCTAAGGGTAATGCAATAAACTTATGGCATAACTTTTTTTGTTACTTCATAAAATACTCGCAAACTAAGGTCTTTAGTCTGTGTAGCATGGTTTTTTTCTCAGTGCATTAATAAAATAGCTTATATTGCTGTTTCCAAGTATTCCATGTCTGTGTTGTTTGTCGGTTTTTGATTCAGGGGTCATAAGCTGTTAAATAACTTTGAGTTTCTGCATAGATCAGCAATTTGTGGCGAAAGAAAGTCGAACGAAGAAAGCGCAGCAGTTTCCAAAGAAATGCATAACTGATAGTTTTTTGTTTTTTGCAAGCTGAGCAGAAGTCATGGTCATGCCAAAAGTTTTGTTTGTTTACTTTTCACATTTCACCCCCGCCCTTACCCCCAACACCTTGTGACATTGTCCGCAGCGACGCGTCGACATTGAAAGCGTTGACAAGCCAATCAAAAGCAGAGCTGCGAAGCTGCGCTCGTTTCAAGCTCGGCTCACCAAAAGCTCAGTTCACTTAAGCTGAGCGCAAAAGCGGCGCGCGCTGCGCTTAGTTTAGTTTAGTTTACAGCTATTTGCATATCGCAAAAGCAGCGAGGGTGCCGCGCGAGATATCCCATATCCGAAATCGTCTTCGTCGTCGTTGTTGTCTTCGTCTTCGTTGTTGTCTTCGTTGATGTCTTCGTCGTTGTTTCACTGCACCCAGTGAGTGACCAGTGCCAAAGTGGCCAGCTGTGAGCTGCATTGTTGTTAAGTTGTGCGCGCGCGCGCCTTTAGCAAAATAATTAACGGGATTTATATATACTTACGAATAAATTCGTGCTAAACTTCAACTTCAACTTGAACGAGCGAGCAATGCAGCCAGCAGCCAAAGCATTTTGCTTATGAGATGGATCCAAAAAGTAATCATAAATTGAACAACTACACTTTGAAAAATCATAGAGTTATATTATGTGTAACAATATTAAAGTTGTCAAAAACAAGGCAGGAAAGTTTTTACTGTTCAGTTCGCAAATTCAAGACTTTTTTGAGATAGGTTAGGGACAGTTGTATAAAAAAGAAAAACAGTTAACTAATATTTTTCTCAGTGCACAAACGTTAAATACTTACTTGCAACGCTTTTGAGCTGCAGCTGCTGCATTTGTCCAGCTACTGTTTGTTTTTTTAGTGTCGCAGGATTTCAATTTTTGTTTTCATTTATTTTTTTTTTCTTTTGTTTTCCAAAATGATTTGTTATGTCTGGTCGACTTCAGCTTTAGCTTTTGCTACTGTTTCGGTTTCTGTTTTTTTTTTTTTTTCTGCTTTAGACATTCGCCTGTCGCCGTTCGTGTTTTTGTTGTTTTTATTGCCTGTAGTTGCTAAAGTGTATTACGGAAAATATTGAATTACAATTCGAGCTTATGGCAGCGTGCCAAATGTGTTGTTGAGTGCTTAAAAAGAGAAGAAGAAACATGTCAATGCATGCCCCAAAACCATATATATTCAAATAAAAGAACAAGTAAAGACTTAGTAAACAATATATTAATTGCATTAGATTCTTCTCAAGAACTTGAATGACCTTGAATGTCATTGTCATTACAATAAATTGATTCAAGTCAATGAAAAGTTTATTAATCTGTTTTTTTATTTTATACTGAGAAAGTAAAAACTTAACTTAATCCTTTGTAAATATTTGAAAAGTCTTTTTCTGAACAATTCACTTAAACCCAATGATTCCTATATGCATTTATGGGCATAAAATATTTGTTTAGTTACATTTCTTTAGATCTTCGTTATGAAGTTCATTAATATTTTTTTTATGTGGCAAGCGAAAGCAAGACAGTTAAAAGAAGGTTTAAAATGCAATAAAAAAGAGCTTAATATTTATGCGTGTTTTTATTGTGAATAGCAAAAAATGGCGTCGCAGTTAATAGAAGAAGAAGAAGACACTGGACGCTTCATAAGCATATTAACAACAAAAAAACTGACATTGAATTGTTGATAAGCGCACGCGGCCGGAAGAGCTTTCACACATTCATACGCCCCCAAAAACACACACACACACATAGTTTAAAAATCAACAACTTCGTGAGGCGGGCTGAGGACAAACATATTGCCCAAAAGGGCTGAAAGAGAAAGCTAAACACTCCAACAAGCCTGAAATGCTCGCTAATGGAGTGTAAAATACACACACAAACAGACAAACACACACACACACAAGCAGCGGCAACAAAATGAAACTCAAATAACAATTATTAAGGCGTTGCCAGACATGCACACAACAATTATGCGCCTGTGTGTGCGTGTGCGTTTGTGGGTGGAACGGCGATGAAGAGGAGGAGAAACAGACGCGATACACAAAACACAAACACACACACACACACAAGCAGCTGGTCCGCGAGACACACACACAAACAATTCCAGTTCCAGTTTGTCGTTCCAGGCCTCCGCTTTTGTTTGTATGCTCGTGGGGGCATTAAACACGCCGAGACAGCCAATGAGATGTTGTTGCCAGTGTGCTAGTATTTGTGTAATGCTTGTGCACTCTCTCTTCCGCTCTCGCTCGCACTCATTTATATATACATACATTTATATTGTTGTTTGACAGAGGGTGGCATGTGTGCGTCGTTTGTATTTGAAAACCAGTTTATTTTTTTTTTTTCGATTTTTCTTTTCTTTCTTGTAACAACAAAAGCAGCAGCAGCAGCCGCAGCGGCGCAGCCGTATTGCAATGGTCGGTGAATGAACCGAGCGGCGGCCCTAATATCTTTCTAATGCTACCTGGCTGAGACACCATTTTCTTTTTTACTTTTTTTTTGCTGTTGTTCTTGTTGTTTGTCGTTTTATATAGTTTGTTGCTGCTTGTTGCTGCTGCTTCCTGTAGTTGTATTTCTGGTCTGCTAGGATTTATGATTCTTCTTCTTCTTCTTTTTCCTCTTCTACTAAATATGTTCGCATACAAAACTACAATTTGTCTGGGGGGCTTGAGTGTGTGTGTGTGTGGATGCTGTGTATGTTGCACGTTGTGTGCGTGTTTGACTTCTTGTGACAAAATCCGCTTAATGCTGTAATTTTGATGTTTCTGTTCATAGTTGGAAAATAAAAAAGAGGTTTGCTAAGAAACACTCGCTAAAGTAGAATTTCTTGAAATGTTGATAAGAAATAACTTTTGTTTATGACTTAATTGCTGTAATTTATTAAACAAAAACCTATAATTACTTTTGTTTCGGAAACGTTTCTTTCCTAGCTTTTGCTAGGTTTTGAGTGGAAATTCTTCAACAAATCCTATTTCTGAGTCAAGTCATATTATGTTTCTGTAAATATCATAATCCGATCTCTACAACTAAGTTTATAAATAATATAATTTGAAATATCTTCGATTTTGTATGTTTGTAAGAAAGTTTCCTATAAGTCTTACTTACTTAAGTTTAAGTTAAATCTTTAGTTTCTCAACTTAATGTAACTCATAGATCGTCATTTATCACTTTGCCCAAAATAGCGCCGTTTTAAATCGTTTCTAATCTCTAAACTGAATCCCCAAAATATCTTAAAGTTGTCAACACCAACTTGAAACAATCAACAAATGGCAGAGCATTAAAAATGGCTTCAAATTAGGGGAGCGATAATCATCCCCAATGAAAATCCCCCCCTTAGATTTGTAACACCGCAATGCGGTGTCGCTTTTATTATATTCAACTTTCTATTTTTAGAGCCCCGCCCAAGGAAATGTCAACCTTGATATTATGGGAAAAAGTGTCGTAAATTTCAAGGTAAATGCATTTCCATAGAGATTGTGCAACTGAAGTAGAAGTAAAGTCATTAAAAATGGCCGCCAATTCGGTTTAAGAATTTTAAAACAAATTTCAAAAGCAATTCAATGGCGAGATTTTATTTTAAAAATACTTTTCGCTTAAAAAAAAAAAAAAAATGTAAATTGTAGCAACAATGGAATTTTTATGTTTTTGAGAGGCGCGTGTAAGATATATATATACATATATATATGTAGTACTATATGGTGTAGGTATCTAATGAAACGTGATTTTCTTTAAAACGTGACTTTGTATTGATTTTTTCCCAACCGTATTTTTGTTTCATTCGACGCTCGAGTTCAAGTTACTATTGTTGTTGTTCTGCTTCTTCTTCCTCTTATAGTTTTAGTTCTTGATGTTGGTATTGTTATAACAGTTCTTGTTGTTCTTGTGACTTTTATTGCACACTCATTGTTGCAGTTGCCGATATCATATATAAAGTGTTTAAGGTGAGAAATGCAATGAGTTAAAGGTGCTTTCAGGGTCGAATTTGGTTTGAAAAAAATCATTTTTGTTAAATGAATTGAGGCAGATTACTGATCTTGACGTCAAACTTTCTAAAGAAAGGGAAAGGATATAAGCAGAGAGAGCTTTCTTTTCAACCTGGCATCTGCCGCTTCTATGAGATCGGCCCGTTCATATATGCGGATCATGAGTATGGGTTCTTTATTTTTAACCGTTTATAATGTTTTGGGCATGAAAATGGTGTTGATATGAACTAAGATCCATTTTAAGTTTATTTACATGCCTCTGTGGCAAATTAGTATAGCATACTTATTGGATAACCACAGTATATATTCCAATTTGCTTAAAAATTGGCCAATCAAATAATGTATTAATTTGAACAATCTATTTTGATTTGATTCATTTCCAAAGCCAAAGTTGTTGATTTTAATTGTTAAAAATGGTTTGAAAAAATATTTCTGATGATTTTATAGGTTTTTAACGAAGTTTTAGCCTATAAATTATATAGAGCTTTAATGCTCCGTGTGTGTGTGTAGGTGTGTATGTGTGTGTGTACTTACATGCACAACATTACATATTGGATAATATTTACACATCAATGTGTAGCATGTTTACATTTGATGTTGTTTGTCGGTCCTTTTGTCTGCGCTCTCTCGTCTCGTCTCTATTTACCTGTTTTTCCCACTCGGATTCTGTACGTATTTCTCATTATTTGTTCAGTGTCCGCCATCAGCGTCAGTAGTCAGCAGTTGTTGTTGTTGTTGTTGATGCTGCTGCTGTTTTAGAGCAAATTCAAAATCAAATTCAAATTTATAGTTAACATCACGTACTGACAACAGCAGCGACAGCAGCAGCAGCGGCAGCAACAATAACAGCCACGCTGTAAGTGATAATGGAGGTGTTTGACTATTTACGCGTAGGTGAGGTCGAAAAAAAAACATATCAAGACTAGACGTAAGTGAGAGACGGGTGGGGGGGGGGGGGTAGGAGCAGGAGGTTATGCATTGCACAGCAGCTTGTGTGCATAGGGCAATGGCAATAAAGTTATGGTTATCGATTTGACCCTTGTGTTGTCGCCCGGCTGCGTCGAGCGTTTGACTTGTTTGATTTTGACCAGTTGCAGGGGCATGGGGAAGGGGGAACTGTGAACTGGTCTATTGAACGGGAGGGGCCCTTTGGTGGCCATTTGGTTGCAAGTTTGTATTGTTGATCGATTTTACGTGATATTTTCGAGATTTTTCGTATTTATAACTGAGGCTGAGGGGCCCCGAGCCGTGGTACACATTTCATAGCTGCTGTACTTGTTGTTATTGTTATTGTTGTTTTTTTATTTCATTTGAAAGTTTACTTTCGCATTTCGAACGCCTCAGCGCGCTTTGTGTTGCTGCTGTTTTGTATTGTGGTTCATGTTTGTTTAACAAATACAAATAGAATCCATGCATAATTATTTTCGTAAATGTAAAGTTATGATTATGATGTTGCCTGCCTGGCCTGCCTGCTCATTATCATTATGATTATTTGTTGCCGCTTTTGGTCTAGCTTTTCGCATTGTTTACTTTCACATCATTTGATTTGATTTGCTTCCCAATTTTTGTTGTTGTTGTTTGCATTGGGCTTTCAAAATTTCACACACATAAACTCAAACAAAATGGTTTTTAGTTTAACATCGAGTTTGTTGCAATATAATATTTGCTTTACTTTTAATATTTAATGTATTTAAGCTCTTTTCGCTTAGTTTTTTCCATTGCAATGGATGCATTAAAGCCTTTTTTTTGGCCAATGGAAATTAATACTTTGCTTTGAGCTTACTTTTTATATAAAATCTTTTGGATATATGATTTGTTTACGTTCCTATGAATATATCAGATCAGATATCCAACCAATTACTACTCGAATCAATAAGCATTGCTTAGGCACATACTGCAAAGAGAATTGTAGAGAGAGAGTGAGAATTGTAGAAATCATCAACTAAAATGCCGTAAAGCGAAAACTTCAACAAAAACTCGATGCAATTAGCGGATTTGGATTTGGGCAAACTGCAACAACGGTTGGCGTTGTTTTTATTGTCGCTGCTTTTGTTTGCTGTTGTTGTTATTGTTATGGCCGCCGTTTCATGTTATTGCAGGCAATTAAAAAGGAACACCCGAATTACTCCTTCTCAGCGCTACCAAGCCACGCCCCATGCAAAACCCATGCATAAACCGTTGTTTGATAATGTTTAAGTGGCTCGCAAACAAATCAAAAAGCATATTGAAATTGGGTTAATGTGCAGTCGTCCTGCTGCTTTAAGGACATTGCGTTTGCTGTTTACTTTACGGGTTATAATCCAAAAATTAAGCGCGGCTCGAGCATTAAAATTTCACGCTGCTTGAAGGGGGAAGGACGAGCAGGAGTTGCACCCATCGCCGTTTGGCGGCTGTTGTTTCAAGATAAAATTTCATGTGCGTTGGAAAAACACAGAGACAAAAAGGAGTGCGTTGTTGGGCGGCTATGAGGGTGGCTTGATACTGGCAAACTGAGGCTTTAAATACATTATGCATATAAATATATATAAATATGTATATGTCTTATAACGTTATCGTTATGGCAATGTCATGTGTTACGCACATTTAAAACGTATGTTGAATTTTTACATTGATAGCAAAACAGAAACGGCGCTGTGGGAATCTGTTGACACACAAGAAACACAAGGATGGCTAAGAGATATGTGTGTGTGTGTGTGTGTGTGTGTACCTGTATCATCGGAACAGTTTTTCTCACACTTTTTTCGCCTTCCACATGTGTGTTTTTTCCCGCTTTGGTTATCAATTGGTCCATTGGAAATACCCGATTTGGCCGTTAACCGCTAGCGTGAGAACCTGTCGGCTACTTCCTTCGGGACATGGAACTCTCGGACACTCTGGGTTACCTGTGGACAGGAGTGCACGCGCTTCTGTCGCCGCATGCAACACGAAGCCGCAACGCCCAGCGGAGGGCGAAACGAGCGGCCAATGTGCCCGTTAATTGCTTTATGGCATCTTTCTTTTTCGCTTTTTCTAGCACTTTTGCAGCGTGGGAATCGTCAGTCAGCGCTTTTTTTTTCGGGCATATTTACCTAGCAACTTTCGGGCAACTCCTACGCACTTCTGTCTATGAATATATCACAACTCTTCCCCTCTCTTTCTTTACACATCTTTTGGTCCAAATTGCTTTTATCTTAACAGTTTCGCTAGTTCAAGTTCAGTGTGAAATTGATTTATTTTTAAACAACTTTTTGTTCTTTCTTTTTATTTGTTTTAGTTGAGTATTTGCCTTTTACAAGATTAAGGTCAAGTAATTGGTGAGAAGCAAAGAGCGTATCCGAGTGTTTTGCTCTTAGCTTTATGGTCTTGCTGATAAATGGGACGTTACGTTAGGCAGTAAAGCTAGTGTACCATGGAATTCTTGGTAGAGAACTTGAATTTCTATTACAATGGAATATGCTGGAATATTTGAAAGACTTTTGGTTCTTCATTCTACAACTTATTATAATTGAATGAATTGAATTCTGAATGCTTTTTACTGTTCTGTTTCAAAGTTCGTCTAAAAGATATATAGTATAATCTTATTATTGCTATAAATATAGCTTTACAATGCAAATTATTTTCTTGGTTTTTCGCAATTTATTTCTAACCCAAATCACTTTATCCCATTCTAATCAATAATGTTGCGTTATTCAACATATTTCATCAAGTGTCTTTTGCGACTTTTGCTTCCTGTTTCCAAGACTTGGCGGAATTTATCTTATTTCCGTTGGTTTTTATTATTATTATTGATAAATATACATTTTGCCTTAAATTATGTGATTCCAATTTATGTCTATATACAAAATGATTATATATGCACATCTGTATATACTTTATCCAGAGCCATTTTGACCCATTTAGATTCCGTAAAGTATCATTAGCTAACAAACAATAGTTTTTTTTTTCGACAGCCTTTCCTGCTTGCCGCGGGATTGACTCCGCGAAACAACACTAATAGTCATAGTAAAAGTAGGAACAAGGGATAGAAGAACGAGCAACATCGGCGGCACTTCAGACGCGCATGTTGTCACATTTGAGTTGCGGATTAGCGGCGCTGCTCTTTAGGATTATGATCATTTAGCAAATCTGTTGCTCCTGTATACACACAGACAGCTGGTGTATGTGTGTGTGTGCGTAGCGGATGCTTGCAATTTGCTTGCAAGGTTTTGTCAGCTGAACGACTTTTGACAAATGTCCCATTTCAGTAAGAGCAAAACCAAAATTGTTAATCATGCCACACTTATAAAGAGAAGATGCATAGATACGTTATTTCATTCATGTCACAGTCACCTAGTATTTAAAACTTGTTACTACGTGACCTAAGTCAATAGACTTGGTAAATACGTGCGAATTCTGGCAAGATTATAACATACATATATACTATTGCCAAAAAGTCAGCAGGAGCCATTGATTTTTAGCCAAAAACTGCGCCAAAATCACGTTCGCAACTATTTTATCAATGAAGCGCAAGGCAACGTTGTCAATTTCGCCCCTGACCGTAACAAAAACGATACATAAGGGCTGTTTGGGATTGGCAAGGAAAAAAGGAAAAAGGATAACAAGATTTTGTATATAAAGTCAAAACTCCTGCGGTTTCTTATGTCAACCTGTTGCACATACACACAAACGTTTGCACTTCCGGTTTGCCATTGAGGATCAGGGCAAATTAGTAACATTGCAAAAAGTCAATTGGTCTATATTATTCAGGTAGTCTAACCGTATTGGCCAATGGCTGTTGTAGTTACTTTTGTTGTTGCTGTTGTTGTTGCAGGTAGAACTGAGAAACTGTTAAAACTGTCTGCACAGGACGAAGTGAGATCAGTTGCAGACAGGTGATTGTCGGGATACGAGCAAGTGCTAGGCGTTTAAAAAAATATCTTCGTAAAAAGAAAATTACTTTCGTATTCGGTGTGCTAGAAAAACTACAAAATGACGAACCATCGGCGTGTGCGCAAGGATAGTTATGAAGGCCGATTACATGGTTTGTGTCTAAGCTAAAGTAATAAAAATGCAATAAGAAAAATATAAAAAATTATAAATGTTTGAAAAACCTAATTAAAATATAAAAAACAAATTCATAAAAAATAATAAATATCGGCTAAAACAAATTTCTTGTTAATTTAATAAAAAAAATCGAACTTTTAATATTAAAAATTGTTTTCTAATATTTTTTTCAAGTCATAATGAAACTAAATTTGTTTAAACTCTTTCTTGTGTCTTTTACATACAACAAAACCAACTGTTTTGAACATTTTCGATTGTGTTAAGCAAAGATTTTAAGTTTCTATCTTATTTAAACATAAATTGTTCGATTTGATTTGATTGCAGATATAGCTAAAACGTGTGCCATGAAGGAGAAAAGCAAAAATGCAGCACGCACGCGTCGTGAAAAGGAAAATACGGAATTCTGTGAATTGGCCAAATTATTGCCATTGCCAGCGGCAATTACGTCACAACTGGACAAAGCATCCGTCATACGTCTAACCACATCCTATTTGAAAATGCGCCAAGTATTTCCCGATGGTAAGTGAGCTTTTGTTTTTTTTCCCCGTTTTAGTTTATGTTGTTTTCTCGGGTTCGAAAATCCCAAAAAATGCCAATTAGTTCAATTAAATGCCGCTCAATTTGTTGTTGCTTTTGGCATTTCATCTTTGTTAAGCGTGTGAATTGCTATGAGCTTTTGTCAAATGATGTGGAATCGTTGACAGCAATGCCACGCGGCATCGGCACGCTCATTATGTGTGGCACATATCCAACACGCAGGACACAGCAGGATACGACGACGTGTGCCTTTGTTATTTAACAAAAAACACCGACAAGTTTTCAAGTTTAAAAGGCGATGTTTGCTTAAAGCATATGCTAAAGGAAAAACCACTCAACAATGGGGGCGCAGACAATAAACAACAAGCTAGGGATGGGGGGGGGGAATACAATCCGGGAAAATACAATGGCGGCCTGTTGTTTTCACTCAGAGCAAAGCAGCGAGAACGACGAGAGCGACGAGACTTTGAGACTGGAAGTGGATGCTCAATGGGTGGCACATTTTGGGTGGCAGTTCACAGTGTTGTGTGTGTGTTGGTGTGTTGGTGTGTGTGGGTGTGTGATTTTATGCTGACTACGAGGGTTGCACACAGAAGCAAGTAAGGAGTGGGCTGTGATTGCTGCTGCTGCTGTTGTTGTTGTTGTTCCATTGTGGGCAACGTTTTTGTGCTTTTCTTTAGCTGGGCTTTATTGAAATAATT
Organism: Scaptomyza flava; assembly: GCA_030179655.1. Taxonomy (NCBI): domain Eukaryota; kingdom Metazoa; phylum Arthropoda; class Insecta; order Diptera; family Drosophilidae; genus Scaptomyza; species Scaptomyza flava. Next base: position 4,505,138 of record JARNME010000012.1, read on the forward strand.
ATTTTAATAATAGGCAACAAACAACGCATAAGGAAGGAACAACAATGCGATGAGTACACGAGAATGCAATGAATATTGTGCCAGGGGTTTGAGGAGTTTGTTGCGTGGCATAAGGACGTGAGGATAGTCAATGGTTTGTTGGTTGGTCGGGCCACCTACGGCGCTGATGACTTTAATTGGGAATAATATTTAGACGTCAACTGTGTGTGTTTGTGTGTGTGGCAAGTAGGAGGCGCATGCCTCTGGGCGTGTGTCGCCACTGATTTTTGGGTTCACAGCACAGGCGAACAAGAAAAGAGGCCATGGGAAAGTTTTTACTGCACTTCAATGGGCTGTCAAGTAGCTAAGAAACGATGTGATTAAAGTAAAGATTTCACATATATTTAATATAATAAAATTCGCAATCTTTGCAGGACTCGGTGAAGCTTGGGGCTCCTCGCCGGTAATGCAACGTGGCGCAACCATCAAAGAGTTGGGCTCACATTTGCTGCAGACGCTGGACGGCTTCATCTTCGTGGTGGCACCCGATGGCAAAATCATGTACATCTCAGAGACAGCCTCAGTGCATTTGGGCCTGAGTCAGGTGAGTGTTGATTTATGCGCATAAATTGGCTCTGGCCCGTTCCGTGCCTTTCTGCGTCCCCCCCACTTGCATTTGCAAGTCAAGGAGCAGCGTCAAAAGGCGCACGAATCGACTAAATTTGCATTTCACATTTCGCATTCACCAACTAATTGGCACTTTGGCGCAGGAGCTGGCATTAATTCAAGCCATTTGTGTTTTTTGTGTTTTTTTTTAGGTCGAGCTGACGGGCAACTCCATTTTTGAATATATACACAGTTACGATCAGGACGAGATGAACGCCATATTATCCTTGCACCCGCATATGCATCAGCATCCCGTAAGCAAAAACGTTTTACTAACTTTTGAGCCTTGACTAAAGTTGATCCTTCGCCCTGCAGCTCGCCCAGACGCACACGCCTATTGGCAGTCCAAATGGTGTGCAACATCCGGCGGCTTATGGCCATGATCGTGGCTCCCATACCATTGAGATCGAGAAGACGTTCTTCCTGCGCATGAAATGTGTTTTGGCCAAGCGTAATGCGGGCTTAACAACCTCCGGCTTTAAGGTGAGTTCGAGTTTATAACTTTTGAATAGCTCTTTGATTGGCTTTGGTTTACAGGTGATACACTGTTCCGGCTATTTGAAGGCTCGCATTTATCCGGACTGCGGCGATGGTCAGGGCAGTCTTGTACAGAATCTTGGCCTCGTTGCCGTCGGTCACTCGCTGCCTTCATCCTCCATTACGGAAATCAAACTGCATCAGAATATGTTCATGTTTCGTGCAAAACTCGATATGAAGCTTATCTTTTTCGATGCGCGGTAAGTCAAAGAAAGGCAATATATGAGAAAAAACCTCAAAAACCTCAACAACATTCAGAAGAAAAACCTTTTAAAACTGATCTCTCTTTTTCATCTCTCGTCTAGCACTTCGTTTTCTTACCCTTGCCATAATTTCTGGTATTATTCACACTATAAAAAAACGCTCTGTTTACTTTTTGCAAAACAACACTAGACAAATATTTAAACGGGCTCGCAACAGAGCCAAAAAGAATCCAATTCCAAAAGCAGGCTAAAGAAAAGAAAAAAAAAACCCTTCGCAACATCCCCCAAAAAGCAACAAAACAAGTCCGTTGGGCTCGATGACAAAAAGGAAAACAAATCATTTCCCTCTTGAGCTTGATTTTGCTTTGTCTCTGTGTGTGTCTTGCTCCAAATTGTGGGCTGGGGTGTGGGTTGGCGGTGCCTTTAAGTGCCTGCCTATACAGATGCTCTAAGCCCAGTTGCTGCCCTCCAACGCCAAAACCACTTTGTCTGACATTATTGTCACTCAATTACCCTCATGATGTTGCCAGAATACCCGCGACCGGCAGAGTTCCGTCTCTTTTTCGCCCCCTTAAACATATGCTTTACATGCTATGTTGGTGTTGAGCAACCCTAAAGTGGGAAACAGCCCTTTTTTTTGGTGTTGTTGTTGTTCTTGCTGCATAATTGAATAGAAGTTGACAAAAGTAAAAAACCAGCCAACAACACAAAAACTGTAGGAAAGCCCCTTCATTTGTTTAAATAACAAAAAGATGCGAGAGGAAAAAAAATAAAAAAAAATATACAAAGCGCGTAACTTGAGCTCTGTGTACATAACCTCAACTTGTTATATTTTTCTTTTTTTTACCTCTAAATATTGGGTATGCTGTAAGAAATCGGAATTAACTAGTTACAATAAATCGATTAATATCGATAGGCAGTCCTTTTTGCAATTTGAGGCTCTTGTCAAGAATCTTGTTTGGTATTTAACAGTTGCTGCAGGGTATCTTCCTAGTCACCCATTAACAACTCTTAAGTTGGCACTGTTATTTATATAGTTTTTATACCCTTCACATGTGAATCAGGGTATATTGAGTTTGTCATGAATCTGTAACGCCTTAAAGGAATGATGGGAGACCCCATAAACTATATATCAAAATGATCAGGACGAGCTCAGGAATTGATTTCCGTCCGTCCGTCCGTCTGTCCGTCTGTCCGTCTGTCCGTCTGTCCGTCTGTCTGTTTCAACACGATTTCCGGCCAAACTGCTGAACCGATCTTGATGAAACTTTCACAGATTGCTTAGATCATGTCGGGTTTGTTCACTATGAAATTTCATCCCGATCGGAGCATTCTACGATATAGCCACCATATAAATTTACCATATCAACACGATTTCCGGCCAAACTGCTTAACCGATCTTGATGAAACTTTCACAGATTGCTTAGATCATGTTGCTTACCATATCGTACTATCAATTGTTGTCTCTGTCGTGCACTTTCAAGTACCTACATGTCAATATGTTGTTTTTGTCGAAAACGAACAAGTAAATGACGCTCAAGAGTAAAAATATTAGCGAAAAATTACCAACAACTGCACAGAAACATAAGAGGGGGGAGTATTGATTTGGCTGTGTGAAGGGTATCATAGTCTTGGCATAGCCAAAATTAACTATGCGCCACTATGTTTTTTTATTTATTTACTTGCAGCGTATCGCAGCTTACCGGCTATGAGCCGCAGGACCTCATCGAGAAGACGCTTTATCAGTACATCCATGCGGCGGACATAATGCCCATGCGCTGCTCCCATCAAATCCGTAAGAAAACAATAACAACCAACACCTTTCTGCACTAATCCCAACTAACACACTCTCTCTCTCTCTCTCTCTCTCTCTGCGAATAGTGCTGTACAAAGGACAAGTAACCACCAAATATTATCGCTTCCTGACCAAAGGCGGCGGCTGGGTCTGGGTGCAATCCTATGCGACGCTGGTGCACAATTCGCGCTCCTCACGCGAAGTATTCATTGTCAGCGTCAACTATGTGCTCAGCGAGAGAGAAGTGAAAGACTTGGTGCTCAATGAGATCCAGACGGGTGTCATCAAGCGTGAGCCCATCTCACCGGCGGCTCAAGCGGCAGCGGTGGCAGCCGCAGCATCAGCAGCCGCAGCAAATGCAACAGCTGCAGCCGCAGCCGCAGCGGCAGCAGCAGCATCCTCAGTTACCGTTAGTGCCACATGCGTTGCCGTACAGCAGCCGGCTTCGAGTACGCCAGTGTTGAGTGTCAGTCCCAAGCTGGATCCATACTTTGAGCCAGAGTTGCCGCTGTCTGTGCAGCCAGCAGCTCCCAATGCAGTCACGCCTGTACCAACGAACAACAACAACAATAACAATAACAATAGCAATAGTGGGAACACTGGCGTGTGGCATCATCAGCAACAGTTGCAGCACGGTGGCAGCATGGATCACGACAGCCTCAGCTATACACAACTTTATCCTCCACTTAACGATCTGGTTGTTAGCTCCAGTTCGAGTGCGGGTGGAGGCACTGCATCGAGTGCTGGAGGCGGTTCAAGTGCATCGGCATCCTCGTCGGGTGTTTACTCAACGGAAATGCAATATCCGGACACGACAACGGGCACACTGTACTACAACAACAACAACAACAACAATAACAACAACAATCACTATTACTATGACTATGATGCAACGGTTGATGTGGCAACGTCCATGATGCGTCCCTTTTCGGCCAACTCGAACAGCTGTTCGAGCAGTTCGGAGAGCGATCGTCAGTTATCGACTGGCAATGCGTCCATTGTGAATGGCACATCGCCATCGCAGACCACCTACAGCGATTTGAGTCACAATTTTGAGTTGAGTTACTTTTCCGATAACAGTTCACAGCAGCAGCTCCAGCAGCAGCAACATCAACAGCAACATCTTATGGATCCGCAACAGCATTTGCAGCAACAGCGATTGCAAACACAGGTGCAACAACAGCAGCAGCAACAGCAACATCAGCAGCAGCAATACCAACAACAACAATATGTCATGCATCCGCAACTGCAACAACAACAGCAGCGTGTTGTTAGCGACTTTGCGGAAAGCTTTAAGAGTGTAAATGTTGCGGCAGCAGCTGTTGCTGCCACGCCCCACTATACGAGCGTGATTGTTGAGCCGCAGCATTATATAACCAACGATTTTGTGCATTAGCTGTTGTTTCTAAAACAAACCAAAAAAAAAAAAACATGTTGTTGCAATCTGTTATTATTATTATTGATCCCTGGATTATCGATTGACCTATCGTTTATCGGCTTGTCGATTTAATGTAATAATGTGGCTGAGCCACGATGCAAGCTTTTCATTTGCGTTCTCACAAATAATTTTATTTATTATCTATCCATATACATACTATATTTATCAATTGTCTTATTTGTTTCGCGTTTGAAAAGAAATAATCATTGTTAACAAAATGCAAATACAAATACAAATTAAATATATATGCAACAAATTGTAATTTTAAGCTCTAGTTTTACGATGTTCATACAAATTAATTTATGTACTTACACAAAATCACACACACATACAAAAACATTGGTAGGCTCCCCTCATTAAACCGCATAAACATTAATGTTTATATGCGATGCATTTTGTAAATAAGGCTGGGATTCTGTTCTCCATTTACATACATACATAGATATCTGATATGAACGATGATCTTCATAAGTCACGTAAATAATTGTACATTTAATGTTAATTGTAAACGTAAAATTTTTCTAATTTGAAATAAACAAATTATTATGTGGGTGAACAATAAAAGTTAAAAAATGAAAACGCTTTTTTTTTATACTCGAATTGTTGAGCTTTCATAATGAGCTAAAGCTTTATGGATTTCGTAAAAAATATGTACATGTGTGCAAAAACAAAAAGCTTACCTATTTAGTTGTTGATTTACACGAATGTACATATACATATCAAAAGGACTCTCCTGCTCTAACTGCTGAGAGCGATCGTTACTCTCCACAAGTCCACAGTAAGCTTGGAACTTTGCGCGTCTTTACATCGCTGGGGGCCTATCGTCCGCTTCTTTATTAATTTAAATTGATGCGCCCCATATTAATAGTCAAATTGTGTTTATAATACGCACTGAACATACGCAAAGTATTAAAAACATTATAGAATCGCCGTGTAATTGCTTTTTAAAGTTTTTTCAAGCAAATGAAAATTGAGAAACGCGCGCCATTTTTTTTTGCTGCTTTGCCGGGTAGCGAAAAAGTTAAAGAGAGAGAATAACAGCGCCCAAACGAGTGTGTTGTTGTTGCGTTTAGCGCGCTGAAAATCCCCATAATAAGCGAAGCATTGAATATGTTATTAATTACATTACTTTATTTTTCATTTTTTTTTCTTGTGTGTGAAGTGCAGTGAAAATAAAATAAAATAATATACATATTTATTTATTTAATTATTGTTGTGTGTAGATGTGCTTTTTGTTTTTGTGAGAGTGGTAAGTGAAAAAAGAGAGAGAGATTGAGAGAGAAAGAACTGTATTGAACTGTATTTGTGTTGTTGCTGCTACCGGTGAGTGCATTCGGCATATTCTATGCTATGTATGTATGTATGTATATTGATCACCCTGTTAACAAATCATACTTTTAGTATAATTACATTGCATACAGTTATAGAAATAAGATTAATTGCTGCAATAAATAAAAATTGTTCTTTTAACGCTTTAATACTTTTTCAAAAGGCAAGTATTATTCTTAATTTAAACTTTCATGTCGAAATCTGTATTTTGTATTTATATTGTATATATGTATATATGTATATTATATGTAAGTTGTACTATATATTGTACTATCTAATCAAACTACAAATTTCCTCGCAACTAGATACATTATGCGCGATGCCAAAATCTGATGTAAAACGCACACACAATACTAACAAATTTTTACCGTTCTTGGCTGCCGCTGGCCCGTCGCTTGTCGTACAATTGACGGGCCGCTGAGCGCAGGGGTAACTGAAACAAAAGCATCTGCACATGCTATCCGCTAAAGTGCTCGCTCTAAAAGCTCTTACCAATTGCACAGTCTTTACATTTCAATGTCTTTGGTTAAATGCAAACACTTTTAGGAAGCGAAGCTTTTACTTTTGAACGCTGCCCTTTTTGAGCACTCTTAACGAAAGTTGTTCTTTCATTTGACAGTCTGGCAGCACTACAGAAACAACTTCTAGATGGCGCCACAACTGCTTTGAGCTGGCAATGCCCAAGGCGTTAGTTGCAAGTTTGAAACAAATTAAAAATAACAAAACTAAATAGGAATTAATTGTTTTAATCAAAAAGTGTTGTTTACCTTTTTATTGTTTGTTGAATTTCGATTCATGCTTAAATGAACCGTTTGAACTAAATGCAAAAGTTGCGCGCACAAATGATATTGTTTTTGTGCCTGGTTTAGATAAGTTTGTTTATTTTTGACCAATTTTGACCAATTTTTGGTCAACTGCAAAACAAACAATTTACGCCAAGTTACAAAGGCCATGTCCATGTTGTTGTGTCCTTTGCATATGTCTGCTCTTCTTTCTTGTATGTGTGCCATTGATTTATTGCCTGCTATTTTGTGTGGGTTGGCATTTTAGAAAAGAGTAAAAGAGAGAGAGAGAGAGAGAGAGAGTGTGTGCTATCTTCAGATAAAGATTAAGGCCTCTGCTAGCCTCTTTTGAGCCAGGCTAATTGTCGTTTTTCAATTGCCAGCCAAACTTATTTCTTGAAGCATGCGAAAAGTTGCACATAGACCGCAAATTATTTAATTGCAATGCCCCCCAAAAAAACAAACTTGAATGCTTTTGATGCTGCAACTGCTGCTGCATCCACATCTTTCTATATCTACATCTGCTCTGCTCAAGGACTTTTCCTTAATGCAATAATTTAAGTGCAACCAAACCACAACTTTCTGAATGCTGCCACGCCACGGCTTCCAACTTCAACTTGCCCCAAAGAGAGCCAAAAGGCAAAGAAGTCATATTAAAAATGAACAAAAAGCCAAAAAAAATAAAACAGAACAAAAATGAACAGTTAGTTATGTTAGGCATGCTGAAAGTTTCTATACACTTCCGATAAGAAGTTCAGCTGCTTAAACATAAAGCTTACAAAGGATAAATTTAAATAATAATTTCTATAATATCGGAAAAAGTAGACAATTGAAATTGAACAAAATAAAGAAGAATAATAAACTCTTTATTTGACGTAGTCCATAATTCATAATAATAAATCGCAATACACAATTTGAGACCCTAACGAATAATTGAAAATGCCCTCTGCAAAGCGCATTACAAACACCCGCAAATAAAATAAAAGTATGAAAAGAGGAAGAAAAGAGATGTGGGAGTTGTTGCGGCGCCTCCTGCTACCCTTTCTCCACATGCTTCTCGCACTGCACAAAAGCTTTGGCTGCTCCTCAGTTGCTCAGCTCCTTTGCGGTTCTTTTTTTTTGTTGGCCTTCTGGCAACGCCGGACAGCAGAGAAGAAGAAATAGAAGCAGCAGCAGCAGCGTCAGCAGATGAAACCGAAATGCACTTTAATAACGAAAGTTGAACCATATTCTGAACATTTCTGAAATGCAAACCTAATTTCAGTCTTAAACGCAAGTGCAAAGTATTTTAATTTTAAATTCGTGCCTAGACTTCACTCCTCCACGTGCCAGCTGTTTTAAGTACGGTTTTAGTTAGGACATTTTTGGTCATTTGCGATGAAGCGGGGCAAGAGTGAAACGGCAGGCGAAACATTTTGCAATATGGTACAAAATGCAGCAGCTGCCACAAAAACTGCTTTACTTAAATTGAATGCGACAAGTTTTGTATTTAGATGTGGTACAAATTAAATGTTGGCATAAATTTCATGAAAACTTTTATCAAGTCAGGCTTTAAATGTTAAAGTTCCTAAAACTCATTTCCGACATAACTAAAAATCGGGAAATTTCGCTAAAGTCGTTTTTAAATACTTACTTTTTTCATATTCTCTCTTATTTGTATAGAAACAGCAACAGTCTGTGCTGCAAAACGCAGTAAAACTGATGGCTTCCGTTGGAAAATATTTTTACAAAAATATCTGCAATATAGATTGGTATTTTTTTTTTGGAAAATTCCATATGATGGTTGATTTTTGATGCTAAAATAGTTTTTGGCTTATTCTAAACGTATTTTTTCAACAGTTTGTTGCTTGTTGGTTTTTCATCTGAATCATAACAGTTGCATTCAATTGCAGATTACTAAGCTCCAGAAAAAATGGAATATATAGTGAGAACAGATGTGGCTTATAAACAGTTTGGTTGTTGAGTTTTGAATTGTTACAAATAGCAAGAGAGAAATGTAACAATAATAAATTAAATACTTTTAAGGCGTGTCAATATTCCACTTTAGATAATTTCGAAAGCTTTGCTTGCTGTTTTATGCAGATGGCCATCTCTAAGCAGGCAGCAGGAGCTTTGAGAATAAAGCTGCTCCAGCATCATTGTGGTTCGGTGCGGAAATGGCTAACAATTTAAATCTTTAATGCGTGCACGTTGCAGGTGTGCAGATGTTTAGGTGGTCAAGTGGTCAAAGAGGGGTAAGGGGGATGCACCAAAGTCGTTGTCCAGTCGTAACATTTAATGTAACGGTGTGGCACACATTTTTGGGGGGAGCGCAGCATTTGTGGCTGGCAAAATGGAAAATTTCAAGCCTATTACATAAATGTTTAAGTGGGCAAATAGTTGGCAACAAAACAAAGTCACATGTGTGTATATGGCCAAGAAGCTGTCCAATTCCCCAGTTCATTGCACGCAGCTGTACACACATTTGACTCAAGGGAGCAACAAGAGTGAAGGAAACGAGAATTGGTTTATATACGTACATAAAGTGCCTGGTGAGGAATGAGCCAGGATGCGATGTTGTAGTTGTAGTTTGCTGCTGACCATGGTCTAAACCGTAAATGGGGCCAGTTGAAAAGTGCAATTGGCAACTGGAACAAAACTAGTAAAAGCACTAGCAAAAAGGAGAGAAACGAGTGTGTAAGCAAAAGTTGTTCGGAAAAGACAACTCTGGTAATTTGTTCTGAGCGGCTTTTGTTTTGCGCCTTCTTCTACTTCTACTTATTCGTTGTCGTTTGGAGTCCTACGGACAGACAGAAAGGATTTGACAAAGGATGACGACGGACACTTTCTTGCCCTGACAACGGACACTGATTGAGTGCGTGTATGCGGGTGTTTAGGGGGGGTGTACGAGAATGTGTGGGTGCCAAAAGGCGCTTAGCATCCTTTTCTTGAGCTTTCACTTTTCAATTGACCTTTTCTGACATTTTGCGCATTGCCCGAAATTTATCACTTAATAAATATTCTCAAACCCATTTTCTTGATATTGTTTTATTTTTCTGTTCCATAGTAATTGGAATGGTTTAAGTGCTGCTGCAAAAATAGATAGACAATGTGATTTGCGGTTGGGCCAAAACTTAAAGGGATTTTTTGCTTATTTTTATTTTGCAAATATTCCACAGCCCATATATAAAAATGAAAATGTCTATGAATTGAAATACACAAGAGAGGAATTTAAGTAATTGAATCGAACGTTTTTATCGCAATGCAAAACTGCTTTTTTTTTACATTATTGTAAGTCCGATAACCTCAGCGAAATGTGTTTATATTTTTGATCAGCTTTTTAGTGCAGAGTTTTTTTTCGTTCTTCTTAATTATTCAGCACAAAAGTTGACAGTTTTTCATTAATGGGAAACTTTATTTTATTCAATTTTTATGAAATTAACATTCATATTACGTAGAAAGAATTTCCAATTTTTGTGTTAAGAAATTACTTTACAGATAAAATGCAACCATTATGATTGTTAATAACAATTTTATTCGAAATTTAAAATTCTTTCGCAACAAATAAGCTATAATATATTTACTTTAAGCTTGCTTGCAACTTTTTGATTAAGTGTTTAAGTTAAGCTCTAAAATATTTTACTTCAAACGTTTATTTCCAAAACTTTTTGGCTGTAAAATCGAAATTGATTTCGAGTTTCATATATTCATATATCGTGACGAATCGAAGCTCTAAACCGAGCAGATTTATGATGCATTAAGTTAAGATTGTAGCATTTTTTTTATTGAATTCGCATTTGATCTGCATAAGAAGTGAGCGTTTTTGGCTTGCTGCTAAATTGTAACAGTAAATGTCATAAAAAAGGATGCCAACAAAGCTCATATTAACATTTTTTTAATTTTCTTATACGCACTTTTAAGAGGCAAAAAAGCCAAGCTTCCAATCTCTCTCTCTTCCCTTGTGTTCCTTACTCCCTGCTTTGGCAAAATCCTTTCGTGCAGACGTAAACGTTTTCGCTGAATTTATGTAAAAGATTTACGCATAAAATTGCGCGTCATTGAAGTTCAAATGCGGTGATTCAGATTTGTGAGATGCTAAAGGAAAGGAAGTGGAAATGGCAAAGAGGAAGGGGGCTTATGAAGAGCGTCGACATCATCAATACACTTTAGCCATTAAGTGTGCTGGCTGCGAGGGCAGAGGCGAGAAGCCAAGTCACTCAATGGAGGCTCAAACTAAACGTTGCGCATACGCCATGTACTACGTACGGCAAGTAGAAAACTTAAGCGCGGCTATAACAGCAAATTGAATAATATTCGTGGCGTGGCGTGGCGTGAGAGCCCTTGACTAATAATACGCTGCAAGAAAAGTGGCATGTGTACTTAATTTAATTGAAAATGAACTTAGCTCAAGTATTCGCAAATTATGTTAAATGTTTTATGTATATTATGAACTTATTTAGTATAAGCGCAAAACTATTTTCAACGCTTTTTGAAACTTTGTTAAGTCTCAACCTTCTAAACGTTTCGTAGTCGCTATTTAACATTGTTCCTTAAACTAAATATAAATACTCGACTTTAATAGTTTAGTTCTCCAGTTAGTTAGTTAATTTTTCACTGTGTATGCATATTTATTTTATGGTTTGCTTGTGATATTTTATGCATTTGTTTGTTTGACTTTGAATTGAAGCGCAAATACGCCAAACGCTGCCATCACAATTTCTGCTTTTCTCTTCTTTTTGCATTTATTTTGTATTTCCCGCTGCTTATTTTGGAAAAGCGTTTTATCAGCACACGCACAGACCTTGTCTTTTTGGTTTAAGGGGTGTTCCATTTTTTTCGCTTTTTCGCCTAAATCTCGGCGATATATTTGACATCATTATAGCTGCCAACGGAGTTTTCACTTGTTGTTGTTCCTGCTGCTGTTTTGTGCTTTATGTTGTGATGCTTTCTCGCGATTTTATGACTTTAGCAGCACTTCGCTTCGAACTCCCTCAAAAACTCAAACCAAAACGCATCCCTATCAGGCAGGAAAAAAAGCTATTGAAACAGACTTCGCTGACGCTTATTTGCCTCACTTTGAAAATCATTTTTCGATATGTTATTTGACTCGCACACGAATACACATAACTGTGTGTGTGTTTGGTATTGGTTTACCTTGATTTTCGTTTTCCCCCGCAGCCAAACGACACTTTTAGCATCATTATCTGCAAGGCAACCAATGCTCAAGCACTTTGAGTTATGCGCCACGCAGATGCTCAAAAAGCATAAAAAAAAAACAAAACAAATAAATGACAGAGGAAAGTCAAGAACACACACACACACAAAGATACCACAAAGATACACGTGCCGCAGGCCCTGATAGATAGGTATCTATGTATCTAAGTATCTACACTCTGTCAGTCATAAACTTCACACTATGCAACATGAATGTTAAGCATTTTTCCTATTGAAAACAACATAAAAGTTTTTGTTTCCAAGTAATTTGAGTAAAAGCCAAGAGAATAAATTCCCAAATATTGTTGTACATTGTACATTCCTAACATGATAAATCAATCAAGAATAGCCAAAATGTATTCTATTTCAATTGCAAATCAATACAATTACTTGAAAGCTATATTATTTATTTGATTTTGTTTGAAATTTGATTTCCATATTGTTTCTTGCTTATTAAATTGTGTTTGATTAAGTATTAATATATTATTTTAAGTTTTTCTAAGTTAAACATGCAATTTGACTACTATAAACTCCTCTCTCTTGATGTTAGTAAGAATTGCCTGAAAGGCTTTTTTCTGCCTTACTCGCTGCTAAATCAAATCAATGATGATATTTGATTTACGTTCGCGATTCTTTATATGTTTTTTTTTTGTGGTGCCTCAACAATCTTTCGTCGCAAATCTTAATTTGGATAAGTGCAGTCCTAAACACAAACAACTGCAACGCCTCGATGTGAAAGTTCACACATCTTTTCGACACTAAACCGATGTTCGATGTTATTCGAAGATGTTCGACGAACATAAACTGTCTAACTCAAAGAGTGTGTGTGTGTGTGTGTGTGTGTGCTTAACACACCATTGAACTGTTGTGCAACAACAACAACAAGACCTACACATGCATGTGTGTGTGTGTCCAGCGGTGGCGCCCCAACCGACAAATCCCATTTGATGTTCACTCAGCAGAAAGGCAACGGCCAATGAAGCATGCAAAAAGGTATTTCTGTTTTCGTTGCCGGCTTCTCTTCACTCTTGCCCACCTCTCTTGGCCTCTTATCATTCTTTCGATAGCCGAGATTTTGGCTTTGTAACTCAAAATCGACAAGCAGCAACAAGGAGCCAATGTGCAAACAACATGAAAAACGCTAGCGTAAACATAAAAAAAAAATAAAATAAAATAAAACCTCAAAAGGAGATAGAACAGAGGTCTGCAACAGGCCGAAGTTAACATACACTCAACGCAAAGGAGTCTCAACGCAAAAGGCAAACATTTATTCAAATAAACATAAATATTAAAATACAAATTAACTTTAAGAAACTTTTGCATTTACATACACAAATCTGTGTTTCAAGCAAATAAACAAGTCTTGAACAATTTATTTTACTTGCAATCTTGATGTTTTGTACTTTATTCAGAGATGAATGAAAAGTTTAATGATAGACTTGAAAACAATTAAGTTTTTTCTTTTACTTATGTTGCAGGTGATTAATTTATGGTTCTAATGATGACCAAAACTACATAAACTAATAATGTAGTAAAGGCCAATCGAAGGGCAGAGTATTTGAAACTTTTTGACTATACCTAAGCCACATTTCTATTGAACCTTAATACTATGAGCAGAAGTCAAAAAGTGACGCATAAATTCTGCTTTCATTTTTGTATTTGTGTGAAAGATTGTGATCTCAAATGCTGTGGACTCTGCGGATGCAGAAATGTCCGCGCTTCCTGAATCTTTTTCTATCATAAATACTACGCATAAGCAGCTGTCAAGAGAGGCTGCAGATTGGATTGGATCAGGAAGCGACCAGAAGCCATCGCCCATCGCCCATCGCCCATTGTACATTGTGGATTTTAAATTGTACTTTGTACATTGTCCATTGGGTCATAAAATGGCTTCCGGTTATGCTTGAAGTGAGATTAACTTGTCGTTTGCAATTTCTCTTTGATTTGTTTCAAAAAAGGGGAACTCAACTAGGCGAGTGGGTGGCATTACGGGTGGCTGGGTGGCATTGTGCGTAGCTCAAATTGTTTTCTTGTCAAGGGGTGGAATAATCAAACCCAACTGTTGCTTTTGCCTTGCCCTTTTTCAATGTCGATTTCGCTTTCATCTTGGTTGAAATAACACCCCTTAGAACGTACTGGCCTGTTATACATTTTATGTGCCATAATTTATTTATACATTTCACTCGTTATTTCATCAACTGAAGCGAGTTTTCTATATTCAGCCGAATGCTTAGTCAGTTGATTATCTAAGGAGTTTATATATTTAAGTTGATTATGCGTTACTTGATTTGCCATAAAATGTGATATAAAGAAAGTTTAATATTCAATTTGAGCTTAAGTAAAACTTTTAAAGAATAAACTCTACTTAAAGATGAACTTAAATTTCATGTACTTTCACAAATTTGAATTTTAAATATTAAAGCGACGAACACAAAAATCAGTTTGTTAAAACTTAGTTCGAGCTTACCAACAAACTGCAAACTGGAAAAGATATAAGTTTAAGTTAGGGTATTCCTGATGCAATCAACTCTACAAATTCACGCCTCACTCCACCAAAATGAACCCATGTAATTGTTGAACATTTGTTGCCGTTTTTTTTTGTTCTTTTTCAAATACATATAAATTGATTTACAACAATTCGCTTTTAAGAGAGGTAAAAATCCCCACATAGAAATGCTGACCGGGTCACTTGGGGAATTGACTCAGGTGTGAGGTTTATTTGTTCTAAAATTGTTTAACGATTCGCCCCTCCCCCACCTCACTTGAGCCCTTTTTCACTCCCCCCCACCGCCCTGCTAATGCGACTTTTATGCGGGCCATAAAAGTGCGTTTGGCTTACACTGCCACAAAAATCGTGGCACAAATGCTGCTACCATTGTGCATTGTGCAATTAAGCCCCCGCAATCAAAATGCAAGATAAAGGCACTCTCTCTCTCTCTCTCTCTCTCTCGCTCTAAACAATTGAGAGCAGCGCAGCCATGTTGACAAAATGGCGGCCACAAGCTGCAATGTCAACAAATGCGTTTCTAGTTTTCTTGTTGTTGTTGTCGCTGTTGGATTGCACTTTTAGGTGCTTTGGATTTTTCGAGTTGACTGTTTTGTTTACTAAAAGCGGTTGAATGCTTGCATTGCCTTGACAAATGCCTGTCAGTTCATACCAAGGCAGTAGTACTAGTTGCTAACCCTTAACATTTAGCCTGTCAAAATAGTTGACAAATCTTGAATTTGTAAGTTTTTCAAGTGTTGGTTCCTTTGTTCTCAAAGCTCCCTATTAAAAAAGATTGCATTGCTATTAACGTATCTTTCTCTCAAGAGAGTTTCGAAGGGAAGTGAGAAATTGGCTGAGATATTATTTTTTTTATTAATATTTTAGTTTTTTCTACCAACAGTTTGGAACGTTTGCACGTTTTAATGATTTGCAATACTAATCGAGTAATGTGATTAACATTGCAATTTAAACGCAAATTTTAGGCATATCAATTAGTTATACTATATAACTATACATCTAACACGTAAATTTAGTCAAAACAGTCAGCATGAAGTTCTCTACAATATTATTAGGTACTTCAAAGTGTTTTGATAGAAACTAAATCACATTAATGCGATTGTTAACTTACAGCTTGTCTGTTCTGGCAAATCCAAAACAATATTGACTGTCGGCTATCGATTAGTTTGATTGAATATCCAAATGAATATCCACAATCAATACAAAACCTAACCCAATCAAACCAATCCAATCCATCAAAGCCTCCACGCATAATGGGGCGAACGCGCAAAATTATAATGCGAACGGGTTCAAATGACGTCCAACAAAATTTGACAGAGAACTATTGCTGCTTTTGGATAAATCAGGAACATCCAGCTATATCGGATAACTGGGATGAACACAATTTATATCCGTTTGATTTCATCTTGAATGGCAAACTGGAGCCCAAAACCAAACATTGAGCCTTGAGCTGTTTGTGGGTCAAGCTTAATTGAGCCTACGGCACATCGTTTTGCTTACACATCAAATTATAATTAACTTTGTCTGGCCGTTTTGACTAAAGTTTTGTCTCAAATTTGCGTTTTTCGTTTGCCCAAAATGTTCTGACAGCCACATAATGGATTTGACACATTATAATCAGGTTTGTATAGCTTGGTCGACTGCTTGAACTGCTCGGCAGGCGGTCTGCGTCGTTGTCGTTTTGTCGCTTTGTCGCTTCAAAAGCCACAGGAGGTCAATCCTCAAGAGAAAAAGGAGATGGGGTAGCATTGACACTCAAAAAAGTTGAAAGCAAATGAAGGAAATTTTATTTTGCAATTAAATATTTGTTTTATTTTTCTAGAACTTTTTGTTGACCAACACAAACGCAGTGTGTTAAATGGAGAATGTTTAAGTAAGATTTTCTTAAGGATAGTCGTAGTTTTCTTTAAGTGTACTTACCAAGATGCAAACATCAAAACTTTGACTTTTGCCAAGTTGCTTTGTCTTGCTTTCTCTCTTCCACTCGCGCTCTGTCTTTCTTTTGCTTCCGTTCGACGTCTGCTGATAAGCAGTCAAGGCTCATGGCCAGGCATTTACTTAGTTAATTAAATTTAACTTCTTTGGGGAAAAATGCTTGAATTATGCTGCCGGCCAGAATCTCACTCAAATTCGCACGTGTGCTATGAGCTACTACTACATGTAGCAAAGAAGTTTGCACAACGAAGTATTTGCTCATACTATATCGTAGATAAATATGCCAACACTAAAGCTGTTTGCATTTAATCTTGCATTTTTGTTCTTCATTGCAGTTTGCATAATTCAGCGAGGCAAAACTTGAGTAATTTGCTGCCTCAATGCTTAATGGAAATGCTGAAAAGATTTTAAATTTTACTCAGCTCTTGCCACCTATGCACACACACACATACACATACATAAATAGGATTCCAGCTTCGTTTGCAGAAGCTGCCAAATTTAAACTGAAAACTCCCTACGAGGGACACTTCACACGCACACGAACACACACACACACAAAGTCTATCTGTGTGTGCAAATAATTTTAGAACCGAATCGAATTCAAATGATTTGAAGCCTCAATGGACACTGCATGTTGAAGTGTTCGGTTTCAAGCATTGAGACTTTAATTTAGACATCACTCAATGTGCCGATATATGCACATACATATATACTTTATTAGTTTTATGCTTTGATTTGTCAGTTAAATGACATTTCATTTAGCACATACCTTCAAATGCAAAATCAAAGCTTATGATTGGAATACGGGTTAGAAGAATTGGATTTTCTCTTTGTAAAGTGTGAATATATTCATTTATACATATTCTTTAAACATTTTTTATCATAAATTTAATTTTTGTTGTTTTTATGGCTTAAAAAGCTGAGATCACGTTAAAATTCAAATGTCTAGTCAAGACAGCAACCACCTAACGAAAACGCGCTCAACGCAAAATTGAGTAATTATCGATATCAGTGAGCAGCTGCTTATCGATCGAACAGCTGTTTTGCGTTTAGTTTTGCGCGCGAATTTGGCAACCCGAGTTAATTGTGCCAAGTAAAAGTAATTGTGTATTGTTTTAATATTGATTTGAATTGCAATTAAGTGTAAAGTGTGTGTTTAACTGCTGTTCAATATGTCTGTGCTGCTGGCAGACATTGATGCGACATGCGCGGCGCTGGGAGTCAGCGATGGCAAGCGCTACCAAGCGGAGCCCGACGCTGCAGAGAGCCTGAAGGTAGGACTGTAAGAAAACATGAAAAAGAATTATTATTGTTAAATATGTTTGCTTTGCAGCATTTGATTTGGATACTGCGCCGTGATCTGGACAATTATGAGTATCGTCGCCATTTGGGACGCGCCAAGGTGCTGCAAACAGATTTGGTTTATATGCTGCCCGATTATGTGGATCATGAAGAGCTGGCCGATTTGCTTATTCGTCTGCTCGTTATATTGACAAATCCCACGCTCTTACTTTATCGTGATGGTCCGCCCAATGATAATCATGGCAGGAAAGTGTTTCTCGAACTGATTGACATTTTGCAGGGCTACAAAGCAGCCTTTGCCAGAGACAAAATATGGACAGCACTTTTCGAGAAACTTAAGCAGGCACTGGAAATTGTAAGTACAGCTAACTATTCAAAAGATTTTTCGAAAATAAGAAAAAACAAAACAAATTATACTTACTTATAAGAACAGAATTTTTCAAAAAAACGGTGACATGAACGTAAACGCCGACAACAACAACAACAGCGGCAGTGGGAGTGACAGGGAGTCTGATGAGTTCTTTTCCGACACTGAACAGGATAGTTCCTTCTACATGTGCTCGGTGTGTATGCGCACAGCTCGTACACCTGTGGTCACATTCTGCGGTCACATTTTCTGTGCCGATTGCATTGATCAGTGGATGTTCGAGGGCTCCATGAAGTGTCCATATTGCAAGTCACTAATTGGCCATAATACTCTGATACCCATCGATACCAATGTGGGTGACCGTTTTCTTCGCTGCAAGCCCATTGCCGAGCATCGCTACTATAAGGAACGCATCTATACTTTTTCGATTCGTCCAAATATTCCACATGAAGTAATGATGGTTGGCAACAAAAGGACGTTGGTGCCAAAGTCGATGCCACGTACGCAGCCGTTGCACCCGATTCTACTACGCGATCGTCTTGCAAGCAGCTTTGTTGTGATTCGATTGCCTTGGCATTGCATTCTGCAACTCATTATATTCGGCATGACTGTTGCGTTTTTACTGGGCGCCTGGTAAACAGTCAGTAGCAAACTATTCAAATTTAGTTTGTTCAAAATGTTTCTAAATAGATTCGCCAAATCTCTCCGATATACTTTCTTTTTTGTTTGTCTCTGTGCCGTTAATTATGGTAGTTAAATGGACTCGGCGCTTTGGGGGCCAAGGCAATTATCGAGCCTGGCATTTGCACAACTATTCCTGTAATCTTTATAGACCTCTTTCGCACAAAAGTCGTATTAATGTGGCAGCGCAAAACTTTTAATGGCTCTCGTCGTCGTTGCCAGCTGCCAGCAGACAAGTTTCGAAAATGTTTGCCGGGCTTTAAATTTTGCCTTTTTATCTCCGTCGTCCATTTTTATCGCATTTTTCCCAGCGCTGCCATTCGCTTTTAGTTTTGGTCAATGGCTATGATGCCTGGCTTTGGTTTTGTTTTGTGTTCTCTTGTCTCCTTTTGTGCGCTTCATAACTAATTTGAACTTCATTTACTATCTGCATTTCATCTATAGCCTTTAACTCCTATCTATTTCGTTTTTAATTATGCCCCTGCTGGTTGGTTTTATTCAGTTTGTTTTGAGGTGTGTTTTGTAGGGACTCATAAATGTTCTTAGTTGGCTGATATGACTGTTATAGGAAGTATCTATCGAGCTTAAACAATTAACATTAAAGTATTTTCAAGTTATAAATATCTTTCATATAAACAAACATTAACAAATTTATTTCCAACAATAGAAAAGAAAACATCTGCAAGTGTATTTGATATTCGTTGTCGTAATAACATCTTTTTAACCATTATTTTTTCCCCTCAATAAGTTTTGTTCCCGACATTGCCCTTTGAAGTTGTCTACATTCTTTGTCGCCGTCACAAACGTGTCAAAAATACCAAATGTTTAAAAAAATTTAATTTCGTAAAAATCACACGAAATCAAATCGACGCCCTGAAACTTTGACAACGACAACGATAGAAAAAAACCGCAACAAGTCGATCTAATAAACACCCACAACATCGAAAAAAGTAGCCAGAAGGCACCTTCAAATCAAACGCGTCGCTTCGACTACAAGGAAATCTGTGGTTTTTTGCCTCCTCGGCACATGCCCAAAATGTCACACAGGACAAAACAGTGGGTGCTGTCAGTTTGCCCCACACATTCTAGTTAGAAAAAACCACAAGCAGCAACAACAACAGCCATTGTGCAAACAATTTGTAACATTTTGTGCGTCTGACTGCTTGGGAACGAAACATTTTCAATTGCTAAATTGTAACTGAAAAGAAATGAATACAAAATTCGAATAAAAAATTCACTCCCACACATTTTCAAAAGCAGCAAGGAATTACACACGTACATAAGTAGAACATGTGGAAATGGACTTTGGTTCGTTTGGAGGTCGGTGAGACTAAAGTCGGAACAGAAAACTTTTTATCTTGTTTTATTGTACTAATATGTTCGAAAAGAAACCCATTTGCGTTTGCTTTGAAAGATGTTTCGTTTGTTTTCGATTTTAAAATTTTTAAAAACATCATAAGCTGTGTTCTGAAACAAATATTTACACTTGGAAGGGAACTCTCATTTAAATTAATATTGGGCTAGGTTTTACTTCAGGACATCGTTTTGTAAAGTGAAAACGTCTAAGGTTATTCATTATTTATTAAATACTTAAATACTATTTAAGTCCAGAATATAATTTAAATCAATTTTGGCTTAGCTTTTCATAGCCCAAAAAAGTTCCAAATATATTGTATTTTATATAATACTTCGCATAATACTGTCGGATCAACTTACAATTTGACCACAAGAGAAAAACTCGCGCAGCTTCTATCGTTATTTATTTCATATCTTTCTCAACCATCAACTGTCATTTAAATGTTATAGAAATTCTTTTACAATATACTATATCTATGTGCATACCATCACTTTTTTATAATTAAAAAAATGTTTGCCTGTATAAAAATAAAATTCTGCATCGAGATTGCTTTACAACTTTCATTGGCAATTATCGGGCATTGAATGCCGAAAAATTTTTAGCAACGTAAAAAAGAAATGGATGTTGATGCTGTAATCGCAGATGCTGCAACATGGCAACACACACACCCACACACACACACACGCACGTAGAGATACCCTTTAGCACAGCCCCCCTGCATCGTTTCTAGTAGAAGTCAGAATCGTTGGCAGAGCGAAATAAATTCATTTAAAGCCGATTGAATCGACATTCATAACACTCCGGGGAGCAATTCCAAAGGATTTTCATGGTGCTGTTGTGCTGCCATCGAAAGAGTCGCCAGAGGATTTTCTTTAGATTTTCATTTTTTAAGCGAATGTTTTTCTTCTTTTTTTTAGGTTAAATGCTAGCGGAATTTTCTATATATGTTTGCTGTCTGTACGCTTTGCGGCTGTTGTTGTTGTTGATAATGAATATGTGGGAGTTGGTTAGGAAGAATATGGGAGGATGTGTCTGTTGGCTGTCGGTTGCTAGCTGACTTTTTATGCTTTGCTTCCTTCTTTGCGTGGCTCCGACTGACTCGCTTTGATGTATGCGCAGCAAGCAAACTGTTAGAGGGCAAGGAGAATGCAGAGAGTGCTTTTGGGCTCTCAAGTTTGGAATGAGGCACGTTCGTTTATGTTGTTGCGTTGGGTAACCAAAAGCGGAAGTCATTATTAACTTTGGCCTTCTTGCGTAAGGGCGACCATGTCGAAAGTAGGAGCCTGAAGCGACAGTTTGAGTCAAAGTCACAGCTGGCTTGTAGGCACAAAAGACGCATTAGTTGTATTTATTTGTAAACCAGCAGCAGTAACTGTTTGTGCTTCTCTTCGTTCTTGTTGCGTTTGTGTCGCCCCGCACCCAGTGCAAATTGATTTCAACTTGTCTTTGTTGTGGTGCTGCTCATCTGTTGTGGGGCCTGTTTAGCTTGGCTGAGTTTTTGGGTCCTGCCTTCCGTTTTATAGTCGAGCTACATAAATTTGCAATTTAATTTAATTTAATTTCATTTGATTATTTTAACTTGACTCGCGGGATTTGTTGCTTAGATTTTCTAACACTCGGATTTGGCCGCAAGGCATTTATATTATTTTGACTTTTAATCTGTGTTTGTGTGTGTCCTTACCATCATTTTGCAGGCTTTTGCTATACGCAGCGAGGAGCAAAATTTGTTGATTGAACGCATCCTGGTCCTGGTGCGCAATGTGCTTCAAGTTCCTGCGAATCCGGAAGCCGAATGTCGTGCCGATAACGATGCCAGTTTGCATGATCAGGTTATTTGGGCACTGCATCAAACGGGCATGTTGGATCTGGTTCTGTTTATCGTCTCCTCACCGGATGAGGAGCAATTTCATTTGCATGGACTGGAAATTATTTGTCTATTGTTTCGCGAACAGGTGAGTAGAATCTCTTATACGATTTATTATGTGTGTTTAACTTATTTTTTGCAGAGCGCTGAATCTTTAGCGGATGCCTCACTAAAACGCAGTCTTTGCGAAAAGCAGCGCGATCAGCAGGAACTTCTTGCCGCTCGACGCCGGGAGAATGCAAAGCGTCAGGCACGTCCTCCACCTGGAAGGCACTCTCGGTTTGGTGGCACATATGTCATACGCAATATGAAATCGGTTTCAGATCGCGATATCATATGCCATCAGCCGTTGCAACGTGTCTCCGCAATCGATTTCGATCGAGAGAAACAGGCACAGAAACGTTCTCATCGCCACATCAAGGAGGAGGCACAGGTGACGCGACGCAGCGCTTTTACGGTTAGGTATGAATCGTGAATATATATATTTATAGTTATATCCAGCATCATATCATCCATTTGTCTGCCTGTGCACTTCCTGCACTCTATTGTGTGGATGCGGCCATTAGCAACGGAATTGTTATGGTTCCAGGCTGGCAGGCCACATTCCGGTCATTGATTTTCGATTTTATGCTGCAGTCGAGTCAAAGCGAGTCAAAGCGAGTCGAGCGAACAGCAAGCAAGCGCATAAAATAATATTCAATAATAAATGAAGGCATTTCCTTCTTCGACCCCCAACCCCCCGCATACACACTCGCTTGTGCCTTAACATTTTTATAGAATCGACCAACCGATATTGGCTGCTGGGGCTCTTTTTGCTTACTACTTGGTTGGCTTTGGCTTGCGGTTCTGGCCGAGTTGGCTAAGCGAAACAAAGACGTAGCCATTTTCAAGGCGCCGGTTGGGCAATGTCTTGTGTGCCATTCGCCATTGCCAGTGCCATCGCACTCCCTAATGGCCACCAGGTGCACCTATTTTATGATTTTTCTGCTAACCAACAAACTACTTAAAGGATATATACGCCAATGTGTTGCCCAGGGCTACCAAAGCTTCTTCTGCTGGGCTTTGGCAAAATGCATTTGCTACACTACTCTTCCTTTTTGAAAAGGTAACGAAAGCTACCGCAACGCAGATGAGCTTCCCGTTCTTCAAAAAAACTATTATTGGCACAATTATTTTAACCAATTTTCAGTTATAATGTCATTAAATAAGTAGTTAAACAATATATGTTTAAATATACTTCTACAACAGTTAGAGCATCTATCCATTGACTATTGCAAAACCAAAGCTCTCTTGCTTCAGTTGTTGTTGCGATTTGTCGTCCAGCAGCCATAAAATGCTGAGTAAAGATAAAAATGCAGCTGTGGCAGTATTATCTTGGTGGCGCCACTGCAACGACACCATCAGTGTAAACCTTTAACCCTACCTCTACCACGTTGCAAATGTGCAACGATTTTGCAATGTGGGCCAACACTTTTGCTTGTTAGTTTGCTGACTTTTGTTTGCCGGATTGCCTGGTTTATGGCCTGGCCCATTCGCAAAGCCCCAACACTGTGTTTGCCAGCCATAAATTGGCTACAGTCCTGGCCCTGGCCCTAGACCTGGCCACACCGGGACTGTGATTAGGCAACTCACTAGCCAAAAACGCCCCATCAATAAGAGCCAAAGCTATCGCAACATATATATTTCCAATGCATTTGCCAAAGCCAAACTTCACACTCTAGATCTGATATGCTCAAAGGAGCACATACATAAAAAAAAAAAAACAGCAGGGGTAAAGTTCATCAATGTCACGTGTCGGCCCTAGACATGCAACAGTCGCAACACAAACGACAGCAACACAAATAACAACAATTTGTTTGCCACTCAACGAGCATTGCAAAGTTGCAATAAGCCGCCAGGCGTCTAAAATGTTGTTTTGCTGTTTTTGTGTCGACTTTTGGCATAAATTAATCGGTGATGCGTTTTGGCCTGCGGTTGCCTGCCTGCTGTTGCCTGCCAGCCAACTAGTCAGCCTGAGATGCTGAGATTCGGAGAATGAATGGTTCTGGCTGGTTGCTTGTTCGAGGGGGGGGTGGCTGTAGCTGCAGCGCTTTGATGCCGTTTTACTCAAATAAATTGGCCAAAGCAAATTTATTGCACAAAACGCAGCCAAGTGCCGTTTGTTAGATACAACCACTTGTCACTATGTATAGAAAAAAGCAAACGTACACACAGAGAAAAAGTGCCTAAGTCCAAGACATTTGAACTTTTTGATGACAAAATAAAGGAGCTTCTAAGCGCAGCAAAAAGTACTTGAGTAAAGTTGGCTACTTTTTGTTTTAACTCAATTTGATTATACCTTTGATATTTTTTTCTGTGCACTTATATAGAACATATATGTATGTGTGCATCGATATCGTTTGAAGGCATTGCCATTCAATCAATATTATTGTGGCATAATCATTTTTCATTCTCTACCACAATGGTCCTTTATCCTATACGTTCCATTGCAGATTGTGCCTGCGCGAATATTGCATTGAGGTGCTACGCTCCGCTTACAACACGTTGGTGCGGCAGGTGCGGCGTGTGCTGGAACGCAACGCTGGCTCGTCGAGTCACGATGACTCTTATCTGTTGTGGGCCATACGATTTTTCATGGAGTTCAATCGTTTGAGTGGTCTACAATTGCAGCTAGTCAGGTAAGTCAACTAAGTAAGTGTGCGAGTGTGTGTGTGTCTGTGTGTGTGTGTGCGTGTGCATGTGTGCATGTATAAGTGACTTGCATTTGCCAATATCAAATGGTTGCAAGTGGTATCTGTGCCATCTGAGCTAAGCTGTGCTCTGTGGTTGACCAAAGCGTTCAAATTAATTGCCAATGATTTTCATAATGCCCATAACGCAAGAGATAAAATGAAAGTAAGTCAAAATAAAAGAGAGAGAGAGAGAGAGAGAGTGAAAGATAGAGAGGCATCATGTACGAGTGAACGAAAGCACTCGAGCCAATAGCTAATGAAAAGCTAACCAAACGGTCAAGCATCAGCTTCAATTGCATCAATCGCTGGCTAGCATCGAGTCAGCAAATATGCAAATCCTTTGGCCCAGCTTCAACGTTTGGCTTTTAATCAAATTACTTTAGCACAGTTTCTATCTCATCTACATATACTATATATAGTCGGGCATTTATATTTGTTTGCGACCAACCCAATTTAAAATTGCTGTATCAAATAGTTGCTTACTTCATTCAGTACTTGCTTCTATAATATTTATTGAGTTGTATGGGTTTGAAGACCTCACAAAATCGTTCAGTAGTCTTTAATATAGATTGTTATTGTGCCTTGTCAATAGCAGATTCTTTAGCCTTGAGAAGAAGCTGATTTTTTGGGCGTTAAAAAGAAGCTAAGGAATATTAAGTATTTTTGTCCTGAGAAAGTTTCCTTAAGCTTAAGAAAAAGCAGTTCTACTTGTTATAAAATCAGGATTGTAGCCAGTTTGTGCGCTACACATTTGATGCAGGAAATAAGTATGTGCTCGTCAGTGTTGCAACATACTCTTGCTTTATAGTACACTTATATGTATATGCTGCAAATCAACTTTGTACCCTAACAATTCCCATTTGGCATTTGCACTTGTGTTCTCCCTAAGCTGTGGAAATTGTAACATTGTTTTTGGCCACAGCACAATATTTGTGTCATTTTATTGGATTACTTGGGAGACAGTTACTCGTTTCCCCGTTGCGAGAGACAGAGAAAACCGCAGGGAAACCGCATGTAAAAATCACTAAAAATCATGAGACCAATCGTTGACCTATGCCACATTACAATTGCGTGGGTGTTGTTGACCTCCATTCCATTCCCAATGTTCCTCAAGCCCGTCTCTTTCAACAGCACTTTTCTATGTTCTTATCCCAGTTTAGTTCAGTTGTCGCCTGACAGTTTTTGAAGAATTTCTAGCTGGTCACTCGGGCTTATTGTTGCTTGGGTATTTTATTGTTATACAGCATGCTGTTAAGAAAATTTTGTTGTCATTTTTCTTTTTCGCTCGCACACTCTATCTTGCCTGCTTGCTCTTTGTCGTGGTCATTGCGCTCGCTGTGCTGTGTGGTGAGAAATTTCTTTAAAATTGTTTTGGTTACTTTCAAATTAGTTTCTGAATGACAACAATGAAGCTTTGCAAAAATGTTGTCATTCCGTTGCTGCAAAGTTTTCTCAGCACCAAGCCCCCAACATCCCCAACACCCTCTTATAAAAAAGAGAAAATACTGCTCGCACTATTCAAAGTTACTGGCTAGCAGCTTCTGCTACTGCTATTGCTGTTTTTCATTTTTACCATTCCTTTGCGCTCTCTTTTATCATGCCTCTTTGTCGCAATCCCTTTATATATATAAATGTATATGTATGTATTAGACGGTACATACATACATATAACGTTATATACTGAACAACTTTCTGTTTATTTCCACAAATGCAATTTGCCGCTGCCCGCTTCGGTTTTTCGAACTTTCTTCCTTCTTTATCGTCTGCCATTTTGTACTGATTTTGCACTATATAAGCGTGGAATTGCGATAATGTATGACCGTCCAAGAGGGCACAACTTTTGGTGGACTCACAAAAAGTATAAAAAGTATATATATTTCTATAATAAAAAGTGAAATTGAGTTTGAAGTTTACTTCTTAGGCTTTGATGGTTTGCCCCCTTTTTTTAATAGTTTTATATTTGCAAGCGAATTCAAGCGAGTTATAAATCATCTAATAATCAACGTTGAATTTATGAAAATTGTTCGAAACATAAATATAAAAGTTTTGAAATAAAGAACAATCGTTATGGAATGCTTCTAGATTGGCTTCAATTAACTAAATTGATCGATAAGCCGATAAGAATAGATTATCGATACAAATAAAAGACTTAACTTTAACCTGACTTTTTGGCATAAAACTTTAACATGCAAAATGACCAAAAATCGAATTTAATTTTAATGAAATTATTTAAATGCAGTTTTATTTAAGGGGCCAAACCATGAGTTTTAAGACATTGCTTTTGAAAATCGGGTCAGATTTGCCGAAGTTATGAAAGTCGAAAGATTTGCCAAATGATGATGTCGATTTTTTGGCATAAAACTTGAACATGCAAAATGACCAAAAATCGAATTTCATTTTAATGAAATTAGGCAAATGCAGTTTTATTGTAGGGGCCAAACCATGAGTTTTAAGACATTGCTTTTGAAAATCGGGTCAGATTTGCCGAAGTTATGGAAGTCGAAAGATTTGCCAAATGATGATGTCGATTTTTTGGCATAAAACTTTCACATGCAAAATGACCAAAAATCGAATTTCATTTAAATGCATTTAGGCAAATGCAGTTTTATTCTAGGGGCCAAACCATGACTTTTAAGACATTGCTTTTGAAAATCGGTTCAGATTTGCCGAAGTTATGGAAGTCGAAAGATTTGCCAAATGATGATGTCGATTTTTTGGCATAAAACTTTAACATGCAAAATGACCAAAAATCGAATTTCATTTAAATGCATTTCTGTAAATGCAGTTTTATAATAGGGGCAAAACCATGAGTTTTAAGACATTGCTTTTGAAAATCGGGTCAGATTTGCCGAAGTTATGGAAGTCGAAAGATATGCCAAATGATGATGTCGATTTTTTGGCATAAAACTTGAACATGCAAAATGACCAAAAATCGAATTTCATTTTAATGAAATTAGGCAAATGCAGTTTTATTGTAGGGGCCAAACCATGAGTTTTAAGACATTGCTTTTGAAAATCGGGTCAGATTTGCCGAAGTTATGGCAGTCGAAAGATTTGCCAAATGATGATGTCGATTTTTTGGCATAAAACTTGAACATGCAAAATGACCAAAAATCGAATTTCATTTTAATGAAATGAGGCAAATGCAGTTTTATTGTAGGGGCCAAACCATGAGTTTTAAGACATTGCTTTTGAAAATCGGGTCAGATTTGCCGAAGTTATGGCAGTCGAAAGATTTGCCAAATGATGATGTCGATTTTTTGGCATAAAACTTGAACATGCAAAATGACCAAAAATCGAATTTCATTTTAATGAAATGAGGCAAATGCAGTTTTATTGTAGGGGCCAAACCATGAGTTTTAAGACATTGCTTTTGAAAATCGGGTCAGATTTGCCGAAGTTATGGCAGTCGAAAGATTTGCCAAATGATGATGTCGATTTTTTGGCATAAAACTTGAACATGCAAAATGACCAAAAATCGAATTTCATTTTAATGAAATGAGGCAAATGCAGTTTTATTGTAGGGGCCAAACCATGAGTTTTAAGACATTGCTTTTGAAAATCGGGTCAGATTTGCCGAAGTTATGGCAGTCGAAAGATTTGCCAAATGATGATGTCGATTTTTTGGCATAAAACTTGAACATGCAAAATGACCAAAAATCGAATTTCATTTTAATGAAATTATGCAAATGCAGTTTTATTGTAGGGGCCAAACCATGAGTTTTAAGACATTGCTTTTGAAAATCGGGTCAGATTTGCCGAAGTTATGGCAGTCGAAAGATTTGCCAAATGATGATGTCGATTTTTTGGCATAAAACTTGAACATGCAAAATGACCAAAAATCGAATTTAATTTTAATGAAATTAGGCAAATGCAGTTTTATTGTAGGGGCCAAACCATGAGTTTTAAGACATTGCTTTTGAAAATCGGGTCAGATTTGCCGAAGTTATGGCAGTCGAAAGATTTGCCAAATGATGATGTCGATTTTTTGGCATAAAACTTGAACATGCAAAATGACCAAAAATCGAATTTCATTTTAATGAAATTAGGCAAATGCAGTTTTATTGTAGGGGCCAAACCATGAGTTTTAAGACATTGCTTTTGAAAATCGGGTCAGATTTGCCGAAGTTATGAAAGTCGAAAGATTTGCCAACTGATGATGTCGATTTTTTGGCGTTCAACTTGAACATGCAAAATGACCAAAAATCGAATTTCATTTTAATGAAATTAGGCAAATGCAGTTTTATTGTAGGGGCCAAACCATGAGTTTTAAGACATTGCTTTTGAAAATCGGGTCAGATTTGCCGAAGTTATGGCAGTCGAAAGATTTGCCAAATGATGATGTCGATTTTTTGGCATAAAACTTGAACATGCAAAATGACCAAAAATCGAATTTCATTTTAATGAAATGAGGCAAATGCAGTTTTATTGTAGGGGCCAAACCATGAGTTTTAAGACATTGCTTTTGAAAATCGGGTCAGATTTGCCGAAGTTATGGCAGTCGAAAGATTTGCCAAATGATGATGTCGATTTTTTGGCATAAGACTTTAACATGCAAAATGACCAAAAATCGAATTTCATTTTAATGAAATTATGCAAATGCAGTTTTATTGTAGGGGCCAAACCATGAGTTTTAAGACATTGCTTTTGAAAATCGGGTCAGATTTGCCGAAGTTATGGCAGTCGAAAGATTTGCCAAATGATGATGTCGATTTTTTGGCATAAAACTTGAACATGCAAAATGACCAAAAATCGAATTTCATTTTAATGAAATTAGGCAAATGCAGTTTTATTGTAGGGGCCAAACCATGAGTTTTAAGACATTGCTTTTGAAAATCGGGTCAGATTTGCCGAAGTTATGGAAGTCGAAAGATTTGCCAAATGATGATGTCGATTTTTTGGCATAAAACTTTCACATGCAAAATGACCAAAAATCGAATTTCATTTAAATGAAATTATGTAAATGCAGTTTTATTGTAGGGGCCAAACCATGAGTTTTAAGACATTGCTTTTGAAAATCGGGTCAGATTTGCCGAAGTTATGGCAGTCGAAAGATTTGCCAAATGATGATGTCGATTTTTTGGCATAAAACTTGAACATGCAAAATGACCAAAAATCGAATTTCATTTTAATGAAATTAGGCAAATGCAGTTTTATTGTAGGGGCCAAACCATGAGTTTTAAGACATTGCTTTTGAAAATCGGGTCAGATTTGCCGAAGTTATGGCAGTCGAAAGATTTGCCAAATGATGATGTCGATTTTTTGGCATAAAACTTGAACATGCAAAATGACCAAAAATCGAATTTCATTTTAATGAAATGAGGCAAATGCAGTTTTATTGTAGGGGCCAAACCATGAGTTTTAAGACATTGCTTTTGAAAATCGGGTCAGATTTGCCGAAGTTATGGCAGTCGAAAGATTTGCCAAATGATGATGTCGATTTTTTGGCATAAAACTTGAACATGCAAAATGACCAAAAATCGAATTTCATTTTAATGAAATTAGGCAAATGCAGTTTTATTGTAGGGGCCAAACCATGAGTTTTAAGACATTGCTTTTGAAAATCGGGTCAGATTTGCCGAAGTTATGGAAGTCGAAAGATTTGCCAAATGATGATGTCGATTTTTTGGCATAAAACTTGAACATGCAAAATGACCAAAAATCGAATTTCATTTAAATGCATTATGTAAATGCAGTTTTTTTCTAGGGGCCAAACCATGAGTTTTAAGACATTGCTTTTGAAAATCGGGTCAGATTTGCCGAAGTTATGGCAGTCGAAAGATTTGCCAAATGATGATGTCGATTTTTTGGCATAAAACTTGAACATGCAAAATGACCAAAAATCGAATTTCATTTTAATGAAATGAGGCAAATGCAGTTTTATTGTAGGGGCCAAACCATGAGTTTTAAGACATTGCTTTTGAAAATCGGGTCAGATTTGCCGAAGTTATGGCAGTCGAAAGATTTGCCAAATGATGATGTCGATTTTTTGGCATAAAACTTGAACATGCAAAATGACCAAAAATCGAATTTCATTTTAATGAAATTAGGCAAATGCAGTTTTATTGTAGGGGCCAAACCATGAGTTTTAAGACATTGCTTTTGAAAATCGGGTCAGATTTGCCGAAGTTATGGAAGTCGAAAGATTTGCCAAATGATGATGTCGATTTTTTGGCATAAAACTTTAACATGCAAAATGACCAAAAATCGAATTTCATTTAAATGCATTTATGTAAATGCAGTTTTATTCTAGGGGCCAAACCATGAGTTTTAAGACATTGCTTTTGAAAATCGGGTCAGATTTGCCGAAGTTATGGCAGTCGAAAGATTTGCCAAATGATGATGTCGATTTTTTGGCATAAAACTTGAACATGCAAAATGACCAAAAATCGAATTTCATTTTAATGAAATTAGGCAAATGCAGTTTTATTGTAGGGGCCAAACCATGAGTTTTAAGACATTGCTTTTGAAAATCGGGTCAGATTTGCCGAAGTTATGAAAGTCGAAAGATTTGCCAAATGATGATGTCGATTTTTTGGCGTTCAACTTGAACATGCAAAATGACCAAAAATCGAATTTCATTTTAATGAAATTAGGCAAATGCAGTTTTATTGTAGGGGCCAAACCATGAGTTTTAAGACATTGCTTTTGAAAATCGGGTCAGATTTGCCGAAGTTATGGCAGTCGAAAGATTTGCCAAATGATGATGTCGATTTTTTGGCATAAAACTTGAACATGCAAAATGACCAAAAATCGAATTTCATTTAATGAAATTATTTAAATGCAGTTTTATTGTAGGGGCCAAACCATGAGTTTTAAGACATTGCTTTTGAAAATCGGGTCAGATTTGCCGAAGTTATGGCAGTCGAAAGATTTGCCAAATGATGATGTCGATTTTTTGGCGTTAAACTTGAACATGCAAAATGACCAAAAATCGAATTTCATATAAATGCATTTATGTAAATGCAGTTTTATTGTAGGGGCCAAACCATGAGTTTTAAGACATTGCTTTTGAAAATCGGGTCAGATTTGCCGAAGTTATGGAAGTCGAAAGATTTGCCAAATGATGATGTCGATTTTTTGGCGTTCAACTTGAACATGCAAAATGACCAAAAATCGAATTTCATTTTAATGAAATTAGGCAAATGCAGTTTTATTGTAGGGGCCAAACCATGAGTTTTAAGACATTGCTTTTGAAAATCGGGTCAGATTTGCCGAAGTTATGGAAGTCGAAAGATTTGCCAAATGATGATGTCGATTTTTTGGCATAAAACTTGAACATGCAAAATGACCAAAAATCGAATTTCATTTAATTTAAATTATTTAAATGCAGTTTTATTGTAGGGGCCAAACCATGAGTTTTAAGTCATTGCTTTTGAAAATCGGGTCAGATTTGCCGAAGTTATGGAAGTCGAAAGATTTGCCAATTGATGATGTCGATTTTTTGGCATAAAACTTGAACATGCAAAATGACCAAAAATCGAATTTCATTTTAATGAAATTAGGCAAATGCAGTTTTATTGTAGGGGCCAAACCATGAGTTTTAAGACATTGCTTTTGAAAATCGGGTCAGATTTGCCGAAGTTATGGAAGTCGAAAGATTTGCCAAATGATGATGTCGATTTTTTGGCATAAAACTTGAACATGCAAAATGACCAAAAATCGAATTTCATTTTAATGAAATTAGGCAAATGCAGTTTTATTGTAGGGGCCAAACCATGAGTTTTAAGACATTGCTTTTGAAAATCGGGTCAGATTTGCCGAAGTTATGGAAGTCGAAAGATTTGCCAAATGATGATGTCGATTTTTTGGCGTACAACTTGAACATGCAAAATGACCAAAAATCGAATTTCATTTTAATGAAATTAGGCAAATGCAGTTTTATTGTAGGGGCCAAACCATGAGTTTTAAGACATTGCTTTTGAAAATCGGGTCAGATTTGCCGAAGTTATGAAAGTCGAAAGATTTGCCATATGATGATGTCGATTTTTTGGCATAAACTTGAACATGCAAAATGACCAAAAATCGAATTTCATTTTAATGAAATTAGGCAAATGCAGTTTTATTGTAGGGGCCAAACCATGAGTTTTAAGACATTGCTTTTGAAAATCGGGTCAGATTTGCCGAAGTTATGGAAGTCGAAAGATTTGCCAAATGATGATGTCGATTTTTTGGCATAAAACTTGAACATGCAAAATGACCAAAAATCGAATTTCATATAAATGAAATTATGTAAATGCAGTTTTATTCTAGGGGCCAAACCATGAGTTTTAAGACATTGCTTTTGAAAATCGGGTCAGATTTGCCGAAGTTATGGAAGTCGAAAGATTTGCCAAATGATGATGTCGATTTTTTGGCATAAAACTTGAACATGCAAAATGACCAAAAATCGAATTTCATATAAATGCATTAGGTAAATGCAGTTTTTTCTAGGGGCCAAACCATGAGTTTTAAGACATTGCTTTTGAAAATCGGGTCAGATTTGCCGAAGTTATGAAAGTCGAAAGATTTGCCAAATGATGATGTCGATTTTTTGGCATAAAACTTGAACATGCAAAATGACCAAAAATCGAATTTCATTTTAATGAAATTAGGCAAATGCAGTTTTATTGTAGGGGCCAAACCATGAGTTTTAAGACATTGCTTTTGAAAATCGGGTCAGATTTGCCGAAGTTATGGAAGTCGAAAGATTTGCCAATTGATGATGTCGATTTTTTGGCATAAAACTTGAACATGCAAAATGACCAAAAATCGAATTTCATTTTAATGAAATTAGGCAAATGCAGTTTTATTGTAGGGGCCAAACCATGAGTTTTAAGACATTGCTTTTGAAAATCGGGTCAGATTTGCCGAAGTTATGAAAGTCGAAAGATTTGCCATTTGATGATGTCGATTTTTTGGCATAAAACTTGAACATGCAAAATGACCAAAAATCGAATTTCATTTTAATGAAATTAGGCAAATGCAGTTTTATTGTAGGGGCCAAACCATGAGTTTTAAGACATTGCTTTTGAAAATCGGGTCAGATTTGCCGAAGTTATGGAAGTCGAAAGATTTGCCAATTGATGATGTCGATTTTTTGGCATAAAACTTGAACATGCAAAATGACCAAAAATCGAATTTCATTTAATGAAATTAGGCAAATGCAGTTTTATTGTAGGGGCCAAACCATGAGTTTTAAGACATTGCTTTTGAAAATCGGGTCAGATTTGCCGAAGTTATGAAAGTCGAAAGATTTGCCAATTGATGATGTCGATTTTTTGGCATAAAACTTGAACATGCAAAATGACCAAAAATCGAATTTCATTTTAATGAAATTAGGCAAATGCAGTTTTATTGTAGGGGCCAAACCATGAGTTTTAAGACATTGCTTTTGAAAATCGGGTCAGATTTGCCGAAGTTATGAAAGTCGAAAGATTTGCCAATTGATGATGTCGATTTTTTGGCGTTAAACTTGAACATGCAAAATGACCAAAAATCGAATTTCATTTTAATGAAATTAGGCAAATGCAGTTTTATTGTAGGGGCCAAACCATGAGTTTTAAGACATTGCTTTTGAAAATCGGGTCAGATTTGCCGAAGTTATGAAAGTCGAAAGATTTGCCAATTGATGATGTCGATTTTTTGGCATAAAACTTGAACATGCAAAATGACCAAAAATCGAATTTCATTTTAATGAAATTAGGCAAATGCAGTTTTATTGTAGGGGCCAAACCATGAGTTTTAAGACATTGCTTTTGAAAATCGGGTCAGATTTGCCGAAGTTATGGAAGTCGAAAGATTTGCCAAATGATGATGTCGATTTTTTGGCATAAAACTTTAACATGCAAAATGACC
The DNA here is from genome assembly GCA_030179655.1 of Scaptomyza flava. Lineage (NCBI taxonomy): Eukaryota > Metazoa > Arthropoda > Insecta > Diptera > Drosophilidae > Scaptomyza > Scaptomyza flava. The sequence goes on from JARNME010000012.1 coordinate 4,539,641, forward strand.
AAAAATCGAATTTCATTTAAATGCATTATGTAAATGCAGTTTTATTCTAGAAGCCAAACCATGAGTTTTAAGACATTGCTTTTGAAAATCGGGTCAGATTTGCCGAAGTTATGAAAGTCGAAAGATTTGCCAAATGATGATGTCGATTTTTTGGCATAAAACTTGAACATGCAAAATGACCAAAAATCGAATTTCATTTAAATGCATTTATGTAAATGCAGTTTTATTGTAGGGGCCAAACCATGAGTTTTAAGACATTGCTTTTGAAAATCGGGTCAGATTTGCCGAAGTTATGAAAGTCGAAAGATTTGCCAAATGATGATGTCGATTTTTTGGCATAAAACTTTAACATGCAAAATGACCAAAAATCGAATTTCATTTTAATGAAATAAGGCAAATGCAGTTTTATTGTAGGGCCAAACCATGAGTTTTAAGACATTGCTTTTGAAAATCGGGTCAGATTTGCCGAAGTTATGGCAGTCGAAAGATTTGCCAAATGATGATGTCGATTTTTTGGCATAAAACTTGAACATGCAAAATGACCAAAAATCGAATTTCATTTTAATGAAATTAGGCAAATGCAGTTTTATTGTAGGGGCCAAACCATGAGTTTTAAGACATTGCTTTTGAAAATCGGGTCAGATTTGCCGAAGTTATGGCAGTCGAAAGATTTGCCAAATGATGATGTCGATTTTTTGGCATAAAACTTGAACATGCAAAATGACCAAAAATCGAATTTCATTTTAATGAAATTAGGCAAATGCAGTTTTATTGTAGGGGCCAAACCATGAGTTTTAAGACATTGCTTTTGAAAATCGGGTCAGATTTGCCGAAGTTATGGAAGTCGAAAGATTTGCCAAATGATGTCGATTTTTTGGCATAAAACTTGAACATGCAAAATGACCAAAAATCGAATTTCATTTTAATGAAATTAGGCAAATGCAGTTTTATTGTAGGGGCCAAACCATGAGTTTTAAGACATTGCTTTTGAAAATCGGGTCAGATTTGCCGAAGTTATGGAAGTCGAAAGATTTGCCAAATGATGATGTCGATTTCTTGGCATTAAACTTGAACATGCAAAATGACCAAAAATCGAATTTCATTTTAATGAAATTAGGCAAATGCAGTTTTATTGTAGGGGCCAAACCATGAGTTTTAAGACATTGCTTTTGAAAATCGGGTCAGATTTGCCGAAGTTATGGCAGTCGAAAGATTTGCCAAATGATGATGTCGATTTTTTGGCATAAAACTTGAACATGCAAAATGACCAAAAATCTAATTTCATTTTATTGAAATTAGGCAAATGCAGTTTTATGTAGGGGCCAAACCATGAGTTTTAAGACATTGCTTTTGAAAATCGGGTCAGATTTGCCGAAGTTATGGAAGTCGAAAGATTTGCCAAATGATGATGTCGATTTCTTGGCATAAACTTGAACATGCAAAATGACCAAAAATCGAATTTCATTTAATGAAATTAGGCAAATGCAGTTTTATTGTAGGGGCCAAACCATGAGTTTTAAGACATTGCTTTTGAAAATCGGGTCAGATTTGCCGAAGTTATGGCAGTCGAAAGATTTGCCAAATGATGATGTCGATTTTTTGGCATAAAACTTGAACATGCAAAATGACCAAAAATCGAATTTCATTTTAATGAAATTAGGCAAATGCAGTTTTATTGTAGGGGCCAAACCATGAGTTTTAAGACATTGCTTTTGAAAATCGGGTCAGATTTGCCGAAGTTATGGAAGTCGAAAGATTTGCCAAATGATGATGTCGATTTTTGGCGTTAAACTTGAACATGCAAAATGACCAAAAATCGAATTTCATTTTAATGAAATTAGGCAAATGCAGTTTTATTGTAGGGGCCAAACCATGAGTTTTAAGACATTGCTTTTGAAAATCGGGTCAGATTTGCCGAAGTTATGAAAGTCGAAAGATTTGCCAAATGATGATGTCGATTTTTGGCATAAAACTTTAACATGCAAAATGACCAAAAATCGAATTTCATTTTAATGAAATTAGGCAAATGCAGTTTTATTGTAGGGGCCAAACCATGAGTTTTAAGACATTGCTTTTGAAAATCGGGTCAGATTTGCCGAAGTTATGAAAGTCGAAAGATTTGCCAAATGATGATGTCGATTTCTTGGCGTTCAACTTGAACATGCAAAATGACCAAAAATCGAATTTCATTTTAATGAAATTAGGCAAATGCAGTTTTATTGTAGGGGCCAAACCATGAGTTTTAAGACATTGCTTTTGAAAATCGGGTCAGATTTGCCGAAGTTATGGCAGTCGAAAGATTTGCCAAATGATGATGTCGATTTTTTGGCATAAAACTTGAACATGCAAAATGACCAAAAATCGAATTTCATTTTAATGAAATTAGGCAAATGCAGTTTTATTGTAGGGGCCAAACCATGAGTTTTAAGACATTGCTTTTGAAAATCGGGTCAGATTTGCCGAAGTTATGGCAGTCGAAAGATTTGCCAAATGATGATGTCGATTTTTTGGCATAAAATTTGAACATGCAAATGACCAAAAATCGAATTTCATTTTAATGAAATTAGGTAAATGCAGTTTTATTGTAGGGGCCAAACCATGAGTTTTAAGACATTGCTTTTGAAAATCGGGTCAGATTTGCCGAAGTTATGGCAGTCGAAAGATTTGCCAAATGATGATGTCGATTTTTTGGCATAAAACATGAACATGCAAAATGACCAAAAATCTAATTTCATTTTAATGAAATTAGGCAAATGCAGTTTTATTGTAGGGGCCAAACCATGAGTTTTAAGACATTGCTTTTGAAAATCGGGTCAGATTTGCCGAAGTTATGGCAGTCGAAAGATTTGCCAAATGATGATGTCGATTTTTTGGCATAAAACTTGAACATGCAAAATGACCAAAAATCGAATTTCATTTTAATGAAATTAGGCAAATGCAGTTTTATTGTAGGGGCCAAACCATGAGTTTTAAGACATTGCTTTTGAAATCGGGTCAGATTTGCCGAAGTTATGGCAGTCGAAAGATTTGCCAAATGATGATGTCGATTTTTTGGCGTTAAACTTGAACATGCAAAATGACCAAAAATCGAATTTCATTTTAATGAAATTAGGCAAATGCAGTTTTATTGTAGGGGCCAAACCATGAGTTTTAAGACATTGCTTTTGAAAATCGGGTCAGATTTGCCGAAGTTATGGAAGTCGAAAGATTTGCCAATTGATGATGTCGATTTTTTGGCATAAAACTTGAACATGCAAAATGACCAAAAATCGAATTTCATTTTAATGAAATTAGGCAAATGCAGTTTTATTGTAGGGGCCAAACCATGAGTTTTAAGACATTGCTTTTGAAAATCGGGTCAGATTTGCCGAAGTTATGGCAGTCGAAAGATTTGCCAAATGATGATGTCGATTTTTTGGCGTTCAACTTGAACATGCAAAATGACCAAAAATCGAATTTAATTTTAATGAAATTAGGCAAATGCAGTTTTATTGTAGGGGCCAAACCATGAGTTTTAAGACATTGCTTTTGAAAATCGGGTCAGATTTGCCGAAGTTATGGCAGTCGAAAGATTTGCCAATTGATGATGTCGATTTTTTGGCATAAAACATGAACATGCAAAATGACCAAAAATCGAATTTAATTTTAATGAAATTAGGCAAATGCAGTTTTATTGTAGGGGCCAAACCATGAGTTTTAAGACATTGCTTTTGAAAATCGGGTCAGATTTGCCGAAGTTATGGAAGTCGAAAGATTTGCCAATTGATGATGTCGATTTTTTGGCATAAAACTTGAACATGCAAAATGACCAAAAATCGAATTTCATTTTAATGAAATTAGGCAAATGCAGTTTTATTGTAGGGGCCAAACCATGAGTTTTAAGACATTGCTTTTGAAAATCGGGTCAGATTTGCCGAAGTTATGGCAGTCGAAAGATTTGCCAAATGATGATGTCGATTTTTTGGCATAAAACATGAACATGCAAAATGACCAAAAATCGAATTTAATTTTAATGAAATTAGGCAAATGCAGTTTTATTGTAGGGGCCAAACCATGAGTTTTAAGACATTGCTTTTGAAAATCGGGTCAGATTTGCCGAAGTTATGGCAGTCGAAAGATTTGCCAAATGATGATGTCGATTTTTTGGCATAAAACTTGAACATGCAAAATGACCAAAATCGAATTTCATTTTAATGAAATTAGGCAAATGCAGTTTTATTGTAGGGGCCAAACCATGAGTTTTAAGACATTGCTTTTGAAAATCGGGTCAGATTTGCCGAAGTTATGGAAGTCGAAAGATTTGCCAAATGATGATGTCGATTTTTTGGCGTTCAACTTGAACATGCAAAATGACCAAAAATCGAATTTCATTTTAATGAAATTAGGCAAATGCAGTTTTATTGTAGGGGCCAAACCATGAGTTTTAAGACATTGCTTTTGAAAATCGGGTCAGATTTGCCGAAGTTATGGCAGTCGAAAGATTTGCCAAATGATGATGTCGATTTTTTGGCATAAAACTTGAACATGCAAAATGACCAAAAATCGAATTTCATTTTAATGAAATTAGGCAAATGCAGTTTTATTGTAGGGGCCAAACCATGAGTTTTAAGACATTGCTTTTGAAAATCGGGTCAGATTTGCCGAAGTTATGGCAGTCGAAAGATTTGCCAAATGATGATGTCGATTTTTTGGCATAAAACTTGAACATGCAAAATGACCAAAAATCGAATTTCATTTTAATGAAATTAGGCAAATGCAGTTTTATTGTAGGGGCCAAACCATGAGTTTTAAGACATTGCTTTTGAAAATCGGGTCAGATTTGCCGAAGTTATGGAAGTCGAAAGATTTGCCATATGATGATGTCGATTTTTTGGCATAAAACTTGAACATGCAAAATGACCAAAAATCGAATTTCATTTTAATGAAATTAGGCAAATGCAGTTTTATTGTAGGGGCCAAACCATGAGTTTTAAGACATTGCTTTTGAAAATCGGGTCAGATTTGCCGAAGTTATGGAAGTCGAAAGATTTGCCAATTGATGATGTCGATTTTTTGGCATAAAACTTGAACATGCAAAATGACCAAAAATCGAATTTCATTTTAATGAAATTAGGCAAATGCAGTTTTATTGTAGGGGCCAAACCATGAGTTTTAAGACATTGCTTTTGAAAATCGGGTCAGATTTGCCGAAGTTATGAAAGTCGAAAGATTTGCCAAATGATGATGTCGATTTTTTGGCATAAGACTTGAACATGCAAAATGACCAAAAATCGAATTTCATTTTAATGAAATTAGGCAAATGCAGTTTTATTGTAGGGGCCAAACCATGAGTTTTAAGACATTGCTTTTGAAAATCGGGTCAGATTTGCCGAAGTTATGAAAGTCGAAAGATTTGCCAAATGATGATGTCGATTTTTTGGCGTAAACTTGAACATGCAAAATGACCAAAAATCGAATTTCATTTTAATGAAATTAGGCAAATGCAGTTTTATTGTAGGGGCCAAACCATGAGTTTTAAGACATTGCTTTTGAAAATCGGGTCAGATTTGCCGAAGTTATGGAAGTCGAAAGATTTGCCAAATGATGATGTCGATTTTTTGGCATAAAACTTGAACATGCAAAATGACCAAAAATCGAATTTCATTTTAATGAAATTAGGCAAATGCAGTTTTATTGTAGGGGCCAAACCATGAGTTTTAAGACATTGCTTTTGAAAATCGGGTCAGATTTGCCGAAGTTATGGAAGTCGAAAGATTTGCCAAATGATGATGTCGATTTTTTGGCATAAAACTTGAACATGCAAAATGACCAAAATCGAATTTCATTTTAATGAAATTAGGCAAATGCAGTTTTTTTGAAGGGGCCAAAAGATGACTTTTAAGACGTTGCTTTTGAAAATCGGGTCAGATTTGCCGAAGTTATGGCAGTCGAAAGATTTGCCAAATGATGATGTCGATTTTTTGGCATAAAACTTGAACATGCAAAATGACCAAAAATCGAATTTCATTTTAATGAAATTAGGCAAATGCAGTTTTATTGTAGGGGCCAAACCATGACTTTTAAGATATTGCTTTTGAAAATCGGGTCAGATTTGCCGAAGTTATGACAGTCGAAAGATTTGCCAAATGATGATGTCGATATTTTGGCATAAAACTTGAACATGCAAAATGACCAAAAATCGAATTTCATTTTAATGAAATTAGGCAAATGCAGTTTTATTGTAGGGGCCAAACCATGAGTTTTAAGACATTGCTTTTGAAAATCGGGTCAGATTTGCCGAAGTTATGGAAGTCGAAAGATTTGCCAAATGATGATGTCGATTTTTTGGCATAAAACTTGAACATGCAAAATGACCAAAAATCGAATTTCATTTTAATGAAATTAGGCAAATGCAGTTTTATTGTAGGGGCCAAACCATGAGTTTTAAGACATTGCTTTTGAAAATCGGGTCGATATTGCCGAAGTTATGACAGTCGAAAGATTTGCCAATGATGATGTCGATTTTTTGGCATAAAACTTGAACATGCAAAATGACCAAAAATCGAATTTCATTTTAATGAAATTAGGCAAATGCAGTTTTATTGTAGGGGCCAAACCATGAGTTTTAAGACATTGCTTTTGAAAATCGGGTCAGATTTGCCGAAGTTATGGCAGTCGAAAGATTTGCCAAATGATGATGTCGATTTTTTGGCATAAAACTTGAACATGCAAAATGACCAAAAATCGAATTTCATTTTAATGAAATTAGGCAAATGCAGTTTTATTGTAGGGGCCAAACCATGAGTTTTAAGACATTGCTTTTGAAAATCGGGTCAGATTTGCCGAAGTTATGGCAGTCGAAAGATTTGCCAAATGATGATGTCGATTTTTTGGCATAAACTTGAACATGCAAAATGACCAAAAATCGAATTTCATTTTAATGAAATTAGGCAAATGCAGTTTTATTGTAGGGGCCAAACCATGAGTTTTAAGACATTGCTTTTGAAAATCGGGTCAGATTTGCCGAAGTTATGGCAGTCGAAAGATTTGCCAAATGATGATGTCGATTTTTTGGCATAAAACTTGAACATGCAAAATGACCAAAAATCGAATTTCATTTAATGAAATTAGGCAAATGCAGTTTTATTGTAGGGGCCAAACCATGAGTTTTAAGACATTGCTTTTGAAAATCGGGTCAGATTTGCCGAAGTTATGGCAGTCGAAAGATTTGCCAAATGATGATGTCGATTTTTTGGCATAAAACTTGAACATGCAAAATGACCAAAATCGAATTTCATTTTAATGAAATTAGGCAAATGCAGTTTTATTGTAGGGGCCAAACCATGAGTTTTAAGACATTGCTTTTGAAAATCGGGTCAGATTTGCCGAAGTTATGGCAGTCGAAAGATTTGCCAAATGATGATGTCGATTTTTTGGCATAAAACTTGAACATGCAAAATGACCAAAAATCGAATTTCATTTTAATGAAATTAGGCAAATGCAGTTTTATTGTAGGGGCCAAACCATGAGTTTTAAGACATTGCTTTTGAAAATCGGGTCAGATTTGCCGAAGTTATGGCAGTCGAAAGATTTGCCAAATGATGATGTCGATTTTTTGGCATAAAACTTGAACATGCAAAATGACCAAAAATCGAATTTCATTTTAATGAAATTAGGCAAATGCAGTTTTATTGTAGGGGCCAAACCATGAGTTTTAAGACATTGCTTTTGAAAATCGGGTCAGATTTGCCGAAGTTATGGCAGTCGAAAGATTTGCCAAATGATGATGTCGATTTTTTGGCATAAAACTTGAACATGCAAAATGACCAAAAATCGAATTTCATTTTAATGAAATTAGGCAAATGCAGTTTTATTGTAGGGGCCAAACCATGAGTTTTAAGACATTGCTTTTGAAAATCGGGTCAGATTTGCCGAAGTTATGGCAGTCGAAAGATTTGCCAAATGATGATGTCGATTTTTTGGCATAAAACTTGAACATGCAAAATGACCAAAAATCGAATTTCATTTTAATGAAATTAGGCAAATGCAGTTTTATTGTAGGGGCCAAACCATGAGTTTTAAGACATTGCTTTTGAAAATCGGGTCAGATTTGCCGAAGTTATGGCAGTCGAAAGATTTGCCAAATGATGATGTCGATTTTTTGGCATAAAACTTGAACATGCAAAATGACCAAAAATCGAATTTCATTTTAATGAAATTAGGCAAATGCAGTTTTATTGTAGGGGCCAAACCATGAGTTTTAAGACATTGCTTTTGAAAATCGGGTCAGATTTGCCGAAGTTATGGCAGTCGAAAGATTTGCCAAATGATGATGTCGATTTTTTGGCATAAAACTTGAACATGCAAAATGACCAAAATCGAATTTCATTTTAATGAAATTAGGCAAATGCAGTTTTATTGTAGGGGCCAAACCATGAGTTTTAAGACATTGCTTTTGAAAATCGGGTCAGATTTGCCGAAGTTATGGCAGTCGAAAGATTTGCCAAATGATGATGTCGATTTTTTGGCATAAAACTTGAACATGCAAAATGACCAAAAATCGAATTTCATTTTAATGAAATTAGGCAAATGCAGTTTTATTGTAGGGGCCAAACCATGAGTTTTAAGACATTGCTTTTGAAAATCGGGTCAGATTTGCCGAAGTTATGGCAGTCGAAAGATTTGCCAAATGATGATGTCGATTTTTTGGCATAAACTTGAACATGCAAAATGACCAAAAATCGAATTTCATTTTAATGAAATTAGGCAAATGCAGTTTTATTGTAGGGGCCAAACCATGAGTTTTAAGACATTGCTTTTGAAAATCGGGTCAGATTTGCCGAAGTTATGGCAGTCGAAAGATTTGCCAAATGATGATGTCGATTTTTTGGCATAAAACTTGAACATGCAAAATGACCAAAATCGAATTTCATTTTAATGAAATTAGGCAAATGCAGTTTTATTGTAGGGGCCAAACCATGAGTTTTAAGACATTGCTTTTGAAAATCGGGTCAGATTTGCCGAAGTTATGGCAGTCGAAAGATTTGCCAAATGATGATGTCGATTTTTTGGCATAAAACTTGAACATGCAAAATGACCAAAAATCGAATTTCATTTTAATGAAATTAGGCAAATGCAGTTTTATTGTAGGGGCCAAACCATGAGTTTTAAGACATTGCTTTTGAAAATCGGGTCAGATTTGCCGAAGTTATGGCAGTCGAAAGATTTGCCAAATGATGATGTCGATTTTTTGGCATAAAACTTGAACATGCAAAATGACCAAAATCGAATTTCATTTTAATGAAATTAGGCAAATGCAGTTTTATTGTAGGGGCCAAACCATGAGTTTTAAGACATTGCTTTTGAAAATCGGGTCAGATTTGCCGAAGTTATGGCAGTCGAAAGATTTGCCAAATGATGATGTCGATTTTTTGGCATAAAACTTGAACATGCAAAATGACCAAAAATCGAATTTCATTTTAATGAAATTAGGCAAATGCAGTTTTATTGTAGGGGCCAAACCATGAGTTTTAAGACATTGCTTTTGAAAATCGGGTCAGATTTGCCGAAGTTATGGCAGTCGAAAGATTTGCCAAATGATGATGTCGATTTTTTGGCATAAAACTTGAACATGCAAAATGACCAAAAATCGAATTTCATTTTAATGAAATTAGGCAAATGCAGTTTTATTGTAGGGGCCAAACCATGAGTTTTAAGACATTGCTTTTGAAAATCGGGTCAGATTTGCCGAAGTTATGGCAGTCGAAAGATTTGCCAAATGATGATGTCGATTTTTTGGCATAAAACTTGAACATGCAAAATGACCAAAAATCGAATTTCATTTTAATGAAATTAGGCAAATGCAGTTTTATTGTAGGGGCCAAACCATGAGTTTTAAGACATTGCTTTTGAAAATCGGGTCAGATTTGCCGAAGTTATGGCAGTCGAAAGATTTGCCAAATGATGATGTCGATTTTTTGGCATAAAACTTGAACATGCAAAATGACCAAAAATCGAATTTCATTTTAATGAAATTAGGCAAATGCAGTTTTATTGTAGGGGCCAAACCATGAGTTTTAAGACATTGCTTTTGAAAATCGGGTCAGATTTGCCGAAGTTATGGCAGTCGAAAGATTTGCCAAATGATGATGTCGATTTTTTGGCATAAAACTTGAACATGCAAAATGACCAAAAATCGAATTTCATTTTAATGAAATTAGGCAAATGCAGTTTTATTGTAGGGGCCAAACCATGAGTTTTAAGACATTGCTTTTGAAAATCGGGTCAGATTTGCCGAAGTTATGGCAGTCGAAAGATTTGCCAAATGATGATGTCGATTTTTTGGCATAAAACTTGAACATGCAAAATGACCAAAAATCGAATTTCATTTTAATGAAATTAGGCAAATGCAGTTTTATTGTAGGGGCCAAACCATGAGTTTTAAGACATTGCTTTTGAAAATCGGGTCAGATTTGCCGAAGTTATGGCAGTCGAAAGATTTGCCAAATGATGATGTCGATTTTTTGGCATAAAACTTGAACATGCAAAATGACCAAAATTCGAATTTCATTTTAATGAAATTAGGCAAATGCAGTTTTATTGTAGGGGCCAAACCATGAGTTTTAAGACATTGCTTTTGAAAATCGGGTCAGATTTGCCGAAGTTATGGAAGTCGAAAGATTTGCCAATGATGATGTCGATTTTTTGGCATAAAACTTGAACATGCAAAATGACCAAAAATCGAATTTCATTTTAATGAAATTAGGCAAATGCAGTTTTATTGTAGGGGCCAAACCATGAGTTTTAAGACATTGCTTTTGAAAATCGGGTCAGATTTGCCGAAGTTATGGCAGTCGAAAGATTTGCCAAATGATGATGTCGATTTTTTGGCATAAAACTTGAACATGCAAAATGACCAAAAATCGAATTTCATTTTAATGAAATTAGGCAAATGCAGTTTTATTGTAGGGGCCAAACCATGAGTTTTAAGACATTGCTTTTGAAAATCGGGTCAGATTTGCCGAAGTTATGGCAGTCGAAAGATTTGCCAAATGATGATGTCGATTTTTTGGCATAAAACTTGAACATGCAAAATGACCAAAAATCGAATTTCATTTTAATGAAATTAGGCAAATGCAGTTTTATTGTAGGGGCCAAACCATGAGTTTTAAGACATTGCTTTTGAAAATCGGGTCAGATTTGCCGAAGTTATGAAAGTCGAAAGATTTGCCAAATGATGATGTCGATTTTTTGGCATAAAACTTGAACATGCAAAATGACCAAAAATCGAATTTCATTTTAATGAAATAGGCAAATGCAGTTTTATTGTAGGGGCCAAACCATGAGTTTTAAGACATTGCTTTTGAAAATCGGGTCAGATTTGCCGAAGTTATGGCAGTCGAAAGATTTGCCAAATGATGATGTCGTTTTTTTGGCATAAAACTTGAACATGCAAAATGACCAAAAATCGAATTTCATTTTAATGAAATTAGGCAAATGCAGTTTTATTGTAGGGGCCAAACCATGAGTTTTAAGACATTGCTTTTGAAAATCGGGTCAGATTTGCCGAAGTTATGGCAGTCGAAAGATTTGCCAAATGATGATGTCGATTTTTTGGCATTAAACTTGAACATGCAAAATGACCAAAAATCGAATTTCATTTTAATGAAATTAGGCAAATGCAGTTTTATTGTAGGGGCCAAACCATGAGTTTTAAGACATTGCTTTTGAAAATCGGGTCAGATTTGCCGAAGTTATGAAAGTCGAAAGATTTGCCATTTGATGATGTCGATTTTTTGGCATAAAACTGAACGCAAATACCAAAATCGAATTCATTTAAATGAAATTATTTAAATGCAGTTATATTCTAGAAGCCAAATCGAGTGGTGTTTTCACACCAAAAAAGCTAGACACGTTTCTCAATTTTTTGCTGCAAAGCTATGTATACTATCAATAAGTATATTGTATATAGAATGCTCACAACTGAAATAAAATATAACTTTGCACCTGTTTCCTTTTGGGCTGCATTTCAGCAAATTTTATTGATTTTATAATTTATTTATTTCCGTTAAGTTGAAATGCTGTTGCTGCTGCTGCTGTCGCGCAAACTGTAATTAATTTGATTTAATGCCTTTTCAAATGTTGCTTGCCCCGTTCGTCTTTCTCTTCTTTGGTGCTTTTCCTTCTTCTTCAGCGCTTCGTCTTCTTCTTGATTGCGCCCGTTTGCTGCAGTTGCACGAAACTTTAATGACCGTCGCAGCAGCAGTAGCAGCGGCAGTGGCAGACGTTGGCGTTGCTAATTTTGCCAATTTGCAGGCAAATGCAGCCACAGCAATTGCAACAAAAACAGCAACAAATAACAAGAACAACAAGCAGAGCCTGTCCCAAACCAAACAAACGTGCGGCTTGTGGCACCGCCCACTCAACCCCATCTCCCAAAAAGTAGGCAGCAACTTAGGCTGCCACTCATTTGTAGCGCTACTTAAAAATTAATTTTGTTAATGAGTTTTTCACGGTGCTTCAACTGGCAGCTTGCAAACTCGCAACTTGCAACTTGCAACTAGCAACTGGCAAACTATTTACCTGTTCAACCCGCTTCGCCTATTTTTCACTGCTCTTCTCCACTTCCGCTTGTGTCCACTTCAATGCACAATTCGAATACTCTATACACTTGTGTGTGAATTAATGACTAAAGCGTGTGCTTTTTGAGTACTATATACATACTTATAGTTGTATTTATTTATTTTCAACCCTCTCTTGCTCGTTCTGCTTCTTTTCAGTGAATCGCTGAGCGTGCAATGCTTCCACTGGGTTCTGACGCGCATGCAACATGACATGGACATGATTCAGTGCGACAAGAAGCAGGCGCGTCTCTGGGCTAAGCGCCTTCATGTTGCCCTTTTGGTAAGTATAGAATGTGCTCCAGGACAAAGCTTAAACATACACACAGTACTCGTACGGGTTTGTTTGATGGCTTGTTGTTGTTTGTGTTGGCACTGTAAGTGCACTTTTGGGTGCACTTTATGAAAATCTCAACGTTACGCTTGCAACATAGCTTAAACCCTAAGCCATCGTCAGCTGTTGTGGCATAACCTTTTTGCCAAGCTGTATGTTGTGTGCCAATTGAAGCCGAAACACTTGTGTGCATTTATAAATTATGCAACACTTTAATCTTAAAAAAACACTTCAAAGAGCGAGTTTTAGATAGTTTTGTTAACGATTTTTATGGATACAAACTAGTTAAATCATATTTATGAGTAAAGAGCATGTTATATTTCATTTAATAATAACAAATAGGATTTGATTATTAGTGTTAATTAAATTGCAATGGATTTGCACACACACACATGTGTGTGGCAAATGCTTAATCCTTAACCAATATTGTCTACAAATAGAATCTCTTTTATTTTTTAATTAAAGACATTCCGTGAATTGCTGCAGAGTCTGCTCGGTCTACAGAAACTGAAGGATGATGACAACGCTCGTGGCCTGTTTGATATGTTATTGAACAATGTGTGCTATGTGCTGGAGTATCGGGAGACAATACTGCATTTGTTAATGAACTACAATGAGGCGCATAGCACAAAGTGAGTATCTAACCCCAACACCTTAACCACATAACTATCGCCTAACCTATTGCAAATAACTCAAGTCTGGTATGCGAGGGCTCTAGCGCCTTCTCCATGCACGTTCGACTGCATGATGTGGGTTGCGAATGGATTTAGTTCATTCGCTTGATGGTCACAAATAACCAAGTCAAACATCGAGTTTGAGTGTGAGAGGTGACTATCGCTTAATAGGATTATCTGGCCCCTAAAATATGTGTATGCAGCTTCTTCAATCTATCTAACGTATCTGAAATGCTAAGCTCATTGGCAGCTAAAACCTTTCAAACCTACCCCCCACAACCCCACCAACAATCAAGCATTGTTTGTCTTGACGGCATGCCTTTGTCTTGGAGTCTTGGTATGTTTGGCTTGGCTATTTGCAAAGCTCTAACTGCGCTTATGTGTATGTGTTAGTGTTATGTGCAGGTCCAACAATAAATGAACTAGTTGCGCTTTGAATTTTGTGAGCGTGGCGTGGAGATGGAGAGAAAACTTTAATTGATTCTACAAGCATGTGCAGCACGCGTGCTCTGGCATTAAAATTATAGCGATTGCCAAACTACCAGACAGACTGTGAACTGTGTGTGTATGTGTGTTTGTGTGTGTGGCACGCATTCGCGTCGACAGCAAGCGCATGCTTTTTTAGTGGATGATGGTGAAGATGCAAGCAGGGTTGCATTCTAATTGGCAAGTTTGTGGATAGGGTCGACATTGTTGTTACCTTTCAACTGATTTACATAGCTACAAACGTAGTTGGCATGCAGCTGGCTCTTATATTCATTAACATCAAGGCGGTTGTACCTGCAGTTAGTTAAGTACAAGTACTTCATGCCACCCATCCGCCACTTGACAAACTACCTCAAACGGTGTGATACTTCCACTACCAAATGCATTACCTTTTCTTTTCTGGTCAAGGGTATGTGGCAAGTTTTTACTGTTGAAGGTGGAACGCGTGCATGCACTTTCAATTGCCATTAAATTGTGACGGGTTTTACATTTTCTGTTTTATTTTTTAGATTATTCCTCTTTCTCGTTTTCTCGAAATCCATTTAGATAATTGCAATTTTTCGTAGTGAGTTTAGCGAAAAGTGAATTTCTCTCTTTATTTGTATGTTTGTAGAATTCTTTCGACTGGTTGCACAATATGTATATTTTTTTCGTCTAGTGCAACAAACCGTAGTCTGATCTCTATGCCATGCAACAAATGACAGAAAGTGTGTTTTTGTGTCATAGACATTTAAACTATGCCAATAACACTAAAACATGCCCAAACATTCTACCATGGGAAACTAGCAATATAATCATTAGAAAAATAAATCATAGAAAGAAATACTTCATAGAAGAAGAATTAAGCTGTCTTTCTACCAGTATTTGCTTGCGTTAGGGAATTTGACAAGTTTCTTCAAGTTTCGATGGGCTTTCATTTTACTCCCCCAAAAGATTTGGATCGTTTTGCATACTGATGCCACTGTACACAAATCGCATGCAATCGATTGGCAAATGATGATGGAGGCTTCAACTATCAGCATATCAGCCCAGGCAGTTGTTGTGTTAGTCAGATGAAGCGATGGACATAGATTTGGACAGATATTGGTTGAATAGCTGTGCGCATGCAGTCGATAATTTCAATGCTTTGACTAAATTAATTTGGCGCGCAAACAGAAAATTGATGACGTGTGGCAACAACTTCAGGCAGAAATCACAAATTTCGACAGCGGACAGAAATAAGCGAAACGTTTGAATACAATAGTTGAGGGATGTTCGACGGATGATATATAGCCTGATCCAGATGAAGTTATAAATTATAAAAACAGAATTTATTGATTTATGAAAAGTTTTTGTTGTAAACTTTTCTCTATTTTGAGTTTAATTTTCTTTTGTCATGTAAAAAAGTCTCACATTTAAACGTAAGCTCAAGGCCGGCAAATCATTTTTGTTTCATTTTGTTCAACCTATTCAAAATATGTAAAACCTTAATAACGATGTATCTTTTGGTCTATACTATTCGACAGTAAGTTGTTGTTGCAATGCAATTTGGCATGTTATTGATATGCTAATATTGGCACTTGAAATCACACTTCGTGGCTGTCAAAAATCAGTTAGATCGCTTATATATTAACTGGCAAATTATACAAACCGGTGTGAAGAGCAGACATTGCTTTCAATTAAGCTTTGCAATTAACGATAAAATAAAGTGGCGTCTGTGTCTTTTGAACTGCAATCAGAATTTGAGAACTTGAAGGAGAAACAGAGAAAGATAGAGAGAGAGAGAAAGAGAGAGTGAAAGAGAGATTGAAGCCTTTCGGCGGTCCCTTGAATTATTTATGAGCTTGGGCACATTTCACAAGGACGCGTTATGGTTGGGGGTTGTCGGTTGCTAGGCTGCAATCAACGCCCATCATTCATTGTGTGGGCAGCTGAGATTGTTGTTGTTGTTGCCGCTGTCATAATTCATAATATTTTCATTATAAACGTCTTATGCCAACCGGCAGGAGCTTTTGAAGACAGAGAGAGAGAAAGGAGGAGAGCTAACCATTTGCCCCTTAGACTAAGCGCAATTACATTTTATCATTTATTCAACATGGGCTCAAACTTGGCGCTTGAACAAACAGACGCCCACAAAAACCACCCGCTAAAACCACCCACAAAGCCCCACACCACAACGTCTAATTAATTCTATGCGCTGTCCAACGTTATTGTTATTGTTGTTGTTGTCATTCCATTTAATCAACGTAAACGCGAATATCAAATCAGCCATGGCCCAAGCAAAATTAGCAAATGGCGCAACAACAACAAGCAGCAAACCGCGCGCATAACAAATTAATTATAAATAATTTATTAACGATTTATCTCTGTCCTATTTTGGTGGCAACACATGAGTTTGAGTGCCACACGGCGCATGTGTGTGTGTATGTTTGTGTGGCATTGTCGCATTGTCGCGTTGCAAGTTGAGTTACTCAAAATCGATTTGCTACTGCCGTTGTTGCCTCCTGTAAAATGGTTTGTGGCATGCAATTTGTTATGCAACCGCTACCCAATGCACCCCCATCTTACCTCCTATTGCTGCACCCCGCATTCTACACACTGCGGTTGCTTGGCATTGCGGTCAGCAAATGGCACAGAGGCAGCCGCCATCGCAGCTTTCCCACCTGCCACAGCTTCACCTGCCTGCCACCTTGGGCACAGTTGTTCAGGTGTCGCTAAAAGATATATGGAATGAATATTTACACATTCATGCATAGAATTTGCCTAAAGGCAATTGGAAATGAATAGTTTTTTTTATCATGAATGTTTGCATTTTGCCTTTGTGCAATTACTTCTAGGTATCTGCAAGCTTTCCACCGGCGAAAACTTTCGTTCATACTATAAGCTAAGGTATTCGTTTTCCATAAAGAGTGTTTTCAATAAATTTAAGTTCCCCAAGAAGTTTTGTGTATATATAATCGTATATATTTAAAGAACCTTTTGAGATTTTGGTTAAAAGAAAAATTATTCCAGGTTTTTAAGCATAATCCTTTTACCTGGAAGAGACTTCTATAGATTCGTTTAGCTACTTGATAAACTAGTCAACATTTACTCACTGTGCGTTTGGGTGCAACTTTTACGCTTCACTTGCCACTAGGCACTTGCCACAGCCACTGACAACGTTGCGGCAGGCACAGAATATGCAGCAAATGATTATAATTTCGAATCGTGTTTGATGGGTGGCGTATGGAGGGCAGTTGGTGGTTTTTGATGAGCCATTCGCAATATTGAAGAAGCTTTTGTTGTGTTTTATCAGCGAATTGCAGTCGCTTTAACCATAACCGTTTCTCTTTGATACGCATTAGACTCTTAGCTTAATTATCATTTTACGAAATTCACAAGCCAATTAAAAAGCATTTAAACTCTACTTAACAGGAATATTTATGTTGTCTAAACAAATTAAAAATCAACTAAAACTTTGTTTAATTACTTTCACCTTAAAAAACGAAAAACAGTATGACAAATTAATATTAAAGTCGAAATTAAGTTCCAAGTTGCCAAAGGATTTAATTATTTTAACTTGTTATTTGGCTATATGTCAACTTAACTTGCGTTTGATTTTTACCTGTTTCCTGTGTGTGTGTGTGTGTTGAAAATCATTTTCATTACAAATGCATTTCCCTTTGGAACCGGTTCGTCGTCCGGGCTCATTCTGCAGCCTATTGACCGCATTTGAAAAATTCTGCCAGCTTCTAGCGGAAGCCTATTTAAATTCGCAATGAATTTGCATGAATTTTTGAGCATTGGCAGCTTGCGCTGCCCTCTTTCTTCCCACTGACAGTAAACTAACTTTAATCTAGTCTCAAAATTCTCATTTGCCTCAAATCAACAAATATTAAGAAAACTCTTTTCTCAATTGTAATTTTCCCCTTAAATATTTGCAAGCACTTTGTGGATTTAGAAGGAAAGAGTATTTGCCAGCTTAGAGCTGATTGCTAGATTATTAGTTCTGTTATATATATATAGCATCGATCAGCTCTGGCAATTAGAGTGCCTGT
The DNA here is from genome assembly GCA_030179655.1 of Scaptomyza flava. Lineage (NCBI taxonomy): Eukaryota > Metazoa > Arthropoda > Insecta > Diptera > Drosophilidae > Scaptomyza > Scaptomyza flava. The sequence goes on from JARNME010000012.1 coordinate 4,557,750, forward strand.
TGAAGGACACACACACAATTGCGCACACACATATACACACCAACACACACACAGACATGTCTGAACATATGCAAATATTGCCAAATCATGCTTGGGTAGAGCTTTTAACAAAAGCCTTGTACTATACAGCGCATTTATACGATAATTTTTTTTTTGACGTTTGGCAATTTGGCAATTTTCAATACCCTGCAGACCTTAGATTTGTTGAGCTATTATGTTTCGTTGATCCATGAATATATAATCATTAAATTTGTTTTTCATTTGTTTAGCTTTCGTTATAAAATAATATTTTTATTATATTAAAATCTCGTTTATACGAAATATTCTCTCGAATCTTGATTGAAGCTATTGTTTTTAATGCATTTGTTTATATTAATGGGCATTTTGTTGGCTCATCATTTATTCACTTGCTGTCTTTTTTTTTGACTTGTTTTCATCGTCCTTTCCTATGACGCGCGCGAATTTCATTATTCAAACGGCAATCAATCATTTTAACAAATTGACGTGCACAATGACGTTGGCGTTTTATTTGGTAATTTTTTCGATTTTGTGAACGTTTTTTGTTGTTGTTGTTGTTGTACTTTTTGCTTGGTTAAAAACAATGTTTAAGTTGAGGCAGCTGATTTTGGCAGTTTTTTTGTATTCCTTCTTTATACCCATTTTGCCGTTTTAAGGTTAATTTGCTAATTGGAGGCGTCATCGGCATCGACAGGGCCAACGGCAACGGCAACGGCAATGGAAAAAGCAATGGCAACAGCCACATCATCAGTCAACGACGTCCTTTGAATTGAGTTGGGCTAGTTAGGTCATTCAAAAAGTTAACAAAGGGTTTGGTGAAAGGCGATGTTGCCTTTGCTTAGCTGTTTTAATGTGCTCGATGATTTTCAAATAAATTTTGTGAAAACAGCCTGAAGAGCCATTGAATTTTACATATTTTACATTTTCTATGTCACTGAATTTCAACGCAACGGCAGTAAAGGTTTTAAAAGAGTTTTTAAAGAACTTTATTATTGCAAAAATCTTTAAATTCCATTAAATGTACAGCAATTTATCTTTAAAAAACTGTAGAAAATAATGATATTTATTTTGTAATTGTTACCAAAAGAGTTTTTTCAATAGAACCCAATTGTGTATTGTATGTTAATTAATTTATTAAATGTCAACATTGCAGTTTTAATATCTTTGGTAAAAAAAAGCTCTAAAAATTATAAATGCGTTTGCCACATTTAATTGAATTTGCAGCACGTATTTCTTTTTTAAAATAGTTTTTATTGAAATTTGCAAAGTGAAAGAAAAAAAGAAAATGATTTAATTATACCGTATGCATATGCAATAATTTTATTTACTAACCAACATGCCAACATTTTATTTCGACTTTTCTCTCGAAAACAGGGTCTTTTTGCGCGACGTTGTGGAAACTGCCAATGTTTTTATTAAAATGATGGAACGCTTCTGTCAGGATGCAGTCGTTGTTCAGGACAAACGTCGAGGCCGAGGCAAGAAACAACATCCGGCCACCAAGTCCAAGCAGTCAATGGCTGCCAACAAACAGCCAACCGAGGTAAGTCCATGGTTCTATGCGAAGACGAGTAAAATTGATATTTTTAATGCTTATAAATAAATTGCTGCATTAAATGACATTATTTGGCTTGCTGCGGGTGTTGTGTCTGCCGCCCGCTGTGTGCGCCATAAAGTATTCTCTAAATTGCCAATAAAATTTAAAACAAATAGCCAAAAGTGCCAAGCGCGCAAGCGGGTCAAAAAACAATTGTCGTCCAGCAGCGAGTGGCAAAGATTTATAGGTTTGATCATGAAATTTAATTGACTGAAAATATGGTTAAAAATAAAGTAATAAAGTTTTCACCAACCAACCGCCAACGAAATCGCGCAGCTGGCGGTTTTATTTGTGCTTGCCCATTTTAGCCTTCTTTATTTATTTACGTTCTATTCTGTTTGGACTATTTATTATTGCTGCCGGGTGTATAAATAATATCAAAGACTATACTATAGCATTCATCTCTATGCATTTTGTGTGAAATAGAGTTTGGTTTGATTGTTTTCTCATTAAATAAAATGTTGATTAAATTTGCTGATAAATGTGTTTATATGAAATAAGAAAATATTGATAAAAAAATAAAAAATTTAATTTTCATTTAGGTGAGGAAAAATCCTATAAAAATGTATAGATTTACATATGTTTGAGTTTCATATTTTATTCAACTGTATACAAAAGTTTATATTATTTTCATTTTTTATATGTCTCTTCAGGCATAATATTTCCAACGGTTTCCAACAGCTCCTTCTTTTATTTTTTTTTTTGGGTTTTTTGTTTTTCAACACTTTGGCGCGTTGGTAGTGTCGCCAAGCGTGATTTCCGGCCAATGCCAACACTTGGCCGTTGTGCCACCCCCACCCCCACACCCACACAGCCCTTTCGTGGTCCATTGTGCAGCTATGTGTGGCCGCCATTTTGGCCGCTGTTGTTCCAAAGCTGAAGTCTGCACGGACGCGAGCTTGGTGTTTTATTTTGTTTTTTATGAAAGCCTTCAACTGTGCTAATTTTTGACATATTTATTTGCACAGCCGTTGCCAGGTTTTTCCTGTGCATTGTTACATTTTCAGTTCACACACTCAAACACACACGAACACACAGTGTGCGTCAATTAATGTGTAAATTTGTGAATGTATTCGGCATTCGTTAAAGTGCCAACGAACAACAATGGCAAACTCATGTATATTTACGAATATTTAAACACCCTTTGTCTGCACAGCTTTTTATTAATATTATTAAAAAATCAGCACTATCACAAAAACCACATTTAAACAGAAAAAACTGTTCGCTTATATAATATATAAAAATGTGTACGTTTGTACATTTATGAATAATTCTCAATAGTTGGATTTGTGCAATGTCTATAGTCGATAAACATATTTGCGGGCTATGCGAAATTAAAATTGAAAATATGCCAATGGCCTTGCTAACAATAGATAAATGAACAATTAAAATACGCACTGTTAACAAGGAACGATAAGGCCACTGAAACAAACAAATGCAAGCAAGAAGAGAGAGAGATTGGGGGAACTGAATTTGTTCATTTTATTGTCATTTCAATCGATTTTAAACATTGCGCTTTTGACATGTACATTGTTATTTATTTATGGCATTTTATTTTGAATCAAAAAATGTTTTGTGTTTTTGCCAGCAGCTGTTTCAGCATTTTGTTCTGTTTTTTTTTTGCTTGTTTATTTGTTAATATTCTTGTAAACATGTTAAGCCTGAATCAGAGACCTGAAATCATATTTGTAGAACTTATTATTGATTCGATTGAATATTTTTTCTCATCGGAACAGGAAGAGCTGGCCACCAAATGGGCTGAAATGGCAGCGGAGGTCAGTCAACTGTTGGCCACAGATCTAGAGTTGCTCGAACACGAACGTCCTTTGCCCTTTGATGCCACCTTGGAGAAGTCAATTGAGGATCAACGGTGCGTCCTGGTTTCATTCTTTGCATTTATTTATATAACCTTCTTATGCTTGCAGCGAGGACTGCATGATGCGCATAAATAAATTGCTGCGCAACGCTAAATTGGAGCAAGCGATTGTCCTGCTGCGTTCTGCCAGGTAAGTGTCCGTCCGTACAACTCCTTTGCAGCAAGGGTCGTGTCCTTCAAATTGAACAACAACTTTTCTGCAGTAATCCTTTTGAAAATGTCCCTTTTAATAACTTGACATTGACTGTTGGCCATTCTTTTGGCTACTTTTTCTCCTCCTTCTATTTCTGTCTTCGCTGGGTACAAAAGAAATTCGCATAATAAATTAACTCAGGTGAAGTAAGAATAAAAATAGCACAGAACTTCCTGCTCTTGGCTGCACGGTTGTTTTTATTTCTTTTGCGCAGAGTTCTTTTAATACCCTGTGTGCATTTCAAATGGATACAAAGGAGTGTATAGGGCTGTGCATGTTACAGTGATAACAAGCATGTTCGATCCAATAAAATATATAGCTTAAGGCAAGTCCAACTGAAATTTCAAAAACATAATCGATTTTTATCGAAATTAGGATGTATCGATATCGATACTAATCGATAAAGTAACAAATTTAAGGAAATTTACTGACGAACTGGTAAAAAACACAAAAAATCGATTAGTTTAGGGTATTTTCAATTTTCTATCGATAAAAATCGATAAGTATAGGGTATTTTCTTGTAAAGCGCTATGTTGACTAGAATGTACCTTTGCTTGTATGCTATTTTATCGCTTTTAACTTTTTTTCTTCTTGTATGGATATTTCATATTTTGTACAGCGATTTTCATTGCACAGAATGTCCTTGGCTGTGGAGAAACACTCTCTGCCGCTCTGTCTTTGTCGTGGTGCTGTGTCCTTAAATTAAATAGTTTTTATTTATTATTAAGGCAGCGCACGCCCGCAGCTCAGGTTCAGATAGCCAGCCAGTTGGTGCCGGCCAGGTGCCCTGTGGCAACAACAGATAATGGCTGTGCAAGGAATCCATTGCGCCGCTTCTTCAGGTGCTTTTGCTGCTGCTCATTATGTGCCCTGGATGTGGGGCAACGCAATCAACTTTGTCACTGGCTTAAGTGCCTTTGGCTTGGGTTCGTGTTGAGTTCAAGGCGAAAAAACGCAGCCTTTCCATTTAATTGCCAGCTCAATTATGTAGAGCATCATGTTTATTGTTTGCGCTGGAAAATTACGTGCGAATAAATCATTAACCTTGCTGTCGCGTCAACATTTTAACAACGCTGTTGCTGTCATCATCAGCCGAAGCATCGAAATGTTCCTCAAATATTTCCAAGTCATTTATTTGTCAACATCATTAAAATTTGCCACCTACCTGCCTTACCCAATAACAAAACGCTTAAATATTGTTTGTAGTCTATAAATAAATATATTTTCGCTTGAAGATGAGACTGCGCATAACTTCTACTTATTCTTCTAAAGTATTGCGTGGCATTTTATATAATGTATAAGATGCTTTTTGTCTGATTTGCCATTTACATGGCGTATACGCAATGTTTGCCATTGTACAGCCATATTTAAATTTATGTGCATTTTAATTGTTGAGCAACAGAAATTGTTGCATTAAAATGTATGAAGGGAGTTGTTGTTGCCGCTGTTACTGCAGTGGCAGCTTAAAAAGGTCTAGACGCTTTTTGTGCTAATAAATTAAAATGCGATATGCATAGACCCTGAAAAGGCACTGCTTGCACCCACTTGCGCCCACTCACAGTCAGCCACTTCATCTGCCTTTTGTCTGCAACATTTTTGTTGTTCTCGAGTTATGCTATAAATGTTTTTTTGTGTGTGTGCAACATTTTTTGGATGGTAGAAAAGAAAATATTGAAAATAAACTAGAGTTGGGCACAAACAAATGCTCAGCATACATATGTGTCTGGCCTGGCATGTAAGTGCTTCGAATGCCTGCCAGCAATTGCCCCAAGATCCAATGAGTGTGTGTGTGTGTGTGAGCTTGGATTCCAGAATTTACCCAGCAATTTTAGATACTACTTCCACAACTTGCCAAGTCATAGTATTATGTGTGTATTATGCTGCTTTTTTTTCTGTGCTGTTGTTTTTTGGTTTTGCCATTTTAATAACAAAATGAAAATGAAAAGGGAACAAGATATAAAGAAATAAAAAACGGAAAACGTTTTGGTTTTTGCTTTGTTCGCTGTTGGGCTTAATGGCAAGCGCCAAGCGCACAAAAATGTCAGCTTGAAAAAAAAAAAAACTTTTTTAAGTGAAGTAAATGCGCAAAATGTTTATTCAAACTTCATTTAAGCTGCAACTTTCAGTTGGCTAACCCCCTTATACAACTCCCCCTTTCCCCCTTTCATTTCTCGCAGTTGCCTCTTAACTAAGTTTACTATGCTCAGCATTGTTGCAACGTTGACAGTCACTGCTTTGCATTTTAAAGCTTTTAAGCTAGCTCGTCGAGCATGTTTAACCAATTTGTCAAAGCTCGGCGAGCGCTAAAAAATAATACCAGAAATCAGATAGCTGTAATATTTTTACAATTATATTTTTTTCACCTACGACAATTACTTGAAAAAATACTTTTATACACGCCACTTCTTTGAAACCTTTCCATTTGTCCGGCTGCTTTGTTTTAGTTACCTATTTTTTTTGGATTGCGTAAATGCTTGCAACAGTCAAAAAATTACATCTCCAAGCTTAAAAGGTAGTCAAGCAGATTTAAACCATTTTTTATTCACATTTTTTGTTACTTTTCATTGGGACATAAAATTCTGTGAATTTTCAACTATGGGGTAAAATGCGTTTGAAGCAAGCTGTGATGATCCGATCCGATTTAAATCTTTGTTAAATATTATATTTATTTTTTTACATATTTTAAGGTTGTATACAAACAAACAACCATCGAAATTCTTATCTTAAAAACTCTCATTGCATTATATTCCCATTTATTTATCATTTTTCCTTCTTTACGCAGAGTCAATAAGCTGCCTTTCGACCACCGCTTTTATTTCCTATGTGCGTGGTTTCCATGGATATCACAGATTTTGTCCATGCAGTCAGCCCACACACAAACGCACACATACACACACACATAGTACCTTCATTAGGATGGACCTTTGAAGTCATTTTGGATATCAGTAAAGTTATTTGCTGTTTTATGCCCAGAATTATATTATACGAATTCAAGCATATTACTGACCAATATTTGGTGCTGTCTTCCCAATGCAGATAAACCACTAATTAGGGGCTCAAAAGCACACAAGTTGGCCCTAAAATAGAACATATGAATGCAGTATGTATATTTGTTGCATAACTTGTGGACAGAACAGAAGAAATACAGACCCAGCTGTCCTGTTTTAGATGTTGCAGTTGTTATAATGACGTTAGTTATTACAACAGCTAATAAGTTGTTACCAAAAAAGTCGCTTCAGCAACATTTTTCAAACCATTTGTCATATGCAAAAATGTAGTTTGGTGCATGCTGCAAAAGGTGTCACTATCGTTGTCGCGCGTATGTGCTCCGTTGGGTGGCAGGTGTCATGTGTGTCAATTTATTGGCGCTTGACAGCGGTAAGCATAAGTTGCCCCTATCGCCCACAAACACACAACGAACGAAACGGCCCAAAGCGCCCAAAACTCGCTGCCTGGCTGCAAACTGATATCACAGCCTGAAAGAGAGTGAGAGGAAGAGGGGGACAAGGAGGCAAGGTTGTGTTGTGCTAGTCGATAAATAAGCACGTCTCTTTCGCACACTCTCACCCACTCTCTCTCTCTCTCTCTCTTTCTATTTTTTGCTCTCTTTGGCTTTGAGTCTCTTTCTAGCTGTGTGTGCGAGTTGCATATTAAGCTGCTTTCAAATATTAAATTAACAACAGCAACAACTGCAACTGGTGCACGCAACACAGACAGGACGAGGCAAGGATTATTTGTGCCCCAAACCAAAAATAGCATAAAGCCCCACACAGCAGCAAAACACGTGAACTGCAAGCAGAGTTTTCTCTTTCTTCTCGTTGTGCAACACGAGAAAATTTGAACGCAATTTTAAACGCATCAATTTCATTTTGTGAAAGCTAAAAGCTTCGCTTGTTGCATGTCCTGCGTTGCGTATGGATTTCGCAACATGACGTGTCTACCTTTTAATATTGTTGCTACTATTACAGTGGCATTGTTGCTGTTACTTTAGTAGCTGCTAGTGACGTGACGCTTGTGCAGCAATTTGCAGCAAACATCGTTTCTATAGGCCATGGCCAAAAGCACAAAATTTTAATTTAATTTCGTATCCCATTAATATTGTATCCCGAAATTGAAACTTAATTATAAAGCAAACAGTTTGTATATATATTGGGATCAGTATGACGAGATGTCTGTCTATATAAATCGAAACCAGACAAATCGATTCACTTAAGAACATATCCAACTACATAAAGTAAGGAGTAGTTGCAATAGTTAGAGAACATTAAACTTCTTACTGTTCTTTAGTAATGTTTTCTCGAAACACTTTAAAGCAGCATTTTCTTCATAAAATTTAAAAAGAATCATCACGAACTAACAACAATATTTTCACTAGTAAATGCTTTAAATTAAACCTCTTTAATCTTGCAGACACACGAAAACAGACCAAATAAAATACTTTCTTTTTCACTTAATACTTAATACAACAACTTTATCATTTTGTGCAGGGAAGTCTGGCCGGAAGGCGATGTCTTTGGCTCCTATACTGCTGCACCCGAAGATGAATTGCTTCTGTTGCGTGAGATTTTCATGCACAACATTACAACAGGTAAGTTTGCGAGCAGCCAGAGAGAGAGAGAGTTCTGTAAATGTTTCTGTTTCTTTGTCCGCCCTTTTTTTTTGCTGTTTGTTAATTATGGTTTATTGTTATGCATTATGGGGCGACATTTTGGGCGTCGTGGTCTGACCGTTCTTTTAATTAAAAATGAAAATCTGCCACTTGGCATTTGCGTGTCATTTATCTTTGCAGTGTTTGCTCTAAGCGCAGATGGCAGAGATTTTTTCCTTAGTTGGTTTTGTAGCTAATTTCCAAGCACTATTTTGCATCTTTCTCTACTCTATAAATTTGTTTGGCTGAAATAAGCCAAATTATAGCGCAACTTTTAGCGATGGCGTTTTGCTTGCTCTTTTTCTCACTCTTTTTCTCCCGTTCTACACTTTTTTGTATCCTTGTTGCAACGCGCCGGCTGCTGTCTTAGTTTTTTTTTTTTTCTTTGCTGCTTCCTTTTGGCTTTTTGCCTTTTGGCTGTCCTGCGCTTAACAAATTATCCAGCTGAAATTCTTGCGCTTCATTAAAAGTAAAAAATGGCAGCACAGGACGACTGCCCAACTCTACTGCTGCCCGCCGTCTCTCTCTCTCTCTCTCTCTCTCTCTAGCCGCCACTCTGTTAATTCAGTAGTCAAAACCGGCAGCCGGACTGACTTTGTTTTCTGCCAAATGAAAATATATTAAACGCGTAATTGTTTTTTTTTCTTCTTCTGTTCGCATTTTTTGCTCTGCCAAATGCATTGGATTGTAAAATTTGTTGTTTTTGTTGTTGTCGCTTCGCATTCGATTCGGAATACTATTTTCTAGGCAACAACATTCACAATGTTAACTGTCCATTTTCTTGGCTTGGCTTCGCTGACATGACTTTTCAATTTTCTGGCGGATTTTGTGTTTATTTTTTGTTTCTATCTGCAACTCAAACGTTGCACATGCCACTCAACATAGTGCATGTATATATATATATTCTTTATGACTTATGGCTGTCAATTTAGTTGCATATATTTTATGCTGCACACCTTAACTTGCAACTTGCAGCATAAAGTTTTTGACATGCGTTTTAAACACACATCCAGGGCTGACAGTTTTTCATAAAATACGACCATATACATATATGTAGCGAACATACATGGGATTTATGTAATACATAGCAAAAGACGCTGGCGACGGTAAAGTTTTTAGCTTTGATACTTTTTGCAAATAATCTTTATTCTTGGTTTCTTTCGGGTATAAATTATATTTCCCTTTGTCAAAAGTTGGGTTAACATTTAGCAAAAAAGCCAGAAAGAAATATTTAAAAACATATCTTTAAAAGTTTTCATGCCATGCAAAAAACTTTATTGCATTTTATAATTTAATTAACAGTCCTAACTAACAAACAAAATGTTTATTTAGTGCATTTCCTTTTTAATTAATGCATTTTTTATGCTTTTTATTTGGCTTAAAAAAATTCACTTTGCCTGCCGTTCAATTAAAATTGAAGTTTTAACTTGTTTTATTTTTTACGCTTCCTTTTATTTGTTGGAATCCTGTTAGATGGTTTTTATATTATGCTCAATATCAAAAGGACGAAATGAAATATAAATTGACCTTATACCCAGGACTTAAGGATATATCCATGTTGAGTCAATTCAAGTTCAAACTAGTTTCAAAGTAATTAATGTTTTTCAGTATTTTGTAAAAAAAAAAAGTGTTTAGATTGCTGTCGTCTGTGTCCTGGAGCATTTTCAAAACAGTGTCCTGTGTGCGTTCCTGCGTGCTCATGATGAAAGGGAACACGTTTCGCTCAAAGCAATTGAATCCTTTTGTGTCTGCGTCATTGTTTTAAGCTTTCAGCTCGTTAAGCTCCAGACGAAAAACAAAATAAACGGCGCCTCCATCCGTTCTAGCCATGGGATTTACTGGGCAGCTTAACGCCCTCAGGGCCAGCCAATAGATTGATGGTCAGTTGACAGTAGATGCCAGCTATAACAATGTACAATCTATACACATGTGTGTGTGTGTGTGTGTGTGCGTCATAAAAAACAGAGCCATATTAAAAAAGGGATCTTTGAGCAGTTAGACTAAAAGTTGCCCTGTAAATAAAAAAGTGAAGTTTAGTATACCCTGCCTAAGCGCAAAAATCCCACAACATATTTAACCCCTTTTTAAGTAAATGAATATATTAAATATATTTCCCCATTTATATACCAAATATATACCTTTGCCACAAATCCCCCAGGGTACAATGTTAATATGAATATTAAATACGGATGCTAATGTTGAGTTCTGGGACCAGAATGTGTCGTCATTGTCGTTTGGTCGTCCCCAAAGTGTTCGTTGATCAGTCTGCGTACGCTTTTTGCTGCCTTTGGGATTTTATTAATTACCGCCGACCGCAAGCTGCATGTTGCAAGTGTTGCAAGTGTGCATGTGTGTCCAGTGGTTTTCGTTTAATTAACATTTTTTTGTGTGTGTTACAAAATGATTTCTGTTTTGTTTTTATTTTTTAGTGTTTTCGTGCGAGATCGCACAGCAGAATTGGCATTTTAAATAGTTTATGAAGTGCAAAAATTGTGGTTTTTGTGCATTGTTTTACTTTTAATTTGGCATTTCTATAGATTACGACATAGACGTAATGGTCTGCGTTATTGAAGGTGCCAGTGAAAATGCATTAAGTTAAATCTTAATCAAGTCGCCTTTCTGGCTGATTTCGATTTGTGGCACGCATAATAAATGACAATGAAACCCGGCCACTTGGCAAAGTCAAATCAGCAGCAGCAGCGCCAGTGGCAGCCAAGACTTATACAAAAATAACACAAAAATCCACTCAAGTGGTAAAACAAAATAAGAGAAGTGTGCAGAGTGTTAAAGAGAGACAACGTATGCACTATATACATATATGAATGTATGCTTGAAGCCAAGTTCTTAACTGATTTCCCAGCGCAAACAAGTTGGTCTCGTTGCTGTTGATGTTGTGGCTGTTGTTGTTGTCGTTGTTGTCCTGTTCCTCTTACACTCTGTCTCTCGCATATAAAAATACAAAGTTTATGTTATGAACACAAATAAAAACAAAAGCACACAACAACGGCTGTTGTTGTTGTTGTTGACAAACAAAAAAAGTATAAGCAAATAAAATACAATAAAAAGAAATAAAATTTCCACAAAACACAGACGACGCGTCGTCACAAACACACTCAGTACATTTGCAACTTGCCATTGCCACAACTGTATGGTAAGGAAGTGCCGCAGCCACAAATACACACATATTTACACTCAAAGCCACTTACCCTCATGCATGTGTGTGTGTGAAGGACCCCATTTGCTGAGTCCAGCAAGGATACTTACTCAATTAGGTGACACGAACTGGCTCTGGCTTGTCACTGATTTGCCTTCTTCACTCCGGCTTTAATCGCATTTTCCTAGTTTTTCACATTTTTTGTAACGCTTCTCTGGCCCTTAATCTGGCTATCAATTTGTTTATGATCATTGGGTTAGCTGTCCCATTTCCTAGTTTAACTTGTAATTCTCCTTCAATTCTATTTTAATAAAATTTATTCAGTCAATTGATCATTTGTTATTTGCTTATTAAGTTGTATATAATATGATGGGTTATTAAATTCCACACAAATTCTCATAAACAAAATATATTTCTGTTTTATCTTGTTCTAGTTTGAACTTATGCATTTCTATTATATTTGCTTTCGCTTCTTTCGAAAAGAAATATTTTTCGTTAATTTAAATTTCATATTTTATTTGCTTGCACTACTATTTGCTACTCTTGCCACATCGTTTCGAATTGCAATGCTAGCTAAACATTTGTTGTTGAACTTTATGTCGCAGCAAAAAAAGCAAAAAAAAATAAATTCTCAAGTCTCTTGCTCTGCGCTCTCCTCGCTCACCTGCTGAGCGTTGCTGAGCGTTAGCAAACACCTTTCTCCTGGGACTGGCCACAGCTGGCGGCGGTAACATTCCATATAATGTTGGGCAGGAGGAGAAAAAACAACAACAACAACAAACATCATGTGAAATTTAAAGTTTAAATTGAAAAACAAAACTTGCAGCTCCTCGTTTGCCGTTGTCCCAATGTCAACTTGTCGTGCGGTGGGCGGTGTTTAAATAAAATTTGTCAAAGTGGTGCTAGCTGGTGTCAGGTGGTGGTGGTGGGGGGGAATGAAGTGTTTGGGGTCGAAATTTTACTTCTAGTAAACATAAAACGATGCACACTTTGGGGACGCAGCGTCGCAACTGGGCGACAATAAAAAGCAAGCAAAAAACGTTGGGAGCATGGGCCAAAAGTCATAACGAGTGCAAAACCATGAAATGAAATCGTTACCACGCCCCCACCTCCACTACCCGCCTCCTGCCGCTTCTACACCTACTGGCCAAAGCCAAACGCGTGTATTTTTCATTTTACTTTTTATTCATTCTTTTTTTGCCATTCTCTTGCTCTGCACGCAAATGTAGCAAGCGAAAAAAAAAGATGCTGCCGCATATATATAATGCGAATTCGCTTTTTTCTCTTGCATACACGTATGTAAATATATATATATATATTTATTTTTTCTGTGTATGTGCTCTTCTCATTTGACATTTGCTTTTATGCTCTGCCCTGTCCCGTGCCGTCTTTTTTTTTTTTTTGGGGCTGCAGAGAAATTAAGCAATGTGTCCCAATGGAGCCGTACGTTGCGTATACGTAATGCGTCGTCGCTTTTGGCATCGCTGCCAGCGTTGTTGCATTAAATATGAATGCAATTTAAAGTTGAGTGTATCTGTGAGTGTGTGTGTGTGTCCTCTCCACATCAGGCTCAAACAGCCGCAAAAATTGTTTGCATATTTATACTGTCCCCAAAATAATAAAAAAAGTACAAAAGAGACGTAGAGAATGACGTAAGCTTGACTTTTGCTCTACCTTTTTTTGACTGACGCTAATGGAGCGCCATTTGCCAGCGCTATAGCGTTGCTACAGAATCAATTAGACAAAGTTTCAACAACAACAATGCTGAAAATGCATGCATAAGATACACACACTGATGCACAAAATATGCATACATGCATATATGTATGTTGGCAGAGCTTTTTAATTTTCCCTTTGAAATGTTCCCAACGACTAAATTGAGTAAAAATCACAGTTCAATGACTGCTCAGGCAATTACAACCCCAACTCTTTTCTCTCTTTGTAAAAGGCAACTCAAATTAACACAGCTTCACATTAATGCTGAAAAACTTTAATGTTCTGTTCATTTATATTTTTATTAAGTTCTCAAACGAAGATTGTTTATTTTTTCATTCCATCCAAATAATAACAATATTATCATGCTTACTTACCCCTAAGCTGTCATCTGCTCCAACATATTTCTTGTTATGTTTATTGATATTTGTTACTTTTATCATTAACCTTTTTTATTGGCAACAGTTGTTGTTGACCCTTAAGCGTATGCGAGTTTTAACGCTCGTCTTCTTGTTGCAATATTGAATATTTCATCTTTGAACCAACGCCCCAATGCGGCAGCAAATGCTGTTAAGAAGGAAAGAAAGAAACCAACAAAAGAGTCGTCAAAAAGGGCGAGCAGGAAAAAAAGCAAAACAAAAAAAAAAACCAATTGACTTTCATTTTGTCGGCAATTTTCATAGCATCGTTTGTGGAGCGCAGCAGCTTACACACACACACACACACACACACAAACATACATATAGCCGTGCGCGTTTCCTGTTGCTGGACGGCAATCATCTGATTGCAGTTCGATGTGAAATAATTGGATTTGAAATAAAAATGTTCACTGTTTTGTTTTGGCCATGTTTCTATGTGACTTCAACCAGCAAGCTTTCCACATGTATTCATGTGTGTGTGTGTTCGTTTGCGTGTTTGTATTATTGGCATAATTTAGTTTTTCTTTTATGCATGTTGTCGTGCTTAACTGTCGCATGCGTCACTAATTTAACGTTTATCTTTATTGCCCATGTGCATTTGTGCAGGTCAACATTGCTTCCGTAAATTGGTGATTATTTCCTGTTTGCCTGATTCCTTGTATTTGTGTCAAGATGTTAAACATGAGGCTGAGATTGTAGATGTAAGATGCGAGATATCCATTTTGGGTGATTTATTTTTATCTAGAAAATAGTTTTCACTCACTAAAAAACATTTTTGGTTTCTTTTTTTTATAATTAAATAATTTTCAGTTTTTTATTTTTGCGTTTCTTTCTATTTTGAGTGTCATTAAAATTTTCACTTTTTGAGAACTTTCTCTCTCTACATTAGACAATCTCTGAGCTATTGTTTTGCTATTTATACTTACTCAACTATATTTCCCATAATACATTTAATATTTGAGTTTATTGAACGTTTTATTGATTTGATTTGATCTAGCAACAACGACTAGCTGCACTAGCAGTGTTGGCAAACGTTTCAATATCGAAGAGTTAAATTCTACACAATTTTAAGTTTAATAAACTACTTATTTACAAAATACACACAGAAATCAATTTTAGTGCTGTTGTTGTAACTATTTTTGTTTTTTTTGTTAGAGTTTAAGTGTAAAACTGGCCGCATTATTATTTTTTTTTGTTATATATGGCCGTGGCATTTGTCTAAACTGAATAATTATTCAAACTCTGTAAATAGAATTAATTGTTTAATATTTCTTATTTACTCTCTCTGTTCTATTTTCGCACTTGTTTTTTCTTTTTCATAGACTATATATTATGTTTTTTGTTTTTTGTTTTCTATATATATAAAGAGTATATTTATTTTGGCTACAAATAATGCATCAAATATTTGGCAATTAGTTTTTTTGTTATTTTGTGTGTTTTTTTTTGTCGTATGCTTTTAGTTTTGTGGTTTGTAAAATGCAAATATTTGCGCTGTGTTTTTGTTTGTTTTGTTTGCGTTTCCTTAACATTTATTAAGCACTTAATAGATATAAATATTTTAAAATGTAAATATTTTATTTTATCATAGTATTTACAGCACAATTAACTTTAATTATTGTTATATTTTTTTTGTTTGCTCGATTGAGGATTGTTTTACTTTTGGGCCATGTTCAATTATGTGCCAAAGCAACTTACTTTCCACATAACTTGCCAAATTGCCATACACTTTTATGGGCGACAAAGAGAATGCCGTCGAAAAGGCCATTTAGCCAGGCAAATAATTACGCCGGACTCCCAGACAGAAACTTTATTAACTGCGAGTGGCTTAAATTCCGGACCCAATTTTCTGGAATTTGACCCAACAAAAGTGTCAAATATCGAATTAACTCATTGCATTTACGTACTGTAAAGTTAGTAAATCTTGAGCAGCTGCGCATGTCATAAGCAACTGAAAACCTTCATTAAACTTGACAATGTCTTCTTTTGTGTGTGTTTGTGTGTGTGTTTGTGTGTCTGGCCGTATTGTAGTCCAGTAGAAAAAGTCTATCCTTTGCCCACTTGGAACTTCCTTAATTAAGATTTTGTTCTTGTCTCCCCTTTTTTTTAGCCCAAGGATTTCGTACTGTGGTGGAGATGTTGGTCAGAGCATTACTTTAATTTTTGTTCTCGCTCGTTTTGCTCGGACATTTCGTTCTTGTGGCCCAAAAATAAATCCTTCTGAATCGCTTAAGAATAAACGCTTGAACGCCTTTTTCCCTTCTACTTCTTCTCGTTCCTCTCCTTAAGCAAGCCTTATGTATCTTCCTGTTGCTGGTTCGTCGTCTTGTTCTTGGTTCTTTTGTTGTATTCCAATTACAAAGCCACAAAAAGTTGAAAAACTGTGCAATGACTGCGGCTTTGGGGGTCTCCTTTTCCTACTTTTCTCTGCTCGATTGTTGCACAACTTTTTATCGTGTCTTAATGTAATTGTTGTGTTGTGCCTCCCCCTGGCACTTCCACCCTCATGAAGTTGTTGCATTTTCTTGTAATTTGATTTGCTGGCACATTATTTTGATGTCGGCCTTAGCAGCTTAACTTGCTGCTAAATAGAGAGAAGGGTGTGAGGAGATCTCAGACATTCGGCATTTTTCACATATCTTCAAAATAGTTTAACAACATTGCACATTTGCCATTGCTGTTGTCTCTGCCCATTTGGCTGGATTTACACCATATGTCCTCAATGCTCTGGTCAATTTATATAGTAAAAAAAAAAAAATAAATGAGGTTAAGTGGCGGGGGAGAGTTTCTTCTGTTCGACAAGTGCCAAATAACAGCTAAATGGGGGTTGCAAAATGCCAGAGTGGTGTCTACAACAATTGCTGCTGGTTTTGTGGGTTGTCGATGCCAGGCAACAAATTAAAAAAAAGGAAAGCAGAAAATATCCTGAAGTGTTGCTTGGAGTCCGATGTTGAAATTTTAATTAGATTGCAGGCAGCAGCTGTGTGTGAAAAGTGGGTTAAAATCAAATTGATGCTTCTATACTTGGCTTCAAAAGTCTTTTAACAATAAGCATTGAGTTGTTCGAAAAAGAGAAGAAAAATCTATCAAGTGTTTTGTTTCAAGTGCAATGTGAATTAAGCTTTCAGTTCTGCTTTCGACTTTCATTAGTTAAACTGTGCAATTACTTAGTCCGACTGATTGCTCTTGAAAGTCTCTGCTAGAGTTACAATGGTTAAAACAACGACTGATTGCAGCTAAAGGATCTTGGGGTACATAAGAGGTTTAAGGAGTCAACGAGCTGTGTTTAAGGTAGAATCAAGTTCTATGTCAAAATAGTTGAATCCCCTCCGCACATTTGTTCATAATTAACGTCGCCTTCTACTGTCAACAAATTGAGCTGTTTTCTTTGGTCAATTTGATACTGATAATGCGCATTGATAGCTTCTTCTTCGAACCTTTAACGGGCGTTTGTCATAAACTAAATTGTTATTTAATACTTTATCGATATTATGTTATTCATTTTTATATGCATGACTATCAAAGCACTTAATCTTGACCAGCGGCCAAGGCACTTTCACACTCACATACATGTATAAAGTTAACTGGACTTAACACACACACACACACGCAGCGAGGTAGACAACGTAAAAGTGACCTAAATACGACCACAAGATGATGGACATTAAACGCTAAGGGTAGAGGGGAGACGTTTGCCTGATGGCCCATAAAAAGTTGCAGGCGATGGCTATTTTGGCTATTTGGCTACTTGGCGTATACGTAACGAAACTTTATGACAAATTGTTGCTGCTAAACTAAGAACGCTAAAAGGCCCAACACGTGTGTGTGTGTGTTTGTGTGTGAGAGTTTGTGTGTTGGCCATAAATCAAGACTCTAAGACCTATGTACAACAACTCGAACTCAAACTCAAACTCAAATATATATAATTTTGTATTTGAAGCATGTTTGAGTATTTCTTCATTTAAGTTTGGCTTTTGGTTTTATGACTTATGCAACTATAAAGAATGGTTTTCTTACTTTTGTTTTTTATGTTTCTATATATTTTTGCTGCTGCTTCACTGCTGATTTCACTGAAAGGTTGCATATTGTCGCTGCCCAAAAACGGTTTGTCACCAGATGTTCAATCGTCTCGATCCGGGCGCCATAAGTTTGCTGCTCACAGAACGCAGCGTCGTTGCTGAGCCACCCAATTCTGTGGCAGCTACTGCAGCACGACTCGAACTGCTGCCTAACAGTTCCATTGGCAAAGTGGACTGCAAACACTGCACACTTGAAGCAGCTGGCGTTATCGGACTGCTGGGCGCCATTTCAATATAGTAGCTATCTTCATGGCTGCCTGATTGTAGACTACTTCGACTGCTGCCCGAGGATGCAGTTGAATTGGTATCGGCCAGCGAGGCGCTATAGAACTGTAGTTTCTGTTGTTCTCGCTGCAGTTCGCGTGCTTGTAGATTGTGCAGCGGCGAGCTGTAAGGTGCCTCCCGCCTCGTGCTATGATGCCAAGCATGTAGACGTGCTGGATCCGATGTCGTTGATCCTGTACGCGAGCCCTGATAATGCAGAAAACTGTGCACATCATCGTTCTCATTCAACTGACGCTGATGATGATGATGATGTGGTCGCATTTGTACCGTCCGTCCATTGCGCTGCCAGGGCAGCTCACAGCGATAAACATGCGCCAGTCCTGCAAGCAGCACAATAACCAGAATACACGCGATCAGCAACATTAAGCCAGGATGACCGCCAGTTAGTGTCTGTTGCGTTTCCTGTCGCTGATCCAACAGATGTGCCGATTTCGATGCTTCCGTTTTGAGCTCTACAAATGCTTTCAGTTGCGTAAAGGTATTCAGCTCTTGTTTGAGTTCATTTGGGGTATTCACGCTGCTGTGCGAATGTTGCTGCTGTTGCATAGAAGATGTTGCTGCTGTGGTAGACAATGTTGCTGCTGTGGTCGAAGATGTTGCTGCCGTTGTGTGCTTGTAAGTGCTGTAGGTCATCTTCTTAATGCTCAACGAGGGTTTCTTTAGCTTCTTCTTCTGTAGCTCCATTGTCGCCTTTGTGTCGCCATTCATTGCATCCGCTTCGGCTGCTGTTGCTTCGGCTGCTGTTGCCTGTCGCTTATCAGTCACTTCCTGCCACGGCTGCTGTCGTCCCGGCTTCTGTCCCGACTGCTGCTGGCTGCCATCCAATGTTGTTTCCGCATCCGCAACTGTCGCCGTGCCCGGCAGCAGCAACTGTTCGGCATCCACCAACAAATTGTCGCCTTGATGCATCAGCAATGGTGTGCCAATTAAATGACGATCCTTAATGTGTAACTGTAGCGTGGCATGTTTATGTTCCATGTGTAACCTTGTCTCTTGACCGGAAGTTTCATTTGGCGGCGCTCTTGTTGCAATATCTGCTGCCTGTTTTAATAAACTCTTGGCTGCTTTATCGAAATGTTTTTGTTTTTTGCCATGTTTTGCAATGTCTGAATTTATAAGCGCCAAAGTTGTTGTTGGATTTGCTGTTGTTGTTGTGGTGACCGCAACAACATCGCTAATGTTTGTTGGCACGGCGAGTCTAAGCGGCGCTGCTGTCGATGTTGTTGCTGTTGCTGTTGTTGCTGTTGGCGTTGAGCTGCTTGCCAAAATGTTTGTGCGTTTGGCAGCGCGAGTTGTTGTTGTTAATGTTGCTGTTGCTTCAGCGTGGTATAAACTTGGCATGCTTGCGGCTGTTGCTGTTCGACTTGCAACGTTTGTTGTTGTTGCTTTTGTCGTTGGCATGTCCGGCATTTGCTGGCTTGGCTGTTTTACTAACGAAGTTGTTTCAGCTGGCCCAAAAGTTTTTGCGGTTAGCAGTGCATTGTCCTCGCCGCTTGATTGCATTGTTCTTGTCGCTGTTGTTGTTGTTGCAGCTAGTGCCTTTGACTTTTGCACTATTGGCATAGTTGTTGTTGGTGGTGCCAGTAAGCCACAAGCTGGCGGTATTGACTCAACCGCCAGCTCAACTTCTTCACAACGATTGCAACATTTATCGTTAAAGTTCTGCAATTGAGCGTAGCGTTGCTTCAAATCAATGCTGCCCATAGATTGGCCCAAATCCGGACTACGACAAGGACTGGCCCACTCGGCCATGCCCAAGAGATCACTACACTTAATTGGATTATCCTCCAGCAGCAGATCACGCAGCTCTGGCAGAGTGTGCACAATAGATTGACTAACGCTCTCAATGCCCGCCGATTGTAGATTTAATGTGAGCAATTTGGGCAACGGCAGTGCTGGCAAATACAGCAAACGATTGCCAGATAAATCCAATGTTTTCAAGTTCTTGAGGCCAACAAATGTCTGTGGCTGCAACTCCATAATGTTATTATGCTGCACAAAAAGATGCTCCAGCGACGGTGGTAAGCTGTTTGGCACACGCATCAAACTATTGTGATCCAGAAAGAGCAACTCCAACAGCTCCAAACGACCCAAAGCATCATCTTCGACCTGAGCAATGCGCGAATGCGACAAGTCCAAGTATTGTAACAATGGATAACTGTCCAAATCGCCGCAGTTAATTGACTGTAACGAAAGAGAAAAGCAAATTTTATGATGAAAAATTAAGAATAAGAAAAAAGCTAGAGTTATATTTATGCATATATCTTTGTTTGAAGGTATTCTTGGCTCAGTTTTTCCTTCAATAAATACGAATAGGGTAAATTTTTTGAAAACGGCCAAGGAAATAATATTAATAATGTCCCAAAGTAAATTATGCTTTTGAAAGTAATTGAATAATGTTTCAAGGCCTTAACCCAGTCTACTAAATGAATTCAAAGAGGTTAAACATTTTTCTAGCCAACAACTCTCTCTCCAGGTTTAAGACCTGTCTACCGTTGTCGTTAAGCTTTAACGAACTTTTCGTTGAGTAGCTGGGAAATTCGATTAGTAAGACGAGAAGTAAAGTGAGAGTGACTTCGAGCTGCTGACATTGTTTAAAAATTAACTTGAATCAGCCGTTATAATTACTTCAAAAGGCCGCTTTTTGCCCCTTTTTTTTTGGCTGTTTGGTAGTTGGCAGTGCCGCAAGCACTATTCGTCTGGGTCCCCCAGAAAGTAAACATAGACACGACTCATTAAATGAAACAAGCGTCAGGCCATGAAGCCAGTCAGAGTTACTGAGACAGCCAGACAGGCGGCGGCCAAGCAACCAAACAGCCGCTGTCGATGCCCTTGGGCAACGTTGCCACAGACAAAGGCGGCACAAGAGGACGAAGTCGACGGTTGCCTTCCTAAACGCCATAATTTGCCATGAAAAGGCTGCGTTTTGACTGCCGATAAAAGGGCAGCACAAAGCAAGGAGCTGTAGCAATGGGATGGCAGACAAATTAAAATGACTGCTGCTTGGCAACAAAAGATGGAGCCTGCTCAGCTGAGTAGGAGACGAAGAAGAAGAAGACGAAGCAATTGCAACTAGTTGGGCAGGCCTGTCTTAGGCTAGGTCTCAGCTGCTCGTTGCCTGTTGGCTTAAACGCGATTATGCTTATGCCAATTATCCTTATTTTATTAATGCCCCAGCGTCAAGCGTGCGCCTTTGTGTCGAGCCGCTTACGAGCAACAGCATTTTGCTTCATTTTATTTTTTTATTTGCACCTTTTATGGCATTTGCCATAATCGACAACGGCAGCAGGCAGCTAAAGCAAAAGCAACAACAGAAAATTTATGAATCGTATTTGTTTTTGTTCTGCACTTGAGACGGCTTTAAGCTTAGTTAATACCTGCAGGAAACCTCTAAATGGCTGGCAACTTTTTGCCTCTTGCTTATACTAAAGCAATTGAAGACAACAAAACTGTCTAGCTTTAAATCTGTTTAGCGTTATAGTATAGGGTTTTGTTGTTGCTTTGCTTGCCAACTAAACTTGGTATTTGCTAGGAATCCTTTTTGCAGTCGCTAATCGTTTGCCTTTCTGCTTATCCCTCACCCGCTCACTCACCGCTGACACAAACGGCTTTCAAGCTATTTTACTTATTTTGTCTTGCATTGTGCTGTTGTTGTTGTTGGTTTTTATTTTTCTGCTCGACATTTTGTGTGAAGTGCACTTAACACTTCCATTATGTGGCTGCATTGTGCCTTTTAATTATGCTCTAACACTGGTCTAAGTGGCCAACTAAGAGCTATCTTAAATGCTCACACAAAAAGTACAACAATACAATAACGAAATAAATACAATGAAATTAAATGCAATTTTAATCAGCTTATTTGATTATATTGAATTTATTTAGAGTTTAAATAATGCAAAACAAAACAAAATAAAATATGTTCATAATAATAAATATATTGATTTATATTTTATGCATTAATTTTACTTCTGCATAAACTTTTAGTTACTTTTTTATATTCAATCGAAAAATAAAACCCTCTCCATAACTTGCCTCCCATATCAATTACTGCCTCAAAATGTTATCTAACGTTTTTATTATTTAACGTCAAAACATTCTAATCAATAATATATCAGCATAAAGTTTCCTTTTCGCATTATGAATCCCTGTGCTAGAAGCTTAGCGTCACATAAAATTATTTAAAACTCAGCGACAAAGTTGCCAGTCTCTCCTTCCCCTCGTCACGCCAACCAACCGCCCCATGGGGAGCCGGAAGTTGCGCGAAGGAGATGGTAACCAAAATGGCGGCGTAAATTTAAAAATAACAAAGTGTAAATCATACGCCTGGGTGAGATTTTTGCGTGCTTAATCGTAACAAGGAACTGGGAACGGGAGAACCGGGAGAACCGGGAACCCGGGGCACAGGCGCACTCAAGCACGCAGCAAACGCGAAACACGACTAAAACGAACCGAACCCAACCGATGCGTCCCACACAACAGATGCTAATTAATGGCAGCAACGGGAACTCCCCACCATCTCCCAACCCAACAGCGGGTGTAAAGAAAAATCGCGTTGGTGGATGTTGGATGTAGGCGTCGGTTTCTGTTGCGAATGTGCCGCTAATTGGCGATAAAAGCGTCAAAATTGCGGTTCATTGGCTGCACACAGACACTCACACATACACAAACAGACATACATATGCAAGGGCAGAAGTTGAAGCAACCTTCATATATGCCTGATGGGTTAGGTTTATTTATTGATTAAGGAATTGTGCGTATACTTATTATTTGAGAGAAATCCTAAAGGAAATTCCTTTGCATCTTCATCATTCTCATTTTCAATATTAATATTTTGTTTAAATCTTTTAGAGTAACTCACCCTTAGCCAATTGTGCGATAGCTTGAGTGTGCGCACAGATTGTGCGAGTGCAGCTGGCACCTGACAAAGACCTGTGCCGCTGGCATCCAGCTCCTTGAGACTCCAGGAGGCGACAAACTCTTGCATGGCTGCGCCCACCTGCGGATTGTATGCAATCGACAGGCTAACCAAATCCGGTATACCCTGCAGAGCTCTGATTGCCGAGCCCTTCAGCTGATTGTACGACAAGTCCAAGTGTTGCAAGTTTGGCAAGGCCAGAAATGTCTCATAGTCGATATCTGTGATATTATTCCAGCTCAGCTGCAATGTTTGCAGGCTTATCAGATTATAGAAAGCCTGCCGCGCTATTGTATTGCCTAGATGATTGTGTGCTAGATTTAATAGCTTTAGTTGCGACATGCGCTGCTCAAAGAAGCTGCCAGAGAGTTGACTCAAGCGATTGCAGGATAGATCTAGGTTTACCAAAGTGGAGCTAATTGCTGGCAGCACACTCAATGAATTATTGCTCACATTCAACTCTTGCAGTTGGCTGAAGTTGCTCAATTGCAGGATTCTCAACTGATTGTTGCTCAAATCTAGACGCGTCACCAACTCCAATTGGCCTTGATAGTTCTTTTGGCTATCATACTCGGTCAAACCTTGCCTGGTCAGGTTCAGCCATGTTGCCTGAACCTCACGCTTTTGCATTGCATGTGGTTTTGCTTGTATTGTTTCTCGTTTGTGCTTGTAGCGCAGCTCGCTTTTGTAGTTGGCTGGTTCGTGTTCATCGCGCAGCATGCGTTGAACGCTTTGAAAGCTGAGATGTTGCCGCGATAGTTGCAGCTCCTGCTGCTCGGCAGCTGCATTCGTTAGGGATATGGCCTTCACGCAGCTGCACAACAACAGCTGCAACAGCAAAGCCCAAACAAAGAACATTGTGGCTGTCAGATCACAGTTGCTGCGGGTGGGCTTCATTTTCCAGCCTGCTACTGTTCGTTGCTTTTGCTGCCTCGTTTGTTTTACAATGCGTTTTTTTTCACTTCTAGCTGATGGTTTTCGCCTTTAATTTCACTTGAAATTTATGCGCAGTACGTGCAAGCGTTTGAATATTCGAATATATACGAAGAACGTTTCATTCATTTGCTGCCTGGTACATTCATTTCTTCGTTCATTCATGCACTCACGTTCTAGCCGTTTTTTTCTCTCTTGTTTGCTGGGGTCGTCACGTGCCCACGGGTCGACCATGTGACAACTGTCAACAGTTTGACAGCTTTGGCTTTGGTCTGTGCGCCATGGCGGCAATATAGGCGAGAAATAAAAATGTGTTGCCTACTTTTCAGCGTCGCCTCTAAAAATACTGAATTTTTAATTAAATATCAACATTGGCCATCACCTTTTCAATTGTTGTTTTTTTTTTGTCACAATTGTTTTACGTTTCTGTTTTGTTTTTATTTCTTTTGCATCTCGTTTGGCTAATTGCTGCACAAACGCTGCTCAACTTCAACAAATGTCAATTAAAAAGCGCGCATCGCTTCACCTGTACTTGTTTGTTTGCTGTTGTTGTTGTTGTTGTTATTGTTGTAGCAGTCAACTGTTGTCGCATTACAACGTCAATTGTTCCCCAGACGCCGTCGTCGTCGTCGTCGTCCTTGTAGTCGCGTGCTTAAAATCTGTAAACGAGAGAAAAAAGAAAAAAATAATTGTAATTACGCTAGTTATACTTAGTCTTTAATGTTGTTGCTTGCTTGCTTGCTTCTCGTATGGAAAGTGTAAAAGCAACGCCAAGAAAAAAAGGTAGAATTCGTTATAATTTGCTCAGCACTCGCTTTGTTTGTTGCATGCAATTTTTTTTTTTTTAATTTCAGCTTTGAGCTTTACGAGTTGAAAGCGCTTTTGCACTTTGGCTTAAGTGTTATTTTTATGTTGATTGCAGCTAATGAAATTATAATTTCAACACGCTCAACAACAGGCCATAATTCCGTTCGGACACGCTCGTACCGAACCGAACCAAACCAAATTGATTCGCTGCCAGTGGGCCACCTTTTGTTGACCGCGTGTCAGAGGCATGCCACTAAGCTTTGGTCAAAGCGCATAGCATATGTGATTTGTGTTTGTGTGTGTGTGTGTGTGTGAGAGCTATAAATCATTTAACTGGGTCATTTCATTTCCGGTGTAGACAAGCGACAGGAAAGCCACTGCATAACCCAACTAAGAACTGTCAACAGACAGTCCGAGAGACAGACAATCAACCCCCGAAATAGACGCAAATTTGATTTACTCTCCGTTTGCCGTAATGACGGCTCAAATGTATGCTAAGCTCGTTTTTTTCTCGATTTGCCAGCGCCAAATTCCCCCCGAAAATTAATTTGTCAATGTCTACTTAAAGTCAAAATATGCTGAGAATGTTTGTTTGTTCGCAAGCAGGTGAATGAGTTCTGAGCGTATATGTTGAATGTCACGTATTTATTTATACCCAGTAAAATATTGTAAGTAGAAAAAGGGTATTATACGAATGCTAAAAAGAGTTTGCTTCAACCATTTCCAAAGAACTATTAGAACTGGCTGCGTGGCTATAAGAATGAAAGGGTATCTTGCTAGCCTATAATCCCTCACAGCTTCACTTTAAAGCATTTTGGAATTGTCAGCAGCACAAATATGATTATTTCTTTAGTTCACACACATATGAGTAAACAAATTTATAGGCATCGTCGGCATTGGCATTAAGTTTATTGACAAATGTTATCGGAGATGCTGGCATTTTCATTTCAGTTGTCGTTTGTAGCTTATGCTTACGCAACAGTAAAATGTGGGCCATAAGTTTAGTGACAGGCCTTGTTTGCTTCCGTGGTCGACAGCCGCAGTCACCACTTGGCAGACAAACAGACAGATAGATGATGAACACAAGTCAGTTGACATGAAAGTCGATTTAAAAAAACAACAAATGTATGTATGTTATAACAGCAACAACATGGCCAAGGACAGCTGTCGGTCCAACTGTCTGTCTGTCTGTCTGTTAACGCACAACCCTCCATACACAAGCACCCCCTGGAGGATAGCTGGTTGTTGTTTTTTTTGTTGACGTTTGCTCTGCCTTGAAGGGTTCCTGCGTTTGTCAGTTGAATTAATGGCAGCTTGAAAATAATTTGCAAATTGCTATGCCATTTCTTTTTTTTTTTGCCTTCCCTTCATCATGCCTGTTCCTTATGATTGAGCATTACCAAAGGGTAATACAAATATTTCTTAGTCATGTACATTTGTGCTTAAAGCTGGCAGCGTACTTTCTCTTAAGTTAATCAAAGCGCAAATATTTTAGCTGTTGCAGCACATTTAAAGTGCATCGTTTTGTGCCTGGCAAATGCCAGTGTATAAATAAATATATACTATTTCTATTGTCATACCCAAGCAGCTTTGGTTTGGGTAACGTTGCTAGCTTAATAAAGCGTTTGCTATAGCAAAATCCCGGCTATTGTGCCGCACAGAGTCTTGAAATTGGTTTCTGCAAGGCAGCTGCCATACGTCAACGATTTATTTTTTATATATGTATAGATGGAGCAGAAATCGAACTCGAGTCGAGCCGATGCAACATAGCTTTATCAGTGCCGCAGCTTGTGCAACAAAATGCAAATGGCATTTGACAGGCAAGGACAACGCTGTGTCGCCCAGCAATGCAGTCCTCATTGAGTGGATCTGCCTTGCGAACTTTCTTTTTCGTACACTTTTCTACAGTTTCTTGGTTCAGTTGTTCGCTGCTCAATTGCGCAACAAAATACAAAATTGTATCTTTTCCACCCTCTATCCCGGATTTCGTATCGTTTGTATTATGCAGCGCTCAAAGCCCTTACTTCTTAGAGTGTGTGTGTGTGTGTGGGAGATAGTGTGTATGATGTGCCTACTACTTTATTTTCAGTCAGTTTACTTAGTTGAAGAAAAAATGCTTTAAAGACTAATTTATTTCTTATCTGTTTGAAAGGTTTTTTCGAATGCTATAATATTTCCTTGTTTTACTGGGTATCTGCGAGTCGGTCGCACTTTTCTATCTCACTTGACGCTTTTTATTTGACATGCATTTTCTTTTGTTTTCGTGTGCTTTTTATGTAGTTTTGCTCGAAGCTGCTGTTTTAATAAACTTCCGCTTTTTGTGAAGGCTTTATTGAGTCTGCGGCACGCTGCGTCTGACATGTATTTCGATGCAGGCTGCTGCTGCTGCTGCTGCTGCAGCTGTATCCTGCAGCATTTGTGTCAATGTCAACATTGGCAGGACGTGCGAATTTCTCACTTCCCCAGCGACAGTTTGTGGGCTCTTAAGCCCGAGCTTCGAAAAATCTTTAAACAAAATGTCCAACACTTTGCAAACAATTTGCCCGAATGCCTTTTTGTGATTGTGTCAACCATCGATGGGCGCTTATTTTTGTTCGTTCGTTTTCTTTTTTCGTTTATGGGTTTTATTTTTTCTTAGCTTGCTGCGCATAAAAGTTTTCAAATTAAACTTTTTTTTTTGTCGACTGTCAACGAGCGGGCAATTTGGCGGTGAAATGGCCAACCGATATCGATATCAAAAATGGCCATTATCAAAAACTTTCACACATGTAAAAGTGTTTTGTGTTCGATTTGGCAAGTTGTTTATTTTAAGCTCTCAATTAATTTGTATCTCTTTCTTAAACTTATAATGAATGCAGTTAATGTTATATTTTACTAGTTAACTTTAACTTTAGTAACAAAATTAAGTTGCGTTGCATCTTTAAGTTTTTCTTCCCAAAACTCCTTGCCATTTTGCACACAAATTTAAACATATTTAACATATTCATTTTTTGGAATTTGTGCTTATGACTTGGGCTAACACAAGTTGAGGTCGCCATGTTGTTGTCTTTATTGATGCCCAGCGGGCAACAAAACCACCTACTTCCTCCCCCCCACACACCATCCACTCAGGCGAGTAAACCGAAAAACACACACATAAGTAAAATTCGTAATAAACTTGTGGCTCTCATTCTCTTCTTTCTCCTTGTCTTTGTGTGCTTTTTATTGTTTTATTTGTGTGTAGATTTTCATGTTTGATTTTTTTTTTTGTTGACGTTGTTTTTGCTCTTATTTTTGCGTCTTGCTTTTATTTGTTAAATTGTGTAGTGAAAAATCGCTGGAGGTCCTGAAACGGAGCCACAGAGGCTTTCCTTTATCCACAATTTTATTTTGCTTTATGTATGCTTGAGTATGTTTTTTTTTTGGTTTTTCTAGTTAGCTTTCGTCGTTGTTTGGCTTCATTTTTGCAGCCCCAAATTTTGGTTGCTCGCGGCACATTTTGCTTGCTGCTCAAACGTTTCCAACTTGAAACTTGACACACAAATAGATATATTCATAAAAAATGCTGACTGCTGTCTGTGTGCTTTACTATAAAAGGGTAACAATTATTTTTATTGTTTTCTACTCGCAAATTTAACCCCTTGTGCGCTAGCTGTTGGCCAAAGCTTTTTATGAAATTGGAAAAGTTTTTCAATAAAACTGTGCATAATTTGTTGTTGTTGTTGTTGACCAAACCATTCCCAATTAATTTCTCAAACGAGCCACATTCTTTAGCTAGAACTGAAAGTACTCGGAGATGTGGTTTCTTGAGATTGCTGCAGGCCACAAGATCACATATTACGTTTGGGTTAATGATTCTGACAGCTTGACCTTTCTGTGTGTTCTTATGGCTACTCATATTTTCATCTCGTTTGGTGTCTACCACATACTAAAGTGTCACAATGATTTTGTAATAATTTTGCCAAATTGCCTTTTTGCCTGAACATTAAATCTGAGATACGTGTCTGCTTGAGATATGGCTGGGTCAGTTTAGTTACAAGCTGATTGCCAGATAATACATACAAACACACACACACACTTTCTTACATTTGACAAACGGCCGAACAACTAGCATTATGTGCTCGAAATTGTCAGTCTCAGCTATATTTATATCTATGTGAATATAGATAGAATCGCAACTTGAGACCAAGCTGAGTTCTCCTCAAGTGTGCGTGTGTGTGTGTGTAGGTTGCCAAGTAGTTAAAGCTGTCAGTCGGTTGCTTTAAGCCAAACGCTTCGCTGCCTACACACACAAATCGTGCGGGGGCCAAAATAAATCTGTGACTAGCGCAAAATCAATAAGTCGCCTGCTGCGTATTTCAAAGTGGTTTCCCATTGCACAAGCGATTCTCTAACAAAAATATTGAACAAAAAACCTCAAAAAAAACATTGCTAAAAGTGCTCTAGATATTCGGTTGTGTGCCATCGACTTGGCTGCTCTGTTGCTTTGGGCCCATTGTTCTCTGTACGGTTGGCTTGCACCAGAAAACAATGAAAAACATTTAAGCAAAACATAAGAGAAGCAAAATATGAAATATATCTGAAACTAACTATGAAACTGTCAAATACTCCTCGAAAATATTGTAATCAATTAATATTTGAAATATTTTCATCATATTTTTCAAAATAAGCATCGATTGCACAATTTTTCACGAATTTGATACTATCGATATATGTCACTATCGATTAAAATCGATAATTAAACTGAAAATTCGATTATTCGATTGTTTTTACAAAATTTAAATGGTGAATTGTAATAAATAAAGAGTATATTATTTAAATAATCTATCGATCTTTGCCACTATCGATAAAAATCGATTATTCGATTGTTTTACCAAAACTAAAATGCTGTTTCTTTGTCGAAACCCCTTCTGTGTTGTCAGTCTAGGGTATAACTAGATTTTTGTGTCGCTCTTACCTGCACTCACATACTTAGCACCACCCAACTAGCAATGCACCACTCACCCACCCACTGCACATATCTGGTTTGCTATTTTGATGCTGGTTGTCAACAGCGTTGTGCTTTGTTTTTCTCTATGAACTTGCTTTTGTTTCACTTTTGGCCTTTTTTTGCTTTCCTATTTCATATTTTCCCAGAGCTGCATTTGAGCAAACTTTTTGGGTCTTTTCATTTTCATAGCGTGGATTTCCCCGTTGACAGCTTTCATCCGATTGTTTTTGTTAAACAAGTTTTGATATCGATACGAGAATGAAGAAAAACTTTTGACTGCATTACCCAAGCTACCAAGAAATTAAATACTCTTCAGCCCCTTTCGAACAATTAGCGCATCTGTTGTAGCTTTAAATTGCTTTTGTTTATTTATCTATAAATTTAACTGGCAGGCGCACTTGTCAGTAATACGCGCCATTAACATTAACGCACATCATGCTCCAGTTTTCAAGTATGAAATTATTGCAAAACAGCAGGAAAATTGTATGGGGCGAAAGAAGGAAAGTACACTCAGCCTGCCTTTAAAGCAGATAGCAAACTTAAAATATTTACGACATCATTTCATGGCCCACAAGCGAAGCTGCTGAACCCTTAAAATTGCCTGCCGACTGCCTTCTGTCCCACCTTACCACCCTCAATGATAATTTCCGCCCGCCTTTTTACAACAACAAAAATATTACACGCATAACTGTCGTATTTTTTTCTTTTCTCCTTCTTTTTCTCCTCCCTGGCTTTGTCTTCGAGCCAGAAAACAAAAATTAGGCCATTAAGGCATTTACCAAAAATATACCGTGTCCTCAACTGGCCCCTGACGCCAAACCTGGGCCTTGTTGTTGTGGCATGCCATTCGCTTTTTGGGCGACTTTTTGTTAGAAATTGAAATTAATGTGGCGGAAATCACAAGTTCAGTTCACGCAAAGTTGTCGGCGGTGGCGGCAAGGGTTTCGCTTAAAGCATTAGCCTCATGATATATGTGGGTAATTTTTGTTTCTGCCTCTGCCCTTGCCCGTCTTACAGATGATTGCCTGGGCAATTAGCCACATACATACACACAATTCTAACCCATTGTCAGTGTAGCTCAAATGTTGAAGAGTCTCTTATGATTGAAGAGCAGACAAATAAATACTTTGTGGGTCTTTTTATACACTTGGACAATTATGTTGTAGTTTGACACAGTTTTCTAGTGATTTATATCTCTAAAACTATTCAAGCTAATTGTAAAGAGAAAAGTCATAAATTGTATGGCAAAAGTCGTTATAAGTTTTAGCTTTGGCTAACAATCTTAAGGAAAGTTTCAATCTTGATAGAGATACATTTGAATGAATCAACTTTTTGCGATCTCAACAGATAAACATTAAAATGAGCGCAAACTTTTGGATACATGATGTATTAACTAGGCGCCTCATAAACTTTAAAACTCGAAAATTCCAATCAGACATATTAATATTCATCTAGGAAAAAAGCGCATAATCACCTGCTATAAAAAAGTATTCTTCAGGTCAACGTTAAGAAATTCTTAAAAAATTTAATGAATTTTATTTCAGTCTTAACCAACACTAGTTATGCACATATATATATATTTTGAATGCTTTGCGCCTGGCAAACTTATTGCACAATTTTTCATATTTTAATGGCAAAACATTTTGCTTGCGTCCAAGTTTTTAATTTGTTGCGCGCACTTGCCGCGACGAGATGCCCAATGCTTCCCGCTCTTGCACTTTTTCCCTCTATTTTCCACGCCTATTGTTTGCCCATTCTTTGGGCTTTCATTATAAGGCATAAGCACTGGGCCAATAGGCGTGGCACGTAACTTTTGTTAACCAAACGGCAGGCGAAAGAAGGAAAAATTAAAATAAAGCAACCAGAAAGTTGTTCGAAAAATGTTAGAAAGTATTTTAAGCAAACAAAATAAGTATTGATATAGTACAGTCAAACTTCCATAAAACGAGCTTTTCGTGGTTCTTTAACGAAGTTTTTTCCTGTCCCCTTGAGATTCGTTATACGGAATTTCGACTGCGTTTATTAAGTCAGCAAAATAGTTTGGCATTTAATTTGTATGTTTATAAGGAAATAATAATAATAATAAGTTCTGCTGGTTATGATGTGCCAAAGTGCAAAACTGGATGTGGCCCAAGAAAGCGCTTTTGACCTGCATACATAAACAGCTATACGAGTAGAAGCCAAGGCAGTGGCAAAAGGATGCGAAAAGCGAAAACTGCTGACAAAAACTTATAAATCCCAGATATCCTGACCTTAATGCTACGTTGAATACCAAATGATGAAGCCGCCAAAGTGCACGTGTAAGTGTATGTGTGTGTCTGTGAGTGTGTGTGTGTGTGTGTGTAAGTTTAAGAGTGTGTTTGAGTGAAAGCATATAAACAAACAGCAATGTGCGTCAAGGCAGCTGCAAGTTAGCTGTGAAGTAAGAAGAAAAAAAGAAGAAAAATCGATGTCAAAGTGCTGGTTGGTTAGCTGTAAACTTACACCTACACTACACTTATACATACACACACACTACACACACACACACTCAGACACGTGTGCACATTGCCTGCAGCAAAGGTGCCCTGAAGGTGTCGCTTTCGTTCTGGCTGTTTAAATATGCGTATACGCAACGCAGCTGAGTGGCTGCTAAATATTTTCAAGGATAACTTGACAAACAAACAAATAGTTTAACTTATATACACACACACATACAAACCAGTATATATATGTATACATTAACTAACCATAAAACTTTGTTTAGAGCTATGCGTCGCTCGAGCGCTTATTGTTTGCCACTTTCAAGGATATTGGCATTTGGTTAGCACTTTTTATGTATACCTACAAACTTATATACATAGAGATGTGGGTCTATTTTTTTCTTGCTGTTTGCATTTGAACCTTGAAATGGGGATACGTCAGTGAGAGAAACGCCCACAGAGCGCTTTCAGCTGCTTTGCATATTTTCACTATTTCTCTCAGTTGTACATAGTAGTAGATGGGTGGTTTGGGGGGGGTTTCGCTACCCGCTACCCAGCTACGTGACTTTGCTTTTAAAGAGCATCCGTAGTCAAAACCACATCGGGCAGACACAGCAAAACGTTGGTACATAAATAAATTATCAATATATGTCTAATCCCAATAGAAAATAGCATTTTAGCGACATTTTGTCCAAAGTTGAAGCCTTAAGGCGTTTGCTTTGCAACATTTGAGAATTGTTTATGTAATCGAAAGAGCAGCAGCTAAATAAAATGGTTCATTGTGTGGCAGAATAAGGCAAGAAAGTTTAAAGATTGGGAAGATTTTTATAATAGAAGGAAGCTTAAGTTAAACTTATTTTCCTTTCATAAATCTTAATTGTAAAACCATAAGCATAAATCGATGGTAAAAATAAAGGTTTTTACTAACTAATGAAAGCTGCAGGATTAAAATTAAATTTCTTTATTGTACAATTTAGAAACGTTGCAAAACATGCAGACAAAAATGTCTGTTGAATAGTTGAATGAATTTATTTGCAATTACATATGTATATGTGTATGTGCAGGCAGCCGCATTGCAGCTGACTTTTCCGGTCCATTTGCTAAATACACTAATTCATGTACATAAATGTGCAGCATATGTGAATTTCTTGGCAGTGTGTGTGTGTTTGCCGCAGGCGCCGCAAATTTGGCATCGCGGCTGTTACTACAATACTGCCGTCATTTTTATGACATTTCCGATGAATACAAAATGCTTAATTAAATGCCGTTCTATGTTTTTGTTGTTGTTGTTGTCGAGACGCCGCACAAATTGCTGAGCCCTCTCTCCCTGCTCGTGCTCGTTTGCCTGACTAACTGAACTGAACCGGAGGCAAGAAGCAGTTCCCAGCCGCATTCGTAATGCACGCCTTTTGTCTCCTTGTCTCACCCCATTACCCCCACCTTCTAGCTGTTGCCGGCATATGATGACACGCATAATTTATTCAATTTGTATGCGTGTGTGTGTGTGTGAGTGTGTGTGTGTACGCGTCGGCATGTGCCGGCTTTAGTTTCCTACTGCGTCTCACAAGTTCAGCTCTTATTTTTTTGTTGCTTCTTCGCAACTCTAATGCTTAAATTACACATTCAAATACACGCCGGCACACACACACACACACACACACACGTATATCCACACACTTGGGCGCACACATTCGCCGCAGTCATGTGCGACATTTGGATCGTGGTGGCAAGAAGGGGAAGCAGCATCTTTTGCCTACGTTTTGTTTCCCACTTGCGCAAATAATGAGCCCCAGACACATTCAGTGTACCCATTTTTTGCTGTTGTTGTTGTTATGTATTTACTGCAAAGATTATTTGCAATGCCTCGTTGCCATTTGTGGCGCAAAGCGACACTGACTCCTCCTGGTGTGGCAGCAACATCATCTCATAGTGCGGTCGGTCTTCGTTTTGTCTACAACAAATCACTTTGTTGGCCCAACACTTTAATGTCAGGGATTAGGCATTAACGTGAGATTTGTGCCAGCATGCCTCACTCTATCCCGCTGCCTTTTATGTTCTATGCCATTTGCATGGCTATGTACATACCCTACCTGAGCTACAAACAAACACATATAGGCGCGTATGCCACACACAATTACTTCAAGTTTTGTCAGATTCTTGAGTGTAGAAAGTTTTCTTTGCTTAAGGTTTTTGTGGGCTACAAAATGGTACTTTAGTTTCTTACATTTCAATGCACTGAGAGAAAAGTAAAAGCTGCTAATTTTTGTTGTCAAACCAAGTTCCATTCACTCTTAACTCCTCCCTCTCTTTCTTTCTTTCTTCTCTCTGTCCATCCCTCTGTCTCTAGCAATTATTTGCACAAGCTTAGAATGCTTTTTTTTCAATATGCTCGAGAAAAACTTCAATCAATACATCAATTGTTCCATTTGTGCTTGCTAAACGTGCCATATTTCTGCAATATTTCATCAAATTTGCCATTGTTTTCCCAAGAACAACAAGAATAACAATGGCAGAAACAAAAATCGCAAGCGATTTCTGCCTTTTCGTTCCAATTAACTTTTGAAGTGCTTTTAAAAAACGTCGACCAAAAAAAAGCAGCGATCAAAATCTGTGTAATATTTCTTGTTTCGCTTTTTTGTAAACAATTTTTTTTTGGCATTCTTTGCTTTGTTTAACGCATTTTGGCAAATATTTTACAACTGGGTCGACTGGTGGCTGGTGGGCGTTGGTGGTGGAGGGCGTGAGCCGCCCATCAACAGCAAATTGCGTACGCAAATTGTCTGCTTAAACGGAGCTTCGTCCTTTTAGCCTGCCGTTTTAACTGTTGTCTGTCTATTTCGCGCCTGCAAATCGTAAATCAGCGCAGATTATTGTTGCTTCTGAAGAGATTTTCCTACCCCCTCAAAACGATTTGCATTTGTATCTTTGTGGCCCTAAACGCGTTTTTCAATTTGAGGCAGCTTAAAGCGATGTCTCGCTTCGTATTCTGGCTTCTCTTTTTGGCTGCTTCTCTTCATAAATATGCAAATTTCAATGCCCTTCCTTGGCTTTGCCTGAAAAATAGCTGCGGTTTGCTGACGGCTCTCCACTTTCACTTCGCTTCTCTTGAGCTTTGAAGATGCAAAAGAAATATTTGATTATATGCTACCTTTCGTTTCTTGTATTGCCTGCTCAACTAGCTGCCACACACACACACCTCCTTATCCCAATTGGGTAGCAGCTAACGATTTTGATTGTTATGTACATATAACTCGATGCTCTTAGATTGCAGCAGCAGCTCTCTGGCAAACCGTAAACAATAAAGCTCAAGTCAAGCAGGAGGGCAAACTTTTCAAAAGATCCCCAACTCGAGGCTGTTGCTTTGCGCTTTGTGTTTGCCATCGTCCCCCCATTTCGAGTGTGTATATTGCCACCGCATTACTCATACGCCATGTTGCGGTCGCTTTGGCTTTGAAGGCAACTTGCCCAACGCTCTGGCATGTTTAATTGAGCCCAGATACAACACGACTCAAATACCTGCCAAGTGTGTGTGGTTGTACGCTTTGAGTTTGTGTTATCTGCTTATCTGGCAGCACTTTTGCCGTTGTCTTATTAGACATTGTGTGGCTAACATTAATTGGCTCACAACGGACCTGGACTTTATAACTTTTTAAGTGGTAGTTTGGCAGATTTTATGACCCTCCTCTGCTTGCTAACAATAGATAAAACTCTAATTAGCGTTGCTTAATCTGCTAAAATATAAATTCTATTTTATATATGCTACTACCCCAATTTTGAGTTATAAATGAGTTTTATTGTTTGCTTCGCTCATAAATATTTAAAATGACCCAAGGATGTTGCTCATCTCATTTTTGTTTTGTGGCTTTCAGGCCACATTTGAATTTGTCATTTGCTTTTGTTTTGTGTGCACCATGAATCTTATATAATGCTGCACAAACAATACACAAAATCAATAAATTCAAATTGAAAATCATAAACTGCCCGTGAGCCAGACACAACAACAGCGCAACAACACAACAATAATAATCTAATGCGCTTCGACTGTTTTTGTGCAGCAGCTGCAGAAAAGTTTATTGAGATTTTCGAACGCAAAAGTCCGCCTGCCTGAAGTTTTCTATATCAAAGCAGACTTGTCGAACTTATTTTGAATAATGTAAACAAACTCTTTATCATCTTTGTTTATGAACACAAAATATATTTTTTATTAACTTCACCACTTTTCATTCATTCCAATCCTACGTTAAATAACCCATTGAAATTAAAGAGTTTCCAATTAAATTAGCAAGCTGGCTGGCTGGCAGACACAAAAGTTTTTCAATGCCTACAGCACAGCTGCTGCAGTTAGTGTTTTCTACAATTGCCAAGTTTTACTATGTTTTAGTTTCGTGCACTTTCTCAAGATTTCTCTCACCTTTCTCTTTGTACGTATGTGTGTCTATCTGTCTGTCATTTATTGCCGGTGGCTGTTTGATTGTTTCGAAATAAACGTTGTGATAGTGTTAAGTCTGTGAATTATTCGAACATTGTGATTGACAAGTGCCGCCAAACACATTGTTGATTGAGTTAAAGATATTATTATCTAAATAATCACAATATGAATAATTGGTTGTCTTTTCTTACAACTATTGTCCTCCGGCCTTATTCCCAATTGACCTGAGGTTGATGTTTGCACTTTTGAACCACAATCATTTAAACAATAATAATATAAACTGGTTAAATTATGTAAGTGTTAAGTTGAGTGGAAGTCTGTCAAAACAAGTTTTAGTGAAATTCAAGCCTGTCGGGATTTATTTAAACAAGTTAAATATTACTTGTAACTTTTACAACTTATTTTTATTTATTTGCTGTTTATTTCCTTCAAATATTTTATATATCTTTCTTGATAAACCAAGATAATGCCGCTTGCTTTATTCATTAAAGTTTAATGAGCAGCAAAAAGGAAAATATAAATTTATAATTAATAGAAGATTCTTTCTGCGTTTTACAAGACAGTTAATAAATGCTTATTTTAAAATTTCATTTGACAACTTTTCTAATTTACGCATAAAGTTTTCAGCGCATTTTTACTGTGCTTGTTGTTATAAACTTTTCTTTGCAAACATTTGTATTAGTTAAAAAAAATAATTAAAGGTTCTGTAGGCAATGCAAACTCAAAAATTATCTTGCAATTAAGGCAGCAGAAAAAAAATATTTATAAAACAGGACAAACAGCAGAAACGTAAGCATCATCACGAGCCAGAGTAAAAGCAGTAAAATGTGCATGAATTAGCGCGATTTACATGAAAATTTCATAAATATGTAAGCAACGTGTACAGCACAACCTCAAAAGCATAGATAAGCGGGCAGTAAAGGAAGGGCGGGAGCGTTGGTTGAAAGCATAAATTCAAGGTAGGAGTTATCAAAGCAAAAATTACCTAATTAACATAATCCACAGTGGCCAAATGAGGCGACGTTACTACTTGCTGCCTGTTGAGGCTGGCCACTGGCAAACACACAAAGAAGAAGAGCAGACAGCGCAGATTTTTGCGTCCGTTGATTAGCGTTGCCTTTAGGGGGACAAAACGGTCCAGCCAGCCAGACAGTCGTCCCTGATGTCTAAGCGGCTTTTTGTGCGAGCTTCGTCGCCTGTAAATCCTTAGTGATAAGTTGTCCTGCAAGTGGGTCCAGCACTGATTAATATGCAGACGTTTAAGTTTCGTTTTAGGTTATTTTTGTTTTGCTCTTATTTTGGTTTTTATTCGCTTTTGCTTTCACTTCGTTTTGGTTTGTTTTTTGTTTATGTTTGCTTTAAATTTGAAACACTGCAAAATTAAATGAAATTTCAAAGTTGAAAAAAACACTTTTTAAGTTGTGCGGCTTTAACTGTTTGATTAACTGGCTGTAAGCTGTTCGGATGTTGTCTGGTTGACTGGCAGCGGAAATGAGCTGCTTTTGAGCTGCCTTTCATACACATAGACGCATACGCAACTAACTAAAAATATGAAAAATCCGGAGACTCAAAAGAGAATAAGAGCGAAAAAAAAACTAGCAGCCCACAAAAGTATGCTACACAAATATGAATGACAAAACGAAAATAATGCCAGCTGAGGCCAAACACACACCCACACACAAGCAAACAGCATCCCGAATGTGGCGAGTGGATAGAGGGAATGCGTAGGATACGCCATGGGAACAGCAACAAAAGTCACAGCTTGTAAGTTGTTGCCAACATTTGACGCCTGAATGTCTGCCAAAAAGTTTGACGTTTGCACGCAACGGCAACAGAAACAACGAGAACAACAACAAAAGCTAGCCACAGTTAAGCCAAGCAGCTAGAATAATAACAAAACACACACCTACACACACACACTTTGTTCGGTGTTCGGCTTTTGGCCATTTACGTGTTGCCCAACTAATTGTATTGTTGTGTTTTTTTGGTTAGCTCGGCTTCACAGCACTTCTTTTCTATTGTTGTTTTTAAGTCACTTTATTCTGTTATTTTTTTTTTGGGTATCACACAACGCGTGTCCTTGCGCTTTCGAAGGCAGCACTAGACTGAGCTTAGCATGCGGCCAGGACATGGTTTTTAAGCTAACTTACAGAAAACTTCGAAGTTCGAATTTCGAAAACGGAGTGAAGCGTTTGCGCAGAGAGCGAGAGAAAGAGCGCTGATTTCCTTGCGCTCTCTTTGTTCCTTTGCTCTCCCGCAGTGCTGCGTTTTGTTATTATTTTGTTTATAGCATCGTTGTCGTCGTTGTCATCACCTGTTTGCATTTGCCCGAGTCCTTGAAACACACTGTTTGCACGCACGCATCATGTGGCGGTGGTGGCGGTGTTGGTGGCAGGATTATACTATGTTCTGTTTTGCACGCAGTTGCTTAAGTAGCGGCTCAGCTTTGTGTTTGTGTGCTTGTTTGTTTGTCTTGACTCTGTTTGTGGCAGCCTCTTCTTCTTCTTCTTTTGGTTAGCATTTCATAATGTTTCCGCTTGTTGTTTGAGGTTGGGAGGTCAGCAACGATGCGTGTTAAACTTCAAATTAATTGCTGACGAAAAATTGTAGTTATTACTTAGAGAGTGTGGAGAAGTGTGTCTGCCACAGTCTGCTGCATGTAGACCGCAAATTCAACAAGGAGCACGTATGCCAAACATGTACAGCAGACAAGGTCAGGCAGAGCTATACGTAAGTGTGTGTGTGCGCGCTCAAAAGTCATTAAGTGTGGCCAGGCAGGGCTGCATCCAAAAAGCTAAACAACAACAACAATAGAAGTTTGTAGTAAAATTGATGCCCGTAACGAGGTTCATGTTTAATGGCCGTGTTGTTCGTCGGTTGCTGGTAGCTTCTGGCTCCTGGACGACAAAAGCTGCACCCCCTCAAAAAGGACATGCACTAATATTGCCATCGTGTCCTTTTTGGAGTCTCCTAGTCATGTTCGTTGTCACCATATCTCTGCCTCTTTCCCACTCTCACTAGCTCTACACGGCTGCAGCTTGAACCTGACACAGAAAATTGTATTTTAATGATGGGGCACAGCGTTAGCGTTACGAACGACAACGGCAACGAACAACCTTCTTTCTACCTTCTCTTACCACGCACATTCAAGATGTTAATAAAGCGACACACGACTGCATTTTTGCCTTCCCTGTTAGCTGCCGCACACAATGCAACCGGATAATGAAGTTGTAACTTGCACTTGCAGCTGGGGCCATTTTTTGGGCTTTTGTTGCCAGGTAAGGCACATTAACAGTTGGAGTTAGGTGCAAGTTCCTGGCATCCGCGTCAGTTGGCATGCAAATTGTTGTGTAGCATTGTGGCAGTGTTTAGCGTTCTTTCTTCCATGTATACCCGAACGCCCTTATTGCTATGTGCGCCCCTTGACCTAGCCCTTATACCGTGTTTCTCTCTGTTGTATGTAGTTGTGCTCTTCACTAGCTTTGCTTCTTCTTCCCTGTTTTTTTGTAAGAGAAAGTTTATGGATTTTGTGCAACTGACATTTATTTATCTCTCGATAACTTATTAAAAGGTTTTTAAATACTCAAAAATTAAACAAACCCAGCCTAAAAACCTCTCTTTAAATCCCTAAGCGTTAGAAATAGAGTATTTCACAGTCTGTAGCTTTTGAACTGTAAATATTTTTACTCGTTAGCAAGCGTTACAGTATATGTGAGTGCTACAAGGTGCGTGTGTATGTCTGTGTATGGATGTTTGTGTGCTGTAGTTGAAGTGCACTTGTTTGTGCATTGCAGCAGTCGTAATTATTGTTAATGGCCATTTGCCAAGCGCTTGTTGTTTTGCTGACTGAAATCAGTACAAATTCATTTGAGGTAGAGCCACTCATTGACGATTTACTTTTTAAGTGGTGCGTTTCAAAGGGCTTTTGCTCCTTTTACAAGAGGACGACATATACTAACAATTAGCGCAAATTTAATGCTAAGCTTATAATGTTGTCGATACTTTATGCATGTAAAGGCTATCTGACTTTGCCTTAAAAATGCAAATGGAAGAAGATAAACCCTTTAAAATTGTTAATATTTTAAGCATTAAAACATTTCTCTTTGGTTGTTCACTTGCAGTTGAAGACGCGGAAGAAGCAAATCAGGAGCCAGACGAAGATGAGGATGTGGCAAATGAAGAGTTTGAAGAAAGAGGTAAGATTTGAATTTGAATTGAAATCTCTCTAATGGCATTTGTCTGTTCTAACTGTTTCTTAAACTTTTAAAACAGATAATGGATTGACAGAGAAAACGTTCAAATTTGACGATTTTGCTCGCAGGTAAATTACTCTTCCCCTCCCCCTCTTCCTACCTCAAATGTCCTTTTATTCGAATATTTCCCAACCGCAGGCAATTAAAATGTAAAATTTTGCCTTAATATTATTATTTGGTTTTTTTTTTTTTGGTGTTTTTGGCCACATTTTATAGCTGTTATTTGAAAAGTTCGAATGGAGCGTTCGTTGTTATTGCTGGCGGTTAGCAATTCGATGTTCGTGTTGAAAATTGTAATTGTAATTTTAATTGAAAGGCGAGAGGAGCACAAGTGGCATGCCTGCCGCATGCTGCTAGCTACTTTCTGCTCGTGGCTACTAATTAAGGATTAGCGTCAGAAATTACTTGTGCCAAAAGTTTTATGGACGCCAAAACTTGACGCCACGCACAAACAGCAGCTGTTGAATGCCTAGAGTGGGTGGATGGGTGGGTTGGAGCTACGGCTGAAGGCACTTCTAAATGTCCACAACAATAACAGCTAAAAAAACAACAACAATAACAATTTGATTATAAAATGGCGTCAAGTTTTGCGCTGTGGCTATTTTCGGTTCGGTTCGCATCGTTTCGCTTGGTTTTGTTTGGTTTTGTTTTTAGTGTTTGAAGCAAAACTTTTCTGTGGTTCGGATAAACGTTTAAATCATAATTAGTTCAATTTCGCATAATTTAATTGCAAAGCAGCCCTCCCGCCCATTTTTCATGCTATTAATTTCATTTCATTTTCGTTTTTGATTTAATTTATCCCCACAGATTGCTTCATCCGAAAATTGTGCATGCTTGCACTTTGGTGTTGACCGACTGGACACAGATACCAACAAAGTCGCTGAAAGCGGCTGTTACCATACTTTATCGCATTGCCTATGGCTGCTCTTGTCCAGCCATGCTTTATCAGGTGAGTACTCCACGTCGTCATCCCCCTCCTCCTTCACTCCCTTCGTTACCCTGTCTCTTAATGCGACAGTCTAATGATTTTGGCCGCCTGTTTAGCTGTTGACTGCTGCCTTTTTCATCCTGCTGTTTTTAATTCTGTTTTTGCACCGGGGTCCTGCACATAAATCAAAGTCAAATGCACAGAAAATAAAAACTCCAGTCGCAAAATCCAGCTTCCAAGTCTTTTTCAGTCTGCTTTGTGAGGCGCCCATTTTTTTTTTTCTCCCGCGCTCTGGTTTCATTTTTATGGTAATTTGTACAAATTAAGCGAACCTTTTTTCTATTTGTACCCAACCACAAACGATATTTACTGCGCGTTCTTTATACTTGTTTTTTTTTTTTTTCATTCAACGAGTTTTCCACAACACAAGCCTCTTACCCCTCCTTCTCCTTCTTTTAGCCCTTCTGCTGTCAGCTGGAATTTGAACTTTTTAAGCCTTTTACGCGCTGCCTTGAGCCGCAGCATTGCTTGGGTTTACTTTTGAACTGCTGCTGCTTTCGGCGAAGAATTGTGAACTCAGTGCAGATGGGCAGCGGGGAGTCAAACATTCAAATATGCCTGTTTGTGTTGCCTTGTCGCGTGGTTAGGGTATAAACTTACTAACTTAACTTCCCAACAAGTCTCGTCTGTTGGTTTTACTGTACCATTATTATTATATTCAGATACTTTAATTGAAATGAAACATCTCAGGTTGGCAATTGAAATAACTCTCATTATATATCAACTAAATGAGATATTTAATTTCTGAAATAATAATTTCAAGCTTTTAAGCATCACTGAAAGTATTAATGTAACATAATTAGCATATTACATTTATTTAAGATCATAAGGTATTTATTTTAGAGCATCCTTCAACGTATTTTTTCCCCTTATTTTTTTTGGCAACTTTTATATTTTTGTTAGGTTTTGTTTTGTGTGGCGCTTTTGTTTGCGCTTGACTCGCTGCTGCTGCTGCTTTTCACGGCTGGCAATTAAACTTTTCTTTTGAGCAAAGTTCATAAATCACATTCAACGCCAGGCGGCAACATTGTAGGCTTCCAAAAACTCCCAACTCTCAAGTTTGCCGCCAATCATTATATAAGTCCTCCGTTCGCTGATAGCTTAAGCTGTATTTTGTTAGCTATATGCCATGTTTCTCGAGGCTCTGATCACTAAAGTAACCAGAGAATGGTGCATTGTCTAAAACCAGACACATGAGCAGATAGTTAACTTTTGTATACACTCTAAACATGGATACGCTAAGAGCCAGACAGACGGACAGGCAGACAGGCAGCTGGTGCATACAATCGTTTGCCCATCTAAGCCGGTTTAGTGTCTGCTGTTAAGAGACACAACACTGAACAAGAAAGGGAGACAGACGACCGCAGCTTGCTGCTGCTGCTGTTGCTGCTGCTGTCCAGTTTCCATCAAAAGGATAGCTAGGAAAACAAAAGTAGCATCATATGCAAAGTCAAAACCACTAATGGGTGTGCGCAATCATAGGATAAATTAAATTCCAAATAGTACGTAGGACAGTCCGACAGCTAAGGACAAGGAACGACAAACGAACGATACAAAAGCACAGACAGAAAATAAGAAGATGGGGAAAATACATTTATAAAGTTTTGCGGACTGCAAATGATATCTTGCTTTGGCAGCAGCCACAAGCAGCGAAAACCGCAGGCAACAACCACAGGCCCTAAAACCTCAAACCCCGTTCTACCTTGCCCCAATGCAAGAACACTTTCAACTTGTGGCTGGTCGCTGTCTGTCTTTGTCGTCGTCACTTTTCATTTGAATATGAAGTGGCGTTGTCTTTAACTACTCAACATCTTTTATACTCTTTCACTCTCAGGCCAAGCTGTTTCGCATCTTTCAACAAGTTCTGGCTGTGGAACGTGATGTTCATCAGGAGGAGTTGCGACGCTTGGGCATCTATGTGCTGCGCAAATTTGTCGAAATAGCACCAGTTAATCCAAAAATCTATGCAGAGCTATTATTTTACAAAGGC
Source organism: Scaptomyza flava (assembly GCA_030179655.1). Lineage (NCBI taxonomy): Eukaryota > Metazoa > Arthropoda > Insecta > Diptera > Drosophilidae > Scaptomyza > Scaptomyza flava. The sequence goes on from JARNME010000012.1 coordinate 4,601,475, forward strand.
GTACGGGAGGCCAATGAGCTGGAGACGGGCTATTGTGATGCCTATGAAACGTGAGTATGAGTTAGACTAGACTGGGGTTAAAGGGGCATCAGCACAATGGCCACATGATTGACTGCCCTGCCGCCCACTCTCGCTCTCTTTAACTGTCTATCAGTCTGCGCCTGTCGTTTAGTTTTGGCGACTAGTTTCGGGCCCAGTTGATAAATGATGATGATGTGCAAGCAATGTGTGGCGTCCCCGTCCAGTCTTTGCAACTTGTTCGCTTTATCAACCGATTCTTTATTCAATTCATTTGTTTTTGGCAGCGGTACTAAAGGCGCCTGGAGCGAAGAACAAGAGGTTGAGCTGCGTTTTCTATTCGAGGAGAACCAACGGAATCCCGAAACCGATAAGGGTAACTACCATGACAAATAACAAATTCCTATTCGACCACTCGAAAAACTCTCTCTGCTGTTGCTCTCAATGCCTTCTGGCTGTAAATTAAAACCCAATTTACGCTTAATGAACGAAACCAATCAAATCACATGGGATGATATCAACAAAAAACAAGTGGAAACGTTGCAGTCGGACGCAACCGACTGCGGCATACTCGATACCAGTATTAAAACCGGTAAAAATAGGCCTGCTTGACAAGGGGTACGGATGCGGCAGGGGTGTACGCTGCCTTGAAGATTCTCCGATGCAGATGGGGATGACACCAACTATCTTCCTTCCAATTTTGGTGGCTCTAGCTCCACAACTCTGGAAGATACACGCATTCTCGTTTATGACGAAGCGTTGGGGCAGCTGGGGGCGGCTAGGGCGGTATTTGTGGGCGTGGCATTCAAACTTTTGATGCAGTTTTTAGGAGGTCATCATCGCCATCATCTTGGCACTAAATTTGGTGGCTATAGCTCAACAACTGTGGGAGATATAAGCTTTTTTGACCTTAAATTGCGGGGGCTGGGGGCGGAATGGGTAGGCGTGGCTCCAAAATTTTTAATGCAGTTTTTTGGGGGTTGCTAGTAGCTATCTGTCCACCAAATTTGGTAGTTCTAGCTGTAAGGATGTGCGAAATATGATGATTTATCGGTTTTGAGCTATCGAATTTATCGATTTGCCAGCCTCCCAGTTATCGTAGAACTCCCATCTTGACACTTTAATTTACTATCCCATAGATAAAGAGAATTGGAAAGTTTCAAGTCTCTAGCTTGAAGGGTGTGGGAAAAACTTGCGTTCATACAGACGGACAGACGGACAGACACCATGACGGACATTGCACAAACCCAATATACTCTTTACCTTCGGTATCGAGTATAAATATACCAAGAACAACAAATCAACAAAAGTCCGTTTGGCCGTTTGTTAATTAAATACTCTACAGCAGCAACTAGAACCAGAACGCCGATTGATATAAAAAAATGAGGAACGAGTTTCTTTAGGGTTAGATATCCTTAAACCAAGTTAACTAATCAAAAAGTGTTCCCGATAGACAAGTGTCCGATTAAAAAGTCTTGACAAAGTTTGTTGTCACTAAAATACAAATTAACATAGTGATTTTAGTGGAAACCAAGAAACCCAGTTCGCAGATAATAATGCAATTCGGAAATCCTGTATCTAAAATGGTCAACAAATCAAGCTAAAACTGAAGAATCCATGGCAAGAGTATATAGCAAAAGAAAGAAACGAGTAAACAAAAAAGCAACAACTTCAATCAAATTGTGTGTGCGTGTGTGTGTGTGTGTGTGTGTGTGCTTTCAGATGTGATTGATTGGATTCTGGACAATTTGGTAGACAAGACACGCACTCGACGCGGCATACTGAAAAAACTAAAGGAAATGGGTTTGCTCTTCAAGGCGCCAACAAAGCGTTCGACAAAAGCAGCATTGGGTGGCAAGAACCTGTGGCAACCGGAAGAGGATGACGAACTAAGCAGCTTATACGATCAGCATCGTTTGGAACCAGGTGAGTTGCGACCCATCCATATAACCCTGGCCTACTTATTGCTATGGCATTTTATGTTCAGATTGCTTGGAGCGGATTGTGCGTGAGTTTGAGGAGCGTCGCAACAAGCAACAGATCATCAAGCGAATGCTGCAGCTGCATTTAATAGCGGACAAATCGGAAATATTACCGGCCAAGGCGAGCAAGGGCAAACGCAAGCCCAACAAACAGAAACAGCAGCAACACGAGGACGAAGAGGATGGTGATTACATGGAGGAACCAACATTTGGAGAGCCGTTGCCTAGGCGCAAAGCAAGCAAGGCCAACAAGGCCAAAGCGAAGCCCAAACAACGAGTTCGAACACCTTTAGATTTGGGCACAGTGCGTGCATTAATTGCTCAGGTGGATGCTGAGGTGTATCAGGAGGCCCTCGACTGGCTTAAGGAGAGTCTGTTGGATGCCAGCGAGGATATAGACGAGGCTGGCGATGAGGATGAAGATGGTGTGCCCTTGCTGCCCTTGCTCGATTCACAAAAGGACGCCATGGAGCTGGGCGATTTTCAAAAGGTTCTCGTTGCGCTGGGCATACAACCGCCCATTGTGGGCATGGAGAGCTATTGGCGCGTACCCAGCTATCTCAATGCAGCTGATCTAAAGCTGCGTGCCAAAATTGTCGCAGGCGAACAGGTCGATGAGGAAGAAGAAGAAGGAGAAGAAGACAATGAAAGCGATGAAGCGGCTGAGGAGGATTCGGATGGGGAAGAGGAGGACTATCTGGACAAACGCAGCAGGCAGCGTTTGGAGGCTGCTGCTGTAAATATAACCATACAAAAGCAACAAAAACTGGACAGTCTCATGTATAGCAAAAGCGATGAGGAAACGGAGCAAAGAACTGCGCCAAAAGCCAAAACTAAAGCAAAGCGCAAGACTAAAAGAAAAGTATCTTCGGAGGATGAGGAGGAAGTGAATGAAATAGCGCGCAAATTGGCGCGCAAAAAACGACAACCCGATGTGTCCAGCGAGGAGGAAGAGGAGAAGGAGGAGAAAGAGGAGCACTCCAAGCTCAATACAGATGATTTATTTGAACAATTGAAAGCTAAACGCGCCACTAAAATCAAAATGAAGGATATGACTTTGAGTGATTCAGGCAAAGCAGCAGCAGCAGCAGCCGAGAAGGGTGAGCAGGACGACGATGATGATGATGCACTCAATTTCAACACGGAAGACTATCGGGCAAGACTGCTTGAGCTGGAGGATGAGCAGGATGAGGCAGAGGAGCCCGAGCATGACAAAGAGAATGCCACATTGCAAGCGAATAACACAATCAAGGCACCAGCAGCAGCAGCCTCATCCACAACCCGATCCTTGCAGCGCACACGTCGTGCTAATGTAATTGACTCAGATAGCGACAACGATGCTAATGCTGATGGTGTTGCAACTGCTACCAAAACAAACAAACGCCCACGGAGCAGCAGCAGCGACAATGAGCAGGATGAGCCCAAGACCAAGACCAATGGCAATGACGATGACGACGATGAGGATGAGGATATCAATTTTCTGGCACGCAAAAAGCCAGCAAAAGCAAATGAAATGACGTCCAAGCGACGTCGTCTGGCTGTCATCGATGACGACGACGATGATTTCTAGTATTTTAATAAGATTCAGCTACTAAATAAATGTCAGTTTGTAATTTGCATAACGTTGTCAACTAATTGAAATTGTTTTCCAATTATATTTAAACTAATTACCAAGCAACAACACAAAACTTTGTTGTTTTCCACTCCACTCTGCTGGCAGCTACATCAGGCGTTAACTAACTTGACAACTATCCTTCTTGTCAACTCTCACATGTAAATGCATAAATCAGCCAGCTGTATTGCAGTTTGCAGTTGCGAGAATTGAATCAGTTGAGTTTGAATTAAAACATATTAAATGGAAACAATGAGAGCTTGAAGGTATTTCTATCAAAGTTGCGTTAGGTTGACATAATTATTTAATGTGTTGACATAAGCATAAACTAAATTAAATTAAATTCCTCTTAAGACAATTAGTGCAATCTACAATCTGCACAAAATTCCGTCAGATATCGTATCTAGAACATAAGAAATATGAGCTCCATTTCTAACGCAACGGAAAATACTTTCGTTTTGTGGTAAGTTTTTCTATAAAACGAGACACGTTCTGAGCACATGCAAGAAACGTGCTAATTTCCTTTCAAATCTTTACAATGGGACCTAAAAATGGAAACTCTGGCACCTGTCAGGTAACAAAACTCCAACAATTGCCTGCTGTTCAAACAAAGAGAGAACGTCTCTCTCTCTCTTTTTCCAATTCTCTTGTTTGTTCTTGTTTGCTTGCATTGCGCAACGCACCCATTTCATAGTCGGGCGGTCATAGGCAGGTCATTCTGTAAAGTGTTGCTGTGTGTGCCTGCTAATTTGGTGGCCTTTGTTAATGCCACTGGCATTGTTGCAGCTTGCATCGTTATAGCCATTGCCCATTGCTGGCTACAAAACTACAGCCTAAGCATTCGAAATTTTGCAGCTATGCTTTGCTAACTGCTAACTGCATTGAGCAACAACAAAGGATAGGACAGAGAAAGGCAAGTTGCTTGGCATTATAATCGCACTTAAATGCATTGCATTGCACCCAGTTGTTGTTGGGGTTATGCACTTTTATGCAGTTTCTAATGCTATGTTTGATAACAACACAACTGCACAGAATGTTGTGCTTTGAACTGAAAACGAAAGAAAGCAGAAATGTGCATGCATAATACTCAACTGCAAGTGTCATAATAATAATGTAAGTCGACCTAAATGCTGAGAAATGAAACCCAATTTTACATTCGCCATACAATTGTGGCCGGAAATTTTTGTTGAAGTTATTTATTTTGAATGCAAAATAGGAAAAATTTTTGAATGCAATTTTTTGTTTACTGTTTGCATAGCTTAATATTTTATTTATCATAGTTATGAAGGCAAAGTAAATGTTTTAATAAAATATTAAAAATATGCAAAAAGTCAATATTCATTGCTAAATGGCCTTTCAGCAATTCTTTTAGTGAAGTAATTAAAATGTTATAAGAAAAAGTGCGAAAGAATAGAATTTAATATCTTTTTTCATACATAAACATTTTGATTTTATGCCCATTAACTTAGCAATTCATTTATGTTGTCTACGGCAACTAACACGCTTATAAAAGTTGACTTTTATGCAAGTCTCTTATAGTTTTTTTTATTACCATGCTAGACGTGTGCGCATTTTTTGCTTGTACTTACGATTACATAGCCAATGCGGCGTATGCGTAATGCAATGCATATCTCGTTAAGCAGCTGCATAAATTGAGTGCCATGCATAATGCCGTTACAAAGTCATCTTTGGCTCCCTGCATAAATCAAATCAAAGGCCAAACAACGCTGTCACCTCAGCTGTCTGTCTGGCTTTCTGTCACCTTTGCCTTTTTATCGCCGTCGCTGGCTTAAACACTTTATTTATTTTGATGCGAAATTAAAAAGAAATGAAGAAATAAAGCTGCAGAAAAGGCTGTCGCTGCACACGTGTATGGCATGCCACGCCCTGGGTGGGTTGGGTTTCACATTATTAATTTCAAGATGGCGCGCACTCAATTTAGAAAAGCAGGCGGCATCTCATAATTTATTTCATTAATTTAATCAACATCAACGCACATGTCAACTGCATATCTCCTTCTCAAAGATGAGTGCGTGTGTGCCACACCGTTTTTTTGTATCTGTCTGCTGCCTATCTAAGGCGACTGTTGCAAGAAGTTTATGTTTAAAATCGCTTAATACATCGTAAATTATGTTGAACTTTGCCGCTGCCTGAAAGGGATTTGTATGAAAGGCAGCAAAGGATCTGAAGTTGACAACGGCGGCAGCCTTAGTGTGATTATCAAGTCTTGGGTTCCTGTTTTTTTTTTTCTTCTTGTTGTTGCAAGCACAGCGAGTTCATTAAGCACACCAATGTTTTGTATATATTATGTGTGTGTTCGTGGATGTCGGATCATAAAGTGTAACTGCTTTCATTAGGGCAAAGCACGCAACGGGGTTAAAAGAGTTATTGCCATGCTTTTCACACGCTCTTTAACGGCTCGCACTCTCGTCACATTTCCATCATTAGAACAAAGGCCAACAACGACGGCAATCGCAATGGCAAACAGCGAAAGGATTAACCTAATCTGACGACTATAAAAGAGACTTTATGCCAGCACACAAACAAACAAACAAGCACACACACACACACGCAAACACTTAGTCAAAGAGATACACAGTGAAATGTGCGGAAAAAATATGTGATTTTTCATCATAAAGAACAACAATGATAAGTAGAAGGAGCAGAATCAGAAGGAAGTATAACAATCACATATGCAGACGATGGCGCAATTTGATGAGTTTGTCTTTGTCTCCATTTAATGTGTGTGTGTGCGTGTGTGAGTGGTTTTGTATGTCAACGGCACATGTTTTTCTAACAATCACACAATGTTTATACAACAGAGAACTTTTTACACGCAGCCTTCGCCTCCTTTCGGCACACTCCAAAGCCAGAGCACAGCTCAAATTGAAGCAGATTTGGGCAAAGACAAAAAGCGCCTTTGACGTGTGATAAGCACCAAGCCAGAGTGGGTGAAAGAGAGAAAGAGATAGAGAATAAAGAAATGAAAGCACTTGGGATACAAAAAAATAAACTTTTCTACTGTGACAAAAACAGTTGATTTTCATCGCTTTTTTTCGGCGAAAAAATGAAATCAGGTCCAAAAACACAACATTTATCTTGAAGTGCTAAAAGTTAAAATCAGTGTTGACCCAAGTACTTTCAGAGCTTGCAAGCAACTTGATTAAAACCTCATTAACGTTCTAGAGAAGCAGCTGAACAATCCTTGAGGACAACTTGGCTTATAAAAATAAGTTTAAATATTTTTCTTCGATCTTAAATATTGGAATAGAATATTAGAAACATAATTTTAAACTAATAAGTATTTAAGTTTCGAATATATATAAATTTTAATGTGAATATGATAATATTTCCAAGTATTTTCTTTTTCAGATCCAATAAAATCCATTTCTCTGGTTATGTATCATCCTAGAACATACGCTAAATGATCAACGCAGTAAGCAGTCGATAAAAGGAATACGGGTAAGTACTTTTAATCCTTCCAAAAAATAAACAAAAATATTTAAGGCATAAAAATCCACAACGATTCATATTACCATCTTTCTTACTCACATTTTTTGTTACCCAAAACGACGATTCACTTTTTATACGTCCGTTTTTTGTTTTTAGTGTTTAATTAAATGAAAAAAAAGTAAACGAAACAGAAATGGGCGCCTGTCTTGCATATGAACTGTGTCGGCAAAGACAAAATGCCAAATAGACCTAAATCCATTTCTTTGAAGCAGCTTACGTAACATTTTCTGGACATATTTCGTTTAAGCCCTGATGAGGGTTGTTACAACCAAGCACAGCTATACTACTAATTGGTATTGTTGCTACTTTTACGCCTGAGCGCGTAGAGTGGGCAGGGGATGAGAAGCTTTTTTAACTGACAGGCAAACACACAAAAGAAGAGCTCATTGTTTTTGAGAGATTATGCGTATGCTTACGTTTAGTGCCACTTCTGTAATGGATCTTGGCCCATAATAATTAGCCAAATGCAGTAGGCGTTTGGGTGTTGCGTTGTTGCATGCGTCACATAAATTTCCTATATGATTTAGCATAGTGGCATCTTTTGATTTTGCGCCAAATATTTTACATTTAACAAGTCATAAATAAAAGGGCGCTATTTGTGCTCTCTCAGCGCCCAGTGACTTAACCAATTAAAGCATGAATTATAAGCCCAAACAAATCGCCAAGAGAAAGCATGGTGGAGAGAAAAGGGGGGCAGACAGACAGACTGAGGCACTGAGGCATCTAAGCCATAAATTTGTGCTTGCCAAAAGGCTGCTTTTGTCTGGATTTATTTGAGGCAAAATGCGGTTTCTAATTCTGAATGTGGCCCAAAAAGGCGGCGAGGAGCGAACAATTCGCATGATTTGCGTCATGCGGCGCAAGAACGAAACGAAACGAAAAGAAAAGAAAGTTTTGTCTTTGTGCGGCTTTTGGCACTGCCAACAAAATAGCTGCCACTTGACGTGGCAAGCTTGTGAAGCACACAAAATTGTTGTAAGCGCAAAGAAATGTGTTAGAAATTAACTTTTACTTTAAACTGCTTAAGTAGTTAGCATAAGAAGTTGATATACAACTTTGGGTGGTTTTTTAATGAAAAGTGAAGTATAATAGTTTGATAAGATAGGCAAAGATATGAGGCTGTTAATGTATTTTGAAGAGTTGTAGTTGTCTTTGATTCACTATCAAATAATATTTATCCTTTTGTTAGAGTAAAAGCAAAAATATATATTGTAGGTGGTGGCTGCTTAATGTTAACACAGATTCACTGAAAAAAGGGGCAGCCGCCGTGAAACACTTCTGCAAATTGCAACAGTAAACATGTACTTTAATACAGCAGCAAGAAGAGCCTGTGGCTGGTGGTGGGGTTTGGTGGCATGATGCCATAGGTTTTTCCCCATTGTCGGCCATTATTTAAACACGGGCAATTTTCACGCGCTTTTTGTTCGCTGGCTACCGCTGCGCGAAATAAAAATAGAAAGAGAAAAGTGTATGCAAAATTCAAGCATCAGTGATTTTTATTTATGTGCACGACCGATGGGTGGGGGTAAGTGGGGCGGGGGATAACCGGACTTCAGGAGTTATGCGACTGGCAGTCAGCGCATTAACAGGTCCACGAATATAAACCAAAATTACTGCGGCGCCACGAACGTCTGCCTTTTTATTTGCGTGTTTGCTGACTTATTTATTAAATTGATGGCAAATTTTGCAATTGCAGCGCGGTGTTTTCGCTATTTGCACAAATCAAATGCTGCGATGCAGGGGCTGAGGCTGTTGTAGGGAAGGATTCAGGTGCCTGCCAGATTCAACCAATATTTTTATCATGTTTGCACTGACTTACCTTAAAAAGTACTTAGGCGAAGTATTTAAAATATATGTTGGAAAAAAAAACATTCTTTTGATTTTCACTAATTTTTCACTTTGAAATACATTTTATTTTACACCAAATAATCAGCAATTTCTTCAATGAGAAAATAGTGAAAAACGTGACAAAAATCTATTATATTCCGGGACAAATATAAAGTATAACATCTAGCATTAATATTTTATACATTCTTCCACATAAATGCGCGCATGGGTCGATTACTTTTAACGTAAGTGGTTACAGGGTATGCTAAGACAAGTGTTTGAGCGTATTTTTCAATGGCATTTTTTTAAGTATATAAATCAGTTTCATTTCGGTTACTTTCGAGAACGATCTGATAAGTTATATAGCACCTGTTTGGCATGCAAAGCAACGAGCATTAAGCACTAAACAAATGTGGAAATTTGGCAACAGCTCTACGCAACAACTCTCGCGCCCACAAATGTGTAACGTTTATTCGTATTCACCTTACGGCTGGGACCCCAAAAATATGTCTGCCATTTTGTTTGCCATTTTTAATGTGTTTTATTTATTTTTTCTTTTCGGATGCGTGTGATTTTTTTTCTTCTGTCGAGTGTTACGTGGCCGCTGCTGGCATTTCATCTTACTTTTTTTTCGCATTTTTTGTTTTTTGATTTGTTCCCTTTTTTGTTTGTGCTTTTATTGTTCGCGGCGTGTGCGTGAGTTTACGCTTTATATCCCTTTGGTACGTGGCCGTCGGTTTACGTTTATAATCTACAGCAAAGCCCACAAACTGGAGCCGATTCGCTGTGTGGTAAATTTGCAAAATGCGTGCACAGACTAACACGCACACATTCGAATACTAGCACATAGTACATACATTCAGCTTGTTTGAGCATTTTTTCATGTTACCAAAAAAAATGTTGTGTTCGGTGAAATTTCGGTTTTTTGTGCTTCGCATTTACTTGTTTCATTTCTTTTACTCTGTTTTTTGTGGTCGTAACGCAAAAATGATAAAAATGCATAGCCATGCGGGTTGGGCCTGGTCATGTCATGTGTGAATCGTCACAAAAATCAATTAAAAATCCAAAATCGCTCGAAACTATACTAAAAATCCGGCCATTGGCCATTTAAATCCTCTGACAACAAGCGCGCAATACCGCACAAAATACTCGTCAAATTCATTTAAATCGTTGCGCTATTTTCGAAACTGTTTGCACATTTTTTTTGTGGTTTTAGTTTCAATATATTTAGTATGTGTGGGCATAAGTCAAACCTCAGGCTTAAACTGTGCAAAGCTGACAAGAACTGTATTTTGATTCAGTTTCGGTTGCTTTTTATTTTATTAGCTAAAATAATTGAACTTTTTGAGGAAAATTTTGTGTAAGGAATCGTGCAACAACAAAATATATTTAAAACAAAAATATGGTTCATTCACTTTTCTTTTTTATCCGTATTTCGTCAACTTATTTAGCAGATTTAAAGCTGACAATAATGCATAGCGTTATGTCAAAAGATGGTTAAGCTAATCAACTGGCCAAAATATAACGAGGGTTGCCTTCGAGTCAACTTCTAACAATAACAGCAACAACAGAAATGATGACAACAAAACTGTCTCAAATTGAGCTGAAGGTGTTTGGCAAAAGGAAAAGCAAAATCCAAAGAGAGTCACCAGCTAACAAGATTAAAAACCTTTCAGCGTCAGAAATTGAATTCAAATTCGACACACAAAAGTATGCAAAGAATAGAAGGCGTTTTCTTTTTTTCATCATTGCTGCCTTCGAAACTGACTGTTTGCATGTCTGTCTGCTGTTTTGTCGTGGCAGCAAAATGACAAATCGAATCCAAACTGACTGCAGCCCAACAACCAACAACATGTACAAACATTCGGTTCAGGTTTGTGCTGGTGGGCTTTACTTCAGTTGAGTGTTTGTGTGTGTGAGGAAGTAACATGAGTAAATACCACTTAGAAGTCAAGCAGCGAGCCCAAGACGTGCCCACCATCTTAACTGGTGAATGGGGGCGTAGGCAGCGAATGCAGACAGCGATCGTTGAACGGCTTAAGGCAACTTTAAATATGGCTCATACGACTCGTGCCTCCACCAGCCTGTCAACATATGTATGCACGCATTCTACTTTTTTTTTAGCCTTAGTTGCTGTTGTTGCTGTTGTTGTTTGATGTGCCTTGGTAGCATTGAATTTCCACTTTTTCTTAAGTATTATTACATTCCTTAACCCTTTTCAAACGAATTTGTCTGCGTAGTTTTGTATGTTTTCGAAAAATACATATATATTTTTTTTTTTCTCTTCGGTTCGCTTTTACTGAATTTCAAAGCTATTATTATTGACTTTTTGGCGACGCGTTGTTGGCATCTTATGTGGCATGCGACGTCCTGTTTGTGGCACTTTCTCGCTCCCTCTCTCTCTCTCTCTCTCTCTCTTCGAAGTTCACGTGCCAGGCTCTGTCGTCTAGACCCTCCCACCACAGCCTATCTAGCCCACAACATACCAAGAGCTTTGCTCTGCCTCGTCGCATGGCTTCAGATGAAGCAATTGAAGCAATAAAAGCAACTCGAAAAAAAACTTCGCTTTAGCTTGCACTTTGCTTATTTCGATTTTAAGTGGCATGTAACATATTGTATGCGCCATGCCACGCCCCCTCACACACACACACACACACACAGAGGCAAAGCCATTTACCATTCATAAGTATTTACACATTAGATTATTGCATGCCTAAGCACATCCCACTGAAACTGCACTTGAAAATCCTTCGACGTCTGAAACTTTCTCTATTCGACAATGATTTCTTTCTGAGGTCCTCGAGACTTGTATAAATATTTTGTAGTTGCTTTCAATAGGGGAAACATCAAATAAACATTATTTTGTATGCATCAATTGGTATTTATTTCTTGATTAAGTTTATTATCTCACTTATTTTTTTAAGTCAAGTCCTGGGCTGACTTAGGAGTTGTGTTTTAATGTAATTACCATGTGCTATAATCTCGACTAAGCTCATTGATAATACTATGTATTCTTAGTATAAATACCCACTTATAGCCACATCCACAGACGCATTTGCACACATGTGTTTTGGTTAGGTGTTTGTTGAGGTTTGGGGCTAGAGCACAGCTGCTCTCTGTTTCAAAGTGAGCTTAATTGGGATTATTGCTTCATGTTGCATATGGCCGCATTTCAAATAAGCCACAAAAAGCAACAACAATAAATAACAAAGAGATATATGTATTTTAATAACAAAGCACATTAAGCTAATATTATTTGTCATATTTGCCATAATTATGTGCATGCAAAATAAGCTGCTTAGTTTAAAGCATAGCGTATTTAAGACCACATTAAAGTTGAAAACGAATGTTTGAATATTCCAAATGTGATTTTTATTTAAATACCTAAAGCCTCCTCTTAGTAGTTGGCATAACTTTAGCTTGCCGAGTTTGTAAATTGTAAAGATTGTAATTTCCATAAACTATTCTTAAGGCATCTTATTGTGTGCTTTTTTTTCTAAGAATTTAAAACGTACACGTGCGTGCAACATTAATAAAAGGTAGTCAACATTGTTGTCGTACGAATAATGCAAAGTATTCATAAATATATATTACAAAAGAACAAAAGACAAAGTAAAACCATAACATGAACAACTTGTAAAGAATACAACAAATTTGCAAAAATAAATAAATATGATGCGGTTGGAAAAAGCAAGAAACCTGTAAAACTGCTCGAAGGCTAGATATCTTGTAAATAATTAGAATATTTCATAAGAAGGTTTTAAAAAATAATATTTATTATGAAAGAATGATTTTAATCACATTTCAATAAAACGTTTGCTTAACTATGAAAATATCCTAAGTCATCAAAATCAGACCAAATATTTGCCATAACAGTTTCTTATTGGAATTTGTTGATAAATTTTAACACAGTCGAACTTCCATATAACGAAGTTAGAAACCAGAACCTTGCAATTCGATTCAGTCAAAATCCCATTCTATCTAACGAATTTTCTCTATAACCAAGTTTTTTCTTGTTCCCTTGAGCTTCGTTTTATGGAAGTTTGACTGTATGAGCATATACAAAAAAGCCTCTAAATAAATACTTTTACAGGGTACAGTCATATTCATTGAGCTACAAAAATATTCAAAATTTTCAGCCGCATTTTGTTCGTTTCTATGTGTGTGTGTGTGCGTGTGGGCTTGGTAGTTTTTTTCTTTGTTGTGTCTGTGTTGGCTTAGCTGATGAAAAACGCATTTTGCTGGGGCACACAGACATAATGGCGCATTGTCTGCTCTTGTGTGTGTGTGTGTGTTGAGTCCCCTATAATATATCAAGAGCAAGTGCGCAGTTGAAGTTCATCCAAAGAAAAAATCATACATCTACATATGTATGTGTATGTTGTATTGTTGTTGATGTGATAAACGCGTCTAGAATTATAATTAAAGCAAATCTATGAATACCTTCAAGCACATGTGAGCTTTCTCGTGTGTGTGTGTGTGTGTGTTTTTTCGAGACTTTCTTCGCATTTTACGTGCTTTCATTAAAAATGAAAACATTGCGCCGCCGCCGCCGCCGCCGCCTTCGACTTTCCCTTGCACATTCTCTCTCACTCTTTCTTAGCTAAGCGTCGCCAATTCTAAGCAGACTATAAATGTTAAACACATACACATACCCATATGTGTGTGGGTGTGTGAGTCAACATCCCTGTGTTTGACATGTTTCAGTTTTTTGGTCCTGCGTATGTTATTGTACGTGTGTGTGTGTGTGTGGCAAGAAGTTAGCATTGCTTTTGCCATTGCCTGTTGTAATCTTGGTAATAACCACAAAAATTATTACAGTTGTTGTTGTTGTTGCTGTTAGGTCTCTGGCTTCATGTTCATTTTCGCTGCTGTGGCTGTGCTGTGTTATTATTGTTGTAAGTGCCAATATTGTCATTAGAGTGGCTTGTTACGCAAAAAGCCGCAATAGCGCGTTGCCAGCAACAAAATGTGGCAACATCTTGCGGCATTTTTCGCTTCTCGTACTTCTACCTCGCCTCTTCGCATCTTTTGTTTTGTCGTTTACTTCGTGTAAGCGACACGTTTACTTGGCTGCCACCTTCCACCGTTCCACAGATTGCTGCTCAACATCCCCGCCACTGTGTCGTTGGGCTAACTAACTGCATCATTATTTTCGTCTTTACTTTGTTCATTAAACGAACATGAAACGTTAATTTAATAAAGTCGAATTCGGTTCGCTTGGTTTTTCCTTAGCTCTGCGAGGGGCTCCTCTGGCATTTCTATTTGCGGCATGTTAAAAGCAATGCCACTCACAGACTTTGATGTTTTTTGCATAACAAAAAGTATCATTACGCATGTCATTTGACAGATAGACGGATCTTTTTCATAAAAACTTTATATCTAGAGGAGCTTTCATCACATCCTCTTCAGGTTATTGAATAAATTTTGTTTTTATAGTCATCCAAATTCATTACTAACAATTAAAAAGGATTACGGCTTAAATATAAAACTCTATATGAAGGGATTACAACCATAAACATGAGTAAATCAAACACACACACGGACATATGTGTTGTACTTAACCCGTTTCGCACTAAGCCAAAATTGCATCATCAGGCACCACAGCGCTGTGGTGTTTGAAGTGCGCGTTAAGCTTTCAACGATAGTTGAAACCGCTTCACACACACACGTAAACTTTTTTGCCGTACACACGTGCCACACTCTCCACCAAAATAAAACAACAACAATAAAAGGAGGAGCAAACGAAGTTTGACTGTTGCTAAGCTCAACTGTTGGGTTGGCACTTTTATTAGCATAAATATTTGTCAAATACAGCAACAACTAACAATAATATTCATGCGAAAAGTTTTGAAGCGTTTTTATTGGAAATGATTTAGCGTAAAATGTGTGGCAACATCTCTCATTTACTTTCACATCCTCCCCCCAACAGCCTTCGTCTCTCTTGAAAAAAACCACCCACGTTATGTGTTTCATTTAATCGAACTCAACTTTTTGGCTGCTTCTGCTTATGCTTTTGCCGCTCATTTTGTCAGCTCCTGTTGCCCTTTTGCCTTTGCTGTCGAGGTTAAATTGAAGAAATGTGTTCCAATTAGCGCACACGCACACACGGGCTTCTCGGAAAAGCCACCCCCGCATGTGTTTGTGTGTGTGTGCTGGGTAAACTTTCGTGTTGCCGAAAAACTTGCTGTTAAAGTCGCATTAGTCGGTTAAAGGTATACGAGTACATGGCTAATGAGGTTCAGAACGTAAACGCTCTTGGCAAAATTAAATTTATTGTTTGCCTAGCCAAAAATAACAACAACAACACCAAACCTTGACAAGGCTTATTTCAAACGCAACAGGAACCAAAAAAGGGGTTTGGCTTTGAACTAAAAATGTAAATAGAAACTATGTTAAAGCTAAAGTTGCTGGCACTTGTCTGAGTTAATACTCTTAACAGAGAGAGTAAAAAACCAACCCCCTAAAGTTAAACTGCGTCCCTATCAACATTTGTTTTTTTTTTAAATGTATTTTTGTTAAAGCTAAATGCGAAACAGAGCGAAAAGTGAACAACAAAATGTTGGTAGTTAAATTTGCTGCGGACTATTTGGCTTGACTATTGATGTGCGCGCATTAAAAAACAATTTTTATGCACAGCAGCAGCAGTCGCAGGAAACAACATCAGCATCAAGATGTGGACAACTTGGACGACTCCCCTCACTGCCAATTCCGATATGGACAGTTCCGGGGTAGAGCGGACAACAATGAAGCCTTAAGTGGACTTTTATTGACTTTTAGTCAAAACGAATTTCGACAATTTATCGAACACAGTTCGCCGCCTGTTCATTATGCAAACACGATGATGATTACGCTGACAATGACAATGATGATGATGATGATGATGTAGCTGTTGATGAGTCTAGCACGTTTTCCAGTCAGGGGGCTGAAGGTTGGATTGAGGTGGGCGTGTCATCCGACTGTCATTCGCCTAGCTCATCAATTTCGCATTTGTTTTCAATGGCCGAAAAGCGATGTTCATTCAACTGTTGATGCATTTATTTGCTACGTTAAATTGTAGTCAAATGAACGAAAGGAAAGAAGTTGTCCTCAGCCAGTGAACATTGACCGGCCCAATGGGTTTTGGAATTTCTTATCCTTTAATGAGCTGCTCCTTCTTTCTGAGCAACTTCATTTCAATCAATCAAAAACCTTTTACTCTCTAAGATCTTTTGGGCATGAGAATCTTGTAGTATTTGCATATCTTTTTTGACTACTTGCCAGTTCTGTGGACAAGTGCTGCAATTAAGCGTCGGAAAATGTTTGCCAAACTGAGTGATAGGCAGTCTGACAGACTGTCAAACTGAAGGCAGATACCATACAACGGACAGGCTTAAAGGCGTGCTGGTTGCTTTTTGTATTCAGCTCGTAAACAATAACAAATCAAATTGGCGACAGACAGGAACAGCCGAGGCGGATGTTGAGTGTGAAGCAGACAAGTGCAGCATAACAAGATAAAACCACAGCAAGCAGCCGTAGCTGCAGCAGAACTACTTGCAACACCAACTGACAAAAGGACTTCACCTTCGTTTCAGCATACAAAATGTAATGGATATTGGTTTATTTTTGTTGTAGTGACGTAGGAAGGCTATAAATATTTAGAATGGTACTCTCCACTTTTGTTTTGCTTTTTTTTTATATAAGCATATTATCTATGCAATTATCTATGCGAAATTAATATCAACTTTTTGTAGTTCCATTGTGGCCCCAAAAGGTATGCTACATATATTTTCTTATAGCTATTTTTTGTTGTCTGGCTTGAAGGTTTGCTTTGAATGTGTTTAACTTATCCAACATGATGTCTAATTACACAAATGCAGCAACTTTTCTTTTGTTCAACTCACATGCAATTATTTTTATGCAGTACGTAATTCAACTGCTTAACTGGAAGTTACGCATTTTTTGCATTATATTATTTTGCAACTAGCTCTCGAGTATATAAAGTGCTGCTGCAGCAGAATCACCAACTGGCACTGATATAAAAGACAGTTTCTTCATATTGTTGCTGCTGCTGCTGCAGTTGCTTTATCTGGTATCATTGTTGTTGTGGCTGTTGCTGTTGTTTTTGTCGTAAATATGAGAAACTGTTTGCACGGAATGCATGACAACACTTTATTACAGCTGGCAGACAAAGTGCGGCAAGTCAAAGTTACTGACATGCAGGCAAAAGCATGCCACGCCCCCTTGTCGTACCCCCTTTAAGAATATTTTTAGCCACACACAAACACACTGGGGCAACAACTTTGGCTCGGAGACCCGACTCGACTGGTCGTCTGCCTACTTTTTGTCTATGTTGGAATGCAGCATGAGATTTATGCACTGGCCACGCCCTCTTTTGCCTTTTTATCTTCGAGCATAGAAATTGGCAAGGTCTGCATAAAAATGTCTCTCTCTTTCTCAGCCCAGCTCTTTATGCTTAGGTTATTAATATTTGATACTCACATTCGAATACGCCCCGTTGCACTTATGATGTATTTGTGTTTTATTGCCATATTAAACCAAGTTGCAGGGCTTAAGTACAGTCGAAATGTTATCAGATTTCCGGCAAAACATTGCAGCTTAAAATAGTGCGCAGTTTGTGTAGTTTTTTTTTCGTACCTGCATGTGTGCTATTTTGACCTTTGGCATTTGGACTGAAATAAAGCATAGAAAATGCCCCTTTTCAAAACTACATTGGTTTGCGTTGCCTTTCAGCGTTTGCTATTTCATCTTGCTATTTTCTTTTTCAGTCAGTCAGCTTGTTGCCTTCGAAGAGTTCAGAGCAATTTGTCCCTGAACTTTCTCAAATGTCAAGGCTGTCAAGCGCAAAGCCCCGAGGCCTGTTTAAATTTAGCACAATAAGGAAAGGAGGCTGATTAAAAGTTCGTTGAAAGGGCGGAAAGTCAAATTGTTGTGTGAACTGCATTGAACTAACTATTTATGGTTGAGCTGGCGCCGATATATATATATACATCGATTCGTGATGGTTACGTCTCGAAAAATAATTGAATAATAAAATGCGTCATTCGTTGCTCCAAAAAATAATGCATGTAAGTGTAGTCATCTCGCCCTCCTTCCATTGGTCTGCTAATAATCAAAATGGACGCTGCAGCGCTTATAAATGCTGGCGTCACAAAACTTTGCCAATGGACATAATGTGACTTTGCCATCATCATCATCTTCTTCATTGTTGTTCTGCTGCTGCTTCTTGTGTCGTTCATGCAGGCGCGCAAAAAGAAAAGAGAAGAAACTTAGCGCAACAACACAACAACAACAACAACAAAAAGGACAAGATGAAAAAAAGAAACTTGTGCAAAGTCCATTAAATACATAAACCTGCCACGAAATGTTCATGGAAAGCGCATAAAGAAACTTTGTGAATGCCAGCAAGCGCCCTTTTTCCCACCCTTCTCTGGCGCGACATAGTCAATGGAAAATAGAAAATGCTGAAACTATTTATGCGCGCCATATGTGACACACACAGCTAACACACACACACACACATACAGCCAGCTTGAGCACTTTAGCTCTGGTATTGGGCGTAATAACTTGATTTGCTAACAATGCGGGTGAATTGGCTGGGGCAAGTGTAGTAGTGTATGGGTCCAAAAATTGCCGCAGATGCAGTAGAAAAAGGGCATGCCCCGCATTCAAGTCAGCAAAACTGCGCTACAAACAACAAAAACAGCAAAGAACAATGGACAACTGGACACAAAGAAAGACGCGGGCTTGATTGTCCAGTCAGCGTCAGCATCAGCGACAGTGGCTGGCTTATTTATGACTTCCTTTGCCAAAAACATGCAAAAAGCACAATATCTTATTTTGCCAATATTGCAGAAATTGATGCACATAAAATATTGTATAGGAAATGCATTAAATTTTGGGTTGAGTTGCCAGCCACGCCCCATTACAGTGAATTACAACCCATAAAAACTTGTTATGGCAATACTGAGGAATTTTAACTATTTTATTGAGTTGGCAACGCGTTGTTCAATTTGTGTTTCGATGGGTGTTCCAGTTGGTTTACAACGTGAACTAAAAATTCCTTAACAAAATACGTATATTAAAATAGATAAATTTCAATGAAAATAATAATAATAATTAAAAAATAAAGTATTAAGTAACTAAATTTGAGTTTAAACATTTATTAAAATTTCAGATAAATAGAATAACAATACAGAATAAAAATATTTTTTTAATCAAATTTATAGCTCCAACTTTTAATGATGTCGCACTTCATAGAGTGTAGATAAATAAATAACGGGTCATTTAATTTATTTTTCGTATTTTATCAAAGCAAGCAAACCGAAAATAAAACATTCAAAATACATAAAATAATGTGTAAATAAAGCGAATGCCATTAAAAACGCTATCAACATTTAATATCGCTCGTTCGTTATTTAACTTGCCAAGCATAAATTAACAGAATCATTGAACCTGATGCCGTTTTAATGGCACAAGTCTTGACAGCTTCACTGATGACCAAGCATTAGACGATTTGTTATTGAAGTGTCATTAAATAAACAGTAAAGCAACTGTCTGCCAGTCGATTGTCTGGCTGTACTTAAGCCAATGCACAGACAATTGAAGCTTTAAGAAGTTGACAAACCTTTTGAGCGATTGTTTTGCATTTATTCAGGAAACTTTTTGCTTACGACTTTTGAGTTCTTTGTGCTGGCAAAGTTTGTTATTTACGTATATGTAAATCTTTTTATCGCACAAGAGCTTGAGAAAACAAAAAAGTCTACAAAAACACGAGTATATATTATTTCTGACATTTTGTTAGAGCATTATTAAAACTTTCAACTAATTGCAGAAAATAGCATCTTGCCAAAACCATAAAGCAGCATATGCATTTGCTGTGACTATAATTTATTATATGAAGACCACTAAAATATTTATGCATAAATAATTTCTTTATTATAGCGAGCCAGCCTTCTCTAATAAATTCACCAGCTAAAACAATTAAAATTTGCATAAAATTCGAATATATATTTTTCTGTCGCGTCGCCTAAAAACTAAACGAGCACTTCAAACTATACACACAACATGTGCAACATGACAGTCGGGCAGACGAGTAAGACAGATGAACAGTTGTTGCCATCTAGTTAATGTACGAAATGAAAAATTGCTCATACGCCATGTGCCACTTGTGACGCAAGTAAGTTTGAAGTGTTTCTCTCGCATGGCAAAACTTGATTTACTCGCATGGCAAAATAATTAACGCAAATAAAAAAGTCAAGCACTGTTAGAATTGAAATATATCAAATACGTGCCGATTGCGCAACCAAAACATATTCCTCTTTATGTCCCCCCAAATCTCTTAACTTGTAGCTGCATATCGACACATGCTAATTCAGCACCCTTTCAATAAGTTGTGATTTGTGCTCTGGATTTAGGGCTTAGCTTTGACCAATATATGTTTGTTTAGGATATGTTGGCTCGTTTCCCTTTTCGCATAATTTGCGACTTAATCGGCTGTGATTTATTCATATACGCTGTTCTTGTGCCATTATTTTTGCATTTACATATTCGGTGAGCATGCCTGTTTGTCGAAAAAGCTATTAGCTGGCATAGCGTTACATCTTCGACAACATACACATCTCCGCCCAGTAAATTTTGAGTGCTGTGAAATGTCTTGTTTCTTCGGCGGAGAAATGATGTTTTTAGTCGACACATCTCCGTCATACCTGATATTCAAAAGTAATGTCTCAAAAGTAATGGTTCGGCTTCTAGAATAAAACTAGTACTAGAATAAATCTACATCATCATTTGGCAAATCTTTCGATTTCCATAACTTCGGCAAATCTGAACCGATTTCCAAAAGCAATGTCTTAAAACTCTTGTATTGGCACCAAGAATACAACTACATTTACATAAATGCGTTTATATGAAATTCGATTTTTGGTCATTTTGCATGTTAAGACTTTATGCCAAAGAATCGACATCATCATTTGGCAAATCTTTCGACTTCCATAACTTCGGCAAATCTGACCCGATTTTCAAAAGCAATGTGTTAAAACTCATGGTTTGGCCCCTACAATAAAACTGCATTTACATAAATGCATTTATATGAAATTCGATTTTTGGTCATTTTGCATGTTAAGATTTTATGCCAAAAAATCGACATCATCACTTGGCAAATCTTTCGACTTCCATAACTTCGGCAAATCTGACCCGATTTTCAAAAGCAATGTCTTAAAACTCATGGTTTGGCACCAAGAATAAAACTGCATTTACATAAATGCATTTATATGAAATTCGATTTTTGGTCATTTTGCATGTTAAGATTTTATGCCAAAAAATCGACATCATCATTTGGCAAATCTTTCGACTTCCATAACTTCGGCAAATCTGACCCGATTTTCAAAAGCAATGTCTTAAAACTCATGGTTTGGCACCAATAATAAAACTGCATTTACATAAATGCGTTTATATGAAATTCGATTTTTGGTCATTTTTCATGTTAAGACTTTATGCCAAAGAATCCACATCATCATTTGGCAAATCTTTCGACTTCCATAACTTCGGGAAATCTGAACCGATTTTCAAAAGCAATGTGTTAAAAGTCATGGTTTGGCTCCTAGAATAAAACTGCATTTACAGAAATGCATTTAAATGAAATTCGATTTTTGGTCATTTTGCATGTTAAGACTTTATGCCAAAAAATCGACATCATCATTTGGCAAATCTTTCGACTTCCATAACTTCGGCAAATCTGACCCGATTTTCAAAAGCAATGTGTTAAAAGTCATGGTTTGGCCCCTAGAATAAAACTGCATTTACAGAAATGCATTTATATGAAATTCGATTTTTGGTCATTTTGCATGTTAAGACTTTATGCCAAAAAATCGACATCATCACTTAGCAAATCTTTCGACTTCCATAACTTCGGCAAATCTGAACCGATTTTCAAAAGTAATGTGTTAAAAGTCATGGTTTGGCCCCTTAAACAAAACTGCATTTACAGAAATGCATTTAAATGAAATTCGATTTTTCGTCATTTTGCATGTTAAAGTTTTATGCCAAAAAATCGACATCATCATTTGGCAAATCTTTCGACTTCCATAACTTCGGCAAACCTGAACCGATTTTCAAAAGCAATGTGTTAAAACTCATGGTTTGGCCCCTTAAACAAAACTGCATTTACAGAAATGCATTTAAATGAAATTCGATTTTTGGTCATTTTGCATGTTAAGACTTTATGCCAAAGAATCGACATCATCATTTGGCAAATCTTTCGACTTCCATAACTTCGGCAAATCTGACCCGATTTTCAAAAGCAATGTGTTAAAAGTCATGGTTTGGCCCCTAGAAAAAAACTGCATTTACATAAATGCATTTATATGAAATTCGATTTTTGGTCATTTTGCATGTTAAGATTTTATGCCAAAAAATTGACATCATCACTTGGCAAATCTTTCGACTTCCATAACTTCGGCAAATCTGACCCGATTTTCAAAAGCAATGTGTTAAAACTCATGGTTTGGCCCCTAGAATAAAACTGCATTTACATAAATGCATTTATATGAAATTCGATTTTTGGTCATTTTGCATGTTAAGATTTTATGCCAAAAAATCGACATCATCACTTGGCAAATCTTTCGACTTCCATAACTTCGGCAAATCTGACCCGATTTTCAAAAGCAATGTGTTAAAACTCATGGTTTGGCCCCTAGAAAAAAACTGCATTTACATAAATGCATTTATATGAAATTCGATTTTTGGTCATTTTGCATGCTAAGATTTTATGCCAAAAAATCGACATCATCACTTGGCAAATCTTTCGACTTCCATAACTTCGGCAAATCTGATCCGATTTTCAAAAGCAATGTCTTAAAACTCGTGGTTTGGCACCAAGAATAAAACTGCATTCACATAAATGCAGTTATATGAAATTCGATTTATGGTCATTTTGCATGTTAAGATTTTATGCCAAAAAATTGACATCATCATTTGGCAAATCTTTCGACTTCCATAACTTCGGCAAATCTGACCCGATTTTCAAAAGCAATGTCTTAAAACTCATGGTTTGGCCCCTAGAATAAAACTGCATTTACATAAATGCATTTATATGAAATTCGATTTTTGGTCATTTTGCATGTTAAGATTTTATGCCAAAAATCGACATCATCATTTGGCAAATCTTTCGACTTCCATAACTTCGGCAAATCTGACCCGATTTTCAAAAGCAATGTCTTAAAACTCATGGTTTGGCCCCTAGAATAAAACTGCATTTACATAAATGCATTTATATGAAATTCGATTTTTGGTCATTTTGCATGTGAAAGTTTTATGCCAAAAAATCGACATCATCATTTGGCAAATCTTTCGACTTCCATAACTTCGGCAAATCTGACCCGATTTTCAAAAGCAATGTCTTAAAACTCATGGTTTGGCACCAAGAATAAAACTGCATTTACATAAATGCATTTATATGAAATTCGATTTTTGGTCATTTGGCATGTTAAAGTTTTATGCCAAAAAATCGACATCATCATTTGGCAAATCTTTCGACTTCCATAACTTCGGCAAATCTGATCCGATTTTCAAAAGCAATGTCTTAAAACTCGTGGTTTGGCACCTAGAATAAAACTGCATTTACATAAATGCATTTATATGAAATTCGATTTTTGGTCATTTTGCATGTTAAGATTTTATGCCAAAAAATCGACATCATCATTTGGCAAATCTTTCGACTTCCATAACTTCGGCAAATCTGATCCGATTTTCAAAAGCAATGTCTTAAAACTCGTGGTTTGGCACCAAGAATAAAACTGCATTTACATAAATGCATTTATATGAAATTCGATTTTTGGTCATTTTGCATGTTAAGATTTTATGCCAAAAAATCGACATCATCATTTGGCAAATCTTTCGACTTCCATAACTTCGGCAAATCTGACCCGATTTTCAAAAGCAATGTCTTAAAACTCATGGTTTGGCCCCAGAATAAAACTGCATTTACATAAATGCATTTATATGAAATTCGATTTTTGGTCATTTTGCATGTTAAGATTTTATGCCAAAAAATCGACATCATCATTTGGCAAATCTTTCGACTTCCATAACTTCGGCAAATCTGACCCGATTTTCAAAAGCAATGTCTTAAAACTCATGGTTTGGCCCCTACAATAAAACTGCATTTACATAAATGCATTTATATGAAATTCGATTTTTGGTCATTTTGCATGTTAAAGTTTTATGCCAAAAAATCGACATCATCACTTGGCAAATCTTTCGACTTCCATAACTTCGGCAAATCTGACCCGATTTTCAAAAGCAATGTCTTAAAACTCATGGTTTGGCCCCTAGAATAAAACTGCATTTACATAAATGCATTTATATGAAATTCGATTTTTGGTCATTTTGCATGTTAAGATTTTATGCCAAAAAATCGACATCATCATTTGGCAAATCTTTCGACTTCCATAACTTCGGCAAATCTGACCCGATTTTCAAAAGCAATGTATTAAAACTCATGGTTTGGCCCCTAGAATAAAACTGCATTTACATAAATGCATTTATATGAAATTCGATTTTTGGTCATTTTGCATGTTAATATTTTATGCCAAAAAATCGACATCATCATTTGGCAAATCTTTCGACTTCCATAACTTCGGCAAATCTGACCCGATTTTCAAAAGCAATGCATTAAAACTCATGGTTTGGCCCTAGAATAAAACTGCATTTAAATAAATGCATTTATATGAAATTCGATTTTTGGTCATTTTGCATGTTAAGATTTTATGCCAAAAAATCGACATCATCATTTGGCAAATCTTTCGACTTCCATAACTTCGGCAAATCTGAACCGATTTTCAAAAGCAATGTCTTAAAACTCATGGTTTGGCACCAAGAATAAAACTGCATTTACATAAATGCATTTATATGAAATTCGATTTTTGGTCATTTTGCATGTTAATATTTTATGCCAAAAAATCGACATCATCATTTGGCAAATCTTTCGACTTCCATAACTTCGGCAAATCTGAACCGATTTTCAAAAGCAATGTCTTAAAACTCATGGTTTGGCACCAAGAATAAAACTGCATTTACATAAATGCATTTATATGAAATTCGATTTTTGGTCATTTTGCATGTTAAGATTTTATGCCAAAAAATGGACATCATCACTTGGCAAATCTTTCGACTTCCATAACTTCGGCAAATCTGACCCGATTTTCAAAAGCAATGTCTTAAAACTCATGGTTTGGCACCTAGAATAAAACTGCATTTACATAAATGCATTTATATGAAATTCGATTTTTGGTCATTTTGCATGTTAAGATTTTATGCCAAAAAATCGACATCATCATTTGGCAAATCTTTCGACTTCCATAACTTCGGCAAATCTGACCCGATTTTCAAAAGCAATGTCTTAAAACTCATGGTTTGGCCCCTACAATAAAACTGCATTTACATAAATGCATTTATATGAAATTCGATTTTTGGTCATTTTGCATGTTAATATTTTATGCCAAAAAATTGACATCATCATTTGGCAAATCTTTCGACTTCCATAACTTCGGCAAATCTGACCCGATTTTCAAAAGCAATGTCTTAAAACTCATGGTTTGGCACCTAGAATAAAACTGCATTTACATAAATGCATTTATATGAAATTCGATTTTTGGTCATTTTGCATGTTAAGATTTTATGCCAAAAAATCGACATCATCATTTGGCAAATCTTTCGACTTCCATAACTTCGGCAAATCTGAACCGATTTTCAAAAGCAATGTCTTAAAACTCATGGTTTGGCACCAAGAATAAAACTGCATTTACATAAATGCATTTATATGAAATTCGATTTTTGGTCATTTTGCATGTTAAGATTTTATGCCAAAAAATCGACATCATCATTTGGCAAATCTTTCGACTTCCATAACTTCGGCAAATCTGAACCGATTTTCAAAAGCAATGTCTTAAAACTCATGGTTTGGCACCAAGAATAAAACTGCATTTACATAAATGCATTTATATGAAATTCGATTTTTGGTCATTTTGCATGTTAAGATTTTATGCCAAAAAATCGACATCATCATTTGGCAAATCTTTCGACTTCCATAACTTCGGCAAATCTGAACCGATTTTCAAAAGCAATGTCTTAAAACTCATGGTTTGGCCCCTAGAATAAAACTGCATTTACATAAATGCATTTATATGAAATTCGATTTTTGGTCATTTTGCATGTTAAAGTTTTATGGCAAAAAATCGACTTCATCATTCGCAAATCTTTCGACTTCCATAACTTCGGCAAATGTGAACCGATTTTCAAAAGCAATGTCTTAAAACTCATGGTTTGGCACCAAGAATAAAACTGCATTTACATAAATGCATTTATATGAAATTCGATTTTTGGTCATTTTGCATGTTTTAATTTTATGCCAAAAAATCGACTTGGGCATTGGTAACATCTTCCGACTTCCATAGCCATTCTCTAGTCTGATCTATCTGAATAAATTCTATGTCAATTAATATTCATAATTGCAATCACATTTCGCGGCTTCACAAGTCGACAATTTTGCATTAATTTGAGCTAAGCAGACATTATTTACTCATTGCGGGCCATCAGTTTGCCGGCTGGCGAGGGAGCAGTTGCCAGGGTTAAATGCAATGCATTTCATATTCATAATGGACTCCTTACCTTTTCTTTCTTTTTTATGCTCGTTGATGTTAGCATGTGCATATGACGGAGCTGCAATGTAGGCAAACATAATGCGCAACAATAAATTTATTCAACACATGCCAAGCCAGGCATCAAGCAAAGAAAAGGCCACTTCAAGACGTGTGCCACCAGTGTGAGTGTGATTAATGTTGTGGTCTTCTATTACACTTTCCATACACTTTACTGATATTGCATTCTCGGTTTATTTTTTGCAAATGATGATGACTATTGTTGAGTTATTTTCACTTTGTGCATGCATTTAGTTGAAGTTGACTTTAAAAGCCAATTGTTATTGCATTATGGCCATATCACTAGTAGCCCGTAAGGGTTCAAACAACTCTTCTACTTAACTAATGTTAATAATGAGCTGTCACACACACACACACACATCGATATATGTTTTGTATATGATAATACAACTAATTAGCATGCGAGTTAATTATTTTGAATTTAAATTGTGGCCACGTGATGGACGTTGTATTATTGTTAAACCATCTGTGCAGAAGTGTGTGCTTGTCTCTGATTAGATATGCTGTGCAAATAACCAAATATCGCATAAATTAAATGACTTATCCAGTCACGTTCGATTTGCATGCATTACGTTTGTAATTTGCTAGCTGTCGCTATATTTATTATAGCAGTTAACGTAGCTAGATAAAAGCTAATTGAATATAAAAAAAAATGGTGCAAAAGGATTATGGAAAATAATATACAAAACCATATTTTAATTAACATGCCACAGCAACAGCAAATGTCTAAGCTTATAAGCCTATTTTTGATTCATTAAAGAAAGGATTTAAGTTAAATTTAAAAACAAACATTTTTTATATGTTATTTTTAGTAAATTAATTAAAATATCTTCCCCTTTTGTTAATACTTATAAATATCGACTTACCTGCCAATAAATTATAAAAAGGAATATTAACATTCCTATCTCTTCTTCCACATTCTGGTTCCAATCATCAATTAAATTTTGATGGTTATTTCGATATATGTATATAGGGGTTAGTAATGCTTGAGCTGACAAATGGCACTTAAGCTGTCAACACTTTGGTCAATATATACCCTATACCCAATCCTGAGTACACAACGCCATTGACTCAGGGCAAGCTTAACGCACGCTCGCACCCACACAAACATTAGCGTCGATCCGCACCTTAAATACCCAAATCAAAAATAAATGGTAAACACTGAACTGTCCACCGAAGTCAACCCCAAAAGCCGCACACTGACCCAACCACCCTTCGATGAAGAAGTCTATCGAAAAATGCTGATGATATGATATTTAGAATATTTTCTATCTTTATATCTTTTTTTTTGGTTGTTGTTGGGAATACTGCTGTGTGTGTATTGTTGTGTTTTGTGCTTTATGTGTTGCGTTGGTGGCGAGGTGTTGAAAGATTCCTGCAGAGGCCAGCAAATATTTATTTAATGCTTTTGAGCAGGCTGCCGATACATGAATAGATAGATGGTCAACGATAGCCGCACAGACACACACACCCACACACAACATGCTGCTGACATGCAAAGGACCATCTAGAATGTTTTAGTGTCTTTCCATTGTGGTGTTATGCTGCATAAAGGCAACACTGTTGCTTAGTTAATTTCTGGCCAGTTTTTTTGTTTGCCTGTCTACCGTCTGCTGACTAAGCTCCTGGAATTGCTCCAGAAAATGCCAGCAAACAACAAAGCTCAATTTACAGACAGTCTATAACGCCCAAGTCTAAGTGGGTGCGGCATCTATTGTGTGTGTGTGTGTGGTGGTGTGTGTGTCTAGTTTTAAGTGCTGCACACAAATAAATCACATTGTGGCGCAGGTTTTTTTCTTACATTCTCTTTTGTTACTGCCTCTTTGACTCAGCCAGGTAATGTCTGCGCATAAAAGTATGCTATAAAATATGTTCAGCAGACATTTTAAGTGAATTGTGGCTGCAACTTGAAGCGATAATAAAGTCTGGTCACCGCGTTCGCCGCCAACTTTAAGGCACATTCATATTTTATTGCCTATCAGGCATCATTAGCACAAACAAGCGCCACGCTTGTCAATACGCCCCTACCGTCAGACATATGAGGTTTCCAACTACATACAGCATTATTAATGTGCAGTCCAAAGCACCGCATACAGCCCCTCTTGTGTGTGTGTGTGGTATGTGCTTGTTTGATTACAAAACTCATAAAGTCGCCATGAAATTCAAACAATGCGCTACGTGCATTGAATGTTAACGAGCCAACAGCATCAGCCATCAACAAGGACAATGCCAAACTGGGAACCTTTCGACCCAAAACGCACGCACACAGAACCCAATGCATAAACAAGATTTTAGTTTGACCCAACGAGTTTGAAACCAGTTCCTGGCTTTTCTATCCCTCACAAAGAGACGACGTGTGAAGGTATCGCTGTTTATTACATTTTCATTATATCAATCGCATTTGCTTGGCAACCAAACGGCCCCCAACTCCTTGGATAATCCTGATTTACAACATCGACGGTTTTCGACAAAACATTCAACGAATCAAATCAGCATGGAGAATGCATAAAGTGGCTAACTTTAAATGTGTTTTTCTTGAACTGAAGCAAAAGTTGACGCAAATAAATAAGCGATGAATACTAAGACTGGGGGAAGAAAAAAAATTTAACACACAAAACGATTTGTCAAAAGTGGTTTTTCACTTGTGGATTATAAAAACTTTGCTTAAATTTAGCTGACGGCACAAAATTATTACACAATGATTAATATTTATTCGCACTGGCCACAAGGCAGGATAACATCCGGATGGCAAGTGAGAGCGCAAGCCCCTGAAACCGACTCAAAGTCTAAGTCCTTGCGTAAGTTTAAGTCCCTTTTCACACAGTCACATGGCGTGGCATTGCGTGCGGAATGTGTATAATTTTATTTTATACCGTGTAAAGATTATGAAGAATTGCAACGACTAGTTGAGGTATTTTCTTAGCAACAAGCATGTTAAATATATATAAATATTGTAAACTTGATATTAATAAATTCAAAATACTTTTAAGAAACTTTCGATTATAAATTCTGTGTAATATGATTACAAAATATCATTTTACACCGATAAACTCGAGTATAAATAGTATCTGCTAGCTATGTGCACTTGTTTGCCGCATTCTCAGTTCATTTTTTTCAGCTCGAAAGGCATTTAATTTAGATTTATACGCCGCACGGCATTGTGACAGGATGGCAGCTAGTACAAAACATAAGCACAGCATCTTTTTTTCACAAGCGAGTAAAATTATGATATCGCCAGGCCAACAAGCAGGACTCAAACCCTACATCATACAGAGAGAGAGAGACCCAGTTATAAGAAGCAGCATTTCTTAGCCACAGAGTTTGCGTTTGCTTTGGCTGTGTTTGCTTGTTTGCTCGACCGCTGATAAGTTATCGAACAATAAAATAGCCTTAGGCTAGCTAGTCGGTGAGCTGACAGTTGCCTCGGGGCAGGCAAGGGACGAGTATGGAAATGGAGATGGAGAATGGACATAAGTCGACACAAGGCAAATAAGGATATGCGCAAATAAAACAGCAATAAATCAAAAACCAATCTGACAATCTGACGATGTGGCTAGCCTCACCGATTAAGGCCTCATAGTTGTGATTTCCTAAAGCTTGAGATGCTCCAGCTTCTGTTTCTAATGGTGCTTTCATTTTTTCTATAAATAAATCGTCTTTGAGGTCGAAAGTGATATTGATTGTTATATCTGCTTTGCTGCCAATATTCCTTGGAGTCTCCTCTATATATTGCTAGGTAATATTCAATTTATGCGGTTTCCCATTCGCGATGTTCTCCTGTCGTCGTTGTTTTCGTGCATAATTTATGCCAATTGTCAGCCAAGCTACTACATGCATGACAGCCAAAAATCAATGCAACGGAAGTGCTCTCGACATATTCTGCTCCCTGGCCCTTGTCAACAGAGAAACGTTATTATAAATTATCCAGTTGACAGTTGCAGTTGTCGGAAGTGAGGAACAAGTAGGCAAACTAGCGATTCAGCAG
Source organism: Scaptomyza flava (assembly GCA_030179655.1). Lineage (NCBI taxonomy): Eukaryota > Metazoa > Arthropoda > Insecta > Diptera > Drosophilidae > Scaptomyza > Scaptomyza flava. The sequence continues at coordinate 4,632,129 of JARNME010000012.1, forward strand.
CAAAATTCAAGTTTAAAAATTATTATTCTCCCACCGCTGAATGAGTTTTTGTTGTGACTGAAGCTTTTACTCACACCGGAGATTGTTTCAAACTGCTAAGGCATCCGAGAGGCAATCAGGCGTGCAACCAGCTCTACTATTTTCTGTGGTGCAAGCCACAAATAAGCCAATTTCACCCCATCCGCCCTCTCTTGATGGCCATTAAAAGTGATTGTTGTGCTTAAAATGTTGTATTATTGTGCGGAAGTTGACGGTAAAGTAAAAGTATCGATGGCAAGGGCTAATTTTTGTAAATTTATAGAAAGCAAAAACTTAACATTATTAAGTTAAGAGGCTTTGTTTAAGCTACTATTAATAGGGAAAACTCAACTGCAGCTTGGCTAAATGTGATTGCAATGAGATGCAATTATTTTTGTTAGATAGCTATAAAAACATGTTTACGTTATGTATGTAGTAAGTCCTAGTACCTATAAATAATCCCGTAATCCTATTAGCATCGTTATAACCTCAATATCATTAGCCATCAGCTGCTGCTGTCAGTCTATGGCAGGTAAATATATATTGTGTATACCATATTTTTTTTAACGGCACATGCTGCGAGGGCAGCTCAACAGTTATGGGCGGCTTGGCAACTGGCTCCACGTTTTATGGCGTCACTTTAAAATATATTAAAAAACAAGTGAGAGTCCTTAAGATTTTTAAGAGTTCGACAGGAAGATACCCTGAGAATTTTCACAATTGAGAAATATTCTGTCAAGGCATGCTTATTACTTTTATTTCTATCGATATATATCGATATATTACTCAGGTTTACATAAAATGTTTGGAATTCAGAGCTTCTTACATCTAAGATCTTAAGTTTTATGCAAAAGAACAAGCAAATACACGCTTCAAGTCGAAATATATGTATAAATTGTGGTGGCGACGATGTTCCCCTTAACATGTTGCATACTTTCCCAAAACTTTATTATATCCATATTTGCTATTCAATGAGTATAGAAGAATACGTTTTTTGAAACTGTTTACCAACCAACAGGCTCAGTTGGCTGCTTTATTGGCACCAGCACCAGTTGAACGCAATCGTGCCCCCGGGGCTTGGCGGCTGTTGCTGCTGCTGGACATTAGGCTTTGGCATTTTGGTTGTCGTAATGGGAAAGGGAAAGGGAATGGGATGGAGGGTGGTGAAGCGGTAAAGGTGCGGGGCAATTGGCGACAGCGGGCACACAGACAAGAGGCAGGCGGCATTATGTTCTTCAGTTTGTACATGATATGGCGTCATTAAATACACATTACCATGCAGCACGGCAGCCAAAAGGAAGATCAGGCCGAGGAAGGGTGGAGCAGAGCAAACGATAAAAGGCAATGGCCAGCAACGATACAACAATAACAAGCAGCAACAGTCGGTGAGTCAAGCGCACGAATGGCTATTAAAAAGCGTCAGGGGAGGTGTGAGAGAGAGAGGGAGGGGAGAGGGAAAGCGAACAGTTACAGACATAACAAATTACGGCATTTCGACAGGCGGCAAGCAAAAGAGGATGCTCAATGCTCGATTTCGGATGATGTTCAATGTTACAACACACATACAGATACGCATTTGTATCCATATAAATGTGTTTCAGTTTTCAATTGTGCTCGTAAACGTGGCTCCAAATTGGCTCGCAGCAAATAATTCATATAAAACACTTTCGCACCGTGAGCCAAGCTATGCCATTAGCATCACGCTGTTCCCCCCCATCAACCATCCCATCATCGGTTAATTCTGTCAGCATTCCTGGTTACGCCCCATATAGCCTCACGATTGCATTTACAGCAAATTATTTATGGCTGCGGCAGACACGAACAGGAACAGGAAGCAGGAATATGCGCTGCCAACTTCACGTCTATCAATATTTTATGAAACTCTGTCTGCAATATGACCACCAAAACGCTTCTCTCTCTCTCTTTCGCTCACTCTTTCACACGTGTCAGCCGCAAGCCACGACAAGGCACTCGCACTAGAAGAAGAGTTTCCGTATCCATATCTGGCCCTCTCGACCATTCTCTCACTCTGCCTGCCTGCCTGACTGCCTGTCGATATCCGGTTAGATGAGTATCTAAATTGCCTTTACTGTTGATGAATTAGCGCCGGCTGCCGGTTTCGTTTCTCGTTTGGGAATGAGTAAAGGCGCTGTGTTTTTGTACTCAGTTTCTCTGCCTGTGCCTGTTAGATAAGTGCCATCAATGCCCAATCGAATGCCGTTAGACTTATAAAAGAAATTTCAATTTGCTTTGAATGATTATATATAACCCTCTCTCTCTTTCTCTCTTTTGATTTATATGTATATGTAGAAATGGTTGGAAACGTGATGGGGTTGAAGAATCTATTAGATTTGAAGTTTTTAGAGTTGGAAAAGCAGCGAGTCTATGAATGAAAATTATTTATACATAAAACTTTTGTATTATATAACTAGCTTTTAGTTTTGTTTTCCTTTCAATGTAAAGCATTTAAAATTAGTTAACTGTGAATTTCAAGTCATTTTATTATACCAAATTCTTCAGTTAATTCGCTAATATGTTGAATGTTTTTTCCAGAAAAGAGATCATAGGCTTATTACTCTTCTTAACTGCGGTACGTTAAAACTGTCTGTTTATATATATGAAGAAGTATTTATCATTGTTATTAACAGTTCATTTGCATATTAAATGCAGCGCTGTTTGGCAATTATTTACCCACTACCTCTAGCTATGTCCAGTTGACTCAACAATCCGCCAGTGTAGGAACTGCCTACATTTGCATACTTTATGGCGCAAGCACTTGGCTTTTTCATTCGAATTACTCGGAGCCCAGGCAGCACATGAGATATGTGGTAGGTCAACTAACTGACTTTCTTACAATAAACACAATCTCTATCTTATTCCTTATGTCACTTTAGCTTTTGTCCATGTTGATAGTCTTGTTCATGGGCAACTTATTCGCTCTTGTTTTGGTTGTTAAAAGGCAGTTCTTTGCCAAAGTGAATGATGCCCTACGCATTGAGGATATCTACAGCACCTTCGGTTGGATATGTAACACAATAACCATCGCTTTGACTGTAGTTACCATGGTCCTGCTGATAATAGTCTTTGCACTCGTTTGTACAACGGCAATGAAAAAGAACAGAACGTCAATAGCACAAGATCCAAGCAATCTCGAATTGTTAAATTAAAAATAATATTTTTGTGCTTTTTGCCAGGATTGCATATCAAATTTGACTCTATGCAATGCCAAACATTTTGTGTCGCCGTCGCGGCCATAATATAAATATTATACTCATGGCGCAGACAATGACAACTCCAGACTCCACCTGTGCAACTCCCATTTCTGCAGGTGATAAAAAAATCCAGTAAAATAGTATATATATAAGGGCACTCGTTGCAACAGCAGGTGACTCAGTTGCAAGAGTCTGCAAGAGTCGCCATGATGTCTGTCCCAAGACTGCAGCTGCAACTCCTCAGAGGACTTCACATATGAGTATCTGTGTGTGTGTGTTTGTGTTGGTGTAACTGTCTGTTGCACATTGTGTTTTGTATTTTGTGTTTTGCATAATGAAACAGCCAGACAGTGCAACAATATTCAGAATTTAACAAACCAAAGTATGGAAAGAACAACATCTTAAAGTCAGCGGCCAAAAAACTTGCCATGCACAAGAAAAGTTTAATTCAACTTTGTTACAATAAGACGAAGCAAGAGTTTTGAGCCAATTACAACAGAGAGGTGGGAGGTGGGAGGTGGGAGGCGTGGAATGGCCCATCAAAAGTGACATTTGGCAGCAACAGCGGGGCTTACAGTTAAAATTTCGAGTTAAATTATTGCCGCGCCGTTTGCCAGAAAACTCTCGCTCGAAAGTAATTTCAAATTTAATTGCGTATAATTTAGAATGGCTTGAAATGCTTGCGTGCGTTTAATTAACTGAAAAATAAAACAAACAGAAACAAAAATGCCCAGAGTATCAGTGAAATGGTGAAACGAGGCAACAACAACATCAGCTGCAAAATGTTTAATGTTAAATGCCAACTAATTAAATTTCGGGCATGCCATGACAGCCGATTCTGGATCTGGCTTTGGGCTCGCACTCGCGCTTCATGGACAACAAATTTATTGTTGCACTTAATGACTCGCCCATGCGGTTGTCCTTGTTATTGTAATTTTTTTTGTTTGTTCTTTGCTTTAGTGCTCAACACTTTTATTGCGTATACGCAGTGTGTATTACGAGTCGGGCGCTATTTTTATGCAAATAACAAGCATTTTAGAACTGACAGCGTCTACAACACTCAAATGCTCCACAACCACAAAGCCAACCACTGCGTGTGTGTGTGTGAGTGGCGCTAGTGTTGCCATCAAATGTCAAATGAAGCCAATAAAAAACTGGTCAGTAGAGAGTCACGCAGCTCTTAAAGCTCTCTGGATCCATTCAGCAAGTCAAACAATGACACAAGAATGGATAACAGTTTTTTAGTATATTACAAACGTTCTGAATTAAATTTATATTATCTTATGCACAAACCAATTGCTATTTTAAAAGCTAACTTTTGCTCATTGCAGCTCTTAAAATCGTTTTGAATGTTTAAAGTGATTTAATTTTGGGTTTTATTCAGCTTGAACGAACTTGAACGAACAAGCTAATAATTTAAATGAGTTTTATTAATAATTGGTTTTTAAAAATTGCGTATCTCGTTTAAATTATTTATTATTAATGTACACAACTTTTATTAAACTTAATTAACATTTAAATATTTAAAATAGCCATGTTCGAATATCAACAACATACTTTATTTGTATTTATTACATGCGCAAATAACATTAAATTATTGAAAGCTAAAGCAATTGAAATCGCAGCGACATTATTTTTAATGTTGAAATTTAATTTGCTGTTCAAACTGTTTTTTTATGTATTTTTCTTTATTTTATTTTAATTATGTAAGCCGAACTCGATATTTGGGTCAAATGTGTAAGGCGCCATAGTTCGTTAATGTTATCGATTCGACAAATGGCAAACAACCACAACAACAATTTCAATACTTCGACAAGGACAATGCACCTACACACACACACACACACACACGCACAATTGACAGTCGTAGCGCGCAAAGTTCACATACAAAAAGGTTAACTACAGCGGCAGGGACAGCGACAGATGAGAATGCAAAATGAATCTGTGGCATTTGCCACAGCGGACGCATTGCACTGGTTCATTGTACGCATAAATTATGCCGCGCCATATGTCAGAGAGTGTCAGAGCGAAAGTCGGGTGGGTGGGGGCAGAGAGAGAGAGGAGCCATTTTTGTTGCTACAGATTTCGTCTAGCATTTTTGGCCAACTCCACCGGAGACTGTCAAGTGTCCGGGTGTAGGATGCAATTTATGAGCCGGCGGAAACTGTGAAACTGGCCAACAGCAGCAGCAACAGTAAGCTGTAACAGCTCGCGTCTAATTGCCGCTGGCATTAAGCCAAATGTTGCAAACGGGGCATGAGGCAAAGTTGTTGCATCAATCAAGCAACTGCCAATCAGTGCCAGACGCTTCAAACAGAATTTAAACAATTTTTACAGACTTGTTTCGAGTTTGAAATAGAAGAAAATCAAAATGATCATAGTAGTTTGTTTAATGTTAGCATATGTTTAGAAAACAAAAATAATATTAGTAGTTAAAAATTTCCATTCCGGCAACATGGGAAACAATTTGCAATCTATTGGAGAGAGAGAATTTTACGCTGAAGCAAGTATGTAAAGTAAAAAAAATAAAAACAAAACAAATATTTCATACTTATTTACTTACTTACTTAGACAGCGCACAAACTGCCGAAGAACGTCATTCAGCACACGAGCGTTTAGTCGAATATCACTTATCTCAATATATATGCAGGTTGTGCGGCGATTATGCGCAGAGCGCCGTTATAACGGTCTGTGGCCATTTGTTTTGCTGGGAATGCCTGAAGCCAATAATATGTTACGGAAAGGCGCGTAATTGTCCATGGTGCAGGCAACGCCTGCTATTGCACGAGGATCTTTTTGCGGTACACGCTGAAGGACCCAAACCACTGACACGAAATGTCAATGTGTGCTCCAGGCTGGCCACTGTGCCACGCCCCTCGGGCATCTATCTGGGTCGAGCTCCAGCGCCGTGCTGGTTCATGATCATGCCCTACGAAGAGGATGGCAGCTATTTTACAGGCAGAGATCGCAGTATCTGCCAACTGATGATGTCTTTAAGAAGCGATCTTCGTAAATTTAACTTTGTCATCGTTGGCATGCAAGTGATTTTGATTTTATCAATATTTTTAGTAATGCTGTACGCTCTAAAGTTGTTATTTTAATTTCTGTCTGTTTGTTTAATAAATTCCAAATCCCCCCCCAATGTGTCCTCGGGCAGTACTTGAACTTTCCCCGTTTTGCTTACTTTGCCTTTGGCTATGCGCAAATACCAAAATAATTCATGATCTTGCTAACAAAAGTCGAAATCAAAGTTCCAGCAAGAAACAACAAAAGTTTTTGGCAGCCAGCTGACCAGCTGAAGCAATAAATTTATCGGCCAGTGGGGTTAATCCAAAACTTTGCCAAGCAACTTTGCTCTCAAAAGTCAGTTCGGGTAAGGAGTGAAATTTCAGTTGAACTACACTCGATTTTATAGATAAACAATTTCATTTGAGCTGCAGTCATAAGTACGTTTCGATAAGTCAGGCTTATATGCGTTTCGACTGCTTTTGATGAGGTGTGTAATTAGTCGATTATCCATGCAATCGAAGGTGAGATTGTTCCCATCAATCATTTGTCATCATTTAAATGTGAACGCTCTGTGGCAACGCCATCAATTCTGTTGCACGTCCTGCCCATGCAATATTTATCATTAATTAAGAAAAAAGCCAAAAAATCAGCTACGTGCCGGCCCAAGGATGATGCATCCTGTGAGGCTATTTTATTATTGCAGCTTAAATGGTATATTCACAGCCCGCGTAAAGGAGTAAAAAAAAGGACTTTGCTGAGCCTATTGGTTTTTGGTCCTTGCATGTATACACACACATACACATGCACCGCATCTGATTGACGACTTTTGTAAATTCCTTTAAGCTTATCGGAACTTAAAGCAAAAAATAAAAAGAAGATAAATGAAAAATTTTACTCAGCTTAAGTTACGCTGCAGTTTCATTAAGCGAACAAACATTCTGTTCTTCAAGAACGTTGTTGATATTTTTAAATAAATTTATAATATTCGATTGTTGCCAGGACTCCCTATTCCGGATCCATCATATTCATTTTGTTACTAAAGTCAAAAATCGAGCCCTAACTTTAAAACTTTAAATAAGAAGCTGTTGCCAAATGGAATAAGTGCTGATGTTTGCCATCGACTCATCAAAGAGAGGCAGCCAAAGCAGAAGCAACTGAGGAACAGGCAGTAGCAGCAGTAGTCATTAAAATCTTTCGCTTGTTGCACAACAAAGCGCTGGCAAATTGCTTGCCACGAGCAAAGCGATATTGAGGGGTCTACTTCTTGATATGGTATGAGCGAATGTTTGAATATTTTCTCGCTACACGGCTGTTTGCCAATTTTTAAGTTCAAAAATTATGACGAGCACATTTGATATTTCCCAAATGTTGACATTTGGCAATGTGACGTACGTTGAATTTGCAACAAATATACGCATTTCGCCACACGTTTCATTCTTACTGCAGCTGCATTCTGTCTTCGCAGCTGCACTAATTTTCATATCAATTATAGCATCTGTCGCCATTTGTAAATAGCGACGAATGCACAGACCCAAAGACCGGACGGATGGATGATAGCTGTTGGCATTGGTGCAACGGTAAATGTGGCCCTTATGCATTACATAATTACAGTTGTGTTTGCATTTGCGGCCAGCAACCACCAGGGGCGGTTTAGTTCAGGTACAACCTCTAATGATGAGCCATTGTTTGTGCTTTATACGCAACTGAAGAGGAATAGTTGATATGGAGAAGGCAAAGGCAAAGGCAACGTGTTATTAGATCAGTTAACATTAAACGCAAAACGAGGTTTAACTTAAATCAAAATGTGATATAAGTTTAAAGAAAGAAGTTCAATAAACGAAAGTTTCTCGCATAAAAATAGTTTTTCTTGTTGTTTGCAAGTTGTAAGTTTCTCTCGCATAAATAAAGTGCTTAAAAGTGTTGTTTTTAATAGACAAAATATTTAATATATATATATGTGTATATGTATTCGTATGTATTGGCATTTGTCGAAAGACAGTTGGAGTTTACAGCTGCTGCATCCTTTGGCTTTTAGTACTTGTCCTGTCTCTGTCTTGTTGTCTCTCAGTCCTGCTGTATACTGTCACATTTGTGCAAATGGCATGCACTATGCACGCTTCCGTTTCCGGTTTTTGGGCATTTGCAGGCGTTGCAATTGTCGCTTGTTGCTGTTGCTCTGTATGTGTGTGTGTGTGTGGGTGTTATAGTCTGGCGCACATGGTGTATACGTTATGCATAACTAATGGCTGCTCCAGTATATTGTTTAATTTATCAAGCATGAATTATTTATGTATATACCATGTCGATATCTATGTGTGTGTGTGTGTGTGTGTGTACTAAATAAAGTGCCCAATGAAACTTGAGCTCTGCAGTTGTTGCTGTCCAATTTATATTCGAAATCAAATTTATAGTCTTTTGAGTTGGTGTTGCATTCATTAGGCAATGATAGATGGTGTCATTCGAGTAAAAGAAGTTGGAGCTATATATAGACTTGTTGAAGGCTCGCTGTGTGCAATTTCAATTAAATTGCGTTATGCAGGTGTTAAGTGCTTTTATTTAGATTTACTTTGCACACATGAGAAAATGCAGCTCGGGCATAAAACAAATGTGGCTAACGAGCAGCCGCAAGAGTCTATAAACTTTTAGCTTGATAATTGCAATGGCAAAAGGCGAACAAGCAAAAGTTGTGCGTGTGTGTGAGTTGGCAAATGGCAAAAAAAAAAATTGAAGCTACGACGAGTCCATAGATTGTGTCGACACAATGCACGTCGGAGCAAGAAAATACAAAAGAATTGTGCCACAATGCATGCCACACACTCACACATCGCTAACGATATGCGCCCGAGTATATCAACTCTCTCAACACTCAACTTTCAAACTCTCAGCATTTGGCTTAGTGGCAACAAAGGAGGTTCACAGAGCTGACACCTTAGCGTGGCTAGCAGGCGCACTTAAAGCCATATTGTGTATAGATAACGTGTCTATTCAGACGAGAACTGATATGACGACAAAAACAGATGCAAGAGCATAAACCAGCAACAACAACAACGGCGTCGAGTCACATTCTCGTAAGCACTAGTTGAGTAACAAGTTGGCTCAAATGCGGAAGCTAACAAAAAAAAAGAATAAGAGAAAAGAAAAAACATAGAAAATACTGTTGCACACTTTTGTGTGGCAGGAGAGGAGAGTTGAGGGCAGGATGGCAAGCAGGGGGAGCACGAAGTGTGGCGGGAAGTCAGTGTAACTTGACGCTTATCACCGCAAAAGTTTTTGCCACTTGGCAGACTGTTCGCCACCGTTGACAGCGCTTAAAATTCACAGTTATCACCGAAAAATGCTTAGCAAAGCTTTAAAAATGTGATTTGCCAAGGAAATTTAACCAACAAAATGAATTAATTATGTTTTTCTTTTAGTTTATTTATTCAATCTGTAAGAAATCTGCCTCTTTTTTTTTAAGTGTACCAGCCACAGGGTCAAGTGGAGTCAAACTATAAACCAAAAGCCAGCTGTGGCCAATGCCCAATGTGCAACTTAAAGCGCAGCAATTAGCTGCCACTCAACGCATTATCCAATTAAAACTGCCAGCGAGACGAGACTAAACGAGACGAGACGAGATGCTGGGGCAAAATGAATGCCCGTATACGGAAATCCAAATGCAAATACAAACGCAAACTCAACCGCAGAGACAATGCTAAACGTTGTGCTTTGGCCAAAAGTCATTGCTGTCATTCACAGCATGCATTAGCCAATGTGCCAATGCCTCCAATGACTGCCCGACTTGACTAGTCAGACAATTGCAGTCAGACAGATAGATGAGATATCCTGGGCTTTAGACAATTGAGGGCTCCACTCTAAATAGGCAAGTCTAACAACAAAGACAAACGGTACTTAATACCACATGCATACAAAGTACATTGTGATTGTAGGGATGCTTATTTTTGCAGGCGAACAAAGCTTTCAAATTGTTTGCTTTTAAAGAATTTTTCGATAAAGCAAACATGAGAAAGACAATAGAACAGAGAACTACATGAAGAATACCTTAAATATCATTGTACATTATTGAGAAAGATCGTTTCAAAGCTTTAATTGAAATCTTAAGTAGTTGTTTGGGATTGCCATTAATTTGTTTTCGCATTATTTAAATACACCTGGTTTTACCCAAAAAGTACCACTTGACCTTTATTAGCTAACAAGTCTGGTGTTAAAAAATAAAAAATGGCAGGGTCAACGTATTTAGGTTGTTGTTTGGCACTCAAATTATGCGGCCAATGTCTGGTCAATTGTCTCGCACTTGAAACTCCCCCGGGCGTCTGCAAGAGCTTTCAACTTTTAATCCATCAAAATGGTGCTCGTTCTCCTTCCCAGCGCCAAGTGTGTCGAACACAATGAGTAAAAATGTTTTCAAATGAAAGCGAACAGTAAAAATAAAATACGACAAAGTGCAGTCAAAATGCGAAAATAGCAGACAATCGACTGTCTGTCTGTCTCTGTGTTTATCTGTCTGTGTGTCTGTCAAGTCCCATCGATGGCTGAAAGCATTTCATTTTATTTTACATTTAACATTTTTGCCTCTCTTATTCTCTCCTCTCTCTCTCTCTCTCCAGGGACAGCGTGGGTTTCGTAGCTGGCGCCGTGGAAAATTGTTCTGCACTTTCTTCTTGATTGTTGTTGGCGTTTGTCTAAAAACGTTATAAATCTGCGCGTAATTGTATGGAGTTCTGCCTGACATTCAGGCGCTTGCCATTTCCACTAAGTAAATTGTATAACAATTTATTTTAATTGGCAAAGGACCAAAAACCTCTCAGAAAACAAACAAATGGCTCAAAGGTAGCTCTACCTCTCATCCGAGAACTAGACATTAAATAACGTTGGTTTGATGCGGTTTTCATTAGTCTAATTGTAACTATTGGATGGAGGCGAACGAATGAATTCCTTGCATTCTACGACCGAGTCGTTAGTTGAACCCTCAGTGATTAGCCTTACCTTTTCGGACCTGGCCCCCCCCCAAAGGTTACCAACACGAAAGCCCACACGAAACGATGCGTGACAGTGTTAAATTGTAAGTCATCCAACCTGTGTGCGTATGTGTGTGTGCATGTGTTTTGCGAGTGTATGTGTGTGTGTGTGGCTTTTAATTAGAGCCAACTAAAGAGGCTAGAAGACCCTTCATAGCTAATGCACACACATTAACATATGAGAAGCAGCTGAAAATGGCAAACTGTTTAGGCCCCAAAGGCCATGGATACTTACAAATGTTTGTTTAAGCCGACTAACTAACAAACATGGCCAAATTAGCCAACGAAGCACTTTCAACAGGAATTTTCAGCTCTCATGCCTCTCAAGTAAAATCAAGACAATTTCGGGGCTCAGCAAAGTAACCTGGCCAAGAACTTAGGGACTCTTTAGTTGTGTTTTCAATTAAATAAGTTTCTTGTATGTCGAAAATAGGAGCTCAAATACAACGCTGCTTGCCAATCAACTTCAACCTGAGAAAGATTTAACAAAAGTTGGCTCAAAACAAACATTGTTTATGGGAGAAACAAAATATTGACCCATTGAACCTTAAAATCGTTAAACTTTTATAGTTCAAGCCTTAAAGTTTATTTTTCTGTATGAAAGACCTCTTTTGTTTTCATGTCGAGCAAACTATTTGTTAATTATTTATACTGTGAAAATCACTTATTAATTTCTAAACTAGTCCATACTCTGATGGCAACTTGTAGAGTGTTGCAAGCCCTTCAACTTACAGTCCAAAGGAATCAATTAAGTTTTCAACTGGCATATGCTACTTACAACTATTGCCTGTATAAATATATTCATAGCTTAGGCGCACCCCACACCGGGCACGCCTTCCTTTTTGTAACATTTCCATAATTTTATGCACCCTTCGCAAAAATTAATTTCCGACAGTTTGCAGCAATGCCAAGGGGAAAATGTGTTTACAGATGGCCAATCTGTAGCTCCCTTATGTTTCTCGTTCTTCTTTTCTGTACGTACTTTTTGTATATTTCCTAATATCTTGGGTGGTGGCGAATTCCAGGCAGGTATATATTGTGACCAAATAATAAATAAATGATTTTTTAATAACAACACATCTTATAATCGTAGATTGTATGCCAAAGTTGCTGCCAGAATTTTACAGAAAGTTGTCATTAAAAAGAGAAAGAAAAAAAATAGAACTGTTGACAGGAGCACGTATCGTTATTTATTTACTTGTATGTGTGTGTTTGCAGTGTATTTATTTTGTCATACGTGCACAGCAACAAATATTTACAATTATTTATAATACAGGCAACATTTGAACATCGCCTTAAAAATGTTGTTTGTGTTTTTCGTTATTCGCACGACGCACAGTTCAACGTGGTAAAAATCTGTAAATGTTAAAATGCAAATAAATCTGTTTAAATCTCTGTGTCCTGTCTGTCTGTAGCTAGACCTGTGTGTGTTCGTCTGGGTGTGTGTGCCTATAAACGTCTGCAATTTGAATGTATCTAGATTATTTGATGCTATATAAATACATTTGCATACACGAGTACATTTGCTCAGATGGAAAACACATGGCAAATTGATTGCTTTACGGCTCATTTTGTTTGCTGCTCGTTAAAAAATTTATTTCACTTAAGCTTCGTGCTATATAAATAAAGATAAGAACCTAGCCCAAAACGTTTCCCATGCGATTCAATATGTAGCAAGGCTTTCGTGGTTTTTAATTCAATTTAAATTGTAACCCAAAGCTTTTTATTCACATTTTTTGTTATGTATATATTAAATTATGTATTAGTATGCCTACCACAAAGGTTTGCCGCATGCCACACAAATTGATTTGACGCTGTTCGCGTGTTGCATGGTTTTTGGTTTTTTCCAGAAAAGCCAAGCTTTTCACGCCTTTGTATTCCGGCCGATTCTCAACTAACTGCTAGCTGATGCAATAACTAAAACTCTTTAGAATGGCGCCACACCCGAGGTGTGCGAGGTGTTTGCCACTCAGCGAGTGGCAGGCAGGCAGGCATTGCGTGTGATGTGCCATTAATTGCAATGCTGTAAACACTTTTCCTGTTTACTTTCCCCTTGCAAATACACTTTGTAGTTGAATTTCAATTGCAAAACACACGCACAGTAGGAAACCGAGAAAGACAGAAAGAGAGAGGAGAGTATGGCGCAACAAATTAGTTCACATGTTCTTTTTGTGCGGCTGTGCGACCGAACACGCCCCAACTAAGGGTATTCCAAAAGGGGAAGGTTGGTTTTTGGGGCACATCGCATGCGTTGCTTGCAAAAATGATTTAATGGCCATAATGTTAGTTGAATGGTTAATTCACTTACGTTTATGGCCAGCCTCAGACCCTGAGACCCATCCTGAAGCGAAGGCACCGGAGGACTCTCCAGGGTGCTATTGTGGCAACATATGTCTGACAGCGGGCAATGTTGCAACTGACTGAGGTTGGCTCGCCTCGATGCGGCGGTTCGCATGTGTAATTATTGTTTAGATTTTATTTCATACTCATGTACTAGAATGTGGCGCAGCTTTAATGTGCTTATAACGTATGAGTAATGGCCATCTTTTGCGGTTACTCAAGAGCGGGGTGGTGCGGGTGTGTTGAGTGTGTGTGTTGCAGGTTGTACTTCGAGGCTCTTGCTTCTTGTGTTTTTAATTAGATGTGAAAGCTTTGGACGGCTGCTCGAGACGAACCTCACAATGTCATCCATCAATCTCAAGAGGCAGCTGTTACCGAGCCAACTGAGGGGCCACGCCTTCTTAGCAGTACATTTATTTTGCGTTCAAGTGGAGAAATCTTCTCATTTGAAAGTTCACGCATGTGTGTGTGCGTGTGTGTGTGTTGGGGCAATAAAAACTTTTTCATTAGTGTGAAGTATTAGGGTCAAAAAACATGGGCAGCACTTTTGCCAAGGGTCTTAGATGGTATCCTTAATAATAATGACAGGACCCAATCCGTGAACAACAGTGACAATTGACAAGACCCTACAACAGATTGTGTGTGAGTGTGTGTGTGTGTCATTCTTGTCTTATTGTTGATGTACTAAACGCGACCTGAATGTCAAATCATAAATAAATACTGTGTATGGGACTTTACGTTATACGTTACACAAAATCTTGAGGCACGTTATACATTTGAGATTTATTTCTTTTATTGCCAACATTTGCTTATTAAGAAATGAGCCAAGAATTTCACATAAAAATGTTTTAGTACTTAAAATTATACGTTCTTCCATACATCATTTAGAAGTTTCGAAAGTAGTTAAAATTGTTCACCTAATATTCAAATAATTACAAACTTTGAATATTAATTTTAATGCAATTCTTATGCTCGACAAAATCCAAAATTAATGTTTTATTACACCTATGAATAATAATTTCATGGTTATTATGTTCTTTCTTTCATAGTTCCCAACTATTTGATAATGTTAAATCTTCTATTTGACATTGTGCTTAAATATTTTTTTTAATATAAATTTTTCATCCATCTAAGTGTTAACAAATTGTATTTTATTGTTCAAAATTTGCAGGCATCTTGCTCGCTCTGCTTTTATTGAATTTAAAGCAGCTGCCATCCAAAGTGACAACAATTGCTGTGTGGGGGTAGAAGAGCTTCTCAGTCCCTCTGTGTGTGTGTGCTTATGTGCTTTCAAGGTATGGGAGGCACTTGTGTGTGCGGCAGCTGTACAAAATGACACCAATATAAAAAAATTTGCACAGCAAATTGAGAAATAATGCAAATATTAAAAGCAATAAAGTTGGCTCTTAGCATCAAATTCAACATACTGCCTGATGTAAATACATAAATACATACATATGTATTTGAAAATATAAATGTATAAAAATGTTGCATTGTTATTTTGTGGACATATTGTCTAAATTGACAAGTCCATCGAAGGTTAACAAATTCAAAATAACAGCAATTGCCGGAAACGAATGCGGATGGGCGCAATTAGCATATGGACAAGTGAAGAGGTGAATAGTAGGAGCGGGGGTGGGAAGGGGTCATCCGTTTTGGCGCCGTTTTAAATTAATTACGCTCATGCACATGCAACAACAACATGCAACAACAACAACAACGGCAGCAATAAGGACAATGAAGAATGACAGGCACACACTTGCGACACTTTACCAATTGTTCAAACAAACACACACACACACACACTTGCACATTTAATGAGTACCACAAAAGTTTTTGGTTTGTCTGGGTTTGAATTGTTGCTCGTTGCACAGTTGCTGCTGCAATGGCAACTTCCGCTTCAGACTTGCGGCTGCAAAATCACATCAGCCGCAACAACAACAACAATAAAAGCAACTTAGACAACAACTATTACAAGTTGAGCATCATGGAAGAGTTTTTGGCTGCTCAAGTGAAATTCTATTATTTAATGCTTAACAAGTTTGCCAAAATCGAATAGTTCTGCACTTGAAAGGAGCACATAGCATGTAAATCCTCTAAACAATAATTAATAATTAATGCCAAAATAATCAATATCAAATTTAGACCAAACTAACCAAAAGTTAACTCAATACTTGGAGAGTTCTGCTAATAAATAGATTGAAAATGGCTTATGTATGCACTGCGAATAGTCTCAGTGTAAAAACAGAAGATAAAACGTTGATAGTAAAATATTATTAGTTCCAAGAATCTAATAAAAAGCGTAAAAATTCTAGTGAATGAATGATGTGATTCAACAAAACAGATAGTATAAACATATCAACCCTACTCGTAGATCTGTTAAATAGAAAACAAATTCTTAACAAAAGATCCGAGTACCAACTATCTGATTATGACTGCAATCAAAAGCATTCTGATATCTTTCAGCTAGTTAAGTTGATAGTTCGTAGATAAAAGTGACGTCAAATAACTGTTTACACGAAACACCAACAGCAAACAGAACCCCAAAAAACCCGTTGACAAAACCAGCATGACAAATGTGACTACGTGTGCCCGATTGTTGATTGTTGATGATGAATCCGACCGTCAAAAAAGGGAAGGGTAACGAACCTGACTAATCTACAGATAGTACAATTTTGTGTGGTTGGACTCTGATTAAATACAATAAAAGTGTTGATTGCTCTACTGATTGGCCGGCCGACTAGAGTTACTGTGACCAAACTAACCACAAATGATGTAAATTTGATGTATTTACAATCGAGCCGAAATGACCCTAGCTATGTCAGGTGACGTGGCAACAATGCCTCCCTCTCTGGTTTATTTTGCCAAGGGTAGCATTTTGGTCTATTGTGCAATTTTCTGGGTCATGAATTTGACTTTCGATATTGACTGCTCGTTTTTGCTTTGTAGCTTTTGCAGTTTGGGATTTTATGTATGTTTCGTTTAACAATAGATCGAAACTCAGAATGCGAACATTTGCATTTCTCTTACACACTTATGATTTAGCACCGACCCAAGTAAGCAAACCATCTCAAGATTTATTGCAGCTTTTTTTTTGCAAAGCAACAGATTTGATCATTCAGCTGGGCTTTAACATAACTGAATGATATATTTCCCCCAAATCTGCAAATCCCTTAAATATGACTAAACCTAGATAATCATCAAAACAATTTTTGTTTTTTGTTTTGATTTAGTTGTTTACGTTTAATTTGAATGCGTAACTCATACGATTCGCACTTGTTGTTGTTTTCTTAGGGATTATTTAACTTGCTTGATTCTGGAACTTATTGACTGCACCATGTGTTGTTATAAAAATAAAGCTAAGAGATATTTGATAAGCTCGTCCATGAAATTCACTTTTTTTTTTGGTTTTGGCAATTGTTTTGCACTTATAAAGAAATGCACTTAAAAATTAATACTTGGAAGTCGTTTAAAATATCTTATCTTCCGGGAGAGTAAATCAACAAAATTGTGACTTTTATTATATAACACTTTCGTTGCACGCGTGTTTATGCAAAAACCTAATTAGATAACGCAGAATAATCACTTCAATTTCTCTTAAGAAATTCTCACAAAGTACAAAGTAATAATCGCTTACTCGGCGTTCATATAGCTTTTGGCAGCTTATTGTTTTATTATATTTATCTTAGATGCACGCATTAGAATTTGTTGCCATACTAAAAGTTGAGTTTCAGTTTAAGTGTGCCGCAACGATTGGCTTAAAATGTCTAAACTGTCTAAATAAAATGGCAGGTGTGTTTGCAGTAAACTCTTTTTAAAAGAGCACCAAAACTTGAACCAAACCGCGCGAAAGGCAAACAAAAATAAAAGAGCAACGCTTTTAAAGTCCAATATTACGCTTCGTCTGCACAACTCTTGATATTTCCTTTTTTCATTTCGTTCATGGGTCGATTCTATAGAAAAGCGCAATGGCTGTGGTAATTTTCAGCTTATGCTGCCCTTCGTTTTTCCATTTCACGGCCAACAGAGCTGTGCATGCAAAACTCCGACTCCGACTCTAACTGAAGTGCATGGTTGTGGGGCCCAAGCCACCAATAATACTCACAAAATGATTTTTCGGTTTGATTTCGCTTTATGCCACTAGCTAGCTACCCTCTCTCACTCATTCTCGCTCACCCCCCGCTGACTCAATCGAAATGCTGGGCATTCATGATTTTTCATTTCATTTTCGCTTATTGCTTACTGTATTCGTTTTGTTGCTGGGTTTCCTATTTCTAATTTGGTGTGTGTGAGGATTTCTCTTTCACAACAATATATTCATGTAGTTTTACATGAACATCTGTGTGTGTGTGTGTGGTTAGTCTGCATGTGATATCTTTGCATGTGAGTTAAATAAAAGCTTTACTGAAATTGAAAAAGTTTTTCAATACATACTTTTACTTCAATTGCGCATCTGCACATTTATACACGTACTTATATAAGTACATAGCATAAACGTCTATGGATCTTTATTGTTTCATTTCAATGTATTTTATTCATAGTAGCTGTATATATAAATTGATTGATGTGGTCATGACGTTAAGTTGTAAGCTTTAAAAATTAATATGTAGTAGACAAGACTTACATTGTGTCTGAATTAGAGATTGAATGTGGAATTGATTTTCAAAATATTGTACATTTTATTATAAGTTTTTTGTTTATAAAGTTTACAAATAGAATAATATAATTATGATAAAGAGATTTGCTCGGGCTTAAAATTTAATTGTTGATCATATTTATTTACAGATGACTCTTGAGATTCTTTCGCGCCAGCTCAGCATAGATGGTGCCATGTGGCTTGTCGACTGGAATAAAGACCTCGAAATTATCACCTGGAACTAACTGCTGAAATGGTTTTGTATCGAAACTGAAGTAGTGCTTGTTCGGCATCGTCATTGAGATGACAGACACTTGTGGCACCACATCAAGCACCTCCTTTTCACTCAGGTACAAGGTGTGCTGCACTGAAGGCGAGGCGATACCCACATTTGGATCTCCTGCAAAGTTCTTAAGCACAATGTCCTGAACCGTCTTCGCAACGTATAAAAAGTCAACTGAATTTGTAGTAGAAAACTGCCAAGAAGACTCGACAACCGTGCTGAAAATGCGATCATGTTGATCTGCCAGTGTACGAAACTCATCGTCAACAAAATTCACAAATGATGATTGTGTAGTTTTCAAAACGCGTAGTCCTTTAATGCCACTTATAACAGTTTGCTTGGGATCTGAAAGAATATTTGGTAAGTACATTTTATTACATTTCTAACATTTATTTAGTGCTTACCAGAACGCCTGACAGTAATATCGCAGTAATGCTGAGCTGTTGGTGTATAGATGAAGGCATGGTTGTGCAGCTGACCAATTTTATCCGCATTCTGCTGGCATATGCGTTGCCAAGGATATGCCTCGACATGAACATGAGCCTCCTCCACATGCGCATATGTTTGCAAGAAATGATTGCCCAGAATTAAAGCAAACTTTTCGGGACTTTCGATGCCATGTTTTTTGGCAAGTAGATAGACGGTATTCTTTTGAGAATCTGTAGCCACCACATCCGAATTGTTGCCCAACAGATAATCCTTGTTGCTGCTGAGCTTCAGATGGGTTCCTACTTCCAACTCTTGTATGCCGTGCACTTCTCCCTTGCGAACCACATGCATTACCTTAACAGCATCCTTGCCGTAGCCTTTGTTGGTTATCTCATAAGGATTTGATTGCGCAGAGGGCACATTTAGCGTGGTGAAGTTTCTTAGTGGCTTTGGGAACATACTGATTACGATGCCTCTCACTGACTATTCTCAAAGCTCCGAACTTACAATGCTTATATACTCTCCATCGGCAACTGATAACCAAATAGCTAGAGGCATTTTTGTAGTACTAGATAACAGTTTTTAACTAAAAATGTGAAATATATTTGACCCTCGCCGTGTTAATCTGTCTTGAAGTAAGTGAGATGAGTGTGGATGGATAAATTAATTACTCGAGCTAAAAATAGCTACACAGCGTATCTTGTTGTTCTACCCTTAAACCATAAAATGAGAAAAATGTGACACGGAAGCATCTCCCACCTCAAAAAAGTATATATTTTCGACCAGCAACAATAGCCGATTCGATATAACTATTGCTGCCTTTTCGTCTGTAAGACTGCGCGTATCCATATATATCTTTGGTTTAGAAAAAAAGTTCTCATTAACTATGCGCAGGTCAAGTGAGTTCCAATTATTATCGACAACTTTTCGGCTTTAATTTTCTACAATGAAATCAAATACAAAATTCAAGCTTTTAACTTTAGTAAAACATTAAATATTTGTACAAGTCTCTCAGAAAAATGAAAGCGCAGGCATTTTCAGTTATCGCTAGAATTTATAAGTATTAGCTATAAGGTATCTCTATTAAAGATGCCAAACCATGACTTTTAAGACATTGCTTTTGAAAATCGGGTCAGATTTGCCGAAGTTATGGCAGTCGAAAGATTTGCCAAGTGATGATGTCGATTTTTTGGCATAAAACTTTAACATGCAAAATGACCAAAAATCGAATTTCATTAAATGCATTTCTGTAAATGCAGTTTTATTCTAGGGGCCAAACCATGACTTTTAACACATTGCTTTTGAAAATCGGTTCAGATTTGCCGAAGTTATGGAAGTCGAAAGATTTGCCAAATGATGATGTCGAGTTTTTGGCATAAAATTTTAACATGCAAAATGACCAAAAATCGAATTTCATATAAATGCATTTCTGTAAATGCAGTTTTATTCTAGGGGCCAAACCATGACTTTTAACACATTGCTTTTGAAAATCGGGTCAGATTTGCCGAAGTTATGGAAGTCGAAAGATTTGCTAAGTGATGATGTCGAATTTTTGGCATAAAATTTTAACATGCAAAATGACGAAAAATCGAATTTCATTTAAATGCATTTCTGTAAATGCAGTTTTATTCTAGAGGCCAAACCATGACTTTTAACACATTGCTTTTGAAAATCGGTTCAGATTTGCCGAAGTTATGGAAGTCGAAAGATTTGCCAAATGATGATGTCGATTTTTTGGCATAAAACTTTAACATGCAAAATGACCAAAAATCGAATTTCATTTAAATGCATTTCTGTAAATGCAGTTTTATTCTAGGGGCCAAACCATGACTTTTAACACATTGCTTTTGAAAATCGGTTCAGATTTGCCGAAGTTATGGAAGTCGAAAGATTTGCTAAGTGATGATGTCGATTTTTTGGCATAAAACTTTAACATGCAAAATGACCAAAAATCGAATTTCATTTAAATGCATTTCTGTAAATGCAGTTTTGTTTAGGGGCCAAACCATGACTTTTAACACATTGCTTTTGAAAATCGGTTCAGATTTGCCGAAGTTATGGAAGTCGAAAGATTTGCCAAGTGATGATGTCGATTTTTTGGCATAAAACTTTAACATGCAAAATGACCAAAAATCGAATTTCATATAAATGCATTTCTGTAAATGCAGCTTTATTCTAGGGGCCAAACCATGACTTTTAACACATTGCTTTTGAAAATCGGTTCAGATTTGCCGAAGTTATGGAAGTCGAAAGATTTGCCAAATGATGATGTCGATTTTTGGCATAAAACTTTAACATGCAAAATGACCAAAAATCGAATTTCATTTAAATGCATTTCTGTAAATGCAGTTTTATTCTAGGGGCCAAACCATGACTTTTAACACATTGCTTTTGAAAATCGGTTCAGATTTGCCGAAGTTATGGAAGTCGAAAGATTTGCCAAGTGATGATGTCGATTTTTTGGCATAAAACTTTAACATGCAAAATGACGAAAAATCGAATTTCATTTAAATGCATTTCTGTAAATGCAGTTTTATTCTAGGGGCCAAACCATGACTTTTAACACATTGCTTTGAAAATCGGTTCAGATTTGCCGAAGTTATGGAAGTCGAAAGATTTGCCAAATGATGATGTCGATTTTTTGGCATAAAACTTTAACATGCAAAATGACCAAAAATCGAATTTCATTTAAATGCATTTCTGTAAATGCAGTTTATTCTAGGGGCCAAACCATGACTTTTAACACATTGCTTTTGAAAATCGGTTCAGATTTGCCGAAGTTATGGAAGTCGAAAGATTTGCTAAGTGATGATGTCGATTTTTTGGCATAAAACTTTAACATGCAAAATGACGAAAAATCGAATTTCATTTAAATGCATTTCTGTAAATGCAGCTTTATTCTAGGGGCCAAACCATGACTTTTAACACATTGCTTTTGAAAATCGGTTCAGATTTGCCGAAGTTATGGAAGTCGAAAGATTTGCTAAGTGATGATGTCGATTTTTTGGCATAAAACTTTAACATGCAAAATGACCAAAAATCGAATTTCATTTAAATGCATTTCTGTAAATGCAGTTTTATTCTAGGGGCCAAACCATGACTTTTAACACATTGCTTTTGAAAATCGGTTCAGATTTGCCGAAGTTATGGAAGTCGAAAGATTTGCCAAGTGATGATGTCGATTTTTTGGCATAAAACTTTAACATGCAAAATGACGAAAAATCGAATTTCATTTAAATGCATTTCTGTAAATGCAGCTTTATTCTAGGGGCCAAACCATGACTTTTAACACATTGCTTTTGAAAATCGGTTCAGATTTGCCGAAGTTATGGAAGTCGAAAGATTTGCCAAGTGATGATGTCCATTTTTTGGCATAAAACTTTAACATGCAAAATGACCAAAAATCGAATTTCATTTAAATGCATTTCTGTAAATGCAGTTTTATTCTAGGGGCCAAACCATGACTTTTAACACATTGCTTTTGAAAATCGGTTCAGATTTGCCGAAGTTATGGAAGTCGAAAGATTTGCCAAGTGATGATGTCGATTTTTTGGCATAAAACTTTAACATGCAAAATGACCAAAAATCGAATTTCATTTAAATGCATTTCTGTAAATGCAGTTTTATTCTAGGGGCCAAACCATGACTTTTAACACATTGCTTTTGAAAATCGGTTCAGATTTGCCGAAGTTATGGAAGTCGAAAGATTTGCCAAGTGATGATGTCGATTTTTGGCATAAAACTTTAACATGCAAAATGACCAAAAATCGAATTTCATTTAAATGCATTTCTGTAAATGCAGTTTTATTCTAGGGGCCAAACCATGACTTTTAACACATTGCTTTTGAAAATCGGTTCAGATTTGCCGAAGTTATGGAAGTCGAAAGATTTGCCAAATGATGATGTCGATTTTTGGCATAAAACTTAACATGCAAAATGACCAAAAATCGAATTTCATTTAAATGCATTTCTGTAAATGCAGTTTTATTCTAGGGGCCAAACCATGACTTTTAACACATTGCTTTTGAAAATCGGTTCAGATTTGCCGAAGTTATGGAAGTCGAAAGATTTGCCAAATGATGATGTCGATTTTTGGCATAAAACTTTAACATGCAAAATGACCAAAAATCGAATTTCATTTAAATGCATTTCTGTAAATGCAGTTTTATTCTAGGGGCCAAACCATGACTTTTAACACATTGCTTTTGAAAATCGGTTCAGATTTGCCGAAGTTATGGAAGTCGAAAGATTTGCCAAATGATGATGTCGAGTTTTTGGCATAAAACTTTAACATGCAAAATGACCAAAAATCGAATTTCATTTAAATGCATTTATACAAATGCAGTTTTATTCTAGGGGCCAAACCATGACTTTTAACACATTGCTTTTGAAAATCGGTTCAGATTTGCCGAAGTTATGGAAGTCGAAAGATTTGCCAAATGATGATGTCGAGTTTTTGGCATAAAACTTTAACATGCAAAATGACCAAAAATCGAATTTCATATAAATGCATTTATGTAAATGCAGTTTTATTCTAGGGGCCAAACCATGAGTTTTAACACATTGCTTTGAAAATCGGTTCAGATTTGCCGAAGTTATGGAAGTCGAAAGATTTGCTAAGTGATGATGTCGATTTTTGGCATAAAACTTTAACATGCAAAATGACCAAAAATCGAATTTCATTTAAATGCATTTCTGTAAATGCAGTTTTATTCTAGGGGCCAAACCATGACTTTTAACACATTGCTTTTGAAAATCGGTTCAGATTTGCCGAAGTTATGGAAGTCGAAAGATTTGCTAAGTGATGATGTCGATTTTTTGGCATAAAACTTTAACATGCAAAATGACCAAAAATCGAATTTCATTTAAATGCATTTCTGTAAATGCAGTTTTATTCTAGGGGCCAAACCATGACTTTTAACACATTGCTTTTGAAAATCGGTTCAGATTTGCCGAAGTTATGGAAGTCGAAAGATTTGCCAAGTGATGATGTCGATTTTTTGGCATAAAACTTTAACATGCAAAATGACCAAAAATCGAATTTCATTTAAATGCATTTCTGTAAATGCAGTTTTATTCTAGGGGCCAAACCATGACTTTTAACACATTGCTTTTGAAAATCGGTTCAGATTTGCCGAAGTTATGGAAGTCGAAAGATTTGCCAAGTGATGATGTCGATTTTTTGGCATAAAACTTTAACATGCAAAATGACCAAAAATCGAATTTCATTTAAATGCATTTCTGTAAATGCAGTTTTATTCTAGGGGCCAAACCATGACTTTTAACACATTGCTTTTGAAAATCGGTTCAGATTTGCCGAAGTTATGGAAGTCGAAAGATTTGCCAAATGATGATGTCGATTTTTTGGCATAAAACTTTAACATGCAAAATGACCAAAAATCGAATTTCATATAAATGCATTTCTGTAAATGCAGTTTTATTCTAGGGGCCAAACCATGACTTTTAACACATTGCTTTTGAAAATCGGTTCAGATTTGCCGAAGTTATGGAAGTCGAAAGATTTGCCAAATGATGATGTCGATTTTTTGGCATAAAACTTTAACATGCAAAATGACCAAAAATCTAATTTCATTTAAATGCATTTATGTAAATGCAGTTTTATTCTAGGGGCCAAACCATGACTTTTAACACATTGCTTTTGAAAATCGGTTCAGATTTGCCGAAGTTATGGAAGTCGAAAGATTTGCCAAATGATGATGTCGAGTTTTTGGCATAAAACTTTAACATGCAAAATGACCAAAAATCGAATTTCATTTAAATGCATTTCTGTAAATGCAGTTTTATTCTAGGGGCCAAACCATGACTTTTAACACATTGCTTTTGAAAATCGGTTCAGATTTGCCGAAGTTATGGAAGTCGAAAGATTTGCCAAGTGATGATGTCGATTTTTTGGCATAAAACTTTAACATGCAAAATGACCAAAAATCGAATTTCATATAAATGCATTTCTGTAAATGCAGTTTTATTCTAGGGGCCAAACCATGACTTTTAACACATTGCTTTTGAAAATCGGTTCAGATTTGCCGAAGTTATGGAAGTCGAAAGATTTGCTAAGTGATGATGTCGATTTTTTGGCATAAAACTTTAACATGCAAAATGACCAAAAATCGAATTTCATATAAATGCATTTATGTAAATGCAGTTTTATTCTAGGGGCCAAACCATGACTTTTAACACATTGCTTTTGAAAATCGGTTCAGATTTGCCGAAGTTATGGAAGTCGAAAGATTTGCCAAGTGATGATGTCGATTTTTGGCATAAAACTTTAACATGCAAAATGACCAAAAATCGAATTTCATTAAATGCATTTCTGTAAATGCAGTTTTATTCTAGGGGCCAAACCATGACTTTTAACACATTGCTTTTGAAAATCGGTTCAGATTTGCCGAAGTTATGGAAGTCGAAAGATTTGCTAAGTGATGATGTCGATTTTTGGCATAAAACTTTAACATGCAAAATGACCAAAAATCGAATTTCATTTAAATGCATTTCTGTAAATGCAGTTTTATTCTAGGGGCCAAACCATGACTTTTAACACATTGCTTTTGAAAATCGGTTCAGATTTGCCGAAGTTATGGAAGTCGAAAGATTTGCCAAATGATGATGTCGAATTTTTGGCATAAAACTTTAACATGCAAAATGACGAAAAATCGAATTTCATTTAAATGCATTTCTGTAAATGCAGTTTTATTCTAGGGGCCAAACCATGACTTTTAACACATTGCTTTTGAAAATCGGTTCAGATTTGCCGAAGTTATGGAAGTCGAAAGATTTGCCAAGTGATGATGTCGATTTTTTGGCATAAAACTTTAACATGCAAAATGACCAAAAATCGAATTTCATTTAAATGCATTTCTGTAAATGCAGTTTTATTCTAGGGGCCAAACCATGACTTTTAACACATTGCTTTTGAAAATCGGTTCAGATTTGCCGAAGTTATGGAAGTCGAAAGATTTGCTAAGTGATGATGTCGATTTTTTGGCATAAAACTTTAACATGCAAAATGACGAAAAATCGAATTTCATTTAAATGCATTTCTGTAAATGCAGTTTTATTCTAGGGGCCAAACCATGACTTTTAACACATTGCTTTTGAAAATCGGTTCAGATTTGCCGAAGTTATGGAAGTCGAAAGATTTGCCAAGTGATGATGTCGATTTTTTGGCATACAACTTTAACATGCAAAATGACCAAAAATCGAATTTCATTAAATGCATTTCTGTAAATGCAGTTTTATTCTAGGGGCCAAACCATGACTTTTAACACATTGCTTTTGAAAATCGGTTCAGATTTGCCGAAGTTATGGAAGTCGAAAGATTTGCCAAATGATGATGTCGATTTTTTGGCATAAAACTTTAACATGCAAAATGACCAAAAATCGAATTTCATTTAAATGCATTTCTGTAAATGCAGTTTTATTCTAGGGGCCAAACCATGACTTTTAACACATTGCTTTTGAAAATCGGTTCAGATTTGCCGAAGTTATGGAAGTCGAAAGATTTGCCAAGTGATGATGTCGATTTTTTGGCATAAAACTTTAACATGCAAAATGACCAAAAATCGAATTTCATTTAAATGCATTTCTGTAAATGCAGTTTTATTCTAGGGGCCAAACCATGACTTTTAACACATTGCTTTTGAAAATCGGTTCAGATTTGCCGAAGTTATGGAAGTCGAAAGATTTGCTAAGTGATGATGTCGATTTTTTGGCATAAAACTTTAACATGCAAAATGACCAAAAATCGAATTTCATTTAAATGCATTTCTGTAAATGCAGTTTTATTCTAGGGGCCAAACCATGACTTTTAACACATTGCTTTTGAAAATCGGTTCAGATTTGCCGAAGTTATGGAAGTCGAAAGATTTGCCAAGTGATGATGTCGATTTTTTGGCATAAAACTTTAACATGCAAAATGACCAAAAATCGAATTTCATTTAAATGCATTTCTGTAAATGCAGTTTTATTCTAGGGGCCAAACCATGACTTTTAACACATTGCTTTTGAAAATCGGTTCAGATTTGCCGAAGTTATGGAAGTCGAAAGATTTGCCAAATGATGATGTCGATTTTTTGGCATAAAACTTAACATGCAAAATGACCAAAAATCGAATTTCATTTAAATGCATTTCTGTAAATGCAGTTTTATTCTAGGGGCCAAACCATGACTTTTAACACATTGCTTTTGAAAATCGGTTCAGATTTGCCGAAGTTATGGAAGTCGAAAGATTTGCTAAGTGATGATGTCGATTTTTTGGCATAAAACTTAACATGCAAAATGACCAAAAATCGAATTTCATTTAAATGCATTTCTGTAAATGCAGTTTTATTCTAGGGGCCAAACCATGACTTTTAACACATTGCTTTTGAAAATCGGTTCAGATTTGCCGAAGTTATGGAAGTCGAAAGATTTGCTAAGTGATGATGTCGATTTTTTGGCATAAAATCTTAACATGCAAAATGACCAAAAATCGAATTTCATTTAAATGCATTTCTGTAAATGCAGTTTTATTCTAGGGGCCAAACCATGACTTTTAACACATTGCTTTTGAAAATCGGTTCAGATTTGCCGAAGTTATGGAAGTCGAAAGATTTGCCAAGTGATGATGTCGATTTTTTGGCATAAAATCTTAACATGCAAAATGACCAAAAATCGAATTTCATTTAAATGCATTTCTGTAAATGCAGTTTTATTCTAGGGCCAAACCATGACTTTTAACACATTGCTTTTGAAAATCGGTTCAGATTTGCCGAAGTTATGGAAGTCGAAAGATTTGCCAAATGATGATGTCGATTTTTTGGCATAAAACTTTAACATGCAAAATGACCAAAAATCGAATTTCATTTAAATGCATTTCTGTAAATGCAGTTTTATTCTAGGGGCCAAACCATGACTTTTAACACATTGCTTTTGAAAATCGGTTCAGATTTGCCGAAGTTATGGAAGTCGAAAGATTTGCCAAGTGATGATGTCGATTTTTTGGCATAAAACTTTAACATGCAAAATGACCAAAAATCGAATTTCATTTAAATGCATTTCTGTAAATGCAGTTTTATTCTAGGGGCCAAACCATGACTTTTAACACATTGCTTTTGAAAATCGGTTCAGATTTGCCGAAGTTATGGAAGTCGAAAGATTTGCTAAGTGATGATGTCGATTTTTTGGCATAAAACTTTAACATGCAAAATGACCAAAAATCGAATTTCATTTAAATGCATTTCTGTAAATGCAGTTTTATTCTAGGGGCCAAACCATGACTTTTAACACATTGCTTTTGAAAATCGGTTCAGATTTGCCGAAGTTATGGAAGTCGAAAGATTTGCTAAGTGATGATGTCGATTTTTTGGCATAAAACTTTAACATGCAAAATGACCAAAAATCGAATTTCATTTAAATGCATTTCTGTAAATGCAGTTTTATTCTAGGGGCCAAACCATGACTTTTAACACATTGCTTTTGAAAATCGGTTCAGATTTGCCGAAGTTATGGAAGTCGAAAGATTTGCTAAGTGATGATGTCGATTTTTTGGCATAAAACTTTAACATGCAAAATGACCAAAAATCGAATTTCATATAAATGCATTTCTGTAAATGCAGTTTTATTCTAGGGGCCAAACCATGACTTTTAACACATTGCTTTTGAAAATCGGTTCAGATTTGCCGAAGTTATGGAAGTCGAAAGATTTGCCAATGATGATGTCGATTTTTTGGCATAAAACTTAACATGCAAAATGACCAAAAATCGAATTTCATTAAATGCATTTCTGTAAATGCAGTTTATTCTGGGCCAAACCATGATTTTAACACATTGCTTTGAAAATCGGTTCAGATTTGCCGAAGTTATGGAAGTCGAAAGATTTGCTAATGATGATGTCGATTTTTGGCATAAAACTTAACATGCAAATGACCAAAAATCGAATTCATTAAATGCATTTCTGTAAATGCAGTTTTATTCTAGGGGCCAAACCATGACTTTTAACACATTGCTTTTGAAAATCGGTTCAGATTTGCCGAAGTTATGGAAGTCGAAAGATTTGCCAAGTGATGATGTCGATTTTTGGCATAAAACTTTAACATGCAAAATGACCAAAAATCGAATTTCATTTAAATGCATTTCTGTAAATGCAGTTTTATTCTAGGGGCCAAACCATGACTTTTAACACATTGCTTTTGAAAATCGGTTCAGATTTGCCGAAGTTATGGAAGTCGAAAGATTTGCCAAGTGATGATGTCGATTTTTTGGCATAAAACTTTAACATGCAAAATGACCAAAAATCGAATTTCATTTAAATGCATTTCTGTAAATGCAGTTTTATTCTAGGGGCCAAACCATGACTTTTAACACATTGCTTTTGAAAATCGGTTCAGATTTGCCGAAGTTATGGAAGTCGAAAGATTTGCTAAGTGATGATGTCGATTTTTTGGCATAAAATCTTAACATGCAAAATGACCAAAAATCGAATATCATTTAAATGCATTTCTGTAAATGCAGTTTTATTCTAGGGGCCAAACCATGACTTTTAACACATTGCTTTTGAAAATCGGTTCAGATTTGCCGAAGTTATGGAAGTCGAAAGATTTGCTAAGTGATGATGTCGATTTTTTGGCATAAAATCTTAACATGCAAAATGACCAAAAATCGAATTTCATTAAATGCATTTCTGTAAATGCAGTTTTATTCTAGGGGCCAAACCATGACTTTTAACACATTGCTTTTGAAAATCGGTTCAGATTTGCCGAAGTTATGGAAGTCGAAAGATTTGCTAAGTGATGATGTCGATTTTTTGGCATAAAACTTAACATGCAAAATGACCAAAAATCGAATTTCATATAAATGCATTTCTGTAAATGCAGTTTTATTCTAGGGGCCAAACCATGACTTTTAACACATTGCTTTTGAAAATCGGTTCAGATTTGCCGAAGTTATGGAAGTCGAAAGATTTGCTAAGTGATGATGTCGATTTTTTGGCATAAAACTTTAACATGCAAAATGACCAAAAATCGAATTTCATATAAATGCATTTCTGTAAATGCAGTTTTATTCTAGGGGCCAAACCATGACTTTTAACACATTGCTTTTGAAAATCGGTTCAGATTTGCCGAAGTTATGGAAGTCGAAAGATTTGCTAAGTGATGATGTCGATTTTTTGGCATAAAACTTTAACATGCAAAATGACCAAAAATCGAATTTCATATAAATGCATTTCTGTAAATGCAGTTTTATTCTAGGGGCCAAACCATGACTTTTAACACATTGCTTTTGAAAATCGGTTCAGATTTGCCGAAGTTATGGAAGTCGAAAGATTTGCTAAGTGATGATGTCGATTTTTTGGCATAAAACTTTAACATGCAAAATGACCAAAAATCGAATTTCATATAAATGCATTTCTGTAAATGCAGTTTTATTCTAGGGGCCAAACCATGACTTTTAACACATTGCTTTTGAAAATCGGTTCAGATTTGCCGAAGTTATGGAAGTCGAAAGATTTGCTAAGTGATGATGTCGATTTTTTGGCATAAAACTTTAACATGCAAAATGACCAAAAATCGAATTTCATTTAAATGCATTTCTGTAAATGCAGTTTTATTCTAGGGGCCAAACCATGACTTTTAACACATTGCTTTTGAAAATCGGTTCAGATTTGCCGAAGTTATGGAAGTCGAAAGATTTGCTAAGTGATGATGTCGATTTTTTGGCATAAAACTTTAACATGCAAAATGACCAAAAATCGAATTTCATTTAAATGCATTTCTGTAAATGCAGTTTTATTCTAGGGGCCAAACCATGACTTTTAACACATTGCTTTTGAAAATCGGTTCAGATTTGCCGAAGTTATGGAAGTCGAAAGATTTGCTAAGTGATGATGTCGATTTTTGGCATAAAACTTTAACATGCAAAATGACCAAAATCGAATTTCATTAAATGCATTTCTGTAAATGCAGTTTTATTCTAGGGCCAAACCATGCTTTTAACGCATTGCTTTGGAAAATCGATTTCAGATTAGCCGAAAGCATTGAGCTTTTAACACATGCTTTGAAAATCGGTTCAGATTTGCCGAAGTTATGGAAGTCGAAAGATTTGCCAAATGATGATGTCGATTTTTTGGCATAAAACTTTAACATGCAAAATGACCAAAAATCGAATTTCATATAAATGCATTTCTGTAAATGCAGTTTTATTCTAGGGGCCAAACCATGACTTTTAACACATTGCTTTTGAAAATCGGTTCAGATTTGCCGAAGTTATGGAAGTCGAAAGATTTGCCAAATGATGATGTCGATTTTTTGGCATAAAATCTTAACATGCAAAATGACCAAAAATCGAATTTCATTTAAATGCATTTCTGTAAATGCAGTTTTATTCTAGGGGCCAAACCATGACTTTTAACACATTGCTTTTGAAAATCGGTTCAGATTTGCCGAAGTTATGGAAGTCGAAAGATTTGCTAAGTGATGATGTCGATTTTTTGGCATAAAACTTAACATGCAAAATGACCAAAAATCGAATTTCATTTAAATGCATTTCTGTAAATGCAGTTTTATTCTAGGGGCCAAACCATGACTTTTAACACATTGCTTTTGAAAATCGGTTCAGATTTGCCGAAGTTATGGAAGTCGAAAGATTTGCCAAATGATGATGTCGATTTTTTGGCATAAAATCTTAACATGCAAAATGACCAAAAATCGAATTTCATATAAATGCATTTATGTAAATGCAGTTTTATTCTAGGGGCCAAACCATGACTTTTAACACATTGCTTTTGAAAATCGGTTCAGATTTGCCGAAGTTATGGAAGTCGAAAGATTTGCTAAGTGATGATGTCGATTTTTTGGCATAAAACTTTAACATGCAAAATGACCAAAAATCGAATTTCATTTAAATGCATTTCTGTAAATGCAGTTTTATTCTAGGGGCCAAACCATGACTTTTAACACATTGCTTTTGAAAATCGGTTCAGATTTGCCGAAGTTATGGAAGTCGAAAGATTTGCCAAGTGATGATGTCGATTTTTTGGCATAAAACTTAACATGCAAAATGACCAAAAATCGAATTTCATATAAATGCATTTCTGTAAATGCAGTTTTATTCTAGGGGCCAAACCATGACTTTTAACACATTGCTTTTGAAAATCGGTTCAGATTTGCCGAAGTTATGGAAGTCGAAAGATTTGCTAAGTGATGATGTCGATTTTTTGGCATAAAACTTTAACATGCAAAATGACCAAAAATCGAATTTCATATAAATGCATTTATGTAAATGCAGTTTTATTCTAGGGGCCAAACCATGACTTTTAACACATTGCTTTTGAAAATCGGTTCAGATTTGCCGAAGTTATGGAAGTCGAAAGATTTGCTAAGTGATGATGTCGATTTTTGGCATAAAACTTTAACATGCAAAATGACCAAAAATCGAATTTCATATAAATGCATTTATGTAAATGCAGTTTTATTCTAGGGGCCAAACCATGACTTTTAACACATTGCTTTTGAAAATCGGTTCAGATTTGCCGAAGTTATGGAAGTCGAAAGATTTGCTAAGTGATGATGTCGATTTTTTGGCATAAAACTTTAACATGCAAAATGACCAAAAATCGAATTTCATTTAAATGCATTTCTGTAAATGCAGTTTTATTCTAGGGGCCAAACCATGACTTTTAACACATTGCTTTTGAAAATCGGTTCAGATTTGCCGAAGTTATGGAAGTCGAAAGATTTGCCAAGTGATGATGTCGATTTTTTGGCATAAAATCTTAACATGCAAAATGACCAAAAATCGAATTTCATATAAATGCATTTATGTAAATGCAGTTTTATTCTAGGGGCCAAACCATGACTTTTAACACATTGCTTTTGAAAATCGGTTCAGATTTGCCGAAGTTATGGAAGTCGAAAGATTTGCCAAGTGATGATGTCGATTTTTTGGCATAAAACTTTAACATGCAAAATGACCAAAAATCGAATTTCATATAAATGCATTTCTGTAAATGCAGTTTTATTCTAGGGGCCAAACCATGACTTTTAACACATTGCTTTTGAAAATCGGTTCAGATTTGCCGAAGTTATGGAAGTCGAAAGATTTGCCAAGTGATGATGTCGATTTTTTGGCATAAAACTTTAACATGCAAAATGACCAAAAATCGAATTTCATATAAATGCATTTCTGTAAATGCAGTTTTATTCTAGGGGCCAAACCATGACTTTTAACACATTGCTTTTGAAAATCGGTTCAGATTTGCCGAAGTTATGGAAGTCGAAAGATTTGCCAAATGATGATGTCGATTTTTTGGCATAAAATCTTAACATGCAAAATGACCAAAAATCGAATTTCATATAAATGCATTTCTGTAAATGCAGTTTTATTCTAGGGGCCAAACCATGACTTTTAACACATTGCTTTTGAAAATCGGTTCAGATTTGCCGAAGTTATGGAAGTCGAAAGATTTGCTAAGTGATGATGTCGATTTTTTGGCATAAAACTTTAACATGCAAAATGACCAAAAATCGAATTTCATTTAAATGCATTTCTGTAAATGCAGTTTTATTCTAGGGGCCAAACCATGACTTTTAACACATTGCTTTTGAAAATCGGTTCAGATTTGCCGAAGTTATGGAAGTCGAAAGATTTGCCAAATGATGATGTCGATTTTTTGGCATAAAACTTTAACATGCAAAATGACCAAAAATCGAATTTCATATAAATGCATTTATGTAAATGCAGTTTTATTCTAGGGGCCAAACCATGACTTTTAACACATTGCTTTTGAAAATCGGTTCAGATTTGCCGAAGTTATGGAAGTCGAAAGATTTGCTAAGTGATGATGTCGATTTTTTGGCATAAAATCTTAACATGCAAAATGACCAAAAATCGAATTTCATATAAATGCATTTATGTAAATGCAGTTTTATTCTAGGGGCCAAACCATGACTTTTAACACATTGCTTTTGAAAATCGGTTCAGATTTGCCGAAGTTATGGAAGTCGAAAGATTTGCCAAGTGATGATGTCGATTTTTTGGCATAAAACTTAACATGCAAAATGACCAAAAATCGAATTTCATATAAATGCATTTCTGTAAATGCAGTTTTATTCTAGGGGCCAAACCATGACTTTTAACACATTGCTTTTGAAAATCGGTTCAGATTTGCCGAAGTTATGGAAGTCGAAAGATTTGCCAAATGATGATGTCGATTTTTTGGCATAAAATCTTAACATGCAAAATGACCAAAAATCGAATTTCATTTAAATGCATTTCTGTAAATGCAGTTTTATTCTAGGGGCCAAACCATGACTTTTAACACATTGCTTTTGAAAATCGGTTCAGATTTGCCGAAGTTATGGAAGTCGAAAGATTTGCTAAGTGATGATGTCGAGTTTTTGGCATAAAATCTTAACATGCAAAATGACCAAAAATCGAATTTCATTTAAATGCATTTCTGTAAATGCAGTTTTATTCTAGGGGCCAAACCATGACTTTTAACACATTGCTTTTGAAAATCGGTTCAGATTTGCCGAAGTTATGGAAGTCGAAAGATTTGCCAAGTGATGATGTCGATTTTTTGGCATAAAACTTTAACATGCAAAATGACCAAAAATCGAATTTCATTTAAATGCATTTCTGTAAATGCAGTTTTATTCTAGGGGCCAAACCATGACTTTTAACACATTGCTTTTGAAAATCGGTTCAGATTTGCCGAAGTTATGGAAGTCGAAAGATTGCCAAATGATGATGTCGATTTTTTGGCATAAAACTTTAACATGCAAAATGACGAAAAATCGAATTTCATTTAAATGCATTTCTGTAAATGCAGTTTTATTCTAGGGGCCAAACCATGACTTTTAACACATTGCTTTTGAAAATCGGTTCAGATTTGCCGAAGTTATGGAAGTCGAAAGATTTGCCAAATGATGATGTCGATTTTTTGGCATAAAACTTTAACATGCAAAATGACCAAAAATCGAATTTCATATAAATGCATTTCTGTAAATGCAGTTTTATTCTAGGGGCCAAACCATGACTTTTAACACATTGCTTTTGAAAATCGGTTCAGATTTGCCGAAGTTATGGAAGTCGAAAGATTTGCCAAATGATGATGTCGATTTTTTGGCATAAAATCTTAACATGCAAAATGACCAAAAATCGAATTTCATTTAAATGCATTTCTGTAAATGCAGTTTTATTCTAGGGGCCAAACCATGACTTTTAACACATTGCTTTTGAAAATCGGTTCAGATTTGCCGAAGTTATGGAAGTCGAAAGATTTGCCAAGTGATGATGTCGATTTTTTGGCATAAAATCTTAACATGCAAAATGACCAAAAATCGAATTTCATATAAATGCATTTCTGTAAATGCAGTTTTATTCTAGGGGCCAAACCATGACTTTTAACACATTGCTTTTGAAAATCGGTTCAGATTTGCCGAAGTTATGGAAGTCGAAAGATTTGCCAAATGATGATGTCGATTTTTTGGCATAAAACTTTAACATGCAAAATGACCAAAAATCGAATTTCATATAAATGCATTTATGTAAATGCAGTTTTATTCTAGGGGCCAAACCATGACTTTTAACACATTGCTTTTGAAAATCGGTTCAGATTTGCCGAAGTTATGGAAGTCGAAAGATTTGCCAAATGATGATGTCGATTTTTTGGCATAAAATCTTAACATGCAAAATGACCAAAAATCGAATTTCATTTAAATGCATTTATGTAAATGCAGTTTTATTCTAGGGGCCAAACCATGACTTTTAACACATTGCTTTTGAAAATCGGTTCAGATTTGCCGAAGTTATGGAAGTCGAAAGATTTGCTAAGTGATGATGTCGATTTTTTGGCATAAAATCTTAACATGCAAAATGACCAAAAATCGAATTTCATATAAATGCATTTCTGTAAATGCAGTTTTATTCTAGGGGCCAAACCATGACTTTTAACACATTGCTTTTGAAAATCGGTTCAGATTTGCCGAAGTTATGGAAGTCGAAAGATTTGCCAAATGATGATGTCGATTTTTGGCATAAAACTTTAACATGCAAAATGACCAAAAATCGAATTTCATATAAATGCATTTATGTAAATGCAGTTTTATTCTAGGGGCCAAACCATGACTTTTAACACATTGCTTTTGAAAATCGGTTCAGATTTGCCGAAGTTATGGAAGTCGAAAGATTTGCTAAGTGATGATGTCGATTTTTTGGCATAAAATCTTAACATGCAAAATGACCAAAAATCGAATTTCATATAAATGCATTTATGTAAATGCAGTTTTATTCTAGGGGCCAAACCATGACTTTTAACACATTGCTTTTGAAAATCGGTTCAGATTTGCCGAAGTTATGGAAGTCGAAAGATTTGCTAAGTGATGATGTCGATTTTTTGGCATAAAACTTTAACATGCAAAATGACCAAAAATCGAATTTCATATAAATGCATTTCTGTAAATGCAGTTTTATTCTAGGGGCCAAACCATGACTTTTAACACATTGCTTTTGAAAATCGGTTCAGATTTGCCGAAGTTATGGAAGTCGAAAGATTTGCCAATGATGATGTCGATTTTTTGGCATAAAATCTTAACATGCAAAATGACCAAAAATCGAATTTCATATAAATGCATTTATGTAAATGCAGTTTTATTCTAGGGGCCAAACCATGACTTTTAACACATTGCTTTTGAAAATCGGTTCAGATTTGCCGAAGTTATGGAAGTCGAAAGATTTGCTAAGTGATGATGTCGATTTTTTGGCATAAAATCTTAACATGCAAAATGACCAAAAATCGAATTTCATATAAATGCATTTCTGTAAATGCAGTTTTATTCTAGGGGCCAAACCATGACTTTTAACACATTGCTTTTGAAAATCGGTTCAGATTTGCCGAAGTTATGGAAGTCGAAAGATTTGCTAAGTGATGATGTCGATTTTTTGGCATAAAACTTTAACATGCAAAATGACCAAAAATCGAATTTCATTTAAATGCATTTCTGTAAATGCAGTTTTATTCTAGGGGCCAAACCATGACTTTTAACACATTGCTTTTGAAAATCGGTTCAGATTTGCCGAAGTTATGGAAGTCGAAAGATTTGCTAAGTGATGATGTCGATTTTTTGGCATAAAACTTTAACATGCAAAATGACCAAAAATCGAATTTCATTTAAATGCATTTCTGTAAATGCAGTTTTATTCTAGGGGCCAAACCATGACTTTTAACACATTGCTTTTGAAAATCGGTTCAGATTTGCCGAAGTTATGGAAGTCGAAAGATTTGCCAAATGATGATGTCGATTTTTTGGCATAAAACTTTAACATGCAAAATGACGAAAAATCGAATTTCATTTAAATGCATTTCTGTAAATGCAGTTTTATTCTAGGGGCCAAACCATGACTTTTAACACATTGCTTTTGAAAATCGGTTCAGATTTGCCGAAGTTATGGAAGTCGAAAGATTTGCCAAGTGATGATGTCGATTTTTTGGCATAAAATCTTAACATGCAAAATGACCAAAAATCGAATTTCATTTAAATGCATTTATGTAAATGCAGTTTTATTCTAGGGGCCAAACCATGACTTTTAACACATTGCTTTTGAAAATCGGTTCAGATTTGCCGAAGTTATGGAAGTCGAAAGATTTGCTAAGTGATGATGTCGATTTTTTGGCATAAAATCTTAACATGCAAAATGACCAAAAATCGAATTTCATTTAAATGCATTTCTGTAAATGCAGTTTTATTCTAGGGGCCAAACCATGACTTTTAACACATTGCTTTTGAAAATCGGTTCAGATTTGCCGAAGTTATGGAAGTCGAAAGATTTGCTAAGTGATGATGTCGATTTTTTGGCATAAAACTTTAACATGCAAAATGACCAAAAATCGAATTTCATTTAAATGCATTTCTGTAAATGCAGTTTTATTCTAGGGGCCAAACCATGACTTTTAACACATTGCTTTTGAAAATCGGTTCAGATTTGCCGAAGTTATGGAAGTCGAAAGATTTGCTAAGTGATGATGTCGATTTTTTGGCATAAAACTTTAACATGCAAAATGACGAAAAATCGAATTTCATATAAATGCATTTCTGTAAATGCAGTTTTATTCTAGGGGCCAAACCATGACTTTTAACACATTGCTTTTGAAAATCGGTTCAGATTTGCCGAAGTTATGGAAGTCGAAAGATTTGCCAAATGATGATGTCGATTTTTTGGCATAAAACTTTAACATGCAAAATGACCAAAAATCGAATTTCATTTAAATGCATTTATGTAAATGCAGTTTTATTCTAGGGGCCAAACCATGAGTTTTAACACATTGCTTTTGAAAATCGGTTCAGATTTGCCGAAGTTATGGAAGTCGAAAGATTTGCCAAATGATGATGTCGATTTTTTGGCATAAAACTTAACATGCAAAATGACCAAAAATCGAATTTCATATAAATGCATTTATGTAAATGCAGTTTTATTCTAGGGGCCAAACCATGACTTTTAACACATTGCTTTTGAAAATCGGTTCAGATTTGCCGAAGTTATGGAAGTCGAAAGATTTGCTAAGTGATGATGTCGATTTTTTGGCATAAAACTTTAACATGCAAAATGACGAAAAATCGAATTTCATTTAAATGCATTTATGTAAATGCAGTTTTATTCTAGGGGCCAAACCATGACTTTTAACACATTGCTTTTGAAAATCGGTTCAGATTTGCCGAAGTTATGGAAGTCGAAAGATTTGCTAAGTGATGATGTCGATTTTTTGGCATAAAACTTAACATGCAAAATGACCAAAAATCGAATTTCATTTAAATGCATTTCTGTAAATGCAGTTTTATTCTAGGGGCCAAACCATGACTTTTAACACATTGCTTTTGAAAATCGGTTCAGATTTGCCGAAGTTATGGAAGTCGAAAGATTTGCCAAATGATGATGTCGATTTTTTGGCATAAAACTTTAACATGCTAAATGACGAAAAATCGAATTTCATATAAATGCATTTATGTAAATGCAGTTTTATTCTAGGGGCCAAACCATGAGTTTTAACACATTGCTTTTGAAAATCGGTTCAGATTTGCCGAAGTTATGGAAGTCGAAAGATTTGCCAAATGATGATGTCGATTTTTTGGCATAAAACTTTAACATGCAAAATGACGAAAAATCGAATTTCATATAAATGCATTTCTGTAAATGCAGTTTTATTCTAGGGGCCAAACCATGACTTTTAACACATTGCTTTTGAAAATCGGTTCAGATTTGCCGAAGTTATGGAAGTCGAAAGATTTGCTAAGTGATGATGTCGATTTTTTGGCATAAAACTTTAACATGCAAAATGACCAAAAATCGAATTTCATTTAAATGCATTTCTGTAAATGCAGTTTTATTCTAGGTGCCAAACCATGACTTTTAACACATTGCTTTTGAAAATCGGTTCAGATTTGCCGAAGTTATGGAAGTCGAAAGATTTGCCAAATGATGATGTCGATTTTTTGGCATAAAATCTTAACATGCAAAATGACCAAAAATCTAATTTCATATAAATGCATTTCTGTAAATGCAGTTTTATTCTAGAAGCCAAACCATGACTTTTAACACATTGCTTTTGAAAATCGGTTCAGATTTGCCGAAGTTATGGAAGTCGAAAGATTTGCTAAGTGATGATGTCGATTTTTTGGCATAAAATCTTAACATGCAAAATGACGAAAAATCGAATATCATTTAAATGCATTTCTGTAAATGCAGTTTTATTCTAGAGGCCAAACCATGACTTTTAACACATTGCTTTTGAAAATCGGTTCAGATTTGCCGAAGTTATGGAAGTCGAAAGATTTGCTAAGTGATGATGTCGATTTTTTGGCATAAAACTTTAACATGCAAAATGACGAAAAATCGAATTTCATTTAAATGCATTTCTGTAAATGCAGTTTTATTCTAGGGGCCAAACCATGACTTTTAACACATTGCTTTTGAAAATCGGTTCAGATTTGCCGAAGTTATGGAAGTCGAAAGATTTGCTAAGTGATGATGTCGATTTTTTGGCATAAAACTTTAACATGCAAAATGACCAAAAATCGAATTTCATTTAAATGCATTTCTGTAAATGCAGTTTTATTCTAGGGGCCAAACCATGACTTTTAACACATTGCTTTTGAAAATCGGTTCAGATTTGCCGAAGTTATGGAAGTCGAAAGATTTGCTAAGTGATGATGTCGATTTTTTGGCATAAAACTTTAACATGCAAAATGACGAAAAATCGAATTTCATTTAAATGCATTTCTGTAAATGCAGTTTTATTCTAGGGGCCAAACCATGACTTTTAACACATTGCTTTTGAAAATCGGTTCAGATTTGCCGAAGTTATGGAAGTCGAAAGATTTGCCAAATGATGATGTCGAATTTTTGGCATAAAACTTTAACATGCAAAATGACCAAAAATCGAATTTCATTTAAATGCATTTATGTAAATGCAGTTTTATTCTAGGGGCCAAACCATGAGTTTTAACACATTGCTTTTGAAAATCGGTTCAGATTTGCCGAAGTTATGGAAGTCGAAAGATTTGCTAAGTGATGATGTCGATTTTTTGGCATAAAACTTTAACATGCAAAATGACCAAAAATCGAATTTCATTTAAATGCATTTCTGTAAATGCAGTTTTATTCTAGGGGCCAAACCATGACTTTTAACACATTGCTTTTGAAAATCGGTTCAGATTTGCCGAAGTTATGGAAGTCGAAAGATTTGCTAAGTGATGATGTCGATTTTTTGGCATAAAACTTTAACATGCAAAATGACCAAAAATCGAATTTCATTTAAATGCATTTCTGTAAATGCAGTTTTATTCTAGGGGCCAAACCATGACTTTTAACACATTGCTTTTGAAAATCGGTTCAGATTTGCCGAAGTTATGGAAGTCGAAAGATTTGCTAAGTGATGATGTCGATTTTTTGGCATAAAACTTTAACATGCAAAATGACGAAAAATCGAATTTCATTTAAATGCATTTCTGTAAATGCAGTTTTATTCTAGGGGCCAAACCATGACTTTTAACACATTGCTTTTGAAAATCGGTTCAGATTTGCCGAAGTTATGGAAGTCGAAAGATTTGCCAAATGATGATGTCGATTTTTGGCATAAAACTTTAACATGCAAAATGACCAAAAATCGAATTTCATTTAAATGCATTTATGTAAATGCAGTTTTATTCTAGGGGCCAAACCATGAGTTTTAACACATTGCTTTTGAAAATCGGTTCAGATTTGCCGAAGTTATGGAAGTCGAAAGATTTGCCAAATGATGATGTCGATTTTTTGGCATAAAACTTTAACATGCAAAATGACCAAAAATCGAATTTCATATAAATGCATTTATGTAAATGCAGTTTTATTCTAGGGGCCAAACCATGACTTTTAACACATTGCTTTTGAAAATCGGTTCAGATTTGCCGAAGTTATGGAAGTCGAAAGATTTGCTAAGTGATGATGTCGATTTTTTGGCATAAAACTTTAACATGCAAAATGACCAAAAATCGAATTTCATTTAAATGCATTTATACAAATGCAGTTTTATTCTAGGGGCCAAACCATGACTTTTAACACATTGCTTTTGAAAATCGGTTCAGATTTGCCGAAGTTATGGAAGTCGAAAGATTTGCCAAATGATGATGTCGATTTTTTGGCATAAAACTTTAACATGCAAAATGACGAAAAATCGAATTTCATATAAATGCATTTATGTAAATGCAGTTTTATTCTAGGGGCCAAACCATGAGTTTTAACACATTGCTTTTGAAAATCGGTTCAGATTTGCCGAAGTTATGGAAGTCGAAAGATTTGCCAAATGATGATGTCGATTTTTTGGCATAAAACTTTAACATGCAAAATGACGAAAAATCGAATTTCATTTAAATGCATTTCTGTAAATGCAGTTTTATTCTAGGGGCCAAACCATGAGTTTTAACACATTGCTTTTGAAAATCGGTTCAGATTTGCCGAAGTTATGGAAGTCGAAAGATTTGCTAAATGATGATGTCGATTTTTTGGCATAAAACTTTAACATGCAAAATGACCAAAAATCGAATTTCATTTAAATGCATTTCTGTAAATGCAGTTTTATTCTAGGGGCCAAACCATGACTT
Organism: Scaptomyza flava; assembly: GCA_030179655.1. NCBI lineage: Eukaryota > Metazoa > Arthropoda > Insecta > Diptera > Drosophilidae > Scaptomyza > Scaptomyza flava. Next base: position 4,674,200 of record JARNME010000012.1, read on the forward strand.
TTAACACATTGCTTTTGAAAATCGGTTCAGATTTGCCGAAGTTATGGAAGTCGAAAGATTTGCCAAATGATGATGTCGATTTTTTGGCATAAAACTTTAACATGCAAAATGACCAAAAATCGAATTTCATTTAAATGCATTTATGTAAATGCAGTTTTATTCTAGGGGCCAAACCATGACTTTTAACACATTGCTTTTGAAAATCGGTTCAGATTTGCCGAAGTTATGGAAGTCGAAAGATTTGCCAAATGATGATGTCGATTTTTTGGCATAAAACTTTAACATGCAAAATGACCAAAAATCGAATTTCATTTAAATGCATTTATGTAAATGCAGTTTTATTCTAGGGGCCAAACCATGACTTTTAACACATTGCTTTTGAAAATCGGTTCAGATTTGCCGAAGTTATGGAAGTCGAAAGATTTGCCAAATGATGATGTCGATTTTTTGGCATAAAACTTTAACATGCAAAATGACCAAAAATCGAATTTCATTTAAATGCATTTCTGTAAATGCAGTTTTATTCTAGGGGCCAAACCATGACTTTTAACACATTGCTTTTGAAAATCGGTTCAGATTTGCCGAAGTTATGGAAGTCGAAAGATTTGCCAAATGATGATGTCGATTTTTTGGCATAAAATCTTAACATGCAAAATGACCAAAAATCTAATTTCATATAAATGCATTTCTGTAAATGCAGTTTTATTCTAGGGCCAAACCATGACTTTTAACACATTGCTTTTGAAAATCGGTTCAGATTTGCCGAAGTTATGGAAGTCGAAAGATTTGCTAAGTGATGATGTCGATTTTTTGGCATAAAATCTTAACATGCAAAATGACCAAAAATCGAATTTCATTTAAATGCATTTCTGTAAATGCAGTTTTATTCTAGGGGCCAAACCATGACTTTTAACACATTGCTTTTGAAAATCGGTTCAGATTTGCCGAAGTTATGGAAGTCGAAAGATTTGCCAAATGATGATGTCGATTTTTTGGCATAAAACTTTAACATGCAAAATGACGAAAAATCGAATTTCATTTAAATGCATTTCTGTAAATGCAGTTTTATTCTAGGGGCCAAACCATGACTTTTAACACATTGCTTTTGAAAATCGGTTCAGATTTGCCGAAGTTATGGAAGTCGAAAGATTTGCCAAATGATGATGTCGATTTTTTGGCATAAAACTTTAACATGCAAAATGACCAAAAATCGAATTTCATATAAATGCATTTATGTAAATGCAGTTTTATTCTTGGTGCCAAACCATGACTTTTAACACATTGCTTTTGAAAATCGGTTCAGATTTGCCGAAGTTATGGAAGTCGAAAGATTTGCTAAGTGATGATGTCGATTTTTTGGCATAAAACTTTAACATGCAAAATGACCAAAAATCGAATTTCATTTAAATGCATTTATGTAAATGCAGTTTTATTCTAGGGGCCAAACCATGACTTTTAACACATTGCTTTTGAAAATCGGTTCAGATTTGCCGAAGTTATGGAAGTCGAAAGATTTGCCAAATGATGATGTCGATTTTTTGGCATAAAACTTTAACATGCAAAATGACCAAAAATCGAATTTCATATAAATGCATTTATGTAAATGCAGTTTTATTCTGGTGCCAAACCATGACTTTTAACACATTGCTTTTGAAAATCGGTTCAGATTTGCCGAAGTTATGGAAGTCGAAAGATTTGCTAAGTGATGATGTCGATTTTTTGGCATAAAACTTTAACATGCAAAATGACCAAAAATCGAATTTCATTTAAATGCATTTATGTAAATGCAGTTTTATTCTAGGGGCCAAACCATGACTTTTAACACATTGCTTTTGAAAATCGGTTCAGATTTGCCGAAGTTATGGAAGTCGAAAGATTTGCCAAATGATGATGTCGATTTTTTGGCATAAAACTTTAACATGCAAAATGACGAAAAATCGAATTTCATTTAAATGCATTTCTGTAAATGCAGTTTTATTCTAGGGGCCAAACCATGACTTTTAACACATTGCTTTTGAAAATCGGTTCAGATTTGCCGAAGTTATGGAAGTCGAAAGATTTGCCAAATGATGATGTCGATTTTTTGGCATAAAACTTTAACATGCAAAATGACGAAAAATCGAATTTCATATAAATGCATTTATGTAAATGCAGTTTTATTCTTGGTGCCAAACCATGACTTTTAACACATTGCTTTTGAAAATCGGTTCAGATTTGCCGAAGTTATGGAAGTCGAAAGATTTGCTAAGTGATGATGTCGATTTTTTGGCATAAAACTTTAACATGCAAAATGACCAAAAATCGAATTTCATATAAATGCATTTCTGTAAATGCAGTTTTATTCTAGGGGCCAAACCATGACTTTTAACACATTGCTTTTGAAAATCGGTTCAGATTTGCCGAAGTTATGGAAGTCGAAAGATTTGCTAAGTGATGATGTCGATTTTTTGGCATAAAACTTTAACATGCAAAATGACGAAAAATCGAATTTCATTTAAATGCATTTATGTAAATGCAGTTTTATTCTAGGGGCCAAACCATGACTTTTAACACATTGCTTTTGAAAATCGGTTCAGATTTGCCGAAGTTATGGAAGTCGAAAGATTTGCCAAATGATGATGTCGATTTTTTGGCATAAAATCTTAACATGCAAAATGACCAAAAATCGAATTTCATATAAATGCATTTCTGTAAATGCAGTTTTATTCTAGGGGCCAAACCATGAGTTTTAACACATTGCTTTTGAAAATCGGTTCAGATTTGCCGAAGTTATGGAAGTCGAAAGATTTGCCAAATGATGATGTCGATTTTTTGGCATAAAACTTTAACATGCAAAATGACGAAAAATCGAATTTCATATAAATGCATTTCTGTAAATGCAGTTTTATTCTAGGGGCCAAACCATGACTTTTAACACATTGCTTTTGAAAATCGGTTCAGATTTGCCGAAGTTATGGAAGTCGAAAGATTTGCCAAATGATGATGTCGATTTTTTGGCATAAAATCTTAACATGCAAAATGACGAAAAATCGAATTTCATATAAATGCATTTCTGTAAATGCAGTTTTATTCTAGGGGCCAACCATGATTTAACATTGCTTTGAAATCGTTCAGATTTGCCGAAGTTATGGAAGTCGAAAGATTTGCCAAATGATGATGTCGAATTTTTGGCATAAAACTTTAACATGCAAAATGACGAAAAATCGAATTTCATTTAAATGCATTTCTGTAAATGCAGTTTTATTCTAGGGGCCAAACCATGACTTTTAACACATTGCTTTTGAAAATCGGTTCAGATTTGCCGAAGTTATGGAAGTCGAAAGATTTGCCAAATGATGATGTCGATTTTTTGGCATAAAATCTTAACATGCAAAATGACCAAAAATCGAATTTCATTTAAATGCATTTCTGTAACTGCAGTTTTATTCTAGGGCCAACCAGACTTTAACACTGCTTTGAAATCGGTTCAGATTTGCCGAAGTTATGGAAGTCGAAAGATTTGCCAAATGATGATGTCGATTTTTTGGCATAAAACTTAACATGCAAAATGACCAAAAATCGAATTTCATATAAATGCATTTCTGTAAATGCAGTTTTATTCTAGGGGCCAAACCATGACGTTTAACACATTGCTTTTGAAAATCGGTTCAGATTTGCCGAAGTTATGGAAGTCGAAAGATTTGCCAAATGATGATGTCGATTTTTTGGCATAAAACTTAACATGCAAAATGACCAAAAATCGAATTTCATTTAAATGCATTTCTGTAAATGCAGTTTTATTCTAGGGGCCAAACCATGACTTTTAACACATTGCTTTTGAAAATCGGTTCAGATTTGCCGAAGTTATGGAAGTCGAAAGATTTGCCAATGATGATGTCGATTTTTTGGCATAAAACTTCAACATGCAAAATGACCAAAAATCGAATTGAATTTCATTTAAATGGAATTGTTTAAATTCAGTTATATGCTAGGGGCCAAACCATGGCTTTTAAGACAATAATTATATATTAAATTAAATATCGAGCACTATTCATATAAGATTAGAAGATCGTATGAATAAGAGCAAATCTACTCCGTTCAAAGCTTTCGTTAAGTTCAAAGCTAACTGCATCGAAATATTCGGCAATCGCGCAGTGACAATGAATATATGAATCTTATTTGTTTGCTGCAATATTTAAACGTCGACACTTCGTATTAAATAAAAAATACTAATTTACAATGTCTGCTTGTGCATTTATCAATAAAAACTGTATAGCATTCCGCTTTGGTCACAATATCTTAAGATTCTCGTAAGGTAGACATGATAATATTAGCAAATCACATAATAATATAGCTTAAGAAAAGCATAGAAAGGTTAAATTTTGTCATAGACCAACTTTCTTGTTTCTTTAAGTCTAGGAATACCAATGGATGTGCTCAACATTAAAATCTTTCCTTAAGACAATAAAGAATTTACATTTGGCGAACGCATTCAGTGAACTTAAGCCCAAGAGTTATTTTATGCAGCACACAAAAATGACATTAACCAGAAGCTGCAGCCAAATGGAAATTCCAAGCAAAGATGCCCAGCAGCAAAACACCCTGTAAAACTAAATGCAGGACAATATGCTAAGTAAAAAACCTTAAACGTTTATTTTCTTTTCAAATTCATTAACTTTGAAAGTATTTTCGTATTATTTTAAGGAATTTCTTACGTATATGACCTATATTATTGTGCATTACATAAGTGTAATGGGATACCCTTTTTGTTTCTTAATACGAAAAGTCTGCAAAGAGAGAATGAAGAAATTAAAGGAAATGAAATTAAGGCGCTGATATTCATAAGCCCGGTTATTGTGGGCCATTGGATTTACAGGGTCCTTGGGTCCTTTGTGTGTGTTGGGTTCTTCAAGTGAGTTGGCAATTCGGAGACAGTTTGCGGCTGCTTAATTGCACAGGGCTATTTAATTTTATTTTTCTTTTTAACTGCTCAACAGCAGTAAAAACTCTCTCAAGCATAAGCTCAAATATTGCATATTCACACTGCTGACAGCTGCGCCTGCGGCAAATTGACATTTGTATTAAAAAAAAAAGAAAAGGGAAAAGAGCGAAAATTATTTCCATATGCCACACTGCACATTGCAACAGGACGAGGCATAAGAATAATTGTTATTATTCCCATTCTTCGCAACTTTCTTCTGAGTGTGACAGTAAACGACATTTTGTTGCGTACAGTGCGTGTCATAACTTAATGTATGGCGACTGGCGAAATGTATAAATAAAAGTTGCTTGTCCCGTCCTATGCCCCAAGACGGACCGCTGGCAGTTAATTTCACGCTGCCTGCCTTTGTGACTGCTCAAGATGATGGAGTGCATTCTTTGGGCTTGGACACACTTACTTTCAACAATTGAGTAAATATACAACAACATAGCATTATATTTCCATTAACAGCAGACAGCACTCGGAATAATTCCTCTACCCTTTTCGCTCCTTCCTTGCTGTATGTTTTATTGCTGTCATATGTCGCATGATACCGATATATGCAGATATACACATTCGTATAGTCAGTTGACAGCAATGTTCTGTTGTTATCTTAATTTCATGTCACACATGAAATTGACACCCATTGTGTGTATGTGTGTGTGTGCTTGGAATTTATAGCCATTTATGAGTCATGTTCGGGTGTAATAGGTCTGCCACAATTGGGGACATCTAATAGCAGCAGAAGCAGCAAAAGATAAACTGCACAATTACAAATAACAAAAGCAAAATGCCAAAAACAACAAAAGAAAAAGTTCGTTTAGATAACGGGTGCGGGTCTAACCGCAACATTGATTGCTCCTCGGTGTGTGCTTCATAAACATTTGTAAAGAAGCAACAAGACAGTTGGTGTTAGTAAAGACAAGTGTGACATACTCTTTGCAGAACAAAATGATTAAGCAGCAAGCATATTTTCTTTTTGAATTTGATGTAAATTTGAGACAATTAAGCACAACAAAATTATGATAGCCATTTGCATCTCTACTTAGAAGCAGATTATCTCACTTGTTATTAAGCAGCCATCTGCACTAATATTGTTTCTTGTGACCTTGAGTTGAGCATAGGTTAAAAATGCATTCAAGCATTCATGCATAACTTGCATTCAGCCATGGAACACAGGATATTAAGCCCATTAGCTACACCTACTTAAACGTAGCTACACACACAAACCGTAGCTTGTTCTGTTGTACAATTACTATTATCTTGGGCTGCATGTACAACAATCGCATTAATTGTTCCTGAACTTCAGCATCATCATAATGATGTTTCGGCTTTAAAGTTTTTATCAGTTGACGCTCTCGCTTTCGAAAGTATTCAGCAAATATTCAGCAGACGCCCTGGTATCTCTTTCTCTCTGCTCATATTTCGCACATGCGCAGTGAGATTTCTACTCTCTTTCCGCCTTGCCTACGCTGTTTACACGATGAATTGTTATGACAATTAATTCTTATTCCAATAAACCCCAAATATATATATCATCATGTTGTTTTATTTTGCTTTGAACACAATCGTATAACTAATTTGATGTTAGATGCCGATTATTATAAGTTTTTTTTAAGGTTACAAACATTTGATACAAATATTCGGAAGTTGTTTTGATTGAATGATTGATGTCCAAACTAGTTCAACTGTTGCAAACAGTCGAATCTTCAAAAAAATTATATATAAATAATTTAAAAAATATGTAAAAATATAATTTCGAAAAGTAAAATAAGTATTATGTATAATGCTAAATTTTATGTTTCAACATATGGCAATTTGTTTAAATGAAAATGTTTAAATAAGTAAGAGCCTATTATTTGCTATAGAGTACAATAGTAAATAGATATTGTTTCTGGTTGTCGTAGTAGGCATTACTAAGTTGAAGAAACTCAGAATCAGAGATGGTTCTAATGACACTACATAGTAGTTATTACGTGGCTTGGGTGAGCTAATACATTCTGCGGCATATACAAGAGGCAGTGGCAGTGGCAGGTGTTTGAAGGCGTGTTTTCTCTTTTTTTTTTTGTATCTCTAACCTAACCACGCCAAGTTAAAATGCTCCAACCACGACTTGGTTTCGGCGTGCTGAGTGTCTCTGCTAGATTCTTGGATTCTTGCTCCTGTTGCTGCTCGTTGGGATTGGAGTTGGATTTGAGTTTGGGCTCTATGTAGGTGCGTAATATGGTATGCTTCTGTACGGATTTCTCAAACTCCGCCGCACTGGGACGATATGCCTCGAGCTTGTGCTTATAGCGGCCGGAATGCTGCTGATTGTATTCCGTGGTAAATGTCTGGCTGCCGCCACGTGTCTTGGTGCCAAAGGAGTGACCGACGGACGTAGTCGACGCTGCTGCTGATGCTGCTGCCTGTTGTGTGAATTTGGATGTTGTGGAAAATGAAGAGGAGGCAAATTGGGTGTGAGGATTATTTCTTTTGTTGTTGTTGTTGCTCTTTTGGTTTGGTAATAGGCTCTTGTTATTGTTGTTAGTCGGCTTGTTATTATTATTATTGTTCTGGTTGTTGCTGAAGCTAAACTCATACGTTTCAATTGTATTGCTGCCATAGACGCTGTTGGAGACCGCCGACGTTGCACCTGGAGCGGCACATAATCCCTGATAACGCGACGAGGGTTTCATGCCATAGGTAGAGCAAGAGGGTTTGCCAACCTCATAAGGATTGTAGCCGACAACGTTGCCACTAAAAGAGAACAATACAAAAGTTTATTTTTATATTACTCAATTAAAAGGCTAGTATTATATGCTTACCCTGGTCCATAGTTGCAAACATAGAGCTTGTTGTATTTAATGTTATCCTTGTACTCGGCAAAGCCGCAACCCACCAAGCTGGTCTCACCCCACACAAGCTGGGAATAGTGGCCAGTTTTGGGTGACCAGGCGTCGCCAAAGGAATACTTTTGCACCTCATTGAACCAGTTTTGGATGCGAGAAGGAAAGTCTCCATCATCAGCATCCAGTGGTGCTGTGCTCCAAATAACGGCCAAATTTTGACCCATTGTAAAGCGATCTAAGAGTTCAAAAGTAAAGATGGATTAGTTAATTTGTTTCTTAATGAAACTTTGCTTACAACTTACTTATTGTACGATACGGATCGTGTCGGAATTGACAATTGTCGGCCCATTGTTGAGCACGGGCTGCCAGCTCATCATCCCAGACGATTTCACGCATATTCTCAGCTCCAGGTTGGCCCGGATAGCGTCCGGTGGCCACCAGTTGCCTGAGGCGATTGTGTTCCCGCAAGATGATTGATCTCTCCTCGCTGCTGATGCCCGATGCTGAAATGATTGGGTCGAAATTAGCATAAAATAAATACATATATTTAAGAATATGTTGATGAGTTTTGGGGACATGCTATCATATCTATTTTTGGGCTTGGAATGTTAATGAAACTTTTTTCGCTGGTTTTTGGTGTTTTATTATGCGTTTGTTTTGTAAGTTTTGTAGCGACTTATCTTAAATAAAGCTTTCTGCTCTCATCCAAGCCGGTTTTAGTTGGTTCAAATTTCATTCAAGTCTCTGATTGGATTTTTAACGGTGTATTTTAAATAAACATTTTGCTTAATAAGCACATAACTAAATGCATATGTAGATCCGTTAAATTATATAAATGTTTCGAGCCACATATAAAAAAGGGTCTCAAATGTTTAGAAATTAATGTTTAAATATTGACTTAACTTTTCTTTTCTCTTATTTTTTTTTTAGCTTCCAACCGGTTCGGGTTTGAAAGAGAACACAAGCTAAGGTAAAAGCACAAAAAAGGTAAGAAAAAAAAATCAATATATATTTGAAATTAAAGCGGCGCGTGCTGCTCAAAGGCGTCAATTAAAAATCCAACATTTGTCCATTAGCTAAAACTATATTTATTGCTATTTTATGCTGTCCAAAGTGCCTGACTCATAGTATAATGGTGTGAAGTGTGTCAGATAAAATGGCCTTTAAGCCAGTCGGCTAAGCTTATTTCAAGTGTAACATATTTATACTTAATCTTTTGATTTAAGCTCACAAAACCCAATCACACAATTGCAAGGCTTGAAACACAGTACTGCATATTAAATTGCCTCAGGGTGTTAATTAGGCCTATGTACGTGAGCATCGTATACAATGTGAGGCGTATAAGCAGGAAACTCAAGTAGAAAAAACTGAAACTGCTGACGTTGGTTGGTCCTTGCAACTGATTTTGGACGTGGGGCGTGTTTAATGCTGCCGCATTTCATTTAAATAATTACGAGCGCTTAATAATTTTTAATAATTATAATAATGGCTGAGCCTGCGCTGCGATGGGCGCTGATTGCACTCCCATGAGACGTGAGAGCATTTAACTCTTCCTACTCTTGACTTTCGGCCATGGACTGAAATAGTCGGCCCGGTCAAGTGAAGCTTCAGCACTGCGCTTAAGCCAGACAGACACAGACAACTTGACGCGCCCAATAACAGATGTAAAATGTATGAATGATCTCAGGGCGAGAACAAGAGAGAGTGTGAGAAAAAGCTCGATTCGAAGATACCCTGTACGATTTATGTCAACTAGGATAGATAGATCTACTTGTAGCTCTATAAATTTGATCGTTTCTTCCTATGCGATACTTTATTATGCTTCTTATAACCAGATTTTTATTAGTTTAGGGTATAAACTGAGTTAATCAATTAACAGCTATGCTTTGATGCCTTTGCTTGCGCAAATATGAGTATCGATGTCAATAGAGCTGCCCAATTTTTGTCTGTAGCTTCTGAGGCAGCTTTAAAGCTTAGTATGTTATTCTGTGTGTGTGCTTCTGTCAAGGTTAGTATGGCGACTAAAAATAGCAGTGAGCAGCGAGCAGCGAGCGGCATTTTGCAGAACCCGTTGAGCTTTAAACTCAACCGTAGCTGTCAAATTAAAGACGTGTGTTAGTCTTATACTATGCTAGACATACAAAGTAGGATTGTTTATTTGTAGTTAAATATAAATATTAACAAAATAGCGACGGCCAACCGGTAAGCAAAACATTTTGCACAAAACGCACAATATATGTTTTAATATGTGTTTTTGTGCTTAAGTCAATACGCATCAATCACAGTGCTTAATGCTTGAGTGCATTGTCGGGCGCTATGCAAATTTATTGTTTAGTGAACTACCTAGTCTGACAAATTGCTCATAAAGCTGTCGATCAGTTTCCGCAACATATTTACATATGCTGAAAGCGACAACCTAAAGAGATGATCAAGTGCGGATAATGTTGACAACGGAACGTCAACAGCTTCCAATATTGCTTTTGTGCCGTCCACAAACACAAACACAACACAACAAAACGAAAGACTTAAGCAACAAACTTGAATAGCCTCAAAAAACCGAGACTAAAATATACTTGAGACTTGAGGCGGCAGACAGAGTGCAGCCAAATGCCAACAATATGTTAACAAGTGCTTAACTGCAGTATCGCAACCAGGCGTTGACTTCACCTTGAACGGCAAACTTGCAAGCTACACACACACACACGCCGATGATGCTCGACTTGGCAACACAAACACGTAGCGACCCCTTCTGACGCATTTAGCTCGAGTTAATTCGCATAGTTATGCTTTATGTTGGCCGCAACATGTTTTGTTTTCATTTATCATTTACTGATTATCACCCAGCTACCCTTGTTGACTGCTCTGTTTGTTGTTTGCTCGTTGGCTGATCGCTTGTTCGTTGTTCGTTGTTCGTTGGGCGCATCTACATATTTAATTACATTATTACCGCGGCAAACTTTTGTTTGATTGATGCCGGCAGACAAAACCGTTTCGGCCACAACTATTCGCGAGCTAGCCAAACTCTGAATTCTCTTTATATTACTTTAATATGATGTTGTTTCGATATCGATTGAATTTTCGTAGCGTAAAAGCAATCATTAATCAAAAAACGATTATTACCGATTTAGTCAACAAACAAAAAACAACTTGTAGCAACAAAAGACGGCGACTGCGTGTGCAGAACACAAAGGATTTGAAAATTGCTTCGTCAGCGTTAAAACGTTTTGACCAATTCGCTAATCCACTTGGCAAAACACGCCCCGAAGCGATTGAACTAATTTTGATATCTTAATTCAAGCAGCTGTTTGATTCGGGATTGGGTGACTTTGACTTCTTGTACGAATCAAACAGACAAATTACCTTCAAATCGGTTCAATGAGCTTGTTCAACTGATTCGTTATATTTGTTATACTTGTGAACCTAAATAAGTGGAAATAATTATACGCCCCGACAAATTTAATGCTAATGAAATAAATTATATCATAAATATATTTGAGTTGATTGGCCTTTAGGCAAATGTGAGATTATCATTTATATATTTATGTAGTTGGTTCGTTATATTTTTAAGTAGCAAATAAACTTGATATGCGAACCGGTTTCATTAGATTGTTGCTTCCCCAAAACAATTAATAATCAAACTAATGTGAAATCATTTCTCAAATATCGCGTTGCTAAGCAGAGACTGTAGAACTGCAGGCAGGTGGGCTGAAAGTTTTCATTCGATTACCAAAAGTTCTGGAGCACGCCTCGCATTCAAAGACCTTTTGGTACGCGCTAAACGCTAACTAAACAAAATGTTGTGTTGGCAAATATTTGCCCTGATCATAAAAACACTTTTTTTCTCTGTTCATTCATTCATAAAACAAATGGCTAAAACGTGCCTGAAATGTACTAAAAACAACAAAAACCGAAAATAACACAAAAATTATATATTCAAAAAATTTCCAATGCTTAAAACGCGTTAAATGTAAAAACAAAACACAAAAAAATCGGAAATGAATTATTTCTTATTGATAACTATTTATGTATGCTGCACAGGCAAAATTTCTCGCTTATATTTTCAATGCCCGAAAATAGACAGATCGCATACAAATTGAATTCAATCTGGTTCATTGGGGTGATTATTTTTGGGCTTTATTCCACTTACCGATTAGCTTTCCATGGCAGGCGAATGCCACTCCGCAGGAGATCAGCATTATTGCCACAGTAAATAACGCACTTTGCTGCATCTTCATCATTTTTGTAATATTTATTTAATAAATTAGTTGAATCTTGCAAATTTTAAACACTTTTTCACTTTAATTAAACACTTTTGTTGACTTTTGATTTAAATATAAGCTTTTCATGTGTAACAGTGACAGTCTTATATTTTTATAAATACACTTTGAGATTTGAATATATAATTTTTTTTGTTAATTTTGTTTGCCGCGTTGCAAGCGAATCACAAGCGTTGAATGTGACGGAAAAGGCTTTCAAAAATGTGTGTTGTCCAAATACCGAAAATAAAAGCGTCACGAAAATTTTGCCGACGACTCCAACTCCACTCTCGTGCGTGTAGCTAGACTTGAAGGCGTCGTATGTTTGATTGGACGCTGTCCGACTCTTAAGTTTATATACCAACATCAACGGCGCCGTCAACTGCGACAGAGGCAGCGACAGCGACAGATAACAGAGCTGCGAAGAAGCTGGCGATCAACCTGTCGCCGGCACACAGGTGAGCGAGAGCAGATGCGTCGACTGCGCAGTTAGCTTTTGCAGCAGCAACAACTTTTTGAATGTTACCCAAATAGGCTGATAATTGTTCTGAAAGGATAAAAAATATTGCATTTAATAAATTAAAAAGGTTACATTATATTTAAATGTAAATAATTTTATTCAAAACTACAAAGCTAAAAAGCTCTGAACAACATTATCATAACATGTTTTCATGATGTTAATATTAGCAACATGCTGTTAAAATAAAATGTTGCCAATGAAATGTTGCCAGCTTCGCCGGCAGCCAAATAAGAGCTAATAATGAAAAAGTGCAATTTCTTTAAGTATTTACAAAAGTAAATTATTTAAATTAGGCAACAGCATATGAAAATGACTAAAATTCTTCTTTCACAAATGTTTAAAGCTCATATTTTATATAATTAAATTAATTGAACTGATTAACAACATGAACTGAATAATGCCTGTATTTATTGTTTTGCATAAGTTTCGCGAAGCTTCTCTTGAAAATGATTGTGTTCTTTAATAATTGCCGGCAAAGACATTGATTGAACTTTATGTTGATCAGAGTGTAGACTTGCAGCTGGCTGGTTTTTGGGGCAACAATCACTTGTTTGCTGCATGCCTGCATAAATGGGGCGTGGCATTTTAGTTGATGTTTTTTCGGTCAGCGATACAGATAAGTTAAAGGGGCAGAGCGCTTGGCCTGAGGCCAGAAGCTTCGATCATTTCGCGTATCATTAAAAGCCAATAAAAACACCCAATTAAATATCAAGAAAACGCAAAACGCAAAAAAAAAATAAAATAACGTGCACCAGAACAAATCCCAATTGAGCCTTTCACCAAAAGATGGCCAAGCAAATACAAAATATATAAAATATTATATATATATAACAGACTAGGTTGTAGGTTGTAGATGTATGTATAACATGGGTAACTCGATAAAAATTGGACCAACATCATGAGCACGATTTCCGCTTCGCACCGAAACTTGGTGTTCGGTTGAACGGTTTGAACGGTTTGATCGGGTTGATCGTCGCGGCCAACACGGCTTCTTGCCAAAATAATTACGCGTACAAAGCCATTAACAAGTACAAACGATTGCGCCGGCTACTAGGGACAACTGGGCCACAACTGGTTTAAAGCCACAACCAACACACACACAATGCAACACAACTTGCAACGCGAATGCCACACATGACGTTTGGATTGTGATCACAGTGCAACAGGGAGCGAGAGAAAGAGAGACGCTCAATGACTTCTCAGTGACGTCTCAGGCTGCACTCCTGATTTATTTTATTTCACAAAAAACTACATAAATATTAAAAAAATTATGCTTCACAAAAATATATATAAATAATAACATATGTATCTGTGCGAAGCTTCTTTGTTGTGTGTCGAATATATATTTTTGTTCTTTTTTTGCAACTTGTTGTGCCTGTTGTTTCTTCTTGTTGTTGTTGTTATTGGGTTGTTCGATTGCTAGTTTACATTTCCTACTTAGCCATCCACTTCATTGCGTTTTATTTGCGCTTTAACAATAAGCAGCTAAAATTTAAACAAACATTATTGACCTTCGATACCGGCGCCTGCGAAAATACAAAAACAGCAACAATTATTTCAAGCGATTTTTGGCTCCAAAAGCAGCTCATCTAGCACAGAATCTGCTTGTTATCAAGTTATTCAATTTTGATGACTTGCGTTTCATGTTTTATGTCTCAATTTCATGTCTTTGTTAGCGTTAAGCGTGCTGTGCAATATATTTTTTTCGTATCGAACAGCACTCAACACTCAATGCTTATTCATTCATTTATTCGTTTGTTCTGTTAAGCTTATACATGTGTCTAAAATAACGGAAACAAATCAAAAAATAATTGTTATAATATATATGTGTTAAAACTTGTTAAGTTCACCATCCTGTCAACATCCATTTATAATCAAATAGTTGTAAAATGTGATTCATGCAAACTTTCTATTTTCTAAATAATCAATTAAGAAAACACTTTACCGTTTTCCCGCTAAACAATCTGACATAGTAAATTCTTTAGTTCCATTTCATTTTTTTATCTAGAAGGCTAACAAGAACACAACTTTTCCATTTGATGTTACAATAACTGTGTACAACGAGGTCGCTAGCTGATTATTTTCTTTGCAATCAGACAAAATTGATAGTTGCGAAAAATGTTTGCACACACTTTTGTTCTATCTATCGACGACACCGTTTTGCGGAACTAATACTACAACTCTATACATAGTACTATTGTCATTTATCAACGATTGCCCTGACCGCAATGTGGGTGCAAATCAAAAATGGGGGAGTAGGGCGAGTGGAGCGCAGAGTGGTTGTCCAATGCATGTGGCCAGCCACATCAGTGTCAGTCAAACTGATGATGGCGCATCCTTGTTGCCTGTTGTGCTTCCGGCGCCCCATCAATCTTACAGCAAATGTGCAATCGCCCCACCCACTTAAAGCTGCCTGTTTCTCATATCAGAGATGCTCAGAGAACAAGCGGTAAATAATTCGTTGAGTATTTGTCAGAAGTTGTCAGAATTAATTGCACTTAAATAAAAGAAGAATTTTCTTTTGTTCATTTATTAAAAAGAATTTATTTCAACAGCTTCAAAATGAAATATTAAGACATTTGAAATGATTTATGTTGAATATCTTCAACTTTTTGAATATAATATCTAATTTTAGTTACTCAAGATGAGTGCAAAATCAGGAAATAAAGTTGACAGTAAAATATGTATTATTATTATGTAGTATGTAAAATGTGTTTGAACTTGTGCAAGATTTAAATTGTATAATCACTGTAATATGCAAAGAGCACAACTGTAAGTCACGGTTATCAATGCGAATGCAATGTTAATTTGCGGCTCATTTCCATTTCATGCCGATGACAAAACACTTCCATAACATTTCAATCTTTTTTTTTGTAGGTTTGTAGTTTTGCCAGCGATGCCAACGACTGTTATTAAAAATTATTAATTACAATTGAAACTCGTTGTTGTTGTTGCTGTCTACGCTTGCTTTTGTAGCAACAACACTTTGACAGCAACATAATTAAAATGTCATATAGTCATATAGTTGTAGTTCAAGTTGTTCTCGTTGTTGTTGTCGCATTATAGCAAACACATGCGCGTGAGAGCTGCCCATTAAGCAATTGTTGCAACTCAATTTCGAAAAAAAAAAGCCATTCAAAAACTGTCTGCATATAGGGTAAAGGAGCACATTGTGTATCGAATTTCAATATGTGACTGTTATAAATAGCCCAGCTGGTGTAATAAAATGCGGGCTTAACTGGGCTGCTTCCTCACACAAATAAACATATACTTAAGCCATGTTTAAACAAATGAATGAAAAAGTAAAAAAAAAGCAAAAAAATGTTATTAATTTTATTCATTTGAGAAACGTTTTGATTCGTATGCTAAATTAATTCATATACTGATCAATCTGCGCATGATATATTTACACAATCTTTGTGTGTGTGTTTTATACAACTTATGCCGGCAAAAAATATCAAAAGAAACAGAAATCGAAACTTGTACATTGTCCATCGACACATGCGCAAAATACACACCTTCATTAATTCGGCGGGTTTTTGTTTTTGTTTTTTTTTTCTGCTTGTTTTTTGGTAGCCAGTGATTTTCATTAAAAAGCCGTCAGCGTACAATAAATTTTGAGCCGTTTTTTTCGGCTTGGTTCGGTTTCGCCGAACTTTTTTTTTTGCACCTTGTGTGTGTGCCGATTTTGGTTGGGTTGAAAGCTGGCAACAGAACATAATTCCAATGCTCTTTATCGCACCATGGAATCGAATTGAATCGAATCGATTGAATATATGCATATAATGCTTGTACTTTAGAGTTAATATTGATTTATGTGTATTGGGGTTTGGCTGCATGTTTGTCTCGCTATCAATACCAGCAAATAAATACAAGTATATGCAGCTGAACAGCTTAATCAAAGCTTTAAAAGATGCTTCGCATAATTTATCACCTGCTGCTGCCAGCCGGAAAAAGATAAGCAAAACTAACAACATAATGTCTCTGCCAATACAATATAAACCAATTAACACAACTATTACTACCGCCTGACTAACGGTTGCACGACAACTTCACTGTTGGTGGTCTTCTTTTAGTATTGATAGCCGTCGTGGTGTACTCGACACGCTTGGAAGCCGCTCGCCTTGAGGCTGAGTCAGATTGGGTGAAACTTGGCATTTGACACTTGGCGTTTCATTTATAAACAATCAGAATAGCATAATTATACAAGGTATTTAAGCTAAAAATACATATTTCATTGTATTATCCAGTTGTATTATCTGATAAATTGTGTTAAAAGATAGAAAAAGGTCACGCTTGAACTAAGCTCTGCGGAAGTTCTAGCTCTGATTTCACTATCTAGATTCAAGAACATCACACTTTAAACACAAAGCTAAGCCATTAATATACTATTTGTATAAAACTTCCCAATTATATACAACTAAATTAAACTGGAAAACATTAGCAATAAAATCGAGTTTTTAATCACTTAATTTGTTGCTTTTTTAATGAATTTTTAAATGGTGTTTTCTTTGATGTCCATAATAAATTATATTGAAAAAATCGGGTTTTATTAGTTGTTAACTTACCTTAAGACTTATTTTTTTCTAAGGAATACAGATAAGAAAAATATGTTTGGTTAAAGTAAGGCATGCAATTTATCGCTACAAAAATATTGCAGTCAATCCGTGACAAACTTATTATCTTAGTTTTTGTATATGATAAATATTCAATGGTGAATTGAACTACATACAAACTGTTGCTAAAAAACCAAGGTCACAAATTGTTTGTGTACAAATATATTTAATTTAGCTGGTACATACATAGTTGTTGGGGGCTTATAGAGCTCGGAATCAATACAATTTTGATCATAGACTTCAGATATGCTTCTACAGTTAACATTATGCAAAGAGTCTAATTGGAATGACAATTTCGAAATCTTTTGACGGTATCTACGGCAAGGAGTAGCCCTATCAGACTAAAACCCGACAAATAGCTCTTTACCATCCAGTTATAGGAGCTCTCATGATTATAGGAACATGGCATATCAATCTCGTCTGCAGCCTTAGCTTTGACTCCACGCAATTTCCATTGTGGTTGCTTGATAACCAGCGGCTTTTTGTATACCACAGAGGCACCACCGAAACCCTTTAAATCGTATCCGAATTGCTGGTAACGCATCGATGCCTGATACCTGGCCCAGGCCTTGTGCACATTGTTACTCGTATAGCTGATATCTGCCGGCTGCACCATGCGTAAGCGTGTCTTCAGTCGGTTATTGTAGTGTTCGCGTGAGACGCGTTTGTTGAGTATCTTGTACGCCTCGCACACCTTGACAAACTCTTCGGAGTCCCGTGTACCACTATTGCCATCGGGATGATATTTCTTCGATAGCTCAATGAAGGCTCGCTTGATCTCCGATCCGCTGGAGTTCATTGGCACCTTCAGTACATCATAATAGTTGCGAGCAACGCTTAGTACTGGTGAGGCATAGTTTGATTGATAGGTTGCCATTCGACGTCCCTGACCGATGAAAACATTATTTTGCATGCGCTTAAGCATTTTGAAACATTAATTTGCTAGCCAATATTTGCCAAAACGAGCAATTTCAATTTACAAAGAAATGTACATAAATATAACTGTACATAAATTAACTGTTTTTATAAATATATATTTTTTTGTTAATGATGTCAAATTAAGTTGACAAGTTTGGCTTGCATTGCTTAAAACAAATGTAAAAGAATTTTAGTGTCAACCGTATTGTATGTTCCCATGAGCTGTGTGAATGTTATACAGGGTATATTGCTAGTCGTGAACTCTCAGCAAGAGCACCTTTTTCTTTTTCAATTGCAATGTGTTAGTGTGATTCATCGGAAGTTTTTGCCGATTTATTTATCGACAGGGTCAGTCGAACGAAAAATTGAAATCAGGGCAAGGAACGCTTTTTGTCAACGCGTCTAAAAAGACTGACCCTGTCTGTCTGCATGTGTGTGTGTGTGGCCCAATATATCTATATGTATTTATCAGATGGGTGACCTTGGGCAAAAGTGACAACGAACTTGGCAATGAATCAACTTAGCCAATACTTTATTTGGCCAGACCCCCATATGCTTAGTTGACTTTGGCTTCACACAGCCTATTAACCCTCAACGTATTGACCCAAAAAATTCAATGAGTGGGCCGGCGTTGGTTGTTCGACGTCATTTCAGTACAGAAACTATTAAGAAGCTGAGATAAACAATTCTATTGAATTTGGCTTTCATAGACAACATCATTTGTATTAGCAATTGCTTTTTTTCGTAGGCGGCAAATGCTGTTTAAACAAAATATTATCAAACTTTTTTTTATTGAAGGCGTAGTTTGTTGACACATGAATAGAGTCACAACAATCAATTTGAGCGCGAAATTCGTTTACAATTTCATGCGAATCTCAATGCCTGCAAAAAATATTTGCACAGCCATTTAACGTTTTAGGTTTTGCCCGTTACGTTTGAATGATATTATTGTCAAATTACTCAGAGTTTTACAGAAGATTTCATTCTCATTCATTAAAATAAAAAACATTAATAAATAAATCAAATTCGTAGGACTATAAATTGACATCGTATTTTATTGTTCATTAGAAACGACGTAACTTTCGGCTTAGAATTATGCCTGCTAATTGGTAAGAGAATACGCCTTTTTTGAGTTTATTCTTTGTAGCGCGGCACATTTAACACCTTTTTCAGCGCTGCTCGACCGGTTTCGTCCCACTGTGCACATAAAACATCGACTGATCATATTCAATATGTTAATTGATACTAAAAACTTCACAGCAATACAAAAAATAAAAATAAATAAAAAGCCAATGAACATAAAGTTGGCATTTAAAAATTGAACAATCTCCCCGGCGGCCCAAAGACCAGACCCAGACCCAGTTTTTAGCCCACAGCCAAGCGACAGTCGGCGAAAGCCCTGGCCAACAAATGCAAAAACCAGCCAGCAGGCAAAGAAGCAACATTAATTGGGAACAGGTTCTATTGTCGAGCTGCGACTATAGCTGTTAAGCATTTAATATAAAGCCAATCCAAAGATATTAAAATTGGTGACTGGTTGTCTCCGCCGAACGCTGGCTCATTTGTCTCGAAGTTAATAAACAAAAAATACATTCAGCTATGAGTTAAGTTTTTATTGATTGTTGTTCTCCGAGCTTTTTAGTATTTTTGAAAAGTATTTGTTATTAAATTTTAATGTTTGGGTCAATGAACAAGACGCGATGGATGACTATTTTGGCTTATCCATTCGATGCGAATGGTCATTAAAGCAATTGATATTATTCTTGTGTCAAGTTGAAGGCTGGCTTCTTATGCAACCATCCGCCTGTAAATGATCGTCAAGATTATCGTCTACGATTCAACAAAAAAAAACTGGGTAGCCGGCTAGAAACGGAAATAATCACATTAGAAACACAATTATTCTTGTTAAGATTATTTTAGTTTAATTAATAAAATAGAAAGTTTTATTTGATCAGTTTTACATTTTAAGGAAGTTTTTATTAGTAAGAAGTGACTTGTGTTGTTGTTGTTTGAGGGTGTCCAGCACGCTGCTCTCAACTTAGTTTAGCCTTCAGTCGCCTTGTGACTCACACTTAAATTCGTTTAAAACTTAATAGCCTAGCTGCTTATTGTCTCCTTATTAACCTTAACAAGGTATACAAGTTTTTCAAACTCTTCTGCTTACCGTTACCTACGCTCAAATTCAGACTTTGTGTTGCTTTGTTTGGAAGTGTTTTTTTGCTCTTTGGAAGTGTCTTCAAAAAATCCTTAGTGTGGGGAGTTAATTTGAATTTAATACTTAAGTGAACTATACGACTTCAGTTAGCCGCTGATGAGCCAGTTTCTCAGATAGACAAATGCTGAGGCGGCCAACATCGTTAGTTGCTGCGCAAATGCTGCAAAAGAAGATAAACTAAATTAGTTACATGTACCTTGGACTTAGCTCTGTGTTTATGTGCGCTGCAATAAAGCGAGGAATGCAGTATCAAGTAATTTACATTTACATGTTAATGCTGCGCTGCAAAGCAAAACTCGCAAATGAAAAGTGTAACCATTAAACCCCCAAGTTAAAAGCCTGGCCAGATTTTACGACTAACGAAATTGCTGTGGACAGACAGTTGAGCCCGCACAAATTGACAAATGTCCCACTGCCTGGCTGGCTTACAATAACACCTTCCTTTTTTTGTTGTACAGGGCAACGCTTTTAATTTAAATGCGAGTTGATTAATTGGGGCTTAGGAGTGCTGCATTTACTACTCAAATACGGAAGCTAATTGCTCATAAATTTATGTACATAATTAATGATAAACATTCAACGCTTGCGCAAATCGGCCCATAAATAAGCGATTTTATTCGGCGTTTATCATAATTGTATATTTTTATTGAGTCCAGCACTCTATAGCTAGTTGCCCATAAACTCGGCTTTGTTGTTAAGCGCTTCCTCGATTGTGAATAGCTAAAGAGTTACTAATGATTACAGCGAATAGCATCATTCATCACTAATCAAACGAACAGTTGAACAAAAACAAATGTCTAGGTTTTGTTTAATACATGATACATAAGTTTTATTTGACTTATATTCATTTTTTGTTTCGATATACAATATATTCGTATAATATAATTTCACTTAGATTTTTTTTTACTTTAAATTGTTTTACAGTTTTTTGGTAGATTTCTTTTCATTTCCAGTTTGGTTTTTCTTCTTTGAATTATAGCAAATCGTATTTAATTTAGTAATTGTTCATGATTGGTTTTAATCTCTTTGTGTTTGTTTGTCGATTACACTATTTGTCTTGTGTTTTTGTTGTTTGTTATATTAAGCAGAGTTTGTTTGTTATTTTTATTCAGTAAAATGATCCCTACTTTTTGTATGCTCATGACATAATTTTTCTATATGTATTTATGTATCTTGTTTCGTTTTTCGTTTTTTTATTTTTTATTTCCTTATATCATAAAACATTTACTATGCTTTGTGTGTGTATATGTATGTGTGTGTTTTCTATTCTCATTAAATTTAAAGTAATTTCTGCGACAATTTTAATAATAATACATAATGTTTTTGACTATAGACACATACATAAACAAATGCATTTCCATAACGTTCTTAATTTACAAATACAATTTTGCTGAACACTAAAGCAACTTCCACAGAACAATTAATCAATTACAATCAACTAAATTTGGAGCTGCCGTATTAATAACTTGGATTTTCATTTGTTGTGACTTTTGTTTTGTTTTGTAGATTTTCTTACATAACAATTATTATGGTGAGCTGCTGATTTTGATAGAGTTAGAGGTTTTATTTTTCCTAGATAGTTCTAGAAATAAATCTATTATTATGTGGAGAGTGGACACTACAATGCAATAGACAATTCTTGAACTCAAAAGCAGACTTGAAAATAGGATTTATTCAAAATAACAAATCATATCGTATTGAAATGCTTGGCATGATTAAAAGCTACAGTTGGTTTTGTCGTGAATGTTGACACAACATAGTTTTTATTATATTTATTTATTAACTTAATTAATTTTATATTTTTAAGGTTTTTGGTTTATTCTGTTTGGCTTTTTATTAGCACTAACAAGTAAGAACACATATTTAACCACAATTTGTATTTTGTTTTTTTATTATTATAATTTTTTTTTAACTCAACACTCTTACACAACGGCAAACAGTTACAGTTATTACAGTTACATAAATTGAGTTGAGTTGAGTCACTAATCAGCTGCTTAATTTTTACAAATTGCCTACTTAAAAATTCATAAATCAGAGCCTTACTCACTTGCAGCTAAGTATTGTTATTAATTAATGTTCTTTTAATATTTTTGTTTATTGTGGAATTTAATAATTCACAATTTATATATATAATTATAATTATATGTGTATAATAAAACTAAATAAACAATAGGCCATATATTGATATGTATTTGATTTTTACACTTTTAAAAAAACCGTGCTCAAACTTTATCAAACATGCTTTTACAATTCGTTAAGTAATTGTTGTATTTTTTATCGATTTTTTTTCTTATATTGAACTCAGTATTTTTATATTTTTGGTATATTATTTGCTGTGTGAGTTTCTGTTATAAGTATATATTTGGTATGTTTAATATTCAAATGCATTTCTGTGCTTGGCTTTTTAATATTGTGTGTTTGTTTAAGTGTATTTTTGTTGCTCTTATTACTGTGTGTGTTTTCCATTGAGTAATTTTTTAAAGTATTTCTGCGTTGATCGCAATCAATCAACGTTTTAACATTCATTTTACACTTGTCGTCTACCATCTAGAACTGTGTATTTTATTATCAGATGTCGTAGCTGATATAATTAGTAACGTTTCCTTAATACAAAAAAACCAAAAATTTTAACTTTGTATTGCGCTTTTTCTTTCTGTTCTTGTGTGCTTGTAAGGAGAACCTAAAATCGTTGACAACCTTAGAAAACATTGATTATTATTTGCGCTTAACTAATGCGAGTCGGTTTGTCTGGTTTCGGTAGGGGGTTTATAGAGAAGAGTTTTGTGGATAGAGTATCTTTGCAGTGTGTGTTGTCTAGAGTCTGGAGTTTTGAATGTAAACAGCATATGTATACTATATCAGTTATTTGCATAATTATCATAAGTATGTTCAGTATGTTGTATATATCTATAAGCACTATTATGTATACTTCTCTATATATAAATTCTTTTACAAATAGCAGACTACAATATCAAAAGCACACTGTGGATATATATATATATATTCGGTTTTTTTCATTTTTTCGAGTGCCCTTCACTATTATAACATTATATTTATAAATAGTTCTATATATATTCATTAGACGCTTTGGAAGAACGGCAACAGAAATTCCGAATTTGCAACAAATAATAAATATCAATTGTGTATGTTCATGTGTGTGTCTGTGTGTGTGAGTGTTTGTATTAAAAATTTAGATCTATAAGCATAACACTTGGAATTTGTCTTTCGTTGGATATCTCTTTTGCTTCTAAGGCGAAATATTATATTGTCAATTCTTTGGCTTGAGCCGAAAACCATGCAATATGACAAAATATATATTTCTCAGCGGAAGGGCAGGCAGTCTAAAAAACATATAAACCAAAAAGTGGAAAATTCAAACACAATAAGTTTCCAAAATCGTAAAACGCCCTTTGAATTGAACTGAAGAAGGTCTTTCAATATTTCTGGAACGCATGAATAAGGTATCAAAGAAAAAGATGGTGCAAAAAATAAGAAAGAGGATTTAATTTCAGGATTTTTTTACTCATTTTTAAAGCTTATTTAATTGGAGTTAACAAGTTCGTTAGTTATTCAACTCTTGCCATGTTCTCAATACACAGTAAAAAAATGTTTATATTCTTTATTAGTTTTACATTTTGCGTTACGTTATTATTCTCAATTTTGTTGTATTTTTAATGCAGTTGTCTTTAAATACGGCTTGCCTTGCATGGTATAAAAATATAAACGTTCACATATACATACTTAAAAATCGTTAAGTTATTAAACTTTTCATCAAAAAGTTATTTTTGTTTTTAAAAAAAGTAATTGAATCGATTGACAATTTTCTAAAATTAGGAATGAGTTATTCTTTACGGATTTTTTCGCATTTTGCAATTATTCAATAAGTAATGTGCGAGTTTATTTTTCATATAGGCCAATGTTGAATTACTTAACTAAGATTATTGTTGGCTTTTTTGTTAATGAAATTAGTTCAGAAATGAGCTTTACTGTCGTTGCATGTCTTTTTTTGGTGTTCTAGTAGTAGAAGTTGTGTTCAAACGATAACAGAATAGTTTTTGTTTTCTTCTAAACTAAATGTGAGTCCAGCATTTTGGCAGGTTGGTTCAACAAGAGCCATGTTGCGCTTTGCTCTTGCCATTTATTGTGTGACAGTGTGCCCAACCTTTTATAGTTAGTGTGTAAAGTGTCCTAAGTAATTTGTTATATAATTCTTGTTAAACTTCACATTGAATTGTTCCTAGTTGCTACAGTTGAAAGCGAACATCGCTCAAATAGGCTTGACCACATTACATTTATATACTTTAATATATATATTTCATTTACTTATATCTAAAAACAATATAATATTCAATTATAGAGTTTTCTTTTACTTTTTTTTAATATTTACTCGCAAATGTAAGAAACAGTTACTGCTCTTTGGATTTAATTTGTGTTTAATTTATTATTTGTTCGTCTGATCTTTATAAGTCCAATACTTGTATTATTACTTATTAGCGTGTGTGTGTGTTTGTGTGTTTATAATAATGAGTGTATCATTAATAATAATAAAAATAACTTAGTTATATCAGTGTTGCTTAGGTTAGTTCATTTCTCGAAAATGTTCGCTCTCAATAGATGTTATATGTATATTATATACGAGTACTGATATGCCCTTAAAAGCTACGTTTTCATTCTAGTCCGATCCGTTCGTACACTGAAACTATGTTAATATATGGATGTGTGTGTGTTTAGTAGGTATTTTTATTTGTATTTCTGCTTTGACAATTACTTGATTATTTTTGTTATTATTTTATAATTATTTGGAATAATTTTCTTTTATTTATAGATATAGGCATACCAAACTTCAATATACAGCACATTTATTTAATATCTGGTTCGAATTTTCGCTAAGTGTATAAAACTTTTAGTTATTTTCATTTATTTTTTGTTTTGTTTTTTGTTACTAAGCCAATTTGTAAAACGTTTAGTACAAATGCAATAATACATGTACATACATATATGTATATTATATATATATAGATGTATTACATTTATTGTGTATATACTTATACTTGTTCATATATAATATATATTCTGATATGTTTTGCCATTTAAATTTATCATTACGTTCTCTACAATCACTAATTTATTTATTTTATTTCGTTTTTCATTTTTGTGACCGATTTTACAAGTTTAAAAATTTTTGGGAGCTGCTTATTCAAAAAAATTGCATTTTAATTTTCTCTTTCAGATCAATAAAACTTTCTCATATACAAATTTTTCTAATTTATTTAGTAATTTTTTTCAGATTTTTGTTTTGTTAAATTTTTTTAGCCAAATTTCGTCATAAGAACATTTTTTGTTGTTGCGCCCAAAAGCTAAAAACTCAAAAACTAATTCCGAACATATCCCAACATAAACGTGAAACCAATGCAATCTGACCAAGTTTCATTGAGAGGGGGGCTTCCTGTTTTTATAAAAATCTTCTTGCTCCATACTATTTCCCATAATACTGGAGTAGGGCAGGGCATATAATTTGGGCCTGGGCATAGACTTGGACCCATGCCAGCTGGCAAAATACTATTTGTACGACTGAGCGTTGAGTGTTGTTTTTTTTTTAGATTCTTTTAAAATTTCATGCTGCTGGCATGACAAACATTCAATTTATCAAAATCGTTTACTCTGTTGATTGATTTCGTTATTAAGTGTTTTATAATTGGGCCTGGGCTCGTGATTGGCCATATCATCTTCTCATTATAGAAAAATTAAGCAATCTGCGGCGTGCTACAAAATGTGTATCTCTGTTGTGGGTTCTATGTGTGCGTTTGTGTGTTTAATATGTAAATAAAGCAAGTACGCTGGAGTACTTTGGGTTCCGGAGTGTCTTACAACACTCTTGATATGTGTGTGTGTGTGTGTTTGTGTTTTTGGGTGGGGCAAGCCGCGTGCTAAAGTTCGTCCTGCTGGCAAATTTGCTGCAAGCGAATGGGGGTCATAATAACCTAACAACTACTACAATGCATCTTTATAAATGGCTGCCTCGTGCAGCCGGAGTGCAGTGCAGTGGCATGCAACACTAAATTCATTTACAAATGTTCAGCTGTGGCCAAGTTACAAAATAAACATGGCACAAATTCTAAAACTCCAATAAGCTGGCGCAATCTTTTTTTTTGTATCTTTGCTAAATCTCTATCTTTACATAGACAATTTTACATTCACATTCTAAATATACGATAATATAGATTTGTTCTTTGTGTTTGCTTGTGCATTACTTATACGCTGTGTGTGTGTGTTCTTTGGTGCAGTGCCAGACATTTTCTTTTAGAAAACTTCCTTGTTCCTCAATGCGACACACATGTAGAGCAGTCCTATTGCCAGTCCAAGCAGCTGCAGTCGTGGTGTTATGGAAGCACTGCCTGAACCACCAGTGCAGCCTGAACCTTAAACAAAATCAGAGAAAAAAGTTTCAGATTAATAAAAAACATTTAAGTACAGTTTTGATAGGGTTATGATACGATTGAATGAACGTATGTATTTTGTGGCGGATATATTTGCCATATTTTTATGTACTCCTTTGAGGCCTGCAACTACTTGTAAGCAAAATTATAATTACTTAGTATTTCCTTTTCGTTATGCCTACGATAAAAACGTTTTGTAGCTTAGAAGCTGGCACATGAATAAGCAACAGGACCAATTTTGAAAATTAACAACAATTAACTAAAAGCATTGGCATTTTTTGGTGCGATTTTTGGTGCATTGAAATCAAAAATAAAAGAAAATATATTTCGAAGAAAAAAAACTTAAACGAATTTTACGCGAACTTACCTTAACAAAAAAATCCTAGCAATTTGTCTGCGTTTATGATTCTGTTTTATGTTTTTCTTTTTTTCTTAACGCTTCATTATACAAAATACATAAAAATTTATTGGTTCAACCGATTTTGCGTGCTAATTGGTTTTGATAACTTGGTCGTTAACACTAGATAGTAGATAGAAGAGTTCTTCTTGTTGGCACTAAAGACACTCAATTTGCCCTCCAAATAAATATACAGCTTAATTGCCAACTTGACTAACAGACGTGTTTGTAAGCCAAATATTAAGCCGGCCGACTTTGTCTCTGGTTCAAGTACACTTTCTGGCTTTGAAATTACTTATAATAAGTGGTTTTTCGGTTTAAAAGTGCAATGTGCAAGTATTTTTTTTTATAAAATAAAAATATATATTCTACATTATTATTATAATTTTTTTTTTTTTTTGGCTAACAAATGATTTCGAGTTTTGCAATCAATGGCCGTTAATTTACCTAAATACAATACATTTATATAAATACATATATTATTTTTTTGGTTTTTGCCCGGCGGGCAAACGCTTGTCGCGTGTGCATTAAATGTTAGCTGGCTAATTTGAATTTAAAAGGCTGACCAAGTCGTTGATTTTATGCCCAGATAAGCCAGAAATAAATTGGCACAAGCCAGTGCCAAATACACAACGAACCCAACAACAATGCAAAGATTTTGGGCAACGTGAACATTTGAAACACGTGTCGCTTAAAGCAACGCAAATAAAACAAAACAACACAAAACGAAACGAAACCAATCGAACGCAGCGCAGCAAATCAAAGAGAAAAGTCCAACAAGATAAAAAGAAACATACAAACTTTTTTTCGGATAGCAACAGCGCGCATAAGCTTAAGTTAGTATCAGATATGGATTATGGTGATTTGGGGAGAGTGGCGAAGATTATTGAAAATCGGTCATTCACGCGTGCGCTTATATGATGACAAAACAGCCGTAAAGAAGCAAATGTATCTGTATCTGACACTTGATAAAAATAAACTTATTGTGTATGCGAGTGTTTTTTGATTTGGTGCCAGCCAGTCTGCTGTGTTCAGGACGAGACGAGACGAGACGAGGGCCAGTTTAATATTCGATTAATGGCAAGATTAACACAAATCACGCTGACATTTTATGGAGAAATTTTATTTGGTCAAATAAGCGGCTTGTTCGTTGGCAAGCCAGCTGAAGATGCCGTAGAATATCCGAAAATGCAAATTCAATTAATTAGCTAGTCAAAAGGAACCGGTAATCAGCTAACCGTATGAAGTTGGAGCGAGTATCTTTGCTTTTACTTTGATTTCAAAAATTGATAGCCCTTTTTTACAGCCAGCCCAATTTGTTGCTGCTGCCGCTGCTTCGAACCTCATTTGCATACTTGCTCGCCTCTTAACTAAATATTCAAACGGAAAAGTGAGCAACTTTAATTAGCATAAATTAAATTGTATTATTTTGTGAAACACCAATTCTCTCTCACAGACTCACACACCTCACATGGCCCGACCAGACATCTTGGCGCGGCTTAATAGAAAAACCAAAAAACGTAACTTTAAATTCAACTGCGACTCATCTTTCACCTGAAAACCTATAACGAGTTGCTTACGCATTTTAAACTACTTTTACAAAAACGTTACCCTCCCACTTTAAATTTTATGCTTTATATACTTGGCTTGGCTTTTGTTGATTTATCATTGTCAGTTTTTCGGATATACATATGTATATATGTTTAAGCATATGCATGCTGGTGGCAGAATTACATAGTATTTAAATTAAATTTTTGTTTTTCTTCGGTCACTCGTCAGTTAGTCAACGATCTCAGAGAGACTGCGAGAATCAAAACTGAAACTCATTTCACTGATTGATGAGCACATTTCAAAATACTGACATGGCCATAAATAAGTTTTGGTGAACGTTCTCTACGCAGAAATGCAATAAATTAAAACTATAAAGTATTTTATATATACTTTTGACCGGGATAAAAGTGCAGTGAGTCACAATTAACACTAAATGTAACTGTGTTTCCGAATGGTAATCCTCATTCAAAATGCGAATTGAGAACGCTTAAAGTGTTCATGTTTTGCATTTTACTTGCGAATTGTCATGCTAATTGACACGCGTTGCCAGATCCATTAAAAATAAAATATAAAGACTTGAAAGGTTTAATTGTATTCGAATTGAAAACACACTTTTAAGTTCTCAATATGTTATTAGAACCAATATTGTCACACCATAGCTTTATTGCTGTTAACCTTTGACAAATACAGAACCTTTCCTTAAGATACTAAATTACATTACCTTACTCTCAAGTAAAGACACAACAAAAGCAAAAACACAATTAAAAATCACAATAAACGTCCACAGATAAAGAAGCAAGATAATAGATTCACATACAATTATTTATGTTTAAAGAATGTCATATTTGCTATGCACTTTGTAGTGTATATAGAAAGAAGCAATTGCCAAGATTGAGCTACCGAGATATAAGCGATTGAGGTGTGGCACATCTGTACCTCCAGACCGACAGAGCGAACGATAGACAGAAAGACATACAGCTAGAGGCGTGTGAAGTATACAAAAGAGCACCTATAAAGCGTATGTTAATTGTATGCCAAAAATACTTATACAAAAAGGAAACAAAGATAAGACAATACTCTTACAACATTAAGAAAGCATTTTATAGCGGCTGTCATAAATATCCACACAGCATTTCAGGTAGACAGATTTCTTATGGATTAATTACTCACCTGCCCAACTTCTGACTTTAGGCAAATAATCATTCCAGAAGGAGCAACGCGCTGCCAATGGACCACGTGCCAGTTTCTCAATCTTGTCGTCCGTGCTGAAAATATAGTACACGGGATCCTCCTTCGAAAAGTTTGGCCATTCCTCGCCATCTGGTGCGGGATTGCTGAAAGTGTAAAGCTCGCATTTCAGTTTATGGCAACATGTGTGGTTGTGATCTTTGCTAACTTTTTATAGCCGCTCGAAAGCTGTTAGTTTTTCCAGCAACCAAAACTTACCCCGTCTTGGCAAACTCAATAACGGAATTGAGCATACGCTTGCCCAGCTCACGCTCCACAGGTCGATATTGCAGAGATGTGTTCAGCGGCTGCCCAAAGAAGTACTCAATCTCATCGCCGTGTAGCACGCCCATCCACTCACCCCACAGCGATGTGCTGGTGCGCTATAAAAACGAAAGAGAGAAAGACAATGTGTGTGAGACAGAGACGCGATTGAGAGAAAAAGAGAGAGAGAATGAATTTGTCGTAAACTTAACCAGAAATTATGCAGATAACCAACCATCCACCCTTTTGTATTTATTTACTATAATATTGTCGCAGCATGTCGCTCAATGAGACGCACAAAAAACAAATAAATAAATAAATAGTAAATGTGTTTTTGGTCTAAGGCGAACGTAAACTTATGTATTCCAGAATATACCACATACATATATCAGTATATATACTTAGAGTCCATTATAGCTTCATGCTAAAGCATTTAAAGCATTTTACTATCTTTGCTTGATAGACAACAAAAATGATATAGTTTCAACTTAAAATCTTCCTTTTTGCAAAACATCCGTTTACATATTTTTGTAAGTCTAGTTTGCAACTGCCTTTTTCTACACACATGTTAGTGCCGCAGCTAAGCTTGCGATTTGACTTTTACCTGCCACACAATGGCAGCTCACATCATCTCTTAATTGACCGCAACAGTCACCTGCAGCAACAACAACAGCAATAACAGAAATATCTGCTAGCTAACCACATCAATTTGGTCAACGTCAATGACCACAGTTAGACAACTGAAGTGGCACACAGTGTAACTAAAACTTTTGGGCAAAGTGAATTAATGCAGAGTAAAGCGCTAGTTGAATATGAGGGTTAAGAATATAAACGTTGGGTTAAATATAGTATTAAGTTTTTATTTAAAAGTTTTATGTTTTCACCATTTTATGTTGTTTACATATGAAAAAATGCCAAAATATATAACAAATTGGCATAGTTTTTAAAGCTTTAAATGCAATTCTGTCCATTGTTAAAGTTTCTAAAGTGCTGTCCACTTAACCAATTTAACAGTTGGCAGAAAACTGCAGGCTGCAAGCCAAACAGCCAATTGGTCAAGTCACTTAATGAATTTCAGTCAGGATATGCCAAGGGATAATGTTGTTCATGTTGTTGTTGCCAAGTTGTTGAAAGTGTATGCACCATTGCTTCCTTTTTTTTATTTTTGCCAGCTCAAAATGAGGGTACACACACACACACTCAAACACACACACACACACACACACGAGGAGTGTTTGACTTTCCCCTTAGGCTCAAAAATAATGAAGAATTGTGAAAATTCTTTTAAGTTTCTTTTGCTTTTTGATTAAAGCAAAGAGAACTCTCAACTCGAACTCAAACTGAGAAGTGGCAATTGGCTAGCAGGAAAAGATGGAATTGGCAATTGCCGTCAAGTCGGTAAACTTATTTAAGTGCGAAGCACGTTGCACGACGCTCCTGCTGATGGTATTGCAGCAGTGGCAGCTGCTGCTGTCAAGGGGTGTCGCTGCCATAGAAACAGACAATCTTCCCAGGCACTCAACCACCAACATAAAGTGCTTGCCAAGCGGCTGCCTCTTAAAAAGGTCGCTATGGCCACAACAGCTCGACTTTTGTTGTTGTTCTTGCTTGTTACTCGTTATAGACTGAAATGAGTTGGGAGCCTTGTTGCAGCAACTTGAAGGCTGTAATTAAAACTAATTTCATTTGCCTTTCTTTTTATTCCGCTGTTAACTGACCAGGGCCAAACCGCTGCTTCTTTTGCTGTTTGATTATCAACCCGGCGATTTGATGCAGCCGAGCTGCAGGTACCATAACATTTCACACGCACTGTTGCCCATGTCAAACAGCAACAACAACAACTGGCAGTAATCAGCATTAAAAGAGAGCAAGTTCTTGTTTCACATTCGGCCCACTCGGCGTATGCGTAATATTGATTTCTTCGAAATTGTATTTTACGACACGACATGATAAATATATGTATGTATATGTATGTGTGTCGATGTATTTGTGAATATCAATATACAACGACTCAATTTCGTCTGTCATTTCTAATTACCTATTAACATTTACGCATTATCGCTTAAGAGAAAATCGATCGATTTGTTGGGTATACGGCGTATACTTAATACTTGATATTGGGCCGTACTTTGTTATTTGGTATTTGTTAATCATTAGGGCTTGCAGCAGCCCAGCCGAAGTCCTTTAAGCAAATAACTGACTCAAATTAAGCCCAACACGTTTCAGTCATATACCAGGGCCGTGACCTCGTAAATTGAAGTTTCATTAGGCAATTCCCAAATTCCCTTCCCCTCTTTTCTCGTACACCACCCGCTTCGTTCCACAATACAGCCGGACGCGACTTGGTTCGTGCCTCAACTATATATTTGTGTGTGTGTCTGTTTAATGGGCACAGATCCAGGGGCCCAAGAAACGAGACCCAAGACCCCCCAAGCCAAAGCCCAGGCACAGGACAGTAGGCAGTGCGTGTAGTTTAATTGGCGCTGTCCTTGTGTTTGTGTTTCTGTGTGTGTGTGTGTGCGTTTATGGGTGTGTGTATTGAGCGAAACTTTTTGTGTTAGAATAATTATGGCGGCCAAGGTTGCCAGGGCATACAGGCTGAATTGTTGTTTGTCAAGTTAAAGACGCCACAAACTTGTGTGTGCGATTGTTTATATATGTAGTAAGTAAGTTTGTATTCACAATTCTAAGGCTTTATTACAGGTATTGATATATATTTCATATATGCGTTTGGCTTAACATATCTCAGACTAATAAAGCAAGTACTTCTTGCATTGAGATTAATGAGATTAAGTTATGGCAACTTTAAGCATATTGTAAAAGTCATGAACCTATCGTCAGATCTTAATGAATTTGTATTGAGATCAATATTATACCTGCATCAAAGATCTGTCATAAAGTTATACCTTTAACCCATGCAAAATGTTGCTAAATAGCTTTTCGACTTTGCCCTTGTTGCCGAACATCAATACACAAATACTATACTCCAAATACATTTGGATATATCGGAGGGATTAGTTTTGCTGTCTGTCTGCATTTTAAGAACTTAAAACATGTGCTCTTTTACACATGTGTAATGGCAAATAGAAAGGCATTAGTATCCAATTAAGAATCTCTCCACTCAACTTGATTGCTGCCTTTTGGATTTTGCATTTTTGTTTTGTTTTTACTTTTCTGCCTATGAGATAGCAAACATCCGTTCAAACATAAATAATGCACGGCACTCATCATGACATTCTGTCTCACTCATGTTGCAGTTTCATTTGTTGTTGTTGCTGTTGTTGTTTTTACGTGTTAGCCCCTTAGGCTCTGCTCGCCATTAGCCTTGTGTGCAATTTTAATGACAAACAAATTGCACCTCGTTGCGTTTACTTTCAGTTGCTTATTTTCTCATTTCAGCATTTGTTTTTCTTTTTTTTTCACTTTTTTTCCTTGTGTGTGTGTGTGTTTTGTGTGTATTCGCTGTTGCGTTAGTGTGTCGCCCCATTTGACCGCATTTCGATTGGACGCACGCGCTCCAACGCTTACGTCTTACGTGTCAAAGGCTGTGAAATATTTAATGATTTATGCAAAGTGGATACACGCCGCCCATTTCCCACCTTTAAATTCGACCCTCCCCCCTCTTAATACTCTACCCGCCCACTACTCACGTGTTTAAAGTAATAGTAATGCACGGAGGCGCCTCGCTCGGCCAGCGCCTGTGCATATTCATTGGTGGGGCATGTGAAAAAATGATCGCCCACCGCACGTCCAATTTGCTGTTGATTCTGATAGCCCGGGTTGCCCTCCCAGCTGGTGTACTGTAAATTTGAGATAAAAACAAAGAACAGGAATTTTTCAATTATATATATAATAAGTAATTCTTATAATCGATATCAATATTCTAACCCTGGCTTTGCTACATATAATTTAACTTGAATTTTTGATGACACAAATAAGCTACAATTACAAATGCCTTTAGATGAATATTATATTTCCAACGCATAAAAATGGGGATGAAAGTTTTTAAATTGAATTTTGTTTGATTGCTCAATTCAAAAGCATAATTGACAAATCATAAATTTAAACTCAACTCTGCCAAAGCTTTACATATACTAAATGTAAGTTTGTTAAGTAAAGTATATTAGTTTTCTTTTTTTTATCAGCGATTTTCGCTATTGACTTAACGCGAGTCGTGTCCTAAATGCAATTTCCACAGCGCCACGGCAAATGAAATGAATAAATTTTTTGCGCAAATGCAATTTTATCAAATTGACGTCACTTTTTAACTCGTTTAAGCTGCTGCTGCCTGCCTGCTTGCCTGCCTGGCTGTCGCTGATGCTGATGCCTGCTGAGTTTGATGCGACATGTGGGTTCTATTTGTGTTTGTGGGTGGCTTGGGGAATGGAGTTTGGGGTTTAAGCTGAATGCAGCGGTTTGTTGTCTTTGTTGCATAGATTCACTTTGACTGCAGCTGACGGCAGCAACTTGTGCAACAATGAAAAGGCAAAAGCCGACGTACATAGACAGTCTGCTGCCGCATTTTTTCCCCAATTGGCTTAGCCACGTGTCAGTGTCAGCAACAGCTTAACAGCTTTAAGAGCAGGGAAACGGCAGCAAAGCAGTTTTCCTACTTCTCATTTACCTGGAATATGATGGCCTCGCGTTCCGCTTGCGTTGCCTTGCCAAAGATGTTATTCATAATCTCCAGATACTTGTCACGTGGCAACGCAGTAGCATCATCCTTATCAAAGTAGTCAATGAAATCATACAGCAAGAAATAAGTGCCTGCAAGCAAATTATTATTATTATTATATAATTAAATATCCCAAGAAATTGTAATGTTAATTACAAAGCTTATAAAAAAGGTATAATGATTTAGTGGAAAAGAAAGTAAGGAAGCATCTTTAACCTCATAAAATATACATGTTTGATAAGCATTAACAGACGATTCGATATAACTATGTCCGTCCGTCCCGTCGATCTCAGAGAGTGGCAAACAAAAGTAAGAAGAATGAAAACAAACCAAATGTCGCTAGAGTAAAGTTGGCTTAAACGTTTTCCCTACTTCACGTCAATGTGCTTTGGGGGCTATTGGCCAAGTCCGAAAACAATTACCACCACAACAAGATTCCACGGGGGCACAATCAACGAGCCGTGCCAAGGACACCAAACGCTGCATTAAACTAAAATAACAAGAACAACAAGAACAGCATTGCTGAAGAGGTAGACAAAGGGTAAAATAGAATAAATAAAATCAACCACAACAACAACAACAACATCTAAAGCAACATCATGGGACAACAAGGGCAAAGAACAAAGCGTCTCGTTGCCTTTTATTAACTTAATTTTTATGGCACTTGTTGTTGTCGATTGTTTTGTGCTGTTGTTGCTGGCATTGTCTCCATGCACACTTCAAATACGAGCACACTAACGAGCAATAATTGCTGCCTATAGACAACGAGAGAGACGCAGCAGAAACGACAATTACACACACAGCTGCTGTGTGTGTGTGTGTGTGTATTTGAATAGGCAACATGGCTGGCCAAATGTGTGTCATCTCTTCTCTAATATCGCGTTACATACGTTTGAATGAAACTATTCTTTGTTGGTGTTTGATTAAATTTTGTACCAGCCACAAGAATTATGCAAAAATATGTTTCTTTTGCAATAAAACTATAACTTTTATTGATGCAAAAACTATTTTTAAATTGACAAGTAAAGTCTTTATAATGTGACGTCTTGGCCAAGTTGAAAGCCAAAAACAAGAAAATTAAAATTTTGTATCATGTGCGCGGCCGCATTGTAATCTATTGTGTGTTGTTTCAAATGCTAGATGACCTTGAACTCACAAACACAAACACACACTTAATACACAAACAAACACGCTTGCACACACACACGCGTACTTAGACATAGATAATACAGTTATATGCGGCCATCGTTGTGTGTGTGTGGCCGTCTTGTGGGCACGCACACCTTGTGCTACGAGCACCACGGGCTGTAATATGCAGTAGAAAAACAAAAACAAAACAGAGAATAAGCAGAAGAGAGAGAGAGAGAGAGCGAGCGAGCGAGGGAGCGAGAGGGAGAGACATACCACGAAAGAGAAAGAGAGAGAGAGAAAGGGGAGCTTCAAGCAATGAGTGAAAGTGAGCAGAAAGCGCACGTGTCTGTGGCGCCACGAGAAACAGCCGCAGCCTGTATGCCCCTTAGCCGATGTGTGTGTGTGTGTGTGTGTAAGTTTCGGTGCCTGCCGCCTGGAAATGACGAAGCAGCAATGGCAATGGCAACAAGAAGAAAAATGAAAGCGAAGCGAACCAACAAGAAAAAGTACACAAAGCGCACGAGAATCTGTTATACGGAAAACAAAAACCAACACACACACACAACTCACACAGAAACAGCAGCCGTTGCCGAAAACGCATAGCTCGCAAATATAAAAGGCAAAAGAGAAAGCGAAACGAACGAAAAATTTTAGTAGCTTGCCGCACGCTACGAATATTTCGAACAATGCATACAAAACGTCAGCATTACCGTCCGCACATACACACACACACACACCACTTGCAACTGCTTTAAATGATGATAAACGCAGCAGCCGACTATATAAAAGCTGGCCAAAGCCGGGCAGCAAACGAACTGCAGATGGAAAAGGCAAAAGGCAGGAAGATACAAAAAATGTTGCATACTTATGGGCATAAGCAAAAATTCATCTTATACACATTTTTAACGATATTTATTTGCTACTTTGATGCACTTATTTTATTAAACAAGATGTTACTCTATTTAACGTATACTTCATGATTTGTTGCTAAATACTAACTAGTTGTTAATGTGAATAATGGCTGCACAAGCATTTTAAAGTAATATTTTGTTAGTAGAGCGAGGCTAAGTAATTTAATAGCTGAAAACATTTAGAAAAATTACATTTGCTCTAAACTAGTTAGATTAGTAAAAACTTTGTCTTCGTCACTTGAAATATTCGTTTAGTTTGTCAGACAACATTTTTTGCTCTAACTTCTTTACCAGCTGAACGCATTTACACACCTCCAACCCCTTTAAGCAGTAGCAGCACGTGTGTTGGCCCTCATTTAGTGGGTGCAAAATTCTTTAATGCTATTTCCACCTGTCTTTCCCCGCAATGCCTGCTTGAGGACACACATAAATTATTTATTATGCCCGCACAGCTCAACAGCCCGAACACATTGCCTGACATTGCGCACCATTCCCTTGGGGTCTGTTACACACACTTTGCCTGCATGAGTCTGGCAAGTTTTTGCATATTAACCTTTCCCCTCTAACAATCACCAACTTGGATTTAATGCACATGAAGTTGCACTGGCAAGCAAAGTTTCAAGACAAAGAAAGTCAAGCCATAAGGCCGTATCTTGTAGTACGAACTGCATTGTGTTGTGTCAAACTTGAAAGGCATCAAAACGAGCCAGAAATGGGTTGGATGCGCCACGGACACGCCCATTGCCTGAAGAGGTCTACTCGTAAAATAACAACAATGAAAGGTTTTTGCAGCAAACAAAACAAAACTATAATAAAAAAAAGATCGTACTTTGCCAACAGAAAAAGTAATAAAACCGCAAATGGATGCAGCGCAAGCTGCAACAAATGTGACAGGAGAAGACGAAGAGGAGAGGGTCAGAGGATGAGGAGATTTTGGATTGGCGCTAACATTGCAAAGAACATGCACATTATGACAATGGGGCTGCAGCAGCAACAGCAGCAGCTAAAAAATTTGGCACACTGCTGACGTCAGCGTCAGCGTTGGCAATGCCAAAAATAAAACTGCAACAATGGCAAGGAACAAACGGCGAGGCGAAGAGCCGAATGCAGCCAGCGCATTCTATTGTTAGCCAAAAGAGACACAAGGCGAAGGGATTATGGAGGATTTTGTACAGCAGCAGCTTGAGAGTTAAGTTTGATAAAGTTGCTGTCCAAGCAGTAAACACAATGACAAAACTAAGCGACATGCAATTGGACAGAGTTCTTCTTCTCTACAAACTAAATGGAAAATTTCCGTTTTTATTTAACAAAATGTGTTTTTTGTTAAACAGTAAGAAGAGAAGATGAGATGAGAAAAGTTAAGTAAAGACATTCAGACCTATAAAATGAATGAATTATTAGGTTTTTAAACTTACCTTCATCTCTGACATTGCCCATGAGAATATCATAATCTTTAAGATCCGCTGTCTTCATTAAAGTCATGGGATCCGCTGGCAAAAAGGCGCCATCAATGGTTGGCGCTGACGGGAAGCTGAGTATGCCCGAATAGGAGTTCCACTGTTGCACCGATATGGTCTTGGCATCGACAGCACGCATGCAGGTCATAACATCTGAGGGATTGGTCTGTCAAAGCAGAGTTTATAGATCAGCAACAACAATGAGAATTTAATTTCATTTAAAAACTTTTACCTTCAACATGGATGCATTGCAGTTGCAATCGTTGATCAGAGATTTGCCAATCTCCACGGCCTTCTCGGATGTCATGTGACTCCAAGGAGCATTCATGGTGCCCGATTGCATCATGCCCCGTTTAACTACACCCTTGGTTACCGGTGACATGAGCTGTGCATTCACTGAACTTGATCCGGCTGACTCGCCAAAGAGTGTCATCCATTCGGGATTGCCGCCGAATGCATGCGCATTATCCTTAATCCAACGTATGGCCAATGCCTGATCCCACAATCCCACATTGCCTGGCGCCTCTTCGGCAAACTCTGGCGGCATCTCTGGCGCCAAGTGCAAAAACCCAAATGCACCCACGCGATATTGAAACGAGGCAACAATCACATTGCCCACAGCAGACATAATATCCGCATTATAAATATCCAATGTGGCCGATCCTGTCATAAATCCTCCTCCATATATCCATATCAGTATGGGCAGACCATTTGTCGTATTCTGTGGATTGCCATTGTGTATCAGATGATCCGTATCGCCTTTATTGTGTTCCGAGTGCTGTGAAAAGGAGAGTGAAGTGAAAAATGAGTAAAATGAGAAAGTTGCTTATTGGAATACTTTACCTCAGCTCCATTGGTGCCACGTCCATGACGGAGACGCGCCTTTGCCGGCGCCCAAACATTTATATACAAGCAGTCCTCGGATACATTGGTATTGGGGTTCCAGATCTCCTCGCCAGAAAAGCCCGGAAAATATTCATAGCTGAAAGTTAAGGAATAGGTTCATATAGGATGAGTTTCCATTGCTCACATGTAAAACAGTTGGGAGGAAGGAACTAGTTCACACCCCTCCAGTACCTCCGCTCCGCCACACTCTCACATTTTGGTTCGTGCCAATTACGACTAAAGAAACCAACTGTGTTATTTATTTTTATTTGCTCTTTTCTGATTTTCGCCTGTTTTTACTTTCACTGTGAGGGCACACATACACAAGCCCATAAACCTACACACACACACATACAACTTCCCCTGACTGTTTACCTATATGACTCTATTCACATACATCGTTCATTTGCCCTATAAACGTTGAATCCCTCGAATCGATATATGGTACAAACAAATACAAATACAAATAAAGAAAACTGTTCGCTACGCATTGCTATTATATATATGTATATGTATGTATGTAATGTGAGAATGTGTGTGTGTGTTTGAGTCTGATTCAATATATTCATATCCGTTTGGCTCGTCGTTTTCTCGTTCTCCTTCTTCTGGTGTTCCTGTGTAGGTGTGTTTGGTTTCGTGTCAATTGAAATTAACTTTGCCACTTCGCATAAAAGTAATTTATAACAAACCGGAAAAGCCGATTCTACACTGTCTCGATTTCTTTTGCTCATACTATCTTTCTATCTCTATATTTGTCTAATTTCCGTTATGCCACACACACACACATTCATGATGTCTTTGTGCGTTTGTGTGCTTGGCAAATGAGAACATTTCTACACTGCTAAACTTCCGAGTGTTTGTTTCCTATTTATACATAGTCTATTCTATGTAAATGACACGATACTGAATTGGTGGTCTAAGGTGTAGCTAATTAATTTATGCTTATTTACGTTACGTTTTTATTATATGTTTTATATATATTAGTTCCAAGTATCTTGACCAAGAATTTAGTTTTTGAAGCATGCCTGAAATCCGTTTATATTTCGCTACTTAATAAAAACATTCCAAATATACTTATTATCGACCAAACGAAGTAGAACACTTTGGGAATGAGCTTGAAAGTGTTGGCAAAGTTGTTCTACCAACTAAAATGGCATATTTTTTACCCAGCTAGTTTTAGTTAAACTTATTTAAATGATAGAATTGTTGATTGTTTGGTTTCGATTTCGATATTTTCACTTGAAAGGAAGTGAGAAAATGTTTTAATCGATTTTTCTTAGGCTTTCTTAATGTCTTAATTTTGCATAAACTTTTGCCTGTTAGCTTTGCAATTGGCCGGCATTTAGCATGCGTTCTGCTGGCTGCAATTCGATGCAAATGCGTGTCGCGATGACGTCACTAGCAACAGTTAGGTCAACAGCAAAATGAGAAAGGCGGCATCCGGGGGCCGGTCTGCTTAATTCTAGGTCAACTACACAAGCACATACATGAACACATACATACATATCTATCGCACAGAAAATATAAGACGAGCTGTTAACTTACCGCTCCTGAACGCATGTGGCAGAGAGTCGTGTGGCATCGAGAACACCGTGCCATGGTTCCGCCGGCACCGGCTTGCGGAAACGTAAATCGTCGACGGGCGGCTTGGCATACGGTATGCCCGTATACACATGCACCTCACGTCCCTGCACCGTCACGGAACGACCGCGCACCGGTCCAGTGGTTGTCTGCACCACCAAGCGATCGATGACGCCGCAGACGCAGCACAAATGCAGCGACAGCACTAAGAGTGCGGCATGCAGCAGCGACTGCAAACTAAGCCGAGAGACCATTCTAGCAACAAATTGATGCCTTTGAGCCAAATGCGAACCGCGAACTTTGGTTGTGAATGTGTAGATGTGTAGATGCTAACGAGATTTGCGCTGTGGCGCCGTGTGTCCTAGTTAGCTGTGGCTCACAGTGACGTCACCACGTTGCAAATTGCACGTAGCACGTAGCAGGTTGCTGCTGCAGTTGTTGACTGGATTTTGGGGTTTTGTTGATTTTTCGAATTGGAATTGGGTTTTTTTGTGTGTGCGCTTTTATTGCTTTTGCCTTTGCCTCTTGTGCTTCCACTTCCTCTGCTTGCTATTGTTGTTGTTCTTGTTGGTGTTGTTGTTGCCCCTCTTGATGCTTATTATCCGGTTGTATTTGTTGCTGCTGCCGCTTTTGCTGCTTGTGTTGTTCTTGCCACTTTAAGCTGCCGTGTGGACTCTGCACTACACATGCTTTCAACTAGCTGCCTCTATCTCTCTCTCTCTCTCTCTTTCTCTCTCGCACTTTCCTTCTTGTCTTTTCTCTCTCTCTCTCTCGGGTCTCTCCTCGCCTGCCCTGCTTGATGTCTGTCTGGGTTTGCTTTGACTTTTGGTGCTTTTGTTTCAGAGTTTTTCAGTTTGTGCAGCTGTTGCACTTTTGTTGCGTTGCTTCTCCTTTTCTTGCTGCTCGTCTTCTCCCTCTCCTCGTCTTGCTGCTCCCCGTTCTATTGTTTGAACTGCAAATAGAAAAGGCATTAAGTTATTTGTCCAAGTTTCCTACTGCATACAGTTGCTGCCACAGCTGCTGCCACACAGTTGCCACAGCACAGCTCGTGGCTCTTGCAAAAAGCTTAATTCATGGTTTATGTTGCTGTTGCTGCCACAAGTGCATGTTGACTTGGCTTGTCGCT
This sequence comes from Scaptomyza flava, assembly GCA_030179655.1. Taxonomy (NCBI): domain Eukaryota; kingdom Metazoa; phylum Arthropoda; class Insecta; order Diptera; family Drosophilidae; genus Scaptomyza; species Scaptomyza flava. Next base: position 4,716,158 of record JARNME010000012.1, read on the forward strand.
TGCCCCCATTTGTATGCTACAATATTTAGATGTATTTGCGTTTTTTGTTTGTTTGCATGCGTCTGTGTGTGTATGTGTGTGTGTGTTTACCACTTGAGCAAAGATGCAGCAGCGCAAAGCAAAGAAAAACTGGAGGCTGCCTCGGCTCAGAGTTTACATTCAAAGTTTTTCGAGTGGACGTGCAGCCTGCACCACTCACAAGCGCATCACTCAACCACTAACTAACACACACACACACACACAAACACTAACACATTAATGCATATAGGAATACGTTCATATCGGGGCCACTCAAAGCTACGCTCAAGCGCTGTGTATCGTTTCATAAGGCTGAATATCTTTTGCAACAAAATCGTTAAATATGAATACACATATTTTTATACATAGAAATTTATAAAATCGTTAGGAACCTTACAAATAATACTATAATAATAAAAGAGACACGAAAAGCTACAATTACTAAATATAGGAACTATAAGAAAGCAAGAATAATCAAAGAAAAGTTTGGGAAATAATTTTAAGAGTTTCAAGAAACTTAATTTCATCATTTGCTTTTCGTAAGTATATTTAAACTCAAAGTGCCATTTGACTTGTCAATTACAGCGTGAGGCATCAAATAGCAACGCTTAACTGAACTCACTTTGCGGCCGCTTGACAACTTGAGCCTGGCTTTGCCGCAACTTGAAAAAGTGTTTCGAAGACAAAACTTCAAAGAAGTCTGGGAAAGCCAACTTAAGAGACAGCTACTTTAAGCCCCAACTTCTTCGTGCAAAGAAGCTGCATTAAGCATTTCGAATTTGGCGTTTTGTGCTATTTCGTGCCCCAAAGCATTAAGTCTATAAGTAAGTACTTTTGCTATACATTTTACTCGCTTATTGCTTGGCCATGCCTTCCGTCTTCCTTCTTTCCATGTCCTTGAGAACACGACTATGTTCGACTCTCTCTCTCTCTCTCTATCTCTCTCTCTTTCTCTCTGTCTTTGGGTTTGCATGCTGGCAGCCCATTAGGCCGTTTACCGTTTGCTACAGCTCTACATAGCTATATTAACTCCTCTTTTTTCAATTCTTTTTTTCGTCCACTAAACCACACGAATACTCTTGCTGCAACTTCTGTCTGCTAGTACTTCCGTGGCGCCGCACTCATTTAAATATTATTCTGCAGCACAATTAAAATGTGATTAAGACGAGCTGCTTTCCACTTCGACTGCAACTGAAACTTCCACAGCTAATGCTTTGCTTTTTAATTGCCGTATTTGAGAGATTTCAAATTTGATTTAAGAGATGTTTTATGGCATCAAAAATATATTTAATTTATGTTAAAATATTTTAGTTTAATGTACTTTTTTTCTCTACGTAGAACCAAACTTTAAGTTTTTTTTAGTTTCTTTCAATTGCAGTTCTTCGTAGCTCGTTCAAGGTAGTACATTAAAACTTTGATGAGGACACTCTTCCAACATTTAAAAAGTTCTAACTAGACATTTTTTTCTTCGTATTGGCAAAGCGACTTCAACCCCTGTTGATGCCACACTGCCACAGCTGCCACAGCTACTGCTCTAGCTGTTCGTCTGCAGATAAGACGCAGCCTAAGTGAATATTTTTTCTAATTTTCTTGCGGTTGCAGCAGTTTTTCTGCGTCGTTTGCTGCTTTCCACTTGGCAGCTTCACTAAAACTTTTCTTTTTTTTATAAAAATGCGCATTTTTCATATAGGGAGCTGGGGGTAGACTAAGCAACACAAGCAGAAGTAGCACGCAGCGTCAATTTAAAATTAAGTTCATTTATTTTATTTAATTTTTATGGCGCATACAATTTATGTTCTTCGCTAAGCTGCAACAGCAGCAGCAGCACCAAAAAAAAAAAGAATGGAATATTTTTTTTTTATACTATTTGGGGATCGTGTTTATTTTTTTTTTTTGTAGTCCTTATGCTTTGTCATGCAAATCAAACACACACACACACACACAAACATCAGTTGACAAAATTTTCATGGTAATGACATAAGACAGAGACAGAAAGAGAGCAGGGGAAGTAGTAGGGTTTAACTCATGCCGCACAAATTTTAATGACATTCAAATTAAATTATAATTTTCAAAGTTTGCAGCAGCAGCAGCAGCCGAGAACATTGAGTGTGTGGTTACGTGGCGGGAAGGGTCAGAGAGATGGAGAGTTAGGTAACCGTGACGATACAATGATTATGATGATGATGATGATGATGATGGCAAGGACACTGGCGCACAGGTGGAAGAAAAAAGAGGCATAGGCAGTCAGTCAGTTCGACTGTGCAAAGGTCAACTTTAGTATTATGGGTTGGACTGACCCCTTTACCCCAATTCCAATTGCACACCCTTTGCACCGTCGCTTTCCCTTCCGTCTATTTATGTTGTTTTGTTTGAGTTGGCTTTCAGAAATTTGTGAAAAGTTTTACACACACACACACACAGAGCCCAAAAAAACGATCTCTGAAAGTCAAAGGGTAAACGAGGCAACAACATTCAAAGAGCGGACTTTATTGGTAGATTGTTTGTGTATTCGTTGAGTGCGCCTTTTTTCCCAGCTGGTAAACGTATTATGTACATATACAAGTCTATAGATTTAATTGATGATTTGAAGAGGGTAGCTTACAGTAGGTGGGGGTAAAGAGACAGAGACAGCTGCCTGTCTAAGGCAATAAAGAAAATCAAAGCTTCAAATTTAAAGTTTCAAAGAAATTGCACAACAAATGTCGGACAATTACAAATATTATTAAATTATGCTTACTTTCTTTAAGATTTTTAAGTGTTTTGTTGTGTTACAACCCCAACCCACCCTATTTTCTCCATCTTCCTTTTAGATTTCCTTAACTTATCCCAAATGCTGTCATTACAAACAGATTGGGGAAGTGTAACTGCCAAGCCAGAGTTTCTTCTTCCTTAGTCTTTATTCGAGCAGCGCGGTTATGCAGTTGACCTTTTGTGTGTGTGTATGTGTGTATGTGTGTGTGTTTGTGGCACCATTGAGCTGCAGCCATTAGCAAAAATGTCTGGCGCCAGGCGAACTATAAAATAAATACGCAGGCGTGGCTCAAATCGAAAACGACAAACGAAACACGAAACAACAAATGTTTTCATTCAACTCGTTTCGAGCGCCTCATAAAACGAAACGAAAAAGTCAAAAACCATAAAAAAATAACAAAAAAAAACTAAAGAAAAGCAACGAATTTTGTTTTTGACATTTAAAAGATAAAAGTCTTCAAGTCTTCTTCTTAGCCTTAAAATGGGTTCTTTGGGTTGCAATTGCTGAGATTAGAAAAGGAAGCTTTCTGTATTCCTGCAAAAGATGTTAAATAAGCATTAAATACTCAAATCAACTTTGAGTTTTATATAAAAGAAGAAATCTTATTCTTACTTAAGCTATTTTCAATATAACATAAGTTTAAAGAAGTTAAGGAGCTTTTTTATGCATAGAAATGGCAATCAGAATATTTGAAGAAACCATTGGAAAATTAAGCTTTTCTCTTTGATTTGTGCATTTGTTATTTCATGCTGAACTTATTCAAAGTAGTTTGGGTATTAAGTTTATTAAGTAAAAGCACAAATTGAGCCCCGGCTAAACTATAAAGTAATGTAAATATTGAGCGTACTTATCTAGATGCAAAGCAATGAAAATATCCGAAATAAGAAAATGCAAACTTAATTGAGATCCAACTGGGTAAAGAAAACTTTATACTTTTATGTCTTTTGTTTAATTTTGGAGGAGGCAAAAATGCAAACATACGAAACGATGGCAGGGCATGGAGAGAGGGTATCGTAAAGGGGAGGAGCAGTGCGGCAAGTTAAGGAATTTACTGGCGATTCGCTTTTATTGCTCGACACCGCGTGTGGCAGCAGCAACGGCCGCAGCAGCAGCAGTAGAAGCAGCTGTGAACAGCGGCGAACGGTGTCGGCCACAGTGCGATGGTCGCAAGAGGGGGCTGGGTGTTTGGGAGGGGGCGTTGGAGATGTGACCCATCATTAAACAAGTGCCGCGTGGCTACGTCCGGCCACGGCGCCGACACCGCACAACGAAACCACCGGCGCCGCTGGCGCTCGTTAACGCTGAGACGCTCAATTTAGTGCGACCAACGACGACCTATGCATGTATGTATGTATGTATGTATGTATGTATGTACGTTTGTATGTATGTTTTTATGTACAAAAGCAACAACAACAACAACAACAGCGCTCTTTTGCTTTCGGCTCATTTGAGCTGGGAAACTGACCTTGATGATATCACCGTTTCTACCCGCCACACAGCTCAAGACACATGCGAATCTCGAGTGTGTGTGTGTGTGTGTGTGTGTGTGTGTGTGTGTTTGTGTGGATGGCTGGCTCGGGTCTCGAGTTACTCATGGGTGTCCTGGGTGCTGCTGGCGCTGCACTTAAAGCCATCCGTCGAGAACGCCATGCCACACTAAAAATCAATAATCAAATAAATGTGAACAAGTCAACTACCAAACAGCTCAGCAGCAGCAGCAGCTCAGCAGCCGCCGCCGACGCCATGTTTTTCCAGAGAACGAGTTTTGTCTACCCAAAGTTTTTTCGTATGCCCTGTATTCTCCCCTCCTCCCCCCCTTCGGTTTTTTGGGGGGTTTTTATTGTGTTGACACGACCTGCTGCGAGCACGTATAAGTAAGCGAGACACACGACCCCAAAACGTGCGCAAACTCTCGACTCTTGAATTAACGACTTTTTACTTGGTTTGTTTTTTTTTTTTTTGTTTTCATCAAATGCAGTTGGAAAAGGGTTTAAGCTGTAAGTTTCACAGACATTTAACTGCTTTGAATGCTCAAATGTAACAATAAAGAATTTCTTTTTAAGTTGGATTTCAAATTTCATTTTAAGAAAACTGCATATTAAGTATACGCTTTGATGGCCCATTTATAGAGTATGCATTTTGTATTTTGTGTTGGTGTTTTTTTTGGCATTTGGCCTCGCCCAGCAGGTTGATTATTAAGTGCTCTTATTTCTCTTGCTGCGCTGTCGTTTCTGATTCTGTGAAATGTCAAATGTGAACGCGGCTTTTTTCATATACTATGAAATGACGCAAGATATCAAAGCAAGCGCCTTTGGGGACCAGCTGCCACTGCCACTGACCAAAGGGCAGCCACACAATCTCACAGTGTGTGCCAGAACAGTGACGTCACAAAATCAGTAGCAAATCAAATCAGTTTATGTACTTGGAAGCTGTGTGGCCTTTTCTTCCAGTCCATTAAAACCAGCAGCAAGACAAACATACGCTTGCTTGTAGCTAATTAATAGCAAACCATATCTATTTGGCCATATCAAGCATACGCCACGTGCACTAATAAACTGATATGTTGTGGGCTAACTGAGAGGGCTTATACTATGCATAATGATGCAAAATGCACTCGATGCGATATCACGCATCAATAGTTTTGCATTCAACCACAACAACAACAACAACTGTTGATAATAATGATGATAATGATAATTAAGTTTATGGAAGCGTAAGAGTTTTTAATTGGCTTGCTTATTACGATAATCAGTGCGTTAAGAGACGCCACTTTATGGCAATGCCAAAGCGAATCCAACCATCCATCCTCGCTGTTCGCTGATTCGTGTTCATTTGGCTGAGCTATGCAATTGAGCTTACTCCATGCGTAGGACTGTTTATGGTAAGGAGTAAATACCAAATAAACAATCATTGTGTGGCATTTAAATGGAAATTTAATTGGCATATGCAGCAATTATATATTTGATTTGCAACAATTGCAATAACAATTATGTTTGTATTATTCATATTTTGTTTTCCGCATGTCAATTAGTCAAATTTGTCTAATTATCCCACGCAAAAAAAAAGGGAAAAACTCAATTTCCACAATTTGACGCTTAATAAAATTAATTAATTTGCATATTCGTTCGTATTCGACATCCAGATATTCTCTCTCTCTCTCTCTCTCTCAGTTGGCTAATGCCTCGCTTAAAGTCAAATGTTACACAAAGCAACTGTGATAGCAAAAATCGCGCATACGCCGCGTATTCCCACAGACGCGCAACAGAACTTCAGGTAACTCCTTTTGACTGCGGCGGACATGAGGTACATTTCGGTACTTGCTTTTATTTTACCCTCGACTATTTGTTATACAGCCAGGCATATTCCCAGCACAACTCGAGAGCCATATATGTTTGCATATAAGTATACAAATAAGTAAATATATACGTAAGTATTTATGTAGTTTATGTTTGTGATTATTCGTATCCAGGACACTTATATTACTTAAGCTCTGCGCTGATTAACTTTTTGAAAATATGAACTTGTCTTTTCTTATATATTTATAGTTGAGAATGTTTCGTAACTAGTCCGACTTTGGATTCTCTTTTGTATTTGTATAAAAATCTTTTGATAAAAATGAAATTAAATTATTGAAACACAGAATGCATGTGAAACCTCCTTTAAGCTACGTAACTTTAATAAAATGCCTTGCGTCCTTTCTAGGATGTAAAAGCTTGTAAAGTTATTGTTTTGAAAAAGGACAACTGGAGCATAGAAAATGCAACGTAATTTCAATAGACAAGCCAATTAAATGTAATGAGCCTGCAGTAGACAACAAATCGTATTATTATCGCCAGGCAAATGGCCTGAGGGAAACCAGGAAAATGTCAACCACAAACTGAGTAAGGCAACAATAAAAGCAGGAAGGAGACACGTCCTGTATGTTTTGTGTGCAGTGTACAATGTATAAGGAAAAGCATAAAACTAATTTCAAACAACAGTTATTCTCGGTTGTTGTTGTTGTTGTTTCAGCCGGCACCTTTTAGTACTGCTTCGATAAATTCGCTTTGTTTTTATGATCGTTGTTGTTGCTGTTGTTGTTTGGCTGTCGTCGCCTGGCGTCATTGTTTGTCCTTAAGACAATGATACCCAACGCCACTTTAATACCCCTTTCCTTTCCCCCTTCCCACCCACAAGGACATGCAATAAAATTGCGTTTTAATGCAACGCCAACTGTCGGCACGATCCGCTTACTTTTATCCAAGCTCAACCCGATTCCTCAACGAATTTCCAATAAAGCAAGCAGAAACAGAAATTTATGTCAAACTAAGCTTAGTTAAAGAACACACAAACAAAACTCTATATATTATATATTCTATATACACATACATATATATAATTCATCACTGGATAACGGTAAACAAGCATGAGGTTAAATTTTTGTTTGTTTCTTGGTTCTGTCGCCTTCGTTCCATTTTTGTCCTTCTCATTGTTTAATGACATTTTATTTGCATATTTTGTATGTGCTTCTTGTGCTTGGAAAATATGAATTTTACGTGTGTGTGTGTGTGTGTGTGTGTGTGTTGCTCGATTTCAGAACACGCCAAGCAAACTGCTTGTATATAAAAAGGACGACTCAAGCACACACAAGTTTTCACCCCAAAGGAAAACGTTTCGCAAAAAAAACAACAAAAAACAGCAAAAAACAAAGAAAACATATAAAAAATGTTCGAGGCGAACGAAATCCCGTTGAGGCGAGAGCACGAAAAGAGTAGAAGAGGAGCGAAAAGTGAAAACGAAGAAAAAGAGAAACGAAAGCAATAGTAAAAGAGAGAGCAATGCAAACAAACATAAAAGTGCAAAACAATTCTCAAGTGTTTCACGCTTTAAGCTTTGTGGCTTTGTGTTCATTCCTTATATTTTTTTTTTGTGATTTGGGCTTTGCTTTTTGTAGGGAAGTAGGGGTATTTTAAAGCCACAAATAACATACAAAGCTCCCACGCGTTCTTCACACAGCTCTCTCCCTCTCTCTCTCTGTCTCTCGCCATTGTAACTTAATCTATGTGTTTAAAATTGATTCAATTAAATATCTCTGCACTTTTGACTGCATGCGAACATTGGGGGGTGATATATGTATGTATGTATGTTTGTATGTAATATAACTAGCTGATTGAGAGACGAGTCAAACAAGAGCAGAAAGACCAGAAACGAAACGAAACGAAACGCAGACCCAGGGCTCAATTTGTGCACTTTCGACTGGGCAAATAATGATTTGTCTGTGTCCGCACGCATTTCTATGGCACTGATTGCAACAATGATTGCGATAGCGTTTTGTGGATGTGCAACAAATGGTTATTGTGAGCAAATAAACGCTGCACTTTTTCCCTTCGCAGTTCTCAACACATGATGATGATGATGGTCTGATGCTAAGCGGAAGTCGGCGGCTGTACAATTTCAAAAGTACATGACAATGAATTGAGCACAAAGTAAGGACTTTTAGTATAGAGATCGTTGAGCGAGGTTGTACTGTATTTAATATGTTCATTCCATTAAATATAAATAAACTATTGGCAGCTGTCATTGTTTCTATTTTGAATGAGGCAAATCCTAAAAATATTTTCACAATTAAATCAACAATGTTGTTCTTTCAACAATCAAAAAATGCATGCAAATAACATTTTTTTGTGCTTTTGCAAACATCAAATAAAATCCATAAACTAAATAGAAATATGTTTTGCATGCCGAAACTTGAAACGAAAAAAAGAGAAATCAGCAAAAACTGGAATCCATTTAGGAAAATCATAGTTTTTTGTTTGCTATAAATCTCAATTTAAAATGCAGTCGCAGTTCATGATGGTGTGGCATCATCCAAAAGCCAAACACATCCAAAAGTCTGACCACATGATGGGCAATGCGTTTGGTCAGATGTTTGCATCTGTGATTCCTCATACATATATACTAGAATATAAATAGGCCCCATCATTGCACCGCACACTAGCACGGAACACGCAATCGCATGATACTCGCCAGCTAACTAATCAGCGTATCAGTAATCAGCGAGATCATCATCATCATCATTGCTAGATAGTTCCATATGCTATATGTGTCTGTACTACATAAATTCTACATAGTTGGGCTTAAGTGTGATAAATCGACAGTAAAAATTTTGTGTGCGAGCATTTTTTCAAATAAAATAACTTATATAAAGCAAACCAAACGGGAAAATTAAAGCAAAATGTGTATAGAAACCAAAACAGATGATGGTAAAGTAAAAGAAAACGGAGCTAAAGAATATTAAGAATAACTAAAAAGTGTTTTTTGTTTTTCAACTGACTAAAAAGTATCTTTTCATGGGAATTTTAAATGTTGCGCCGTATGTCAGAGTGTGTGTGTGTGTGTGGGGGGGGGGAGAACAGGTGTGCGCCAGAGCAGCCCGAGCGGAAGTTATGGAGCCTACGTGACAGACAAATATATTATGTACATACATATACTATGTATGTATGTATGTATCTTAAATTTCACTTTCGCTGATTTCGATGTGTTATATTTTTCTGCTTTTTTTTTTGACAGCAGGTAGCAAGTAAGGACAAGCGAACAGACATTGAGGCAGCCAGCGACGCCACTCGATAAGACACCAATACTTGCATGTGTGTGTGTGTGCCTTATATATGTATGTACTACATACATAATGGCAATGTGTGTATAAACAGCCAAATTATGAATTTGTAGGACACTTCTCCTGGCTGAGTGTGTGTGTGTGTTTGTGAGACTTTACGGATCAAGGAACTCATCAAAAATCGTTAAATGCAAAAAAAAACATAATAAAGTCGATTTAAAAGTATTCCAACTTACCTTGAGCTTTGTGCGGTGCTTACAAACTCAGAAACGTTAAGTTTTTTTTCTTCTTCGAACTACATATCACTGTATTACATTGTATTATCCTTCTGTCAAGCTGTATTATAATTTTTATATTGATGTTTTTTTTTAGAATTTGTAGAATTTCGAATTTTTATTCCTTTACGTACTGCAGTTGTTTATTTGAAGACTTTACTGCCAAGAAAATTGGATTTCCATCAAAATGCCAAACTTGAGCTCACACAGATACACAAACATATGGTCTTTATGCCATATGCGGCATGTCTGTTTGTGTATGTGTGTTTGTGTGTGTGTGTGTGTAAGTAAATGTGGTGTGTGTGTGCGAAAAAACACTTATTTGGAATATTGTTTGAATAGTGTTTGTTAGTTTTTTTGTTAGTTATTTCTATTTTTTCTTTTTGCGCACTGAAATCTGCCGTCGATACGCCGCTGAGTTGCAGTTGCTCGCAGAGCTTCTGTTCATTACACGACGATGTCTCTAGCTAAACTGAAATGAAGAACCATCGCAATGCGTACTTTAAACTGTGCTACAAAACATACGGACTTCGGCCACGACCTGCGCTCGGCACTCTCTCTCTCTCTCACGCTCTTTCCCTTTGCTCGGGTTTTCGCTCTCTCGTTTCCTGCTGAAAAAGCGAGCCTGCACAGTGTGCCACAATTGATACTAGCTCAACTGCAAAGCTTTAAAAAAATATATTCAAAATTTAAATAAAAACATACGTTAAGAAATTTAATCAAAATTACAATTTCTCTTGAAACAAAAATATAAAAATTAACATAAGACAAATATATTTTTTTATTCACTTCATAGTACTTAAACTGCTCTTAATCATTGTTCATGCTTCTCTGGCCGTTATTCTTTATAGGTTTAGCTTTGTGCTCGTCGTCGAAACTGTTATACGCCAAGTCTTTGGGCTGTTTGTGTCGACAACGCTACGCCTTTCTGTATTATGGACAAGAAGCTTTTTTTTAGCATACTCTCTCCCTCTCCCTCTCTCTTTTTGTGTTTGTTGTTTGTTTTTGTTGGCAACTTTTGGCAGCCGTCGCCGCTTTTGTGCTCTTTACCCCTTAAATTTAGCGGCTTTTGCTCGTCTTTTTGCATTTGCCATGTCTGCTTTGCGCCTAGCTAAATTTCATTATCTCTTGTGGCGCCGTTTGTTTATTTATTTGTCAAGCATTTTACTGTGGTGTGGTGTGGGTCGCAACTACCCATTGATTTCTTTTCGTTGTAGCTTGAGCAAATGTTTGTCAAAGCTTTATCGCCAATACACACAAAAACACACACACACACACAAAGCTGGCATACATACATCCAAACTATATAATTCTAAGTTTTCCCAAATTATTAGTGTATTGCGCTCACTGTGCGTCCCCCAAAAATCGATCGCAAGCTGTCCGGTACACAAATACTTAAGTAAATCTACACACATACACAAACATTTTTCTGTAACAAACACAAACACAGCAGCATTTGCAGCTGTTTTTTATGCCGCTGATTTATGCTACACAATTTGCCAATTCGGATTATCAGCTGTTGGTTTTCTTTTTTTTTATAACAGCAATTAAAGCTCTTGTTATATTTGCACGTTAAATAACAGTTAGCCACTGCAGCTGTTATATATACCTTCTGTGCGACAGAGAATTTTTTTTTTCATTTGTCAATTTCCGTCTAGTATCGAATCAACAAACCATCAGCGAAATCCTCACAAAATGCCGCACACAAAACAAAGACGAGACGAGGATGACGACGACTCACGACAGAATGACGAGCAGCGGTTTCGCAAAGCACGACAGAAGCGGCGCCAGTAACGGTAACAGCTGCAAATCCGCGGGATAGAGACAACAACAGCAAAGACTCAGATTTCACATATTGCTCGGGGCTCTCTCTCAAAGAAAATAAGAAATGAAAGCGATTAGAAAAAGAAATATTGGGCAGGCGAGACGAGAAAGCTTTCGCCTTCAGCTGTGTGTGCGAAAGCTTATGCAGCTACTACTAATTGTGTGCAAGCCGAAATACATGTGCATTTGGACGTATAATTGTTTTTTTTTTGAGCTTGCAGCTGTGTACAGCTTTTACCTTACCTGAAAGCTGTGGCTAAAACGGGAGAAGTAAAAAACTGTATGCCAGAATTGCATGAAATCGGTGCATGCCGCATTTTATTTAAACAAACTATTATAACTACTTTACAGCTGTAGTTCAATTTGATAGTTAAATACTATGTGCTTAGTAATAGGTCTTATTTTTCCACTGAAATAACTTGCTTAAAGGTAAACTGATAATGTTAGGATGTAATACTATTTTTTTACGATCAACGTTCCTACTATACATCACTTGAAGACATTTCCATTGGACGTGGAATAAACTTTAAGCTTATTTCACAAGCATATATTGTGAGTAGCATAGTTTTAGGCTGATGAAAGCTTTTGATATCGAACAGCAGGCAACATTGTTTTGGACTCGCCTAAAACTTGTTGCGCCAGTTTTGTTTAGTTGTCGTTTACATCTCGTCCCACTCGAACGTCGCCCCGCCAGCAATCTACACTCTCAAAGGTGGGTCTTCTGTTTTGTGTGATTGCTGTTGTTGTTGTTGGTGTTGGTGGTGTTAAAGCGCATTACTTAGCGTAGGCGTGCGTTACAATTTATTTATAAATTGATAAAAACACATTGAGTAAAGATTCACGCAGTGTTAACTCATTGAATATGCGAGTTTTATTTGCGCTCGCATTATTTAAATTTAATTTTCTTACAAACTGTTTGTTTACGCTAGAAAAAGGCGTGGTTCCATAACTGGAATATTTCATTTACATAGTTCTGAGTGAGGATCGTTAGCAAAAATCGTGAAGATAACGTAAACAACTGAGTTGCGTCAGCCAGGCCATAAACTTTGCCTTGTTTTTCCAAATTAAATACAAAATTTAATTAACAAGATTAAAACCAGAGATATGTGCGTCGAAACTTTGATACTCTATCACTTAAATATTGTTTTAAGAACTTAAGTTCGCTTTAGATTATAAAATATGTTAAAATGATATTAATAACAGAAACTTGAATTATCTTATTTCAAAGAAAACTTTGAGTGTCGCAAACTTGACAACAGAATTAATTGGGTTTTTCATACATTCTTACCTCACTTAACATACAAACATTAGGCGTCATATCTATTTACGTGAGCTTATTCGTAAACATTTCCAAATTAAACGCTTTCAATGTTTGTCACGCATTTTTCAACGCCAAACAATGTAGCATAAAAGTGAAATCTAAAGTGTATTGGAATTTTTTAGATGACCCCGCTATTAAAAATTGTGAATGATTTGCTTTCATTTCTTATCTTGCAGCTGAGTTTGACTTTATCAAACAAACGAACAAACAACTCCATAGATTAAAATGGGCAACCCGATTTGGTTCATCTTCTGGCTGTTGGTCTTCTGGTTTATTTCACTCTTTGTGGCATTCTTCTGCTCTTTCCTCTACGTCATACTCTATACTATTGTTGTGTGCATTCCCGGACTGTCGGTAAGTTGGGGCGGGGGGGTTATAGAGCATACGATGACATCATCATCATTATTATTTAGGAAATGTGCGGGAACTCTTATCGCAAGATTGTACATTTTTACAACATTACTCATTATTTCTTTGGCAACATTAAGCCAACTAGTCTTATCATAAAAAAAAACTACAAGCTAAATGTGCTTTACATACAAACCTATAAAAAAAGCCTAATCTAAACAATTTCATTGAATTATGCAGGGCATTTGTGAAGTTCTACTGCAAGGCATACAATTCCCGCATTATTGCGCCAAGGCCATGATGGACTGCAAATCACCATTCTAGAGATTAAACAAAATAAGCATACATTTTAAGTGCAATTATTTTAATAATTCTCAATTAACCAAAAGGCATCGATCCTTTTTTTTTTGTATTCTTTTATAAATCGTTGTTATTTAATATTTGTAAATGGTCATTTATTTATAATCAAGTCTCGAACCGCTAACGACCGCAAGGCCGATAACATTCGATTTAGAAGTTTTTACAACTTGCTGGCAATGAATGAAGGAAGCCTAATACTACTACGAAAAAAATCAAATATTAACAAACAATAATATTTAGCTACGTAAATGATAAAATTATGATTTGAACTGTTTATATTGACTAAGCCAACGCGCCGCAATTATTTGGTTGTGGAGGCAACTGTTTCAATCTGCTGACTACTGCCGTGTGCGTCTGTTAAAGGTGCTGCGTCTGCTGCAGCTGATCCATGCTCAGCTGGATGATTGACTGTTGCATTTGAAGCTGGCTGCGTTTCCGTTTCGTTGATGGCCCGCAATTCCAGTTCACCGATTAGCTGCATGACGCGTATTTTGCCCTCGGTTGCCAGCTTGGGTGGCAGACCTTTTACCGTTGCACAAATGCTGTCAAAGAAGAGATCGAGAGAGTCGCGAGGCCTTGACTCCATTGAGGTAAGATGATGATGATATGAATTAATTTGCCTTCCGGCAAGATATGACGGCAACTGTTGGTGTTGCTGACGCTGCGAGGGTGTGTAACAGCCCGTGGCTATGGGCGTGATAGTTGCTTTTGAAGTGATCTCATGCGTTTGGCCAGCACTCTGGGATGTGCTGGCTGCCTTAGACAGCGGTGCTGTCACCTTTTTAATTGTAATGCGGCAAGGTTGTGCCACACCTGCTGCCGCAGTTGTCGTTGGTAATTGTCCAGCTGGTGTTAGTTGGGCATGTGGAAACTCATTGATTGTGACCTGCAATGGCAAGTAATCCAGCATGCCTGATTGTTGTGAGTCTGTTTCCGAAACACGACGCTTGGAGTCCGGCTCATATTCAACATCCAATTCACCATTCCTCTCGCCTGATTCTGCATTTGCATCGTCTTCACCTTCAGCGTCATCAATCCCTTCACCTTCACCTTCCTCATCTTCATCGTCATCATCATCATCATCATCATCTCCTTCAGCATCAGCTTCTCTATCTGCCTCGTCATCTGCCTCCTCGACTTTGCACAAATCGTTGCTGGACGCGAATTGTAACAAAGGCAGCATTCTCTCATCACAGTCCTCATTGAACTCCCATTTCACTTCGTCTGGATGCTCGGCCTTCACTTTGCAAACCGCCTTGCGCTGCGCATTCTCTGAATGTTTGATACTGCCCTCGTGTTTGCCTAGATCGGAGCGTTTGGCGCTTAGGCGACATTCGCAAATGGCACAGAATACAAAATGCGGATCCGTTTCATCTAATATAATCCATGGATATATTGATGGATATTCCGGCTTGGTTTTCGGTCGTGGGTATTTTAACAGCGCGCATGGCCTACGCGTTTTGTATTCCGATCGCAAAGCATCGCTGTCGATTGAAGTTCAACTTAAAATATCGTTTGTCTTTAATGCTAAAATGCAATCAATAACTTACAGTTTTTCCTGGGTAAGCTGTAATTTCGACATTAATTGCTGCTTGCAACAAATATAAACAACTTTTGTTAAGTGTGACCAGGTTGGCGTAAACCGATAATTCCCAAAATAAAATACTAACTTTTAGTATAAAATAAAAAAGGGAGGTTTGTGACGTATGCAATGCAACTCTTGACTAAATAAAATATATATCGAAATAAAATACATAACTATACAATTTTAAATTATTTAATTTGTTTATTTGAATCAAAATTCATCTTTTTTGATGTACTAGAATTTATAGATCAGATTTTTTAATGAATACGCTTAGAACTTTTGCATATTTTCAATTGAAAAAATTGGATATTATTCCTATACCGATTGAACTATTTTTTCAAATCACTTTTGTCCGCTTGTTCAGTTATTATTAGCATACTGCTGCTTTCAGAAACCATTTCGATGACGTATGGATAACTGCCGTTCGATTTGATTGCTGGTATTTCAATATCACTTTTGCTATTAGAAGACGTTGCATCTTCATCACAAGCACATTTGCTTTGAAAAATACTATTTGTATGTTATTATATAAGGTAAAACAAAAGACTTACCTTTTTTCCTGGTTATTCGGCGTTTTTTTGTCCTTTTTTGTGGACGTTGCTGCATCGACTTTATCCATATCAAAAGTTCCAACCATTAAATTTAAACCTTTTAAAACTCATAAGATCTTAAATAAAATAAAAAAAAAGTATTCATATCTTTACTATATGTGTGCCTAATATTTCAATCTCACCTGATCGTCTTTTTGCTCCCCTATTATCTGAGTTGTTGTGCGAAGCAGCAGGATCATACCGAGCATTATAAGTACCACCGGAACGGTCAGAGGTTCCATGCGAGTAGCGAGATTTACGTTGCTCATGTCTTAAGCGATCCGACTGCTCTGTCGCATTTGGCTTCCTTTGGGGTGCTGTTTTGTTATCAGTGTTTCGTCGATTGTTTCTGGATTCATCGGGAGTGCTGGTAGGGCGCCTTAATCTCTGATCATCGGCATTAGAAGAAGTGTGTCGTTGATGCTCCGTCGCGGTTCCTGGTCGATATAGTCGATAATCGTTGGCAATCATCTTTCGGAACAAATGGTTATCTCGCTCCATTGGATGCCGTCTGTATTCGTCAAAATGATTGGGATAGGGTCGTCGCTGTGGCCGAACATTGTAACTTGAGCCTCGATAGCCAACTGGTGTAGCGGAACCAGATATACTAGGCATTCTATTGTTTATTACATTCGTAGTTGATGGCTCATCGTCCCGAATGGCCGGAGTAAATCCTTAACGAAAATTTTAAGCTTTAAAAATTTCCTGAAACTTAAATGTTCATTACAAACCTCGAGAAACATCTTTGCTTTCATAGCTATCATTGTTGAACGGTGGAAAGTGTGCAGATGTGCGTTCATCACGATCGGAATATCTATTACCGTAGTCTAAATTGGTTTTTGTTTCATAGCTAGGTTCATAGCTAGTCTCATAGCTAGGCTCTGAGCTGGGCCCATAGCTAGGCCCATAGCCTCCACCATATGTGTCAGTACCTTGGCTATATTGATTCCCTTCACGTATTTCTGGAAACCATGCCTCCAACTGTAAAATAATTCATAAATCTTTTCCTTTCCGTAGTTTTTTAATATTGACTTACCATATAAAAATAGAAAATGCTATTAGGCAAGCAATCAAAAGAACAGCAGTAAATTTTGTAAACTGCAACAGCACAAAAAGTAATATTGCTGCCACAACCTCCACGTGATGTACTCCAACCAATTCCATGGATTGTCGCAGCTCCACAAATCCGATGGTTTGTATGAAGCGAAAAACTGAAATTAAAGCAGTGGAGCCACTTTGGCAAAGTGCATCCATACTGGAAATTTGGAAAACTATTAAGCTATGTTGTGCTGGGACAAAAACATGTTTCTTTCGATTTTGCAGATTGAATTATTCAAACGGCTATTTTAAATAAGAACTAATAAATACCAAATGAGTGAAACATAAAAAGATACTAGATCGCAAATTGTGGCACACTTGTATATCGATAGATAAATGTATCGGTGTTTCAGCAATCAGATGTTCTGCAAATAAATGCAAACATAATAAACACGCGAGACATTGTTAGAGATAAAATATAAGAATTGTTAAATGCTGCGGCGCACAATGGCAGAATTCGACGTAAATGCTGGCCTACAACTTGTATTGCAGCGCATTGAGACAGTGTTATTGAAACGCCCAAAGGTAACTTTCATTTGCACTTGAGTGTTATCAATTGCTCTAAAAATGTTTCCTCTGATCGTTGTTAGGAAATCAAAACAGCCAAACCACTTTTGGTAGCCGTAAGCAAAACCAAGCCAGCTGAAAGTGTAATTGAGGCATATAATGCCGGTCAGCGGCACTTTGGTGAGAACTATGTACAGGAACTGGTTGAGAAGAGTCAACACCCAGATATTTTATCAAAATGTCCCGATATCAAATGGCATTTAATTGGCCATTTGCAGAGTAACAAAATCAACAAGGCATGTTGACTGTTACGTTCGCTATCATAGCTCTCCTATAATACTTGCCTTATTGCAGGTACTTAAGCTACCCAATCTTCACATGATCCAAACAGTTGATAGCGAGAAATTGGCAGAAAAACTTGATGCAGCCTGGTCAAAACTGGAGCCAAAACCAAGTGAACCACTTCGCATTCTTATACAAATCAACACCAGCGGCGAAGATGGTAACCGCCCTACAGTTAAGTCTTTACGTATCATATATTCATCGACATTCATTTTCTGTACAGTGAAGAGTGGCATTGATGCAAACGCTGCGCCCTCACTCTATCAATATATCAGAAACAATTTGAAGCATCTGCAGCCAGTGGGCGTCATGACTATTGGCGCCTATGGCTTCGACTATAGCAACGGACCTAATCCAGACTTTATATCACTTATGACCGTGCATGATGCCGTTTGTAAGGCCAATAATCTGCCGACCGATGAGGTGCAAGTCTCAATGGGAATGTCCAACGACTACGAAAGAGCGGTACGTTTCATGCGAGTAGTTTCCGAAAGAGATAGATGTTCATGATGTTTTGCTTTGTAGATTGAAATGGGCAGCACTATAGTGCGCGTTGGCACAGCTATTTTTGGACATCGTGCCGCTATGGCATAGGCCCCAAGGCAATCGGAGGCGAATGAATTGCTAGAGGAATTTTTACATAGCGCTCTTTAACGCTGTGGGAATATTTCTCTATGTAGATTTCTGGCACATGATGTAGAGTGGCGGGCGATTAATACAGTTGCTTCCCATTGACGTCCATGGCGAGAGAATTGTTATTGGAAAAGCAATCGTGTGAAATTCTTCCAAGTTCGCTTATGTATTTGTTATTGACGCATACACAAATGTTTAGACATATAAGAACATAAAAAGTACATGATTTGGCTTGTATATAATTAGAAAATCATGAGATAAACAAATTTCATATACGTAGGTTGTGGTTTCCTTGCCACATATGAGATTATTGTGACGCTATGTAGAACTATATTATTATATACGTTATTGTTTTATTGAAAAACGTAAAATATGCAGTTTATTGTCTGTTTGTATGAATATGATTCTACTAAACCACCTTTCTGAAGGTGTCAAATTTACCTTGAAGTCTTGATTAATATTTATGAAATTTTTGCACTATTCTGCATTATTTATAATTTGGTACACAACTAATAGCATTAATACTGCAGTTGTGGACATTTATTTTTTTAAGTTGGCTTGCAGCCAAAATGTCGCCTGGTAACATGCCAAATTCTAAAACGCTTTGAAATTTCGATAAAAAAGTATTTTCAGAAAAGCGAAAATTTCAATTTCAATTATGTATGCGTGATGATTTATCAATGCATTCCTTACAAAAACGACATCTAAAGGTCTTGTAAAGAAACATTAAAATTAATTGCTTATGTCTAACACTGAACATGGGGAAATTCATTAAATTATTTATGTTTTTTAGATTGCAATATTTAAATATTAAGCTATTATTATTAGATATCCTTATGGTACATTAACGTATGGCAGTTGCATCAGTTTTCGTAGACCTTGGCCACTCGATATGGATATAAATCATATTATATCTATTAAAATCATAAGAAATATGATTTAATTTATGAACTTGTACAATAATTATTTGCATATTCATGTTCTATGCCCAAGAGTTTCACAATATGTAATTTTGTTATCAAACATTTTTTAAGGGGTAAATTTATGTAAAAAGTAAAAGTTCATTTAACTTTGTGCAAAGTAAAAATTCCATAAATTTTATTGTTATGCAATCGTCATGGAAAACTTTCATGTGTGTGTGTGTGTTTATATATTATGAAAAAGAAAAGTTTATGCAAATTAATATGAAAATCGGATTTCTTTGTTATGTGTGCGACACAAAATCCGTAGAAGCTCTATAAGCTTTGGAATTCTTTGCCTCTCTCTTTATATTGCACAATATGCAAAACAATTTTAAAACAGAAAATGCCACTCGTTGAAAATAGGCAAGGTAAAAGACGAACATCGTGTCGTGTCTAGTATAGCCTACAATATTATTGTATATATAATGTAGACCAAAGATTGAATAGACTATGTCTATTGGTATTCGTGTATGTATACTAAGGGAAATGTAGGTGATTTCAGAGCAAGAGGACACCTTACCAAATGCCTCAAGAGCAAAGATGAATAATACAAAACAAGATTTGAATACCAGAATGTGTGTGAAATGTATATAGTACAACAATAAGCAGAAAAATCTTTTCATAACACACTAAAATATATTTAAACATTTACACATTTATGCTACACACATGCTTATATTCTAAGGTATATACGCATTTCTTTAGGCGTGAGAAACGTTCAACGGCAACAACATTCGCTGTATCCGTTAAAATTAGAATTTGATTAGAGGGGCCAAACGATGAGTAAACATTTCAACCGACCGAGCTGGCGCTGTCCAAATGCTTAGATGGATGTAGCCCCACACCCCACTGTCCGCCTGGGCGGACCTCGCCTAGCAGATACTAAAAAAGGCAGCACGAATATTGCAGATACAGATACAGCGAAAGCGAAACGAATGTCTTCGAACGGAAAAGCCGAAGATGAGCTCGTGTGTTCGGCCGCGAGGAAAGCGCATGAAGAAGAAAAAGCAAAAAAGATCTTAAAACATCATTGTCTTGGCGATAAAATCAGCCAGAGATTCAGTGTGCTCTGACCGCTCGACTCGATTAGACAACACATCAAAGTTCAGCACCATGGTAAGGAGACTCGGAATATACTACATAATATATGCATGGATCAAAAAAGGACTCGCGTTCTATATACATAAAAATATAATTGTGCAGTGAGAATTATTCAATTGAAACCGAAACTCAATTGACATACATTGACATTAAAGTATAAATATTTAAAAGATCAAGTGATTTGTTAACAAAGATCATAAATAACGTGCTGACCTCAATGACTCACCTGCATGTGGATTATTGTGCCAGTTATCTATAATGGATAGTCCAATAATGGAACTTAACCGAAACCTATTTTTAAATCTCAAGTAAATTGGAAATATTTCAAAATGTTCTGTATACGCGTGAAATTCTATTAATGGAACGGTCGAAACGCATCAAAAATGTAACATGATAGCCGAAGCAAAAGCGGGAGCGAGACGGAACTCAACTCGTTCAGATATAGACGCTTACGTAATACGCACCGAGTATTTTTAGAAATTGGAAGAAAATGCTTTTGAAATATTTTCGAAATATCAAAATAAGACGTAAAATTATTCGCAGAATACATTGAATTATAGATAATCCATATCTAAGCTATATCCTTTTTCTCTTACTTCCTTACTCGTTCATTTAGGCGGATGAGAAGAAGAAGGTTAAGAAGAAGAAGACCAAGGAAGAGGGTGGTACTTCCGAAACCGCTTCCGAGGCAGTGTCTGAGGCAGCAACTCCCGCACCTGTTGCAACACCTGCCCCCGCTTCTGCCACTGGTTCGAAGAGGGCGTCAGGCGGCTCTCGTGGCTCAAAGAAATCCAAGCGCGCTGGCTCCTCCGTGTTCTCTGTCTTCTCCCAGAAGCAGATTGCCGAATTCAAGGAAGTAAGTGCATACCATTAGTAATGCCCCTTTGTTCCTGTGCCCAATGCCCAATCCCAACCTTTGCATCCACGAAATTTGAAACTTTTAAGCGAAGGCGGCGTGGCACGGCACACATCTATCACATCAAAAGTCACCAACCACCTCTTTCTCTCTCTCTCTCTCTCTCTGTCTCTTTCTCTCTCTTCTGGGAAATTGTAAAAAAATAAAGGCCTTCCAACTAATGGATGCCGACAAGGACGGTATTATTGGCAAGAACGATTTGCGCGCCGCTTTCGACTCTGTCGGCAAGATCGCCAACGACAAGGAGTTGGACACCATGCTGAGCGAAGCGTCCGGTCCAATTAACTTCACCCAATTGCTGACCCTGTTCGCCAACCGTATGGCCACCTCTGGTGCCAACGATGAAGACGATGTTGTTATTGCTGCCTTCAAAACATTCGATAACGATGGTCTCATCGATGGTGATAAATTCCGCGAAATGCTCATGGGCTTCGGTGACAAATTCACCATGAAGGAGGTCGATGATGCCTACGATCAGATGGTCGTTGATGACAAGAACCAAATCGATACCGCATCCCTGATTGAAATGCTCACCGGCAAGGGTGAAGAGGAGGAAGAGGAAGCCGCTTAAGCAGCAGCATACCCGATACACATCCTAACTCTAACTCAGCATCCATATTACAACCAAAGATAAAAAAAACATACAAAAACTTTTAAGATCGTCTACAAAAAAAAATAATAAACGTAATTAAAAGAAATGCTCGTTTTACATATGTAAATTTAAAATATTTATATAATCTCTTTTTGTTAACCAACCAACAACAAGAACAACAACAACAACAAACAACATCCAAATAACACCATTTAATACTCTTAACTTCTTCAACAAACAAACAAACAACATCGAATTTGGTACTAGAACATCATTTAATCTGTACCAAGATTTTACGTATCATTTTAGAGATACTTATATTTCAAAATGTCAAAGCGCCATCTTGACAGCTAGTTTTCTAGTTGATTTACTATTAAATTTTACACGTAAAATTTATAAATAACTGAAATCTATTTTTTATTTTAAACACACACTAAAAATAATGAAAGAAAAAAACCAACAAACAAAGAAAATTTCATGTTTATTTTAATTCGCTGTTTGTTGAAGAATCACACAGAGAAAAAAAAAACCAAGTTAGAAAGATGAGCAGCCACTGTGGTTTCAAATCCACAGTCGCATCCATTGGGTAGCTAAAAATACTTCAATTATATACTTTACAGAAATATGTTAACTATTAGGCCTTGGCCCACATTTGTTAGTTATTTATCTCGCAGGTTAGGGAGAGAGAGACAATCTACACAGCGAAGAATTCGTTAATTCGTTATCGTTAGAATACTTTTATGAGAGAGCCAAAATATTATATACTACATACTATATAAACTATCTTTCTTAAATCAAACAATACACTACATATTGATATTATTATTATTATTATTATGCATATCTCTATCGTTCGTTAAACAATTTTTTTGAATTAACAAAATACAAAGTTATTGAAAGTTAGCCTAAAGAAAAGTTTAATACAAACAAGTTCATTCACTCAAATTGTTTTTTATGCGAATTTTACATAACTTTATTCAATTCACAAGTTTTCTACTATTTACCTTTATCAACAAAAAAGTGTTTCTAGTGTTTCTAGTTTTTGCGTTCATGAAAAGTATCAAAGAGTTATAAAAATTGCAAAAGTTGATTTATTTTTAAAGAGTTCACGTTTATGTTTTCTAACAACGGAGGCGTCGTTACGCCAATCCACATATATTCATATATACTATATACACTAGATCTATACATACAAGTATATACTATATATACACCATATCTGGGCATGATCAAGTTTTTCAATTCGATGATGCCTTTTGTACAATGTAAACATATGTACAAGAATAATTTTTTAAGGGCAAACTATCTCCCAGAAAAGTGTAATTGTAAAAAACAAAACCAAAAAGATATGAGCAAAGGATCAAGTAAATGAACAAAATTTAATATTTAGACATATTGTGACTTAACCGAATACACAAATCAATCATTAGTATTTAGGATTATTTCAAGAATCAGTAGCTTCACTTTACACAACTTATGTACCATCAAATACAATATAATATAACAATAACAAAAACCACTTCCAACAACTAGAAAGCAAAATCTTTACTTCAGTATAAATTTAAGTTTTATGGCAAGATGAAAATAATGAAAAAATAAGAAAATCTTTTTTTAACCCGGTCAGAAATATTACAAAAAAAAAAGAGAACTGTTTTCATATAGCAATGAAGATGATTATGACGACATTGACGACTTTGAATAAAAAAAGAAATAAAGAACAACAAGAAGTCGTCGGAAAAACAAATTCTCTACTCATACTTTATTTTGTTTTGGTTTGGGATTGTATAAGAGTTAAAGTATAAGAGTTATGTTTATGCCGGTTCGCCAGCTCAGCTGAGCGTGAAGCAAAACAAAATTTAAGCTCAAGCTCACCAAAAAAATAAAATACCTGTAAACAAAGCCAAACTCAACACAGTTGGCCAAAACATTCGTCGCTTTGGGCCTTCAAGCCAGTTTTCAATTGTGCTTCGACGTGTTTGGTTTTATTATTTTTCCATTGAGCGCACGCATGCGCTGTTTATTATGAAAGTCATTAGACTTACTGTAAAATCAACTTTTTGGTAATTGCTTTAACGCTTTAAGTGCTTAAAGAAAGAAAAGAAAGAACTTTAAGAATATGCGTTATGGCATTAACTTAGCTGGCGCTTCAACGCAACTGTTATGCGTCATCTTGGCCTATGGAATTGCAACACAAAGCGGCGGTAAGTAACAATGTATCTTTGTTTATGTATACAATTATTATGTTTTAAATGCGGAAAAGCCTTATTCAAGTACTAAATTAGATTCACACTCTTTGGCATTGTATGCAAATGCATATATTAAAGCAGTTCAATTAACTTTCCGTATACGCTACATATAGTTGGTGAAAATGAAAGTAAATCTGCAAACGCAGACGCCAACACACTCTTTGAGTCATCGACTACATGCTCTGCTTATAAAGGAAAGAGTAGTATATTGGTTGTGTGCAATGTCTGTCTACAGGAACGTATTTTTTACAATTATTTATATATATGTATATATTGAAAGCTAGCTTAAGTCTCCAGGGTTATGTTTTTGAATTACTTATAAAGTGCATAGAAATAAAACAAAAACCGGTTTGAATAATTTTTTTTTACGCTCAGTCTTGGATTAGAGTATTTCCTAGTTAGTATCTACCGATATCAAAGTTTCGTACCAGTTTTTTATTCAATTTTGCTTTGTTTCTTTGATCCGTAAACAGCTACGGCGCAGCATCTGATTGCTTATATCTCACAACATGGTCTGCACGGAGAGATTACCTTTCGTCAAAGTGGCCCCGATGAGGTGGAGATCCAATCGAATCTGGAGGCAACGCTACAGTATCCAGATCAAGTGTGGAGCTGGGTGGTTAGACGCTTTCCCGTGGATTACACCAACATTGAGCCCGAGGAGCGATGCGAGCTGGAACGATTGGGCGCCCAGGTCCTAAGCTTTGATGAGGACCTAGAGTACTTGGTGTTGCCAGGGAATGAGACATCGACCTGGAAGCGCAAAATGCATTTAATTGGCGATCGTGGCATCTGGGGCAAGTCGCTGGTGCTCACCGAAGTTAGCTCAAATGCTCGCATCTGTGCCACGATCACCACAATTCAGAATTCCTTGGAGCACATGGCGGAGGCACGTTTCAATACGCCCATTGCGGGCTCTGTTTACTTTCGCTGGCTGGCACCGACAGATGGTTCTCCCGGTGACACCCTTATCTATTCAGATCTGTATCACATACAGGAGCAGCCTTCTCCCATTGAAGGAGAGGAAAATCGTCCTTTTACCCAGCACCATTGGAAGATCTTTGTGACAGACATCTTTAAGCACGATCATCATCGCAGCGAAGATAACTGCAACTTTCTGCAACTTGTATTTGATCCGCAGGGTAGTGGGCCAGGGGAAGGCATTGGTGACTTGGACGCACGTCTGGGCAGGATCGGTGTGGCCAAGAATGCACTAAGCAAGGCACAACGTAGTGTCTATCGTGATGCCAAACTAGCACTACTACCATCCGATTTGACCATACCACATCGCACCCTCTACCTGATGCTGTACGACAATCTGCATCCAGATAACTACTTGGCTTGCACGAAGATCCGACACGTTCAAACATTGACTTACAAGTAAGTTTAAGACTCATGTGAAATTGAACTCAGAACTAAACTTCTCTATTGCAGAACCTTTATCAATTCGGGTGGCGTCAAAGGGGAAGTCACCTTTACACAACGCTCCAAGTTTGATCCAACGTTCCTTAACTTTACTCTGTCTACACCTCACTCACAGCACGTGAGCCGAAAATTTGCACAGGATGTGGCTGCTTTTCGCATTCACAGTCTGCCTCCAGCGCCTCATCGCACTGGACAGCTGGACTACTGCGAGACTACGGGAGAGCTGCACAATCCTCGGGAGCTGCAGCAGGAGCATGTTCCTCCACCAGGCTATGGCACCCAGGAGCAATATGCTCTTGGCGACCTTAGTGGCAAGCTGCAAGGTCGCAACAAGCAGTATTTCCATCAGTACGTCCTTCCTGGCACTAGCTCCGAGCTAAGTGGCCTCTACTGGGACCTGTTCCTTCCGCTGCAGGGTCGCCACAGCATCGCTCATCGCAGTCTAGTCATCTACACCTATAACCGTTCCGACGTTCAGAACATAACCCAAAACATTTGGGGCTGTTCCACATTGAATCAGTATCAACGTAATGGGATCCATCAGCAGCCAATGTTTACGGCACAGGTGAGAAGCTTAAAAAATACTATGGAAACTTTCATTGATTCTGTATATCATTTACCCATTAGGTACTCTTTCGCTATCCGATAGTTGGACGAGTTATCCTTCGCCAGGCGGCTGAGCAACCCTGGCAGGATACGACAGTTCTCTTTGAGTACCTGATTCAAGCGGATGGTTCCTCGCAAAACAGCAGCTACGAGCATCGCTGGGCTATACACAGCAATCCGCCAGGCAAGGATTTCTATGATTGGCAGAATCGTTGTGTGTCAGCGGGAGCTGTTTATAATCCCTTCAAGGTGGAGTGGGGCAATCGGAGTGTTGATGATTACTGTCACCCTCGGTTGCCAGCTATGTGTCGCCTGGGAGCATTAGATGCACGCTTGGGCAGACTTACAATAGCTGGTAGGAAGCGGATTGCCAGGGAGCTCAGTCGTCGTATGTTCAGCGATGGGAATCTACCACTATCTGGAAGTCACAGCATTTTGGGAAAATCTCTAGTCATTTACGATGATAATGGACCCAAGGCTCGAGGTGAGCGATTGGCTTGCTCCAGTGTTATTGGACACTACCGGCGCAAAGTGGTTGCCAAGGATTGGTATGCCAATGGGGATCCACTCACTGTCATTGGGAAGATGGAAATCACACAACAATCGGAGTATGACATTAGCAACGTTGAGGTGCAACTAAAGGGACTGCAAGACAATGGTGGCTATCACATTCACATGGTAGGGATTCAAACGTGCTCTACTGATTTATATTTTGATTGCTTCTTTTATTATTTTCATTAATAGACACCTGTTGAAGCAAATTTGGCATTTCCATGTGAGGCCTCCACTCTGTACGGGCACTGGAATCCATTTGAGGTTAATCCGAAATCGTCGCCTCCGCCAAAACAGGGCACCAGCGATCAGTATGAAATGGGTGACTTGAGTGGCAAGTTTGGACGCCTGAATGGACTAACCCAATATGAGGATTCCTACAATGACACCTATCTACCACTCTTTGGATACAACAGCATAATTGGACGCTCTGTTGTCATTCACAAGCAACAAAAGAATGCTCGTTGGGCCTGCAGGTATACTAAAATGATACATACATACATATATCCTATTATTGCAAGATAATTTATTATTAAAGCACCCTGGAGCGTGGCTATAGTCCGAGTGAGGCGCGTGAGTTACGTGCTATTGCTTCGTTTCACCATCCAACGGGCTATGCCTACGGTTATGTCAAAATGACACAGTTAATCCACAACGATGGCAGCCAATCGGAGACGGTGATTGAGGTGAAGTTGAGACATCCCGGCAAGAACGACCGTAACACGACACGCAATCACAACTGGCAGATCTTTGTTAATCCGATTGGTGTCGATGCTGCCGTTAAGCCCACCAATGTCCGCTGCGTGGCAGGTGGTTATGTCTGGAATCCTTACTACACTCAACTTGCAGATCCCTTAAATGTAAGTGCGGTAAAAATGTCAATTGCCTGCAAATTATTAATTGCCTTGTTTTGCTTTCAGCTCGATCTGTATGAACAGGAGTGTGGACCGGATAATCCTTTGCGTTGTTATGTAGGCGATGTGGGTGCTAGATTGGGCACAATAGGTTAGTAGTTATGCAAGACTTTCAATCACACATCTAACTTTAACATTTTTAGACCTTGGTGGCGAGCGAGTGGTGCTTACTGATACCAACTTTCCACTGGAAGCACCAGTTGGAGCTATTGGACGTTCGATTGTTATCTTTGGTCCAGATCATTCACATGAACGTTTTGCCTGCGCCAACATCGAACCGGATCATAATGTCATCAAGTACATTAATCTGCAGAAGCCACCTCGTTTTGTTGTGTAGGTTAACAAACCAAATAATTCAATCCTCAAGTAAAACCTTCTCATTTTCAGCGCCCAGTTCCTGGAGGAGCTGCGTTCTGTGATGGGCATACCAGAATGGATGTTGGATGTCGATGCGCGCAAAACAAAAGAGTTGCATGGCGGTGCCTGCATCCAGATGATTATACACTTTAAGGGACCGCTGGCTCATCGCCTGGAGCTAGATATGTCTCGACTTATAGCAGCTGGAAAACTGGATGCACCCAGTCTTTTTGTGCCGGGCTATGTTAACCAAAAGCGCAAATCATCCATTTCGTATCGCACTTGCGGCGTCAGGGATCGTAATGAGAAGCGTAAGTATATATTGATAATGGATTTCAGAATTGTTTTAACTAATATTTATTT
Source organism: Scaptomyza flava (assembly GCA_030179655.1). Lineage (NCBI taxonomy): Eukaryota > Metazoa > Arthropoda > Insecta > Diptera > Drosophilidae > Scaptomyza > Scaptomyza flava. The sequence continues at coordinate 4,744,440 of JARNME010000012.1, forward strand.
TCTCAGATACCAAATCTTTCAAGGGCAGTTTCTCATCTACTAGTTTAGCATCAACCCAGCCTAAGTCATTTATATTAACTGTGACAGTCATCACTTTAGTTTTAAGCAAACTTTTGTAAATAAATGGGAGAAGGTTATAAAGAATCCTGCATTTTCTTTACTATATATTTAAAACTTAAAAATAAATTAATGTATGTATGTATGCATGTTTGTATGTCTGTATGTATATATGTTTGCATGTATGTGTGCATGTTTGCGTGCTTAAATAGGCAAAATGCAAACAGAAATCAGCAGCAGGGTGCTGCACCAATTTCTGTTTTGCTTTAATTGGAGCGCAGGGCGAATTCGCTCTAACATTATTGAGCGTGACTTTGCTGCGCGCTCAACTTTTAACTCATTTCCGAGCTTAACCAAATTTCCTCTTTTTCTGTGTGTATGCTTGCACATATGTATGTATGAATGTATGTTTGTATGTCTGTATGTTTGTATGTTTGTCTGTATGTATGTGTGCGTGTTTGTGTGCTTGGGCGTGCTAAAATAGGCAAAATGCAGCAGAAATTCCAGCTCATATACCAGGCAAACAGAAATCAGCAGCAGGGTGCTGAACCAATTTTCGTTTTGCTTTAATTGGAGCGCAGGGCGAATTTGCTCTTACATTATTGAGCGTGACTTTGCTGCGCGCTCAACTTTTAACTCATTTCCGAGCTTAACCAAATTTCCTCTTCTTCTGTGTGTATGCTTGCACATATGTATGTATGAATGTATGTTTGTATGTCTGTATGTTTGTATGTCTGTATGTATATGTGTGCGTGTTTGTGTGCTTGGGCTTGCTAAAATAGGCAAAATGCAGCAGAAATTCCAGCTCATATACCAGGCAAACAGAAATCAGCAGCAGGGTGCTGAACCAATTTTCGTTTTGCTTTAATTGGAGCGCAGGGCGAATTTGCTCTTACATTATTGAGCGTGACTTTGCTGCGCGCTCAACTTTTAACTCATTTCCGAGCTTAACCAAATTTCCTCTTTTTCTGTGTGTATGCTTGCACATATGTATGTATGAATGTATGTTTGTATGTCTGTATGTTTGTCTGTATGTATGTGTGCGTGTTTGTGTGCTTGGGCTTGCTAAAATAGGCAAAATGCAGCAGAAATTCCAGCTCATATACCAGGCAAACAGAAATCAGCAGCAGGGTGCTGAACCAATTTTCGTTTTGCTTTAATTGGAGCGCAGGGCGAATTTGCTCTTACATTATTGAGCGTGACTTTGCTGCGCGCTCAACTTTTAACTCATTTCCGAGCTCAACCAAATTTCCTCTTCTTCTGTGTGTATGCTTGCACATATGTATGTATGAATGTATGTTTGTATGTCTGTATGTTTGTATGTTTGTCTGTATGTATGTGTGCGTGTTTGTGTGCTTGGGCTTGCTAAAATAGGCAAAATGCAGCAGAAATTCCAGCTCATATACCAGGCAAACAGAAATCAGCAGCAGGGTGCTGAACCAATTTTCGTTTTGCTTTAATTGGAGCGCAGGGCGAATTTGCTCTTACATTATTGAGCGTGACTTTGCTGCGCGCTCAACTTTTAACTCATTTCCGAGCTTAACCAAATTTCCTCTTCTTCTGTGTGTATGCTTGCACATATGTATGTATGAATGTATGTTTGTATGTCTGTATGTTTGTATGTTTGTCTGTATGTATGTGTGCGTGTTTGTGTGCTTGGGCTTGCTAAAATAGGCAAAATGCAGCAGAAATTCCAGCTCATATACCAGGCAAACAGAAATCAGCAGCAGGGTGCTGAACCAATTTTCGTTTTGCTTTAATTGGAGCGCAGGGCGAATTTGCTCTTACATTATTGAGCGTGACTTTGCTGCGCGCTCAACTTTTAACTCATTTCCGAGCTTAACCAAATTTCCTCTTCTTCTGTGTGTATGCTTGCACATATGTATGTATGAATGTATGTTTGTATGTCTGTATGTTTGTATGTTTGTCTGTATGTATGTGTGCGTGTTTGTGTGCTTGGGCTTGCTAAAATAGGCAAAATGCAGCAGAAATTCCAGCTCATATACCAGGCAAACAGAAATCAGCAGCAGGGTGCTGAACCAATTTTCGTTTTGCTTTAATTGGAGCGCAGGGCGAATTTGCTCTTACATTATTGAGCGTGACTTTGCTGCGCGCTCAACTTTTAACTCATTTCCGAGCTTAACCAAATTTCCTCTTCTTCTGTGTGTATGCTTGCACATATGTATGTATGAATGTATGTTTGTATGTCTGTATGTTTGTATGTTTGTCTGTATGTATGTGTGCATGTTTGTGTGCTTGGGCTTGCTAAAATAGGCAAAATGCAGCAGAAATTCCAGCTCATATACCAGGCAAACAGAAATCAGCAGCAGGGTGCTGAACCAATTTTCGTTTTGCTTTAATTGGAGCGCAGGGCGAATTTGCTCATACATTATTGAGCGTGACTTTGCCGCGCGCTCAACTTTTAACTCATTTCCGAGCTTAGCCAAATTTCCTCTTCTGCTGTGTGTATGCTTGCACATATGTATGTATGAATGTATGCTGATTTGTATTGTCTGTAGATGTGCATGTGTGCTGCTGCAAAATAGCAAAATCAGCAGAAATCCATCATATACCAGGCAAACAGAATCAGCACAGTGGAAATTTCGTTGTGCTTTAATTGGCGCGCAGGCAATTGCTCATAATTATGAGCAAATTGCCCGCGCTCAATTTAAGCAACGAAAATTTCCACCCTGCTGCTGATTTCTGTATGCATGGTATATGAGCTGGAATTCTGTGCATTTTCTATTTGGCGAGCCAAACATGCAAACATCAGCAGAAATACAGCATCATATACATATGGCAAGCATACACAGCAGCAGAGGAAATTTGGTTAGCTGGTTAAAAGTTGAGCGCGCAGCAAAGTCACGCTCAATAATGTAGAGCAAATTCGCCCTGCGCTCAAATTAAAGCAAAACGAAAATTGGTTCAGCACCCTGCTGCTGATTTCTGTTTGCCTGGTATATGAGCTGGAATTTCTGCTGCATTTTGCCTATTTTAGCAAGCCCAAGCACACAAACATGCACACATACATTCAGACAAACATACAGACATACAAACATACATTCATACATACATATGAGCAAGCATACACACAGAAGAAGAGGAAATTTGGTTAAGCTCGGAAATGAGTTAAAAGTTGAGCGCGCAGCAAAGTCACGCTCAATAATGTAGAGCAAATTCGCCCTGCGCTCAAATTAAAGCAAAACGAAAATTGGTTCAGCACCCTGCTGCTGATTTCTGTTTGCCTGGTATATGAGCTGGAATTTCTGCTGCATTTTGCCTATTTTAGCAAGCCCAAGCACACAAACACGCACACATACATACAGACAAACATACAAACATACATTCATACATACATATGTGCAAGCATACACACAGAAGAAGAGGAAATTTGGTTAAGCTCGGAAATGAGTTAAAAGTTGAGCGCGCAGCAAAGTCACGCTCAATAATGTAAGAGCAAATTCGCCCTGCGCTCCAATTAAAGCAAAACGAAAATTGGTTCAGCACCCTGCTGCTGATTTCTGTTTGCCTGGTATATGAGCTGGAATTTCTGCTGCATTTTGCCTATTTTAGCAAGCCCAAGCACACAAACACGCACACATACATACAGACAAACATACAAACATACAGACATACAAACATACATTCATACATACATATGTGCAAGCATACACACAGAAGAAGAGGAAATTTGGTTAAGCTCGGAAATGAGTTAAAAGTTGAGCGCGCAGCAAAGTCACGCTCAATAATGTAAGAGCAAATTCGCCCTGCGCTCCAATTAAAGCAAAACGAAAATTGGTTCAGCACCCTGCTGCTGATTTCTGTTTGCCTGGTATATGAGCTGGAATTTCTGCTGCATTTTGCCTATTTTAGCAAGCCCAAGCACACAAACACGCACACATACATACAGACAAACATACAAACATACAGACATACAAACATACATTCATACATACATATGTGCAAGCATACACACAGAAGAAGAGGAAATTTGGTTAAGCTCGGAAATGAGTTAAAAGTTGAGCGCGCAGCAAAGTCACGCTCAATAATGTAAGAGCAAATTCGCCCTGCGCTCCAATTAAAGCAAAACGAAAATTGGTTCAGCACCCTGCTGCTGATTTCTGTTTGCCTGGTATATGAGCTGGAATTTCTGCTGCATTTTGCCTATTTTAGCAAGCCCAAGCACACAAACACGCACACATACATACAGACAAACATACAAACATACAGACATACAAACATACATTCATACATTCTCCGATACTGCGCGGATTCTCTTTGTAAGCCCTAAAAATAGTTAAATGTCTGTTGACTCAACTGTGTTCCTGATAATGGAAGGAATCCTTATAATTCCACTCCATAAAATGCTTCAAAATCAAACGTTAACAATTATAGGGTATATCCAAGTTGTCTGCCATACCAAAAGTCTTGAAAAAATATTGTTCTCACTGCACACTGATGTAGTTCATTTATGCCTTACCAACATGGTTTGTAGGCGTAGATCTACTACCACTAACTTCTGAATTCACTTCGCTTGTTATCAAGGGTTCAGAAAACATGCAAACGACGTGTTTACACCGATTTATAAGCATTTGATTCTGTAGCATTCTGTGCTAAAAATAAATATTATTGGATTCCATCAAACTCGTATTGTGGCTTCGGAGTACTTGTGGTCGAACACAAAAAGTAGTTTTAAATCGTCGGTATCTAACCTATTTTGTTACCTCTGGTGTTCCCAGGGTAGTCACCTGGACCTTGCATTAATCTGTTATAACGATCTTCCAGCTGTATTACTAACTCCTATGTAATATGTTTGCTGATGATGTGAAGCTATGTTTCACATATATGACGCTTCCCTGTGTAATTTACTACGTCGGATTTGGTGCATTGTCGGCCTGGTGTCGTTTAACTACTCAATTAAATTGTCTAATGTAAGTCATGTCTTTTGTAGAAGTACACCTCATACTGCTCATACTGCTGATGCTTCACCACTGACCGCGTGTTTGAAATTAAAGATTTAGGCATTATTCTTGATCCTAAATAAAGTTTGACGCTCATATTCGTATATGGTCAATAAGGCCATTAATGTCCTGGCTTCATCAAGCGGTGGTCGAAGAGTTAATGATCCCTACACCACTAAAACGCTTTAACATCCTAGTACGTCCAATCCTGGAGTATGGATCTTGTGTGTGGTCCCACAATACTCGATTCACCAGGATAGAATTGAATCTGTGCAGAAGAAATTTCTTCTTTTGCCTTAGAAGTTTTAACTGGGTTCCTGGAGTTGACTACCCCGTATTCAAGTAGACTCCTTTAATAAATCTTCCCTCCTGTAAACCGTAGAACATGCATGGAGTATATTTATTACAACCTACTTAATGGTGCAATCGACTCATCAGTTCTTTGAGTCGAATTAAATTTAATGTCCAATAGATCTTCACGTAACTTTTACCCCTAGCTTGACGTTGCTCAGCAACTATTAATTCATGACCATTCGTGTATATGTTCTGACTATAACAAACTTATTCTCTGTCTCCTTGGAGGCCTCAACTCCAGTACTAAAAGATCGATCCTTTCGCTTATCTAATCGTAACCACTAATTACTAATCTAACGCTGGTCTGATTGGGTTTTCTGGTTTTTCCCAATCCTGCAACAATGTTGGACTACTCATTTTTTATGAATTTCCCAGAGCTTAACGTAACTTTTAATTATATTTCAGATTATATTATCTATTTTACTAATTTATATTTAACTATTTTAATTTAAATTAAATTGATTCATTTAATGTCAGCTGCTCTAGCTGACTATAAATAAATAAATAAATACATATGTGCAAGCATACACACAGAAAAAGAGGAAATTTGGTTAAGCTCGGAAATGAGTTAAAAGTTGAGCGCGCGGCAAAGTCACGCTCAATAATGTTAGAGCTAATTCGCCCTGCGCTCCAATTAAAGCAAAACGAAAATTGGTTCAGCACCCTGCTGCTGATTTCTGTTTGCCTGGTATATGAGCTGGAATTTCTGCTGCATTTTGCCTATTTTAGCAAGCCCAAGCACACAAACACGCACACATACATACAGACAAACATACAAACATACAGACACACAAACATACATTCATACATACATATGTGCAAGCATACACACAGAAGAAGAGGAAATTTGGTTAAGCTCGGAAATGAGTTAAAAGTTGAGCGCGCAGCAAAGTCACGCTCAATAATGTATGAGCAAATTCGCCCTGCGCTCCAATTAAAGCAAAACGAAAATTGGTTCAGGACCCTGCTGCTGATTTCTGTTTGCCTGGTATATGAGCTGGAATTTCTGCTGCATTTTGCCTATATTGGCAAGCCCAACCACTTAAACATGCACACATACATACATACATACGCCCATCGCAAGCTCAACCATATCACATGCTGCTGACCTCTGTTCGCCTGGTACTTTAACTAGAACTACAACAAGTTTAAGACGATGACCGCGAGATAATAAACATAACAACGGATGCATATATTTTAATTTATCGTTTTTATTATTAAACGTTCTATAATATAATATATAAAACTTACAAGTGTGTACATAAAATGGTTAATGCTATTTTAGTTCAGATTTATTAATCAGAACAAATATATTTGTATCGCTATGTTTCTTAGGGGTAAAAAGAGTCCTGATTGCAAATAAATACGGATGCGGCTGGGGTATGCGCTGCGTTCAAAGATTGGCTGAAGCAGATATTTGGTGGAGGTCCGTGGCGGAGTGGGTTGGCGTGGCTTCAACGTTCATGCGGTTATTTGGTGGGCGCCAATAGCTATCTCCTTACCAAATTTGATAACTCTAGCTGTAAAGATGTGGAAAATATGTAGATTTATCGATTTTCAGTTATCGAACTTATCGCTTTCTCAGCTTCTTAGTGTTCCGGCCATAGAAAAGGATATTTGCAAGGTTTCAAGTCTCTAGCTTGAAAGGTGTCGAAAAAGGTTGAATTCATACCGACGGACAGACAGACTGACACAAACGCAATATGCTGTTTACCTTCGTTATCGAGTATAAATGTTTGTTGTTAGGTAAAATATGTGACAACTCTGCATTGTTTCTTTGCATTTTGTCCAAAGGAGTAACATGCACGAACCAATGTCACAAACTAGGTTACTGCCTTGGCTAAGTTGGGAAAAATTACAGCATACTTCTAGGTGCAAGAAAAAATTAATTTAGCTTTGTACAATTTTAATAGATTTTTATATGACATGGAAATAAGACATACTCTTATAATATCGCATTCGTAAAAAGTTTAAGGTATTATGAGTTGTTTTAAGATATATTATGCATTGCTTAAAAAACAAACTTTGTTTTCGTAATCTAAAAAAGTAATACAGTAAATAAACATTATAGATAACATTATAAAACACAAATATGCTATTCTTTCCTTGGCAAAACAGATAATACAAATTCGTGTTCATTATTTACGTATACAATCAAATAAATAATAAACATTCACGGCACTCATGCCGCGCGATAAAATATATATGTATCTTTGCAGATTCTATAAAAAAATACCATCAAAAATTTTAATCATGATGACCTAATCGAAAGTCGATGCTGAGTTGAATATTTCGATTTGATTTGTTAGAAAATTTAAGCAATATCAGCAAGTATAAAGTTAATTTGACTTATTTTAAAACACCCTGTTTATAGAAAGAAAATCCACCACGTATCTATAAATACAAGCGCAAAACCCACCACCAACATAAACAACATCCATCGCTTTGGTAGCAAAGGGAAGAAATGCGCTTGCGCCTTATTCTCCGCATAGGTCAATTGATTTTTCCGTCTCGAAATTTTCGTTAGACAGTTTGTGCGTGATTTGTCGTGCAGAGTAGTCCGTTTATTTGGAATCAAGACAAATAATGCAGTTAATTGCTGTCGGTGTATTCATAAGTCTGGTGTTCGGATGCAGCGCTGCCATAAGTGGACCGTATCTGTTTTGGGGTCACGAAAAAGTGTACAACTTGCAACCCCAAGCATTAGTCGATGCCAGCAGCAGGGAACAGCAGTTGACGCAACTGTTCAAGGATGTTAAGGCAATCATAATTTTTGTGCGCAATGCCACCAGTCGACTGGAGGGCACCAAATATCCCAAGTTTGAAAATCTGGTAAAGAACAACGCCTGGACATATTTGCCGCAACGCAATCTCGCCACAGAGCCCTATAGCTACAACGCCAACATTGAGGTGTGTATACATACATATTGAAAGTGCATTTTTACCAACTAACCCATTTCCTTAGGTCATCAACCTAAGCGGGCAAAGTGAGGAAGACGACGCTGAGTTGCTGACCGGTTTCAATGATGCATTAACCATTTATGGTCAGGGTGAAGTGTTGGGCATCTTAGCTAGTCGAGAGGAGGAGGCTCATTATCTCGCTAAGCGCGAGGCCAAGGACGAGAACAAGGAGGAGGGCAAGGAGGAGGATAGTACTGCTCGTAGTGGAACCACGACACAACCAACACCCATTGAGACAGAGGAGACTTACGTCTACATAGCCGAGGGCACCAAGGCAGTGCTCTCGATGAACGGTCCCCCTGAGCTGCATCTTGGCAATACTACATTGCTGCTGGAGGAGCACAGCAAGCACATCACTTTCGATGATCAGCGCTCAAAGGGTTATGGTCGTCTGAGCATTACGTTCATGTACAACAGTGAGAAGTGCACGCTCCGGTTTAAGTTCACTCTGCTCCGCGGCACTTGGCATCTGCGCAACGTAGAGGTGGAATACAGGGAGTACAAGGCTACCCTCCCCGCTAGAGGCAATGAGTATACGCTACCATCGGCACCGTTAGGTTTCTCCTATCGCTGCTCCTCGGATAAGCTACTTTTCACCAATCCCAACAAGAATGAAACACAAATGCAACTCATCCTCGCTGATTATCAAGTGCAGCCATGGTTGAATGGAGGCAAGAAGTTCGGTGAAGTCTACGACTGCGTTGGCTTCGTTTCGGCTCCCATCTTAGCTGGCCTGCTTGTCTCAGCCTTTCTGCTCGCCATCCTCGGACTGGGCATCACCGCCCTGATGAGCATCAATACGCCCAATCGCTTCGAGAGCTCACGCAACAAGCAGCTTACCTTTACAGTGCAGGAGTAAAAGGCTATACTAAAACTGCTTTCAAGATGTTCGTCTTGATAACATTTGTGCACGCTAATCCATTGGCTCTGTTAACGTTGGCCATCGAGTTGATACTCATACATTTACTCTTTGTGCTTATCATGCTCTACATTTATGTGCTATGGTATTACTAAAATTGTTCTTATAGGCGTTCCAAATAAATACAATACTTATATAAAACTTTTAGCATAAGGAGTCGTACTGCCAAACGAACAATCGAAACGAACTTTAAATACGAAATTTGTTGGCTGATAACATTTCTTAGATTCTGATGTAATTTTCATTTTTTGTATTCAATGCATGTGTGATAAGGTTGATTTGGCAGCGAGTTTGTAAGAGTTTCATATTATATATATTATAATTGTTACTTCTATTAACTACTCTTATATTATTTTACTGTGTTTAACTTGAACAGTAATTAATTTATTAAAGGGCATCAAGGCAGCAAAGATCATAAATATTTTAGCTGGCTTGTCGTCAACTATATTCATTGCCATATCTATGGATTGTTGGCATACTGGATTTTCTTTTGTTTGGCTAAAATGCATGCGGCACATTGAGAGATTGTGAAATTCGCAAATGTTCGCTAATGAAAAAAGTGAAATGCGTTTCTGCGCAGCTCAAACAAGAATTTCGAATCTGGCTGCCAAAAAAGGATGGCCAATTGCGCTGCGGCCGCGTTGTCTGGCCATGGCCATTTCTTGGCTGGAAATTCTGGTTATCTGGTTATCAGTTTTCTTTTGAGCCTTATTTTTTTTTTTGGTTGCACTCTAAGCAACTTACTTTCATTGGCGAACAACTGTAATATTTGTCTGCGTGTGTGTGTGTTTGCAATTAAAGCTGCATAAAAACTTTTGCCCACATCGTACAATCTGCAACACACACAAAGAGACTTGGAATTTGTTTTTGGGGCTGGCCATGCTTTGATTTATGCATCATTAAGTCACGCCAATTGCTCGTTTGAGGCGCGAGTTTGTTTGTAAAGTCAATTCCTTCGTCCGGTTTTTGGCATAGTTTCTACGACTGACATACGACACTAGCCGCTGGCTTTAGGCCACCCGATTTGCGAACAACAAGTAAGAAGAAGCTATAAATATTGGCCTTCCTCAGCTGTGTTCGAGATGCGTTTCCACCGAAATGCAGAAACAATCTATGAATTGAGAAAGAATGTCTTTTTTGTTTGTATGCCAAAAGTGGGTCGACTTCGATTGCGTTCACTTTTCCAGCTTACTTTTACTGTCAACCAAACGTGCGGCCCAATTGCAGCAGTTCACTGACATAAACAAGAAGCAGAAGAAGAAGAAAGAGGCTTGCAGCAAAAAGCAAAAGTTGCACCTGATTCTGTAATAAGAATTGCCAACTGCAGATGGTCTTGTAGTTGGAGAAGGCAAAATCTAAAAAGCCGCTTGGCTTGACTGCATCACAAGATATATTTGTGAAAGTTGTTGTTGCCTCCCAAGGAGATGCCACAGCAGCAGCAGCAGCCGCATCAACAACAGCCACATATCAAACAGATGATGTGCTTGTCGAGTTTGCAATTGGGAATAGGACAGCAAATGCATTTTCACCATCTTCGATTAAAGTGGCTGGAAATCTGTCTTGAAATGGCTCGTGTCATTTTGAGTAACAATAGCAAAAGTTAATTTTCACGTTCCTCTCTCTTTGAGTCTGGCGGGACCTTAGCTGCATCTTATATAAGAACTAATCTGTGTATCAACACTGCTATGCGTTGATAAAATGTAGCATGAAATTGCATTGTTATTACGCAGCATCCGACAATATCAAGCTGTTGCCTGCTGCGGAAGCGCATCGTGAGATACGAGCTACATGCAACAACACTTCACAACGATCGCAAAGACTGGATTATAATCAAAGACAAACTTTAATCAATTCAAAAGGGAATGCAACAAGGCAAACACACCATCAACAGCGTGCAACAGCGGAAATGTATTTTATATATTTTTTTGATATTGCCACTCGCTGATGTTTATCTTTAAGATTTTTGGTGCCCCTCTGTTGTCAGCTCACGCAACCCGTGAAGCCATCGAGAGAGCGAGTAAATGAACATAAGAAATGCATTGGACTTAACCCATATTCACAAGACAATCTCTAATTATAGACAACAATTTAATTTCTTTAATAGCCTGTGAAATATTCTTGGCATTTAAGTTCTTAAATACGTTTTGAACTAAAAGGCAAAGAAGGGATTGGAATTTTATATGAGAGGCGTAGAATATAATAAGCATGTGTTGCTTTTAGCTTTAAGCTATATAAAATAAATGAATAACTTAAAATAGTTTAAAAAGGTTTATATGCTTTCGAACATTTCGAGTTGATTTCCTTATTTACTTTGTTTCTCAATCGAGCTAAATCTGTGTGCATTGACAAAACATTTGCTGATTTGAAATCATTAAGTTGATACTATTTGAATGCTTAGGCAGATAAAAGTAGTAGCAAGTAGTTGATATAATCAACAATATCTATAAATATATAAATAGGTTACAATGACAATGTTTTTTTCTCTCCCGCATAACAAACATGATTTTCTATAAGTTATAATAATGTTTATTCAAAGACAGTCGACAACATTCAATGTTGTTTTTTTTTTGTACGACATTTGGTCAATATTTTATTGCATTATCATGCCAATTGAGAGATCTTTAGGCCAATAGGCAAACGTTGCAATTATTTATAATAATTACCTTTTGCTCAATATTTGTGTTAAAATTTAATGATTATTGTTGCAAAACTTTTCCGAGAAAGAGAAATCGTCAATTGGCAAATGTCGCCACTTGGGGGAAAATGCAACCAAATCAAACCAAACACCATCATAAACAACAACAAATGGTTTATAGAAATGTTGATGTCGATGTTGATGCCACTAACTAAGTCAAATGGTTGCGTGTGTGTTGTTATTGTTGTTGCACTTGTTGTTGCCGCTTTGACGCGCTGGTGAAATGTGCGCAGGCGCAGTTGAAATATGATTTGAAGAGGCTGCAAAAAAACAAAAAGCAAACAACACGCAAGTTGACAATTTTAATGCATTTAGTAAATCAAAAAGCACTAATTACTCGATTTTGTAAGCGATTTCGAAATGCGCAGAGACAAACAACAAAAGCAGCAAAAACTAAAAGAAATCTATTACAAATAAGACAGTTAATACTAACTAAATTTGTACATAGTTGCTCTGCTTTAGCCGTTTCACTTAAATATTTGGACTTGTTGGAGTAAAGTTTTTGCTGCTGCAACAAGAGAAATGCGTTGGCGAGATGAAAATAAGTGAAATGCGTTTTGGAAAGGAAAAGGAAACATGCTGGGAATCAGATTCGCTTAGATGCAACAAAGCAACCTTGACTCACAGTAATATCTCAATTATTGTGTGAGTGGAGGGGAGAAGCGCTGCTTCGCTGATTAACCAAGATGTGGCGAAACTTAACGCCCTGTTAAACTGACTAAATACATATATAAATATGGTGCGACGGCAACCCTGGCGCAAATGAATACCTTCAACTTTAATCCAATGCGCCACTAACTTTTATTTGGCTCGCTTTAATTGGTTTTTTTGTTGTTGTTGTTGTTGGTGCTGCTGTTGTGAGATGATTTCAATTGCGCACGATTAACGCGTTAATAACACGTGAAAATTTTGCAATTTTCCAGCAAGGTTACCGACGCACTTGACGTAGTTGTTTACTAAGCTTACGGCAAGACGCAATAAGCGTTAATCAGTTGATGTAAATCTTTTTTGCTCTTCGATGGGAGTTTACCCACTTACTTTTTGTTTCGCATTGTTTTTAATCTTTCTTTTTTTCTTTCGTATGCAAAACGAATGGCATTTCTTTTCCCCTGTGACGCCGACAGGTAAAAATGAAGGCAATGGCAATTAAGACTAATTGGTTGGTCGGAACTGGAAGTGCAGCCCACCAAAGGCGCTACAACTCAATGTTGTTGCTTTAATGAAAGGTTTCTGCCAATTGCATCATAACAAGCAAATTAACTATGTTTAAAGACCTTTAGCTCTCATACTAGTACTATGTACCGTTATTGTTTTGTGTATTGCTTGTAATCCTCTCTTCTCTTTCATTCAATTAATAAATTATATGCACTCGTAATTGCTTATGAATATGGAAATATTTTCAGTTGCGCTTACTAACCTTAATACCTAAGGCCAAAATGCTTTGGCTTTGGCATTCGACTCGTTCAGCTTTTCCAACTGCATCTTCATCCTCTTATCACACCATATTTAAGCTTGAAGAAACCATTGCCAAATGGCAAAATCAGCCATCTGCACATCGCTTGCACTTTATTCGCCAATCTTAAGAGGGGGAAAAATGCAAGGAAATAATTACACTGTTAAAAATACCCTGTGGCTAACTTTCAATAAAAAATATTAAGATCAATTATGATAATAGTATTTTACTTGGCAAATGCAGTAATAATAGTAGTATGACTTTCAACACTTATTACATCCCAAAGAAACTAAAGTTAGATTGGAGGATTGGTAAAACCTAGGTCATGACTTCATGACTTGAGTTGGAAAATAAATATTAAAAGCAGCCAATTAGTGTGAAAACAGATTTTTTATATGAAAGATTGAAATAAAGTGTTTGATTTTTCAGAGTTTTTAAAGAAGCTTCAATGTTAAGGATATTCCTCTTGAGCACCCTGGGTCTACAGTATTTAAAAACAAACAAACAACATCCATTAGTTGTTGACTGCAATTTTGCGGGCGCTCAATTCAAATCAAGCTCTTAGCTCAAAGCCACAGCAACATCTGTGCGATGACTGCGTCCAAATAAACCGACAGCAACAACAACCTTAAGTTGCGCGGCTGCGCAGCTGCTGCGCCTCTCTCTCTATCTCTGACATATACGCTCTCTCTCCCGTTTGCCTTGCATATTACCTGTTGGCACTTTTTCGGTCATGACATTCGTTCAGTCTGCATTTGACTTTCGGTACGTTCGGTTGGGCTCGCGGTTTGCTTTACGCTCTTCGGTCATTTGATCGTTCGTTATTGTTGCGCCTGCGCAAATCGTTAAGTGAAAGATTCGTCTGCAACGCTGACAGTTGTTGTTGTTTTCGTAGCTCTTTAAGAGCGCGGGTGCATTGTGAACGGTAAAATTGAGCGCGCACTCAGTGGCCGCAACAAGAATTTTACTTTGGCATTTGGCCACAAAAGTGCTCGAAAAGTTAATGAAGTGCAAAAATGTTTGTCGTTGTTGATGTTGATGTGGCTGTGGTTGGTGTCATCAAATTGCTGCTGTTGTTGCAGTTGGCCTAAAGACGCTGCAGCAGGCGTAGCGAACACTTTAATTTGCGGTTGCAAATTCTGTTGTTATCGCCTGACCCTGGCCTCTGAGTCTGTCAAGTGAAAACTGCAAAGAAATCTCCAAGCCGACTGGCTGTGAAAATCGCTAACGGATTTAGTCTCACTCAGCCAGAACGAGGATCACAGCCAAAATGTAAGTTTTGCAAAAACAAAAAACATTTCTAAGAAACTAACTCAAAGTATGTGCGCGAAATTTCACTTTAATCATGTTGGGCTCGGTTCGGCTGATTGACAACGGAATTGTGTTAATTTATGCGTCTCTTGAGAATGCTTCCCATGGACAGCTCACGATTGGATCTTAAGGGCGCACCCAATTAGCAGATGCTCATAATAAAAAGAGAGACGCGGCAGCGATGTGCTGCCTGTCTGCCCGTCTATTCTAATTGAATGAAATTAACCCACTTTTGGACGTTGTAAAAAGATTGGTATAAAATTGTGGCGCTCTTTGTCTCATTTCTATAATAACTGCCTTTGGCGGCAACAAAAAAAAGAGAGAGAAGAAAAACCAAATATGAATATAAAGTTCAGTAGACAAAAAATACAACAACAGAAACAACGCCAGCTGCCTAAAATTTTAATGATCTGTAACCTAGAATAGTCTTAGTTAATAGGTAGAGAACACTGCCTCCAGTCTTTTCTACCTCAATTCTATTCTATTTATGATTTGCCTATCCTATCTATCGTTCTAGCTGTCTGTCTTAATGTTTGTTCCTATTGTTGCGTGCAACACCTCCAGCTAGAAACCAATAACATTAACAGTCAAAATCAATCATAAAAGTTTGTCTTAAAGCTTTACAATGCATTAGAATTGGAAACATTCTTATATGGCTACATGAAGAGTTAGCCCGTACCAGCTTTTGTATCCGAATTTGTGGCAAACAACAATAAACCTGCGTTTGTTTCGCATTGTCTCTGATCCACTTTTTTGGGGTCAAGTTGATTTGGCATTCGCACTGATTTACGATCTAGCGGTTCTCGCCTTTTCTGTTTATTTATTTTTCAATATTTTAACAAGACAATTTGTAACCCATTGAAGAAGAAATAAAGCAAAGTTTCTATACACCTGACCCTTTGACTGAATGTTCTTATGCAAAAGTGTTCGATCACCTAAAGAAACTATCTAATTTAAAATGAATTTTCTGGAACTAGCTTTATGTGGGACATTTCAGAAGTTTCAGCTTACTTACCCGCAACACACACTTCAAATAAAATCTTACATTGTTTATTGTTCGCGACATCCCGTAGATATGTTTTTGATTTTGTCTTTTTGTTAGTTTTTTGTGGGTTCGCCCATCTAATTGCGGCAGGTGCTTGTACTTGCTCGTAGCTCACGGCTTCTGCTATCGCAGATTCTAAAAAAAAATGTTAATAGCCAGCGCACGTCAGCTCCAATTGTCGGTTGTGGAGAAAGAGTATTCAGGTTCTCAGCTCGTTATGGTCGTCATTTCAAATTGGAGAAGACAAACAAAAGTCGCTCGCTTGCATGCAAGCGCCTTGGCAATTAGAAGTTTGTTGGCCTGTGCAAAAGAAAAAAGTATAATAATAATTATAAAGTATCATAGAAAGTCAAGACAACAGCAACAATAACATCAGCAATAATAAAAATATATATATATAAAGCCAACATAACGAATTGTTGTAGTAATACTCATAAAAACAGAGTTATGTTTGTCTTTAGCTTGAACAACAAATCATTTTACAATTCCAACTTTAGTTCTGGCCTGTGTGTCCGTCTGCTTTTAGACGGGTTCATTAAACTGTCGTCAGGTTGGCTAGAATAAATAGAAAACATGGACCGCAAAAAGTTCTCCTCCTCTGTGTTTGGCTTCCGTTCTCAGCTTTTGGCTCTATCACCAACTGCATGCGGGTAAGTTAGGCTTACATAACAAACAGCCCCCCACCCTCTTATCATTCCTCTTGCCGCTCACACATGTGGCCAACTCAACGGAGCGCGTCGTAATCTCAGGTGTCATAGTTTTGTCGTACCTTTTCTTTTTGTGGCTTTTCTTTCGCATCTTTCAATTTGTCGCCCATTGTGGCATAATTGTATTGTAATCTTGTCGCCCTTTTTCAGTGTGTATTTCTTCGTTTCTTTAGTTGTGCGTGTTTAACTGGAAATCTGTTTGCTTTGTGCCCGCTCATGTTGACCCAAGAGTGTTTGTTGTTCTGGCCCTGGCTGAGAAAGTCATCTGCATGAGCTCAGCAAAATCAGGCACAATATCTTTACATCTTTCAGATTTGTTGCACAGCATGATTTTGTGTGGCAAAAAAAACAAATCCTGTGCAACGTTTTGGCCACACGTTGCCAATGTTTCCCACATTAAGTCAAGCTGCAGCTGCCTGCCTGAATTAGAAAAAAATCTAAATAAATACAATATTAATTAAAACGCCCAACATTTTTTCAGTTATTAGATCTTGAGTAGATTTTAACTAGCCCATAAAAATAATGTTCTCACAGTGACACACCTTGTTTGGATAACGGCTAAATGCATTTGAAACGGAACCAACTCAACTATAACAAGTGCCTTCCCGACCCCCTGGCCATTAAGCTGACCAACTTGGCAACGAGTAGAAGTAATGCACGATCTGTGAACTCTTTTGGGTGGGTCATTTCAAGCACTTCCAGAACTTGCACCACTTTACTAAGCTTTTATTGCGCTTGGCTGCTTTTCGTATCTGTTTGTCTGGCAAGAGCCACAACAATTGTTACTAAACATAAAATGCTTAATTCCTAGGAACACAAACATATTTCTCCCAACCCTCAAAAAAAAAAAACAGGGCGATGTTTTTGTTCGGTTCAGCGCATTGGAGCTTGAATTCCATGTAAATGTACTTGTTGCATTTATGTACATACATCCAAGCCAAACAAGTGGAAAATGTAGAAGGAAAATGTTAACAAGAACTTTTAAATTAAGAAACTTTCTTTTAAGTACATAGTGCAACGTTTTGATTTGGCAATGTTAATGACATTTATATATGCTTTAAAGATCTAATACACTTAGCTTTAGCGATGATTTATGCCAGTCTTTAAAAATAGTTTAAATTGTTGATGCAAAAGGAAAGTATACAAACTCCTTTGGCGCCTTTTTAATGATTCATTGTTTAGTTTTGCTTGTAGTGTATGGTTTTCCTAGTTGTTATTTTTGCCAGGGAAAAGCTCCCACAACTTTAACGTTGTTAGTGTCTTTGAGCAATTACATTTGCAGCTAGATATCATAGTCTATCTAAGCATATTTCCTGAACAATTGTACACACTCGCGTTGGTTGGTATGTGATTAAACGCGTTAGGTTTTTAAGTTATGATAAATTATGTGGCCCGCCCCAGCGGTGAAAGTGCCAATTGTGTTTCTTGTTGTTGCTCGCGTTGGCTAAGCGAATTCTTTACCCAGACAGATTTCCTACTCAAAACTAATGCTATTTCTTTCCTTTCTTCGTTTCGTTTTCAGCATTAACTACGCACAGATACAATTGTATCTTAGATAGTCGCCCACGCATTGACAATTGCCATGGAGCCAAAGTTGTTGTAAGCGATCCCACAGATTCGACGCAGCTTGCTCGCTCTCTCATCAACATTTGTATAAAAAAGACGCATTCAACCATCTTGCATTTTAACCCCACATTGTTGTTGCCAAAAATCAAAACCGTTCAGGTCTAATCAGACTTTGGCCTCCTCGACAGAAAACAATTGCTGCTCAAGAATCATCAGGAGGCCATCTATCAATCGCATTTGGAGTGCCAATCCATGGCGGATAGTCGCGAACGCATACGTGGACCATCGCGAGATGGTCGCGAATTCCTCACCAGTCCACGGCAGGTTCTGCGACGCCTTATGCTGCTCTCGGAGGGGCGACAGTATCGTGAGGCAGCTGGGGTGGTGGGTCGCCTGGGCCCCTCGGTGTTGCATTCGGTTATTGCGGAGCTACCCATTGATCTGTTGCTGGAGCATCTGCCTCACAGTGCCTATCTGCTGGAGTCCTTTTACACAAGGTAAGTGGCGTATAAAATGGTTGTCCAACCTTCCTGTTACTACTCCTCTCTTGCAGGTTAACCATGTTGAACAGCACACCCAAACCGGATGTGCCCACTGAGACAGTTATGTGGCAGCTAGTGCGTCTCTTTGCCAATCCACACGAGAGTGGACTGAAACAGCGCTGCAGCAAGTTGCTTCAGGCACTGGCACAGTATGAGCCTGGATTGCGTCAGGTACTGCGGGATAAAAGACGCAGCTTTGACAATGCTGTACAGGGATTGGGTGTCCATGGACTGACAACAGATGTTGCCTTAGCTGGGCAGTTAATATCGCTGCATGTGGCACTGAAGACAGAGTTGCAGCGGCACGTGGATACTTACAAGATGGCCATACACAAGCTAGAGGAGTTGAGCATGGTGACTTCGAATCAGGATCCAGCCCATTCCTCACATCAGCGTCTCTTGGCCATTAACTACGGCGATATTCAACAGCGTTTAATTGACAATAAGACGCTGTTAACAATGCTAGATAAGCCAGCGTTGAAGCAGTTGCATACACTGATCGAGAACCTAAGCACTCGGGTGGAGAACGACAAGGAAGTGCTTTCCTGTGTGGGACAAGTGAAGCGTCTGGATGCCCAAGCGTACATTGAGAAGCGTCCAGCTGCTGGTCTACTCATGAACTTTTCTCGTGGCTGTGAGGTGGTTCTGCACATGATGGGCCCGGAGAGTGTGCCCCCCAGCCCTGTGGCAGCTGCGAAAGCGAACGCCACAGGCAGTGCTGGAGGCAGCAGTTGCAGCGATGGCTATCACTCTGATGATTCCATCAGCGAGGATGGCAGGTAAGCAAAACAAAAGATTTACAATCTAAGATTTATTTTCTCTTATTATTTGCTCTTGACATGATTCGTTTGTGCCGATTGTCTGTCTGTCACCCACACTCTCACTCTAATTATCTGGCCTACGCATCTTTAATTTCTTTGTTTGTTTGCTCCAAAGCGAAATGGTGTCACACTATCGAAATCTCTACATTGAGAACCGTGCAGATGCCCTGGAGGCGTTAGACAGCTTGCCACAGCTGAAGCATGTGCACAGTTTAAAGGCCAAGATACTCTTCTCCATGATTGTGGTAAGTTGATGAGCAAGCATGCTTGAAATGTACCCAAAAAGCTTAAGAAGTAGCTTGGTGTGCTTAAGTGTATAGAAAATTAATTTTTGATTAACCTAATTGGTTTGTAATAATAAAAAATTTGTTAAAATTAATCAATTAATTCGTTTATGGGCACCAAGAAAGCTTTTTTATGACGAAGAAACTAAATAATCAGAAAAAGGTATACATATATATGTATAAATGGGTCGATAACCTATGGGAAGCTTTTATTAAGTCACAATTTAATATAATTATTAGGATATTTAGATTGAAAAATAAATGAATAAATCGAGTAGCTTATTAAATGATAACGAATCGAGATATAGCGAGAAGCTGCTCTTAAAAGTTTATTTTATATTATATATGATAATTGTCTAATTAAATGCAAACGAACGAAACGAAACTAAACGCATATTAATTATGACGTTAGGCTGCAGTATCGGGTTGCAGATTAGGATAGAGATAAAAGATGCAGCAAGGTGGCAAATTGTTATTGCAAAATATCAATCTGCATTTGATCGTTTGGCTCAAGGCGTGGCATCTGATCGATTTTGTGGCACTGATTAAATGTTTTTAGAAGAAAGAAGAAAGTTAAGTGCCTCAGGTTGACCAATACCAAAGCTGATGCTGAAAAATTACGTTGGCGATCGAGTGCTGCTGGTTTGATGGGTTTGTCTATCTTCTATAAACGTGCAGCTAGATAAATAACTTTCGATCTTTGAAGTTTGGAAGAGAGAGAGACGGAGACAAAGACAAGTGGCTCAGTTGATGGGAAAGATGAATGACACCGACAATTGGCCGGATCAGCTGGTCAACGGTTTTGGGTTGGTTTTTTTGGTGTTCAGTTTTAAGTTTGTGGCCGTTGGCCGTGGATTGTTATTGAACCATTGAAAATGATTGGCATATTTGAGACCTTCTTTTGATTTTCACTTATCTTCGCTTCTCTTCTTTGTGTTTACTTTGTGCAGCTTTCTTTTCGCCTGTGCCACGGCATGCGGGAGCGCAAGGTGCTGGAGGTGCGGCGTGTGCTCAACTGCCCGCTGGACAGCAGCTGTGAGACGACGCTCGCCTTGGATCGATCAGTGCGACATCATCTGCACGAGACAACGGACAGCTTTCCGCTGGGTGAGATTGAGCGATCTGTGTTCAATCAGGTGCTCTCCACTTTGCATGAGTATCCCTGCCTGGAATCTTGTCCTCCACTAACGCACTATGTCAGCGCATGTGTGAGATTGGCTTGGCGCATGATCAATCAAAAGGCGCCTTACTATCTGGACACTGATTTTAATCTGGGTAAATACGCAATATCGCATCCAATCCTTAAACTTTTATTAATTTCTTATATATTTAATACCAGGTTTCCTGCGTCCCGAAAAACATGAACGTCATCCCCAATCGGATCGTCGCTCAGATCTGATCAAGGCATTCTTGTGGCCAGCTCTAATGCAGAACAATAAGTGCGCCTTCAAGGCCGTTGTTGCTACTTAGAAGAAATAACATCGCACACTTAAACATTAAATATACATACTAAGTTAATCAATTTGTACATAAATTATTTTTAGCTCATAAATCCCAATAAAAAGAATAACCTAAGCCTAAACTAAGCGCAGCTAATGGGCTTTAAAAGGATCCGCTGACAGCACACCTTGTTGGTGCAGAGAAGCGGATGTTCCGCATAAAACTCAATGATTGACCAGGGCGAAGGAAAGACTCGTTCATGTGGCTTCATTTGGCCAATTGCATAGCGTTGCCTGCCATCGATTTGACGCACAAACAAATGATAAAACTGCCGATCCGCACAGATGCTCACAATATACTTAATGCAGACATCCGTCGCCTTGAAGGGCCGCACCAAACAGGCGCCATTCTCACGCTCCGAGAGCATACGCTCAGCCATAGTGCGATCTACCGTAAAGTAATATGGCTCCGTTTCGATTTGTCTCTGATCAATCTCCTCATAGTTGGCATCAGCATCGTCTATCGATAAACTTTTCATCAAGCTTCTGTTTTTGTTTGTTATCATCAGTTCATTAAGAACTCACCCACAATGACATAAGCATGTCGATGCTGCTGAACGTCATCAACGATCGTTTCGAAAACTTGTTTGCCAGACTCGCTGTCAACGTCACCGTCGAAGTCGACGTCGCCGTCGCTGGCCTGGCGCCTATAGCCGAAGCAGCAGCTACCGCCGCAGCAGCAGCTCTGTTGATAGCTCTCAAAACAAGCGCAATTCTCTGTTAGACTGTTGTAGAGCCGTGCGAAAAGATTCTGCAAGACTGTCCAATAGACACGTGCGCACCAGCACATGGCGACTCTCTCTCTCGCTCTCTCTCTCTCTTTCTATTAAAGCTTAGCTGTAAGTTAAATTCTCTCCTTCTGGTTCTAATCCGCGTCCGTTTCGCCACATCTTTCACCAACGCGCGAATTTGAAGACTGAACCAACAGAGGGTTTGCCTTGGGCGCTGAGCTGTATGGCGCGGTTGGGTTGACTGCCAAACAGTGCCTATTAATTAAAATGTGCTTAATGCGCAGCTCAGTTGTCGTTATTTTGTCTGTCTGTGTGTGTGTCAGTGTGTATAAAATGACCATATGTAAATATCATATAGACATAATATATATAAACAGTGATATTTTATACCCTATGGCAAGTAGAGTATCTTCAAAGAGGTTATCTGGCTGTGTTGGAATGAAAATGCTGCAGCAAAGTCGTAATATTATAAAAGTATCAATATCAATCCTTCAGAATGCGGGAGAAAAGACGCAGCTTTGACAATGCTGTACAGGGATTGGGTGTCCATGGACTGACAACAGATGTTGCCTTAGCTGGGCAGTTAATATCGCTGCATGTGGCACTGAAGACAGAGTTGCAGCGGCACGTGGATACTTACAAGATGGCCATACACAAGCTAGAGGAGTTGAGCATGGTGACTTCGAATCAGGATCCAGCCCATTCCTCACATCAGCGTCTCTTGGCCATTAACTACGGCGATATTCAACAGCGTTTGATTGACAATAAAACGCTGTTAACAATGCTAGATAAGCCAGCGTTGAAGCAGTTGCACACACTGATCGAGAACCTAAGCACTCGGGTGGAGAACGACAAGGAAGTGCTTTCCTGTGTGGGACAAGTGAAGCGTCTGGATGCCCAAGCGTACATTGAGAAGCGTCCAGCTGCTGGTCTACTCATGAACTTTTCTCGTGGCTGTGAGGTGGTTCTGCACATGATGGGCCCGGAGAGTGTGCCCCCCAGCCCTGTGGCAGCTGCGAAAGCGAACGCCACAGGCAGTGCTGGAGGCAGCAGTTGCAGCGATGGCTATCACTCTGATGATTCCATCAGCGAGGATGGCAGGTAAGCAAAACAAAAGATTTACAATCTAAGATTTATTTTCTCTTATTATTTGCTCTTGACATGATTCGTTTGTGCCGATTGTCTGTCTGTCACCCACACTCTCACTCTAATTATCTGGCCTACGCATCTTTAATTTCTTTGTTTGTTTGCTCCAAAGCGAAATGGTGTCACACTATCGAAATCTCTACATTGAGAACCGTGCAGATGCCCTGGAGGCGTTAGACAGCTTGCCACAGCTGAAGCATGTGCACAGTTTAAAGGCCAAGATACTCTTCTCCATGATTGTGGTAAGTTGATGAGCAAGCATGCTTGAAATGTACCCAAAAAGCTTAAGAAGTAGCTTGGTGTGCTTAAGTGTATAGAAAATTAAGTTTTGATTAACTTAATTGGTTTGTAATAATAAAAAATTTGTTAAAATTAATCAATTAGTTCGTTTATGGGCACCAAGAAAGCTTTTTTATGACGAAGAAACTAAATAATCAGAAAAAGGTATACATATATATGTATAAATGGGTCGATAACCTATGGGAAGCTTTTATTAAGTCACAATTTAATATAATTATTAGGATATTTAGATTGAAAAATAATGAATAAATCGAGAGCTTATTTAAATGATAACGAATCGAGATATAGCGAGAAAGCTGCTCTTAAAAGTTTATTTTTATATTATATGAATTGTCTTAATTTAAAATGCAAAACGAACGAAACGAAACTAAATGCATATTAATTATGACGTTAGGCTGCAGTATCGGGTTGCAGATTAGGATAGAGATAAAAGATGCAGTAAGGTGGCAAATTGTTATTGCAAAATATCAATCTGCATTTGATCGTTTGGCTCAAGGCGTGGCATCTGATCGATTTTGTGGCACTGATTAAATGTTTTTAGAAGAAAGAAGAAAGTTAAGTGCCTCAGGTTGACCAATACCAAAGCTGATGCTGAAAAATTACGTTGGCGATCGAGTGCTGCTGGTTTGATGGGTTTGTCTTTCTTCTATAAACGTGCAGCTAGATAAATAACTTTCGATCTTTGAAGTTTAATAGAGAGAGACGGAGACAAAGACAAGTGGCTCAGTTGATGGGAAAGATGAATGACACCGACAATTGGCCGGATCAGCTGGTCAACGGTTTTGGGTTGGTTTTTTTGGTGTTCAGTTTTAAGTTTGTGGCCGTTGGCCGTGGATTGTTATTGAACCATTGAAAATGATTGGCATATTTGAGACCTTCTTTTGATTTTCACTTATCTTCGCTTCTCTACTTTGTGTTTACTTTGTGCAGCTTTCTTTTCGCCTGTGCCACGGCATGCGGGAGCGCAAGGTGCTGGAGGTGCGGCGTGTGCTCAACTGCCCGCTGGACAGCAGCTGTGAGACGACCCTCGCCTTGGATCGATCGGTGCGACATCATCTGCACGAGACAACGGACAGCTTTCCGCTGGGTGAGATTGAGCGATCTGTGTTCAATCAGGTGCTCTCCACTTTGCATGAGTATCCCTGCCTGGAATCTTGTCCTCCACTAACGCACTATGTCAGCGCATGTGTGAGATTGGCTTGGCGCATGATTAATCAAAAGGCGCCTTACTATCTGGACACTGATTTTAATCTGGGTAAATACGCAATATCGCATCCAATCCTTAAACTTTTATTAATTTCTTATATATTTAATACCAGGTTTCCTGCGTCCCGAAAAACATGAACGTCATCCCCAATCGGATCGTCGCTCAGATCTGATCAAGGCGTTCTTGTGGCCAGCTCTAATGCAGAACAATAAGTGCGCCTTCAAGGCCGTTGTTGCTACTTAGAAGAAATAACATCGCACACTTAAACATTAAATATACATACTAAGTTAATCAATTTGTACATAAATTATTTTTAGCTCATAAATCCCAATAAAAAGAATAACCTAAGCCTAAACTAAGCGCAGCTAATGGGCTTTAAAAGGATCCGCTGACAGCACACCTTGTTGGTGCAGAGAAGCGGATGTTCCGCATAAAACTCAATGATTGACCAGGGCGAAGGAAAGACTCGTTCATGTGGCTTCATTTGGCCAATTGCATAGCGTTGCCTGCCATCGATTTGACGCACAAACAAATGATAAAACTGCCGATCCGCACAGATGCTCACAATGTACTTAATGCAGACATCCGTCGCCTTGAAGGGCCGCACCAAACAGGCGCCATTCTCACGCTCCGAGAGCATACGCTCAGCCATAGTGCGATCTACCGTAAAGTAATATGGCTCCGTTTCGATTTGCCTCTGATCAATCTCCTCATAGTTGGCATCAGCATCGTCTATCGATAAACTTTTCATCAAGCTTCTGTTTTTGTTTGTTATCATCAGTTCATTAAGAACTCACCCACAATGACATAAGCATGTCGATGCTGCTGAACGTCATCAACGATCGTTTCGAAAACTTGTTTGCCAGACTCGCTGTCAACGTCACCGTCGAAGTCGACGTCGCCGTCGCTGGCCTGGCGCCTATAGCCGAAGCAGCAGCTACCGCCGCAGCAGCAGCTCTGTTGATAGCTCTCAAAACAAGCGCAATTCTCTGTTAGACTGTTGTAGAGCCGTGCGAAAAGATTCTGCAAGACTGTCCAATAGACACGTGCGCACCAGCACATGGCGACTCTCCTCGCTCTCTCTCCTCTCCTCTCTCTCTCTCTCTCTTTCTATTAAAGCTTAGCTGTAAGTTAAATTCTCTCCTTCTGGTTCTAATCCGCGTCCGTTTCGCCACATCTTTCACCAACGCGCGAATTTGAAGACTGAACCAACAGAGGGTTTGCCTTGGGCGCTGAGCCGTATGGCGCGGTTGGGTTGACTGCCAAACAGTGCCTATTAATTAAAATGTGCTTAATGCGCAGCTCAGTTGTCGTTATTTTGTCTGTCTGTGTGTGTGTCAGTGTGTATAAAATGACCATATGTAAATATCATATAGACATAATATATATAAACAGTGATATTTTATACCCTATGGCAAGTAGAGTATCTTCAAAGGGGTTATCTTGCTGTGTTGGGATGAAAATGCTTTAGCAAAGTCGTAATATTATAAAAGTATCAATATCAATCCTTCGAATTCATGTATGAATTAAGTTAGGAAGTCTAAGAACGAAGCATATTTTTCTTGAGTTTTATTGGGAGAAATTGATATTTTTATATATTTTCAAAGAAAGAAAAGTTTCGTTCAGGGTATTTCCCTGCCAACAACTCTCTCTGGGAAGCATTGCAGTTCGGTTTGTTTGTTTTTCTTGTTCCTATATTTTATGGCTCTTGCCGATGGTAATACGATATCATAATTGTCACAGTCTTTGCCGGCGCATTTAAGTGCAGATCGTGTCACTAAGCTTCACGTTCCCACATGCTGACATATACTCGTACTTTGTAAACAATTTATGCACTCGAATTGGGTTCCCCTCCCAAAGTAAACTCTCATGCATATGCTTTAAACAGCCTTACCCATCCTACAATCCACTGTGCCACTGTGTGTTAGTTACTCATCGCAATTGGCTGTCCCAAAGGCATTCATTGAATGTTGTGCGCTTCTTGAGGGATCTTATTGCAATGGGATTTTCTTACACACACATGTACGAAAGGCGCAGACATGCTGGAGTCAAGAGTTTGCCATGTGGCGCACTGGAGCTGAATACTCATATGAAAATGTTAAAGTATTGGCATTAAATTTGGTTTTTGAACTGATTTAGTCTAGAGTTACAAGTTTTAAAAGTCGAAAAATATAATTGATCTCATTAACCTTATCCATTAAGTCATGTTACATATGTGTGTGCTTAGCTAATACTAACTTATAATACTGCAATTATAAGAGTTGATCGTTCACAATCATAGACACGAACCGTTTAATCAAGTATCTTCTGCTTAAGTCTTATACAATAATTAACATGGATTAGCTAAGAGTATAAGAGTGCTAAGCTAAATTTATGCCAAATAGTTAAGTACTCATTGTCAAAGACATCAACCTTCAGCCAAGACACACATTTTGAACGAAACATTTTAGAGTCCGTAAAAAGCTTAGCAAAAAAATGTTTGGAATTGCCACAAACTGTTTGAACACTGCAATTAAACATACAATTCTTGTTCAAATGTTATGTCAAATGGGGCAATACACAGCGTTAATTATTTTGAATATGGGAAACGTCGCTGAAATGCCAAGGGCCTTTGTATGAGTAAAAGCTTTAACGAACTGCCAAACAAATAAAAACTCTGCAGGCTCATCACGTTCGTCAAATGTCAATTAAATGATATTCATATAAATATAGATGGAGCATTAATAGCTCTGCGATACAATTTGATATATGATCACAGACAGTAGCAAAACTTTGGGCGCTGCCAATTAATATGCGGCAAACAATTTTGATTGAACTGCTAATACATACATATTGATTTTGGCCATATGCAGAGGCTATCGATTGAGTTATGAGTTAGCTAGCCCAGGGTCTGGGCCTAGGCTAGGGCAATGTCAGTCAAAGTGACGCCGCAGCTCAACTCGATCGTCGGACAATACTTTTAAGCTGAATGTTTTCAACAATATCAATGAACTGACGATTGTAAACGCTGACAAACTCTCATTAATTAATGATTGAAACTGTGACAAAATACGCGATATAATTGTGTCATATTTTTAAAGTTCCTAAAATAGTGCGAAATTTATTTACAGCAGGTACAGAAATAAACTTTGGCGACCAATACGTCGTATACTTAATGTGAGCACGCGGTCATTTTATGTGACACTTAAAAGGGGAATAGAATAATAAAAAAAAAACATTTACATTCACAGAGATTTGTTTCTGCCTTCTTGGGCAGCCATAGCAATTGACGCTCAGAACTCACCACAAAAAACAAATTCAACATGCGAAAGCATTATCAAGAATGGGGGTCGCTTCATTTGGGTGGGCTTCTCGCGCCTGCCGAATCCAGTCGAATCCGCGTCGGCTCGAAGCCGAGAAGCCGCTGCGCAACAGTCGCAACAACCGCAGTTGCTATCGCATTTGTATCAGTATTTGTGTTTACTATCCGGCAGCCGCGTTGTATCCCAGCAAATTGTTTGCGCATTTCGCCATTGAGCGTTGGGCAGCGCGGATGAATTTCGCAGCAGGCGCGACAAAATAACAAATTTTAGTTTAACTCAAGCACAAACTCAGCGAGTGCCATCGAACCTAATGCTATATATTAAACAAACCAAAAATCCAATGCGAAAAATATAGATACAAAATACGAAATTCACAAATATTTGTCAATGAAACGCTCCCAGCTCAAGTTGGCCAAAAAGTTTTCCATCGACAATTTATAGGCGGGCCAAAGCGTAACAAAGTGTCAATTAAATTAGCGCGCCAATATCGAAAGGCAATTTTAAATTCAGTTGGCCGCAACAGGTGCCACATTCATGTCCGTCTCCCAAAGTGTCGCTCTCACCCAACCCAAAATGCGCATTAATTGTGAATTAAAGTGAAATTGAAACACAATCAAAAATAACAGCTAAGAAATTGAAGTGAAAAATAATTGAATAAAAGTTTTGTGTTTTTTATTTTGTGTAATTAAAAGAAAGTTTTTAATTAACTATTTATTATTCCTTGATTACTCAAGGAAACGAATTTAGAAGAGTTCACAAACTTGCATACAAATTGGGTAAATTGATGTTCAAATTTTTATGCCATCTTTGTTGTTGTTAATGTGTTTTTTATTTATGAATGTTCTAATTGAGTTTTTGTTTCGTTTTGTACACAAAGTTGCAGTCAAGGCTTTTAAGTCAGTTTCAGCGTGTTGTCACCAGTTTTTATATAAAAAAAAACCTCTTTCAAAACTCATATACATAAAACAATCCTGTACAAATTACTTCTCATATAAGCCTTAAATAATTGCTTAAGCCTCTAGACTTTATTTGCACATAACAAAAAACCGATAAATTTAATGGTTTTCTGGTTTTAGTATGCTAAAGAGAGGGGAGTGTTAATAGTATTTGAATACATTGAAACATATGCGTTGACCAAAAACAGTGGGAAAATCAATAAAACTCGGACATGTTGGGAACTTTGGTACAATAAAATATATATGTAAATATGATTTAATGCTCAACATACACATAAATATTCATATATGTTCGTAATAAAATTATTTTATATGCTTCACAACTGTTTGATGACCTGTTGCATGATGTGTGTGTGTGTGTGCTTGTGTGTTTGTGTGTTTGTGCTAGTTTGTGCTGCCCGCCCTTTTTGTGAGTTTATTTTTGTCAAATTAATTATGTTGCCTGCTAATTGCTATTTCCCTCTGTTTGCTACAGCGTTGTTGGCTTTGTTTTCTTTTCTGTTTCATAATATAATGTAAAAAACTTATTTAATCAACTTAAATAAGCTAAGGCAACTGCCAAATGATAGTTCACCTGTTCATATGTTGGCCGCCCTCAAGGCCAAGTGGAAATAACTCTGCAAAAACGTGCCATTGCTCATACGCCCCGTGTACGGCAGCCAATGCCTTTAAAAGTATGAGTAAAAAAAAATAAATAAAAGCATTTTGAGATGCGGCTCGGGGGGACTGGATAGGTGCGGGGGGTGTGTGGAATGCCCGTTGCTCTTATGAATTATGGCAAAACTGTTTGCATTTCTCATACCAAATCGTGCATTTGCAATAATGCACGGTGCACATCATCTTGAAAGCCGGCAGCCATTCAGTTTTATCTATCTTTATCCATATGCATACATATAGCTGCGTGCATTCAACAGATGCGCATACTGCCCTCTAACCGCAAATTCACATGCATTCTTATTCTACTATTTTGCATTGCTCACTGTGGTCGCTTGGATTTTGGGTGAAGAGGGGTTGGAGGGCCAATGACAGTTTGCAATCGTCTTTTGTTGATTGCGCCTTTGTGTATAAATTAATTAAATTAAAAGTTTCCGGTTAAGCCTCCAAATGCCGAACGCGAGCTGCCCATTCAGGCATAACTGCATATATGTGCACTGCACACACGGACACATACACATACACATTGCATGCACTTGTATGTGTCAAGTTAAGTAGTCAAGCTACTTAGCTGATATACAATCATAAATGCAGATGCAGATACAATTCGAGGGAGTTCATAAAAGGGCGAAAAACTTATTATATAATAAGTAATGTAAATAAATAAGATGTAAAGACATTTCTAGTATCTTGGAGCAAGAAGAAAGTGATACAAAAATAATGAAATGTAACTTTTAGCTTCCTAGTGTAGGATGTTTAAATATTGTATCGAAACCGGTCTAAAAGTTGCTTTCACAGATTTCTATCGACCCTTTGACCAACCATATTTAACAGATTTAGCTGCAAAATACTTTCAATAAGTTTATCGAATAAGTATGCTAAATATAAATGCATTTGTTGATGGCTTTTTGAATGATTTCAAGTATTTATATCTTGTGGCATTTTGCAACACATTTTCTGCTCACTGACTGCATTTAGGTTTGACTATATATATAAAGTCAGATTATTCTTAATTAGCTTACAGAGATTCAATGCACTCTAACTTGAGTGGCGCACATCTTAAAACAGTCTAACTAATTGAACAGGCTGATAAGAAATTTTGTTCGCCATTTAACTGCCTTGGCAACCAAGGGCATTTCATCATTTTATGCGATTTATTATGGCATAACCCAACATGAGTAGGTTTTTACTTCCAAGCACCTTTTTCAAATGCCAAAAGGCTTTTAATGCTTTTTTGATTTCCGCCTGAGTAAAGTGTGTGCAACGATGCGTATGCGCAACGCAGATTCTTACATTTCTATGCTTATCTGTCAAAAACATAAGTACAAATACCAGCACTTACCGACCGCTCAAAGTTATATGGATACAATCCTTTTGAAGCCCACACATCTATCAGTTATCTGAAAATAGAGAGAGAAAGATATGAATTTGTATTTTTTGCTTGTTTGTTTTTGTTAAAAAAAAAATCCAAAAAGTGAACAAAGCTGATTTGCATGCGATTATTTGAATTAAATGTAAGTCACGAATGCGTAAACAGAGACGCAGAAGCAGACGCAGATTTTAGCATGTTCGCCATTGGCAAATACGAGGAGCCAAGTTTTTGGCCCACTCCAATTAACGTTCAATTAGAAAATAAACAGTACGCTAATAGCAACTGCAAATTGGCACGCGGCAATAACTTATGCCGCAATGTGCACGCCTGTGAGTGTCACAGATTTATCTGCCACAAAACTGGACACGCCCTCTCTGCAACATGCAATTAATGTGCAGTTGACCTTCATGTTGACTAAAGACCTAGTGTCAATAATTTGACAGGTCACTCACTCGACCCCAAAGGGGGTTGGTTGTATGATGCGTTTGGGCTATGATGGATATGCCAGACACGCGTTCAAAATCCCAATGGATTACATTTTATGGACACCTTCCCTTACTCTATCTCTCCTTCTCTCTCATTCCTACATTCCTGTTGTTATGTGGGCGTTGTCTACCTAATGTTGACATCACTATGTCCATTTAATGGCACCCTTTATGAGCACTTTAACAGCGCCAACAATTCACAGTTCATATGTTTGTGTGCGGGGGTTTTAGACAAGTAAAATGTCACTCTTGACAGGTGTATTTGTGTGTGTGTGTGTGTTCGCATACATAAAACAGCACTGTGACTTTTGCAATGCTCTTACAAAAAAAAACAAACGTATGAATAACGGTTGTAAAGTTCAGGTTGAAACTCATTTTATTTAACGGCTGTTCGCACGGCGGGAAAAACTTTTAAGAGCACTTTAAGGTGTTAGTTAAATATTTATTCATTTATTTATTAGGCTATAAGTTATTTGCGACTGTGATTATGTGACACATCATTAATTGAAAGTGGAGCATATTTTGCAGTTTCACAATTTGCTATTTACAATTTGTTTGAATTTAAATAAAGCTTAAAATCTGGGCATTGAATCTTTCGTATCTCGTTGTTTGTTTGGAACTTTCTTTTTGGCTTACTAGCATCAATCAAAGCATGCTCCTAGGCAATTGGCTCCAGGAAGCACTCCAAAATATATATTGAAAATAGCTTTAAGGTCTCATTTCCAGCCAATTACATTGGTTCTGCGGCCTGCTTTGCACTCCCTGCTGACACGCTCAATTGCATTAAACTTTGCATTGCTCAAAAGTGGAATTGGAGCTTAAGCAACCACACAACACAGTTAACCAGCACAAACATGAAACACCCACTCACTAGCCATTTTTTCTTATCGTCATAACTTTCCATTTATCTGAGCCTGCTATAAACTTTAATAGAATGCAACAGAAAACAGACTTGGATTAGTGCCGCAGACAAACCTAATGTGTGTACGTACGTGTGTGTGTGTGTGCTTAACTGCCAGCTTAAGTGGATTACTTGAGATGGCAAATTGCGTTTGCAGAGCTTATTTATAAACAAAGTCAAAGGACAAGTTATAAGAAATGTCTCAGCTCATTTCAACAACTAATCAACATCCACAATATTTGGCAAAAAGTATATTGGTACAGGTGCATTGCCCCACCTGCTGCTGCTGGGTGGTGCTGACGGAGCACGTGTTAAATGGGCTGTAGCGAATTAGAGATGAGTTCAGTGCGCACGTTGCACATTAATTTTATCAGAGATAATTGCTGACACACACAGTCCATCGGTCAAGCTGTCAATCAGGCAGTTGGTCAATCGGGCTACGCTCTCTTTCTATAATTAACGACAGGGTCAGAACTTTTGTGTGATTGAGTGCATTGAGTGTGTGCTTGATTGTGTGTAAATGAATTATGCCTAAACTATTGATTTAATATTGTGCTTGCTACGAGGAAGCGTAACACATACTAAAAGTGCTAATTTGTACTCTAATTTAAGTTATTTATTTAAATCATTTGAGTTAGTTGATTCTAATGGGATGATTCATAAGTTGTTTTCGCGATTGTCAGATTTATAAATTGTTCTCAAATCTTGCTCAAAATGTCAGATACCCTTAAGGGAGGGTAAAAGACAGGCAGTATCGTTGTTGTCCGCCATGGCGTACCTGAACAGCTGCACGTCGTCTCTCTGGGCAATCCTAAACTCAAACGTGAGTGACGCCAAAAAAAACAATTATTTACAAATTGACAAACAAAATTTTAATGAAATGCCATTTTATTAATAATTTTTTATTGACTATGGCCACGGCATATTTGATTGGTTGTTATAAAAATGAAAATGGAGATCGTTTAAATGCGAAGTGCGCACAGCTCGCGGCGAGTTGCAGACATTAAAATGTATTTAATGGCACTCTGCGCCGAGATAAGCTCAGCTCAGCTCAGCTCGGGTGGCCTTGCCTGCCCCCTGAGTAACCAGAAACAGAACCAATCCAGAAGCCATCCGCTTAAAGCTTAACAGCACGCAGCTTGCATTAATTTTCTAGTTGTGTGCAACTTTGTGTGTGTTGTTGGCCAACTGACTGACTCTCTATGCGAATCACATCCGCCGGAAATGAGCAAGTTCTGCGCACAGCATCGTCTCCCAACTTATTAAGTTTCAACAAAGTGCGACACTTGTTGGAATGTTTGTCTTTAATCACGCGCCAAAGGATGCTACAGTTACTGTTTCCTTTTAAAATTACCCAACGGTCACGTAGTTTTTGACACCCCTTAATTAACAACAACTGTCTCCTGTTACAGCAATTGTGTGAGTAGGCCATTTTTGGGCAAATGGTAATTAAACTTAACTGCCAGTGTGTGTGTTCACTGTAAACACAGTGACTTATGAGTGCTCTCTTTTAGTGACAGTTACAATGAGTGTAGATAAACAATTCAATATGATCTCTTATGAGCTGGGTGAGATTAAACTGCCACTGTCTAAAATTGTTGTTAATCAGAGACTTTATCAGATAGCTTCTTCGAAAATGGTTTGCCATTTTTTCTTGTCACAATTTGGTGTTCAAACTATATTTATCTTTAAGTCAACCTTGTAAAAAATAATAGATGGCAAGCGAAAAAGCGCAGAATTTCCGTTAACTGACAAGAGATACGCTGTGAAGCTGACTTGTCAGCGCAAGGATAACGAAAGCTTTGTCAGTGGCTTTGGCATTCACTTGCTTGGCGAAAAACAAATGCGCAAAATAGCCAAACCCTTAGGGAGAAGCAACAAGGGATGGGGGCAACTGTAACGAGATGCGTGTCATTGGGCCAAAATCAACAAGAATGCAAACAATGTTTGCGAACTGTCAACGAAATGTTTTTTTGTGTTTCTGCGTTTGTGTCTTTCTTTAAAGCGTGGGTGGCATATGTATACATATATGGAGTCTTTTCCTTATTCCGAATCGACGTCACCTTCCAGCTGCCTGTTTGGCACAATTTGACCATGTGTCGCACAAACGGCAGTCGATGTCAATGAAAGGGCAATCGGCTGTTGTATTGAATACACAGCAATAAAAATGGGAAACAAGCAAACATAGAATCTTTATTGGTTTTACAAATATTTGTCTTTCGCATTATCCTCCCTTTTTTATTGTCACATTGAGTGTTTAACTCGTGTTTATCCCTTTTAAATTTAGCCAGACTTCCTGAACAAAACAAAATATCCGCCTAAGCAGAGTTACGACTTTTGCCAGCGAACTTTTCAAGCAGCTTTAAAGTATTTATTTATTTTGCGATAGGGGTGGATGGCTGGTTGTAACGAGAGACAGCTATGATGGATTTACTTGGTAACTTTTTCGACGCTCTTCAAGCGTAAGTGAAATTCAATCACAGATCCTGTTTAATATGCCGCTAACTTTTGACTTTGGCAAGTGCTCGCTTTGTGTCCTCTGAGCTTTGAGAGTAGTTGAAGCATACAGTATTACTCATACGCACCCCCGAATACCAAATATTGTGAAATCTATATGGTGGACAGTAACTTAGTTGAAGGAAGGGGTAGCCTGTAGCAGACACAGTTTGATTGATTTGAATCCCATGTCAAGTCTGGCTGCTCTAGGAACTAATCAATTCACTGGACAGACAGACAGACAGATAGACTGAAAGAATGACAGACATTGGCATCTGAATTGCAAATTAAACAGCCTCCCATGTCAATCAATTTATTTTGTGCTGAAGTTTTAATAGAAAATTGCATAGGAAATTGCTTTGCGGTAGATAAAAAATTCATAACATTTCATTACGTGCAATTCACACCACAAGCGATAAGAATTGCTTTCATCACTTTTTCGTTATATTTATCGTCGAATCGAACCGATTGATACAAAGCCACAGAAAGACAACTAGCAGCCTGACTATTGCATTTGCCAAAAAGTATTAGTTTAAGCACACATGTTAAAGGTTAGTTAGTTGTCCGACAGTTCTTTCGTGGTTACTTACTGCTCTTTGTTTTTGAATACATAAACGTGTACATATTTATCTAGCAGACGGCTTGCTTTATTTACAAATGACATGGGAAGCACGGCACATGCCGCTTGTACCAGTTATCCGAATGGGAAGTTCGGGGCAGTTCGAGAATTGTGCAGAGCAACATTAACGTGTCATTGCAACAAAGCTACTTGTGTTACTCCAGCAATTGCAATTGTGACTTTGTAATACACACGTGCTGAACACATGCAAATATTAAGTCTGATATTGATAATACTAATAGGTAGCATTGATATGTTGTTCTGATTCTGTTCGATGATAAACAAATGCCAAAACAATCCCCAACACGCGCCATTTCATCAATTCAGCTGTTTATTATCTACTAGGCAGAGCATGTTAGTTTGTAGATATTTCATTCATAATTGTTATCACATTTTTCTATGTTTACAATCACGTATGAACAATGTATTTGACTTCCGTAGCTAATACTTTTTGTTCATAAATATAGTTTAGTTTTCCTCTACTTCAAACTCGAATTTCCATAGCAATAAATACGGTATAGAGACAGTAAGAATGAATCTAGACAAGGCTCATTTTTTATTTCAAAACAATTCCAATTAAACACTGGTTTACTGAGAAAAACAATTAAACGAGCCAAACGATTACCATGCAAGTCAGAGATAAATTAAACTCAAAGCTGTATTGAATTTTAACCAAAGTAAAAACAATTTCTTGTCTGTGGTTTCTCGGCCATTTCTCTTATCAACACATTACAAATGTCCTTGCTACTTCACTGTAAGAAAAATGTGCAGCTGCACAACTAGAATTTTAATTCTGGTTTTCTTAGCGTCATTTTCTAGCAATTCAACGGGAATTAACGACACGACGTCCGTTGATGATGGCGCACAAAACAAGTAAAGTTCCGATGGACGCCGAAGTTTATCTTACATTCAGCAAGGCATTTTAAAAGGTTTTATTTCCGACTTCAATACGTATAATATTGTAATAAATTATATTAAGAAAACTATGTATGAATTAAGTTTATTTTTAGATCAATTCGCAGCGCTGTTTGTGCTTTCATACATGCAATATATATATATTTAAATACATAATACAATAAAATATTTAATTTCAACATGCAACAATTATCTTGCGACCTTTTTGAAGTTTACATAATTGCAGAATTATCGCAGTAAACTGAGTCATGAACAAAAAAAATGTTTTGTTATGTATGCAGGGCGACTGAGAGTATTTTGAGTCGGTCATTCGCTATCGCTGCTGCGCGACTCTGGCTGTGAATCATTTGAAGTGGTGCATCGGAGGTCACTGAAGCGCTGCGTGACTGCACACTAGAACCAAAGAGAGCACAGGCAGGCACTCAGGCATTAAGATAAATGCAGCTAGTTGGGAACAATATTTTTTTCGAGCTTTTGCCAAAAAGATGGTGATAATAGAACAAGGCCATAGCCGAAGGCGAGGGAGAACTTTAATCTAGCGTCCTTGAGGCGAATGCTTATGACAGCGATTTTGCACTTGAAATTCAATGTTTGCTTTTTATGACTAGAAAACATTGAAGAAGAAAAAAGAAAGTTTTGCCAAGCGTAAGCGAGCTAGATGTGGGCGTATGAGTTATGCGCATTATGCATACGCAGTGTGTGATACCGAGATGAAACAGATGAAATTGCTTTGAATTGCCACATGGGAACGTACATTGGGAGATAAAACAAGCAGGGCACAAGAATTTGAATTTGATTTGCCGCTCACGTTTTGCAATCAAAAGCGGCTCTTGTATCCTAGTCAGACGAAGCAACAACTATGGCATTCCAAATGACTTGAAACAAATCAAGTTATGATGTCTCGCACGCAATTGATTAGAGTATTAATAGCACTTCAAGGCGTTCAATTGTGTTCGACAACAAATTAATTAAATCAATACGCGAGAGAGTTAAACAATTGCCCATTTGCTAATTGTTTGGGTATTACGCGAATGCCAAATGGCCAGCTTACAATTGAACTAAATCGACAATTTCCCAGTTGATTTAAGTTGGTTGAACTTGCCCCTGTTGCGAAATAGGGTGAAATGAATTAATTGGGCGAAAGCCAATTACGCAAAACGACGTCTAACACAAAATGTTGCCCAATGGCACGCAACAAGCCAGGCCCTGTGGGAGGGTTAACAGTCATTTTGGCTAGGATCAAAAATAAATTTAATATACATAATAACCAAACGATGCGTTGCTTATGGCATGTTCAATGTGCCTAAGAGACGCGTTAATTTGACAAGCCTTTCCATTAGGGATGATGAAGTGCGTCAGTTGAGCTAAAAGGCAGTTACCACACTTTGCACTTAGCTGCAACTGCCACGCGTGACTGTTGCCATTGTCAATTAAATGCAAAACGTATATAACAAAAATTTTGTTGTCAGCACTTGATTGATGCCACGGCACACAAAATGCCAAGCGGCACGTTACTTTCATCTTGCAGCATTGCATTGTGTCAAAGGACTTCCTGCTGCTTACACTTTCATACTCAATGAGCGGCAAACAACAGCATATCCTGTAAGAGAAAACTCAACGCTTTGCTGCACGCGATAAAGATACAAACAGCAAGATACTCGACACATGAAGCATAACGCTTAAGATTGTGCTAACAGCTTAAATATTGTACAATACTTTAAGTTTGTTTTTCTTTTAGAGTTATGGGCCTTATCGAATTTGAGCTCTTTGTTTTTTGGAAAATATTTAGTTATCTATTGCACTAAAAAATTGATACAATTTCTCACAGCCATGGGGAAGTGTATTAGAGTGTGTGTGTGCGTTTGTTTTTCTGTGTGTAAACGTGTCCAACGATGATTAATTTTCTTTCTGTCTCACATGCTACAATATTTTTCTTTTATGTTTGTTACAGCTAACGAAACAAAATGGCTTGCATGTGAGCAGAAGCTCCAAGGAATAAAGAAACGTGGAAAGTCTAAAGGAAACTCGGATAGCATGGCGTATGAGCAACGTGCAACTGCAACATGTACCATTTATGTTTGTTTGCCAACCGATTCGCAGAAGTTAGGAAATTCACGCAACAAAACACCAAAATAATTAAAGCAGTTTGAAATTCCCCGAAAAAATCATAAATTAATTCACTGACTAAATCTTGGAATCCTTTCCCAACTTATCCTCACTCATCTATTGTTCAGCATTAGCAACATGTCCGAGTTTCGATTCTTTTCGTACACCGACTTTGCATTCACCACAAATCGCTCGCAGAATCTGATCA
This sequence comes from Scaptomyza flava, assembly GCA_030179655.1. NCBI lineage: Eukaryota > Metazoa > Arthropoda > Insecta > Diptera > Drosophilidae > Scaptomyza > Scaptomyza flava. The sequence goes on from JARNME010000012.1 coordinate 4,783,013, forward strand.
ATCTGCCCATAACACCATACTATGCTGCAGCTAATACAAAGGCACAGGAACCGGATATCGAGCTAAACATTCCATACACAGTGTTCGAGGTGCTCGTTGCCATCGTAAGCATCATTGGCAACCTGATGGTCATCATTGTGTTTCGCAGAGAGCGTAAGCTGCGGCGTCGCACCAACTACTACATTGTCTCCTTGGCCATGGCTGACTTCTTGGTGGGATCTTTGGGTGTTCCATTTGCCGTATTGGCGTCGGTGGGTTTGCCAAAAAATCTGCATGCTTGTCTCTTTACTGTCTCACTGCTGGTCGTGCTCTGCACAATATCCATATTCTGCCTGGTCGCCGTCTCCGTGGATCGCTACTGGGCCATTCTCTATCCAATGGCCTATTCTCGCAATGTTCGCACTCGCACGGCAATTGGTAAGTAGAAAGATGGGGAAAGATGTTCTTTGTATAGACAAGCTTTTTCCTTGGCTTTGTTGTGTGCTGTCCATTGTGGCTGTTGCTTTGTTGCAACAAGTGTCGTCCTTTCTAGATAATAGTCAAACACAAATGAGCATAATAGCTCACATTGTTCTGGCTGCCAGTTTTTTGTATTTAGTTGTTTGAGTTGCGGCAGGAATCTCAACAAACAAAAGATTAACAAAAACTAGCAGAAAATGTTCAGCTATTTTGTTAAATGCCTTTCCTTTTTATTTATGTTTCGGAAAGGGATGTATGGAAAGGAGAATAGATAGTTATTAAAGTTAGAATGGAAAGTAAAAAGTGAAAGTTAAATATCCTTATATCTTTTTACCTAACTTTAATGGATACAATAAACTTGGTCTTTAACATAGCAGACATAAATTAATTGCTTGCAGCTACATGTGTCTTAATAACTCCGCATGTCATCTGACAAGCATTGTGATAAATAAAGCTTCAAGAACTAAGAGATTTTGAGTTAGATGGCTTGTGCGTCATTTGTCCAATTGCATGTGGTTCAATGTACTGTCGCCTGACTCGCTGCTAAAGCCAAACAAAATAATTAATAGCCCGAAGGAATCATGTTCATATTTGCTACATGTGCAACACATTTGCAATTCTCATTATCATTTCACCATTCACCATTGACAGTTTAGTCAGTTGGCAGTAATGACGTCAGCAGGTCAAGGACTATAAAAGCATCGTCTATATGCTAGATAGGGCTTCGTCTTGTCTCCCGTCTTGTTTGTTTGTCTATTTCATATGCTAATCCATTTTGCAACCCCTTTTGCAGGCATTATATCCGTGTGTTGGGTGGCTGGGACTATTGTGGGCTTTCTGCCCTTGTTTGGGTGGCATGCGGATGTGCCACACGATCAAGAGTGCCTCTTTGTCGAGGTAATGGACTATGACTATCTAGTCTTTCTCTACTTTGCCACAATTATCACGCCAGCTCTCCTCATGCTCGCCTTCTATACGCACATCTATCGCGTTATTATCAAACAGGTTAGTTTAACTTTACAATTCGATTACTTTGATTGCAACACTCTAGTATGCCGCAGGTTCGCCAGATCGTCACCATGAATCCCGCCTCGGATTTGAGCCGCCGTTCCTCCACCTCGCAGATGCAGGTGACGACACCAGGTCGTCCTGGGCACACAGGGACTATGCTGCGTGTTTTGGGTGCGGCAAGAAAACGTGATGTGAAGGCCACACAGAACCTGTCAATTATTGTGCTGTTCTTTATGATCTGCTGGATACCTTTGTACACGATTAACTGCATCAAGGCCTTCTGTCCGGATTGTTATGTGCATCCCAAGCTAACACTATTCTGCATCATACTCTCGCATCTCAATTCGGCAGTTAATCCCGTACTTTATGCCTATCATCTCAAGGACTTTCGCTTGGCACTGAAGAATCTCATGCTGAGGCTGATGGGCGTTGACATCGATCAGCAGGCAGAGGCCATACATCGCTTCTCGGTGGCCAGCCAGCATCGTCTTCATTCCATGGACTCCACAATGCGCACAGCAACCCAACCGCGCATGTATGTGGGTGAGTGTGAGTGCGCGTCGTCTTTTTTAAATAACTCAAAGCGGTTTACTAATGAACATTCCCTTTTACAGACTCGCCCATTTGGCTGCGTCAGCAGCAGGAAGCATTGAAGAACTCCCAACTGCTGCCCAAGTGCGGTGTCCTCAGTCCATGTGTGAACAGCATCAATCAAACGGTTGCCGCAGCCGTTGCCGTTCGCACGGATATTGAGCGGGATATGTGGAACATAATGGAGGCTTCGAGTGGTGCTGAGCTGGGTGAGACGAGCTATGAGTTTCCCAGTGTCAAGCAGGAGAGTGATCATGACAGCAGCATCTCTGTTTCGGCACCAGCTACAGCGCAGCCAGCTGCTCAGCAGCAGCGCTGCGACAGCGCTTTTTCATATGATAACCACAACTATTCAACGGGACCTGAAGATGGCATCAGTCTGCCAGATGATCTCGAGTTTGAGGATGTGTTTGTGCAGCCAAGGGAAAATACTAGTTTCAATCACCAGGGCATTGATCCTGTCCAACTGAGGAACTCCTTGGCCTGCGTGATGCGTGAGAAACTTCGCTCCGACACAGACACCGATTACTATAGCCAACAGCAGATGCTCCAGGATGTTGCGGGTGTGGAGTTTAAGCCACCCTCAAGACCCTGCTCGACCAGGACTTCGCCCAGCAATGGCACGTTGCCGTCTCAGTTGCGCTCCAGGCTAATCACGGGCAACTCGAGCAGCGATCACTGCTTGCCCATGCCCAGCAAAGATGCTGTTTATGTCATTGAAGGTGCCAGTAATCCTCTCTCCCCGGGTCACAAGCCCAAGTATCGCAAGGCCGCGACCCTAACAAGAAACTCGCGCAAGAAGAGCCGATCCTGTTCCTGCACCAATGATCCCAAGCTGGTGGCGGCAGCCTCTAATGCCACCTCTGTGGAGGCACATAGTAATAATTTGAACAGCATTAGGCAGTCGGAGCAGCCAAGCCATGAGCACTTCTTCAGTCCCCTCAAATCTGTGGGCAGCTTCATGCAGCATTCCAATATCTTTCATCTCTTTCAGCCAACGACGGCAACAACAGCGACAACGGTAACATCCACAACTCCTGTTGCCGCATCCGTTCCAGTGCTTGTACCCAGCTCCCGACTGACCGTGGGTCCGTTGACCTCAACGTCAGGATCATCCTCGTCGTCTTTAGTCGCTGCCAGCGGTGAAAGTTGACCAACTGTCGATGCTCCTCAAGAGGCGAGCAAAAACTCTAGGCAAATACTCGCAAGTCAAAGCTTTTAGTTTAAGTTCCATGTTTGAAATGTATGGGAAAATGTTCGTTGAAGATTCAACAGATCCCACAGTTCCAGTCGATTTAGTGTATTATGCGCATTTATTTTCGATTTACTTATCTATATTAATTTAAATATGTAGTTGAGCTAATGTTATTTGTTAAGCTTTAAGTCAATTTAATTGTGCATACTCTTATTTTTAAACAAATTGTACAATATAGTACATATTATAATGTATGTATGTTGCTTAGGAAATTTTGAGGTTAAACTACTATAAACCAAATACATATTATGCATGTGTGTTTATCCAAGTTAATCTTGGAGCGTCTGTGAAAACTAAATATGAATGTGTTTAATAAATGTACAGTTGAACAAACCTTGAACGTTGCACTCCTTTTATGGCCATTGTATATCATTTATTTATGATTTGAGAATTTGGGGACATTCATAGAAACGTGCAACTTTGTTTAACGCACATGCACACACATACTAACAAGCTCTTGGTCCGCCGCCTTTCTTCTTCTTTCTTCAATACACGACACACAGGCACACACAAACAAACATTGAGGTAGGTCAATGTTAGAGAACAAAGATATCAACAAGTGGCTGCAGAAAAAGAATTGAAAAAGTGGAAGATACCAACAAAAAAATACTGCAAATGAGAAAACAAATACGCCAAGCGTACAATATTTTAGGATCATCGCTTGGAAAGCTTAGATTGCTTGAAAATATCGCACGCCACAGCTGTTTGTGTTTCACAAAGCTTTGCGCGAGCATTTTTGTCCGCAACGGGTGTGTGTGTGTGTCTTTGCTAAATTAAAAACTCAAATGTTCTTATAAGTCTTTAGCAAAGCAAGCATAGCGTTAAATGTACACAGAAAAATTATTAGACCAATAAAAATTAAATTTTTACAATGTATTTAGCTAATCAAAGACTGAATTACTATTTCTGGAACAAGGCAGTGAATATAAAAGAATTTGAAAATAACGCTGCAAAAGGTGCGAACTTAGTACAGAATCAAACCATCATGGACAGAAACCCGACGCCAACAGAGCTCACGCTGGATGCGCTTAAGGGCGTTGTGTCGCAAGCTTTATTGGGCAAATTCACAGCTGTTTTTCCAAAGCTTTTCAAGTGCCAGTGGAAGATATATGAAGGTCAGAAGAAGGTTAGTTAGTACATCAATTGATTACATTCGAGGTAGGTGTGCTTTTTTCAGCCGCTTAAGCAAAAAACAAAATTACAGCCACGATTTATTAATCAAAATGTATTAATACACTTAACAACATTCAAAGGCCTTAACGTTCAAATATATTTTTCACTTTTCGGCGTGCAGCTATTCGCGGATTTCAACACAGACTCCAACAACTGCAACGATATGGCTGGCCGTAAATTTTGCGTGGGTGGTAACTGGAAGATGAACGGTGACCAGAAGTCTATTGCCGAAATCTGCAAGGTGCTCAGCGATGCTGCTCTGGATGCCAACACCGAGGTGGTCATTGGCTGCCCAGCTATCTATCTGATGCATGTGCGTAATCTGTTGCCTTGCTCCATTGGCGTTGCCGGCCAGAATGCCTACAAGGTAAGCAAGGGCGCCTTCACTGGCGAAATCTCACCTGCCATGCTCAAGGATGTTGGTGCCGAATGGGTTATATTGGGTCATTCGGAGCGTCGCGCCATCTTCAATGAATCGGACGAGCTGATTGCCGAGAAGGCTGAGCATGCTCTGGCCGAGGGTCTGAAGGTTATTGCCTGCATTGGCGAGACACTGCAGGAGCGTGAGGCTGGCAAGACAAACGATGTGGTTGAACGCCAGATGGCCGCCTATGCCAACAAAATCAGGGACTGGACCAACGTTGTTGTCGCCTACGAGCCCGTCTGGGCCATTGGCACCGGCAAGACAGCTACACCCGAACAGGTAAGCTAGCTAGAGCTTTTCTCTTGTGAAGCGTATTTATGGTGGTAATAATTCCCATCTCTTATTAGGCCCAAGAAGTCCACGCACATCTGAGGAAGTGGCTGGCTGATAAGATCTCCAAGGAGGTGTCCGACAGTCTGCGTATTCAGTATGGTGGCTCCGTGACCGGCGCCAATGCCAAAGAGCTGGCCAAGAAGCCCGACATTGATGGTTTCCTTGTTGGTGGCGCTTCTCTGAAGCCGGAGTTTGTTGACATCGTCAATGCCCGCAAGTAAGCTGCGCATGGTGCAACAGCAGCTACGGAACTGCCTATCCCATTGTTATAAACCAAAACAACCCGGTTATAAAACTTACTGCATTACGCACACTTTGGATATATTGTTGTCATTCGCTTCAAGAAAGTCTTAAATGAATGAAGCTGGATAGTTGTAGAAATCGAATGTAATTCAAAATTTATTGTACTCAAAAGTCGCCAGTTTAAAATTGCTGATTATATCATAATTTATTCACCATTTAATGACATTCATAAGATCATTTGAATTGCACTCATTATATTTGTAAAATTTGGACGTTAAGACCACAATATAAATGTTATCAAAAAGACAAAAAACTCAGAATGAGTGTTTAATTTCATATAAGTATATGATTGTGTTTTATGTTATGGTGATAAGTGTTATTGGCCCTCTGAACTTTGAAACTCTTACTGGATTCTGTTTTGATAATAATATTTGCCTAAAAGTATGTGATCTTTTTTATAGCTCGTCTTTTTATGAATTATAAACTTTTTTTCTTATTGTTAGAAAGGCTGCGGCGTTAGCCAGTAACCCGTTTGTGTCCTTGGTTGCTTTTCATTCAACTTATTTGGGCGCGCCGTTTAACTAAAGTTGGCTGTAAATAATAAACTAAGCAAGCTTTTCTTGACCGTTTCCTTTTAACAATGGATTTGCTACAAATTTTACATAAATGAAAATTTTACAAATATTTTACTAAATCGTAAATTGTAATAGCTTAAGTTTAAAATCGCGTACTATCAGAATTTTTATACAATTGACAATTTAATTGATAGACAAAGCAAACATGGAACCTCTTAAGCAGACCTATTTGTTCGACATTCTTGTTACAAAATCAAGCTTACAGCGCGGAGACGACGAAGATTGCCCACATAAGTACAGCGTTCGTTTGTTTGACTCATTTGTAGAGGTGACTGCAGATCGACTGTTCGTCGAGCGTTTTCCTAGCTCCCCATTGGGTGAGTTCCTTGCAAGTCCCTGCGAGCTTGTTGGCTCTCTAACAACCAAAGGAATCTGTGTGATCGTCGATGAGAATAATGAAATGCTTGCATGCGGAAATTGTACTTTGTCTTCATCGTTTTTGTCCAGGCTAGCAGATCCGACATTTACCGCAAACGAGGTAGTTCATGTCCAGTTGGAGAAAAACAAGCAGCGTGTAGGTGAGCTTGATCTTAATATCAAGATTACCTGTGCCCATCCGGATCTTGAGTGAGTAAAGTAACCACCAACTTTAACCAATCATAATTAAATCTCACGAAATGTAGAACACGTCTTTTGCCATTTGGATGTTATGATGTCTGTCGACCACGGGACAAGTCTATCAATCCACGTGATGTCATCTTTACTTTAGGTCGCTCCAGCAGATGTCCGGCCACAAGCTGCATCACTGATGAGCGTTTGATGTCTCATGCTGGTGCACCCTTCAGTTGCTTGCACAAAAAGATAGAACCACTTGGGCGGGAGTGTGGCTGTGCAGTGAAAGGAGTGAAGCCACCACCAGAGCTGGATATGACCAAGGAGCGGGAGCGTAAGCTGTTGAAGAAACTTTTCGAAGATCTGGAGATTGACAAGGAGCATGTTCCGACTCCACCATCTGGACATGAACACTCTCGACAGTGCAGGTACAAAAGCCTCAGCACAAGCAGCACTAGCGACTCATATCACTCAATCAATGAATTTTGGATGGACGCAGAGGACAATCAGGAGGAGCAACAGATTAATAATTTCGATGCAGATCTTACGCCTCAGCAAATTGAAGAGTTGGAACTGGTACGGAAACAGGCACTGGGCTTTTGTACAGAGATTAACACGCCAAAATTAATGGGAAAAAAGTATTCGCCACCCCTTCTTTGTCCTGTCTGCCATGCAAACATCACCTGGCTGCCCAAGATCTCCGCTTGTCCCTACTGTGGCTACAAACGCTACGATATGGAGCCACCCAGCGAGCAGCCTTTCGATGAGACGGCCACTGCAGCGGAGTTAGTGCACAATCACTATTTGGATAGCCAGCGGAAGCAATCTTCAACCTCGGCGCGTCACTATCTAGGGTCCAAGAAATGCACCTGCAAAAAGGGTCGTATCTGTACACGTTGTCGCATTCAGGAGCTGTGCGATCAAATGTTCAACAAAAATGCAACACCCAAGCCCACGTCTATAGCCCAGGAGGTCAAGAAGGAGGCCAAGCGGGAGATCAAGCTGGAGGGAAAACAGGTCAAGCTAGATACCAAGAGTCCGAAAAAGACACCGTCGACTGAGTCGCAGCGCGGCAAAGAACTGTTGAAAATCTTTAACGAAATGCACGATTTATATAGTGGCAAGAAGTCAGAAAAGGAGTTGACCGACAGGCTTCTTAAAAATTGCGAGGAGGATTGTCGCAAGCCCTCCAAGATCAAGAAAAACCGTCGCAGATCATGTCAGCTGAAAAAAGCTCTCAGGGATTTGGAGAAAGCCTCTCTTATTAAGAAACCTAAGGCGAAGAGCCTAAAAGCCAAAAACAAGCGTCGTTTTAAATCCAAGCGGTAAGTTTTCATAATACATATAACAAAAAGTCTAAGTCAACTATTTATTCTCGCATGATTTAGATACACTTTCCTTGTTCACGAGGGCAAGACTCGTTCTACAGTTACCCATCATACTTGCAAACGTGGCTTGGAAAGAGTGCCTTGCCACATGGGCTGGCTATGGACAAAGAGCGAGCAAGGGCGAATAAGCAGCTGGAAGCCCGGCGCCATTAAAAAGTCGATTCGCGTGCTAATGTCTTATTTTCTCAAAGATTATCCACTCGATAGAATCGCCAAGTCACGCTTTCATTGCAGCAAACGTAAGGGCGACCAGGAAGTGCAAGAATGCAAGGAGGAACCCTTGATTCAGCACCCAACACTGCACATAGTCAAAAAACATGATGAGTATGTTATCACCCTCAGACCGCTCAAGGATCCCAAGACGCTGGCTATGGCTGCCAATCCGTATGCCAACATGAAACCGATTGTCTTTCGTATTAGCAAGGATCCCGTTGCAACAAACAAAAGGAACATTAAGATAAGTCTCAAGGAGCAGGGTTATCCTGTGTGCAGCTGTAAGCAGCCAGTTTCCAGCTGCTTCTGTCGCAGTTACATAGATCAAAAGATGGTTGCAGATCAAGTTAAGATGCTTAGTGCGCAGCTGGGCTGGGCGGACATAAGTGACACCTTCGTCTATTCGGATCTCAGTGAGAGTGATAGTGAGAACGAATTGGAATTTGGAGTAACCCCACCGGCAGGTATCGTCAAACCCGAACGCTTAAGGAAACCAGATCTGGTTCATTGTGAGACCCAATACAATGAGAATGATTGGGCCCTGCCCACCATGTATCCCCATCCGCCTAATGCTTTGATGCAGTACGGCGGCTGTGTAATTGGCGAACGTAAGAAACGCTTTGATTGGATAATGGGCAAGGGCTTTGTTCATCGGCAGCCCAAGCCAGCCAAAAAGATCAACAAACCAAAAAAAGGAAAAAAGACAAACCATCGTCTCAAGGGTGGTTTTGACGGTGCTCATCAGAATGACAACAGTCAGTGCTCAGATATAGTGCAACCCAACGTGCAACGTGTGTGGCACAAGTCAAATGATCTTTAAAACAACCGTTTAAAGAGAAAGACAACTGAAAAAAGCTCAAATTTTAAGTAAAAGTTGAAAATTTCCAAAAATTTATGTAGAATATGTATATAATCAGATGTGGCATTAATAAATGTTCAGTGATTTTAAGATATTTAATTTAACTCACTGTTATTTTATGATAAAGAAATTTACAATAAAATTTTAGGCCAAGTCTTGTTATGCAAAGAGAAAAATCATTCATCAGAGTATGTCATGATTGATTTTATTTGTACTCAATTCATTTCATACTCTATTGAAATTTCAACGCGTTGGCTTCCAGGCTCGAGCAAATAAAAATTTAAATTTTGTGTGTTTTTGTCTAGAAATTAACTGTGCAGTTAGGAAATTCATATTTTATACACTTTCAACTTATTTCGAACTATTAACAATGCCCAAAAAACCATGCTGTTGGGCAACCAATGAACTGGCTAGGGATAAGGAGAACTACATACTCTGCTCAACTAGACCCAAACCAGATGATGGCAAGGAGGGTAAGAAAAAGAAGGGCGACAAGAAACTGTGCTGCGGCCCAGCATTTCTATTGCAGCAGGCCAAGGACGCTGAAAGAGATGAGAGTGAAGATTTGGACGCGATTTGCGGACCATCCAAGAAGAAAAAGAAGGGGAAGAAACCCAAGATCGTTACCGATCACTTCACTGCAAACATTATCTGTATGAAACTCTATATGCCCGGACGTGAGTTCGATAATTTGGAACAGCTGAAAATGAAAGCTGACATTTGCAAGCGCTGTAAACCAATCATGTACTACGATCGAATCAATGTCAACTGTTTGCCTTGCGAGCCCAGCTCTCGATTCAAAATGCATCGCAAGTGTCTAGACAAGGAACTAACTGAGGGCATCACTGTGTCTGTTATCTACAAAAAGAGGGAAATCGGTAGGTTGACCAAAAAACTGCAAGCAATTTTGATTGCTAGTATACTAACCTACATATATATGATTGATTAGCTCGTGGCTGCTACGTCTTGCCGGATGCTGTCATCCTTCGGATAATCAATACGATGGAGAAAGTCACTCACACGGCCGAAGTAGAGCTGACCAGCAAAGGCTGCACCGTGGGCATGTGTACAGTACGGCTGTCGTTGCAAATGCACTGCGAAAACGTTGAAGAGTAAGTAATGCTGGAGCCTGGGGCCAACTAGCGCCCGAAATTCAATAGAGTACTTAATGGATACGGACATGGACCTTTGCAGCGGCGACGATGATGGCTCTACCGATACGATGATGGCTGATTCTTCTCTAGTCGGTGACACTTCCTCTGACCCGTGCCAGGGTTTTGCAAATACCGAGGAACAATCTGGCGACGGCTTCTGCTCCGACAACAACATGCCCACGAGAAGGCAAGGTGGATCCACGGTAAGTTATTATAACATTCATTTCAGGTTACGAGCTGACGATTCGCACAACTAATAGAAACCGGCCAAGATGATCGATGTGGCTGGACCCTATTCCATCTATAGCTGTGGTGATCAGGATGATGGCTGCATCAAGGTCAATGCAGCGCCTCCAGGCGGTCAGTTCTCCTTTCCTGCACAATCACATCTGGGTGAGGGCAACACGAATCGAATGTGTCCACAAATCTCAGCGCCGGAACTTAAACAAATGGGTATAAAGCGTGCACGAGAGTGTCCCATGTGCAAGGAGGATGTGACATGGCTGCCACAGATTTCGGCTTGTCCGCACTGCGGCTACAAGCCACTGCCCATGTTCGAGGAGAAGCCGTACGATGAGAAGGCCACCGCTCAGGATATTCTCGTTGACTTTTTCGAGCACATGGGCAGCGATCCTGCGGACGGCTGCTACAACGACTGTGAGAATCCTCAGGCAACCGACATGAGAACCGAAGAGGCTTTTGAGACAATCATCCAAGATTACAAGGCGCTCAAGCAAAGCATCAAGAAGTGCCGCAGTGGCACTCAGCCTTGCCCCAGCACATCTCAGCCTGCGGCCAAAAAGCCATCCACTGATCTCTTCACCGTCTTTACGGAGCTGAGTAAGCTCTGCGGTGAGGCTGATACCAAAGACGACAAAAAGGCACGGATTAAAGAAATATGCCAGGAAGCTTGCAAACTATCAAAGTCGGCCAAGAAAAATTGTGCGTCCAGCAAATCCAAATCAAATCAAGCTTGTGATCCATGCGAAGAGTTGAAGAAGCGAAATAAGCAGAAGAAGAGGTTCAAATCACAAATCATTTCAAGGCTCTATGGTCCAATGGAAACGTTTAGTCATCGGCGTCACGGGCATGCCCATTGTCACGAAGATGAACGAAAGGTGCCCGCCCATATGGGTTGGCTCTGGACACACCATCCGCTTGCCAAACGTCCGGGCTGGCGTCCCGGTGCCATACGCCGCTCCATACGTGAACTGATGGGCTACTTCCTCAAGGACTTTCCCGTTGATACCATACCCATCTCTAAGTATAGATCGTATCACAAACAGAAGCCAAAGCAACCAGATGAGCATTGTGAGAAAGCAGCAGATCTCAAGCAGGTTCCCACACTGCACATTGAGAAGAAGAACGATGAGTTTATAATCACATTGCGTCCACTCAAGGATCCGGTGACATTAAGGAGAGCTGCCAACCCGTATGCGGACATGAAACCGGTACAGTTTCGTATTACTAAGAATCCGCTGCTGAAGCAGGTGCGCGATTTGAAGCGATGTCTTAAGAACATGGGCTTTAGTAAGTGCACGTGCCACAGGCCCGTGATGCGGTGCTACTGCCGCAGCTTCGTCGATAAGAAACTCTTGGTGGACGAGGTGCAGCGGCAGTGCCGCCAGCGAGAGATGGACAACTGTGAGCACGACTTGGTTCTCTCCGACACCACGGACAGCGAGGCGGAATATGATTTTGGTGTCACACCACCGGCGGGACTGATGAAACCGGAACGCCTTAAGACAACCCATGTGACGCACACGGAGACACAGTACAACGAGAATGACTGGGCCATGCCCACAATGTTTCCGCATCCACCCAACGCTCATATGCAGTATGGTGGCTGTGTCATTGGTGAGCGCAAAGGTAGATTCAACTGGATCTTTGGCAAAGGTAATGTGCACAAGAAGCCAAAGAAGCCCATTATGCGAAATCCGCCCAAGAAGAAGCCAAAGCGAGCATTCCCTGGTGCGCCCGCGCCTCCCGTAGCCAAACCACCTACCTTTGCATAAAGCAAAGAGTAAAGGTCCCCTAAGTAGTCCAACCAAATTTTCTATAAATTTTAAAGATTTTATTTGGAGCACATTTAATAAATATTGGATATGTTTGTAATCAAGCGCGTTATTTTATGGTTAGAGAGTATTCAATCAATCATCAATCATCATTTATCAAAGACATTGTTCGTATTCATTATAAGTTTTAACAAGCTGTAAAATGAGCTTGTTGACTTAACTCGAAAGTAAAGTTGATAAATCATATACTTGTGACAAAATCGTGGGCATTTATTTCATGCACACACTCTTTGACCTTGCTCGAATTCAATTTATAAGTTCATGTGCAAATAAGCAGTTGGCAACATTTTTTTTACGCAACTAAAGGCATTTGGTTGCGCAAAATGTTGTTGAATTATCGAGAAATGTTTGTTTATATAACAACAATAATTGCAACTGTTAACTAAATAAACTTTATGCCATCTCACACAACGTTTTCCCAAGCCATAAATTAATAAGTTTGACGTTGCGCTCTGTTGATGCCACAAAATGATCTATCAAGTTTCGCGAAATGGCAAGTATTTTATGTTGATGTTTTCCTAACCTTAAAGCCATCAGTTAAGCAAACATACAAATTTAAACTATTTTTATCTACATGTCATAATCCAGTTGATATTCAACTCTTTTATGCATCTTGATGGCAAACGCATGAGGCATGAAATTCACATAGCACTTACACATATGTACATGCCATTACTTGCTTGGCAGTGTTGCTAGACTCCACAAAGAGTTGCCCGACGGTTGGAGCGCATCGCTCAGTGGTTAACTAAACGCTTAGCGAGCAGCACGCGGCAGCTCTTCAAAAAACATCGAAGAACAAAATATGCAACACAATTTGGCATATAATTTGGGTCTGTTGTTGTGCATCAGTTTTTGGCTGGGGCATGATAAAAGCGCCACTGGCAGTTCCAGTCCCAACTATATTGATTATTATCATGGAAATTCGAGTGTAAAGATGCTACGTTTTCATGACTTTGAGCCAAGGGCTATTGTTGACACCGAGGATAGCGGACGAGTTGGAGGCGGAAAACGTGAGGGGCGTGGCTTTCATTTCATTGATGGTGGCGAAGATGTTACCGTGGATTTTGAGTTTATTGTGCCCTTCTTTCGTGTGCCCGTCAAACGTAGCATGAAGTTGGCCCGCGATGCTGTCCAAGGCTTGCTCAATCTTCGCACTGGAGCGATTATAAATACGGCTGTGATTGTAGCCGCTGGAGCCATCATTGCGGCAATTGTGCGTCTTGTTCTTGCCCCGATGGTGTTCACCTCGATTAGTAACACAAATGGATATGGCTTTAGTGCCAAGCAGGAAACAAAGAGCAGTCGAGGCAGTCAGTAGAAAATATCTACTAAAAGTAACTTAACTAAAATCCCATCTCTTCTTGCAGTGCGCAGTTTGACTCAGGTGCTGGAAACGCAGCTGGGTGAGCATAGCATTGATGTCTCCGTTTGTGCACAGCGCGCTATTTGTCAGTACTTGCAACAGAATGCGGCACAGTTGCAGCACAGTCTTAGCACACCAAGTCATGCCAGACTCATCGATGTTTTGGCCAAGTAGTTAAACTTTTTTTAACGAATGAAACATATCTGAAAACTTTAATGTTTTAACAGTTCTCGCTGGCTGGATTCGTTGTTGAATGGCACCGCTGTCTTTAGCGCAATAGATGTGGCACGCAGCAGTGGCAGAGACTGCGCGTATATCTATCGCACTTGTAGTTGGCCACAGTTTCAAGAAGCTGGCATGATTTACAGGACTTGGCCAAAAGTTTTACAATATTTTAATGGACAGTTTGTCTAATTTCATAGTTCTTAATTATTTATTTATTGTTCGGACTAAGCTTTAATAAACATTTAACAATTTTACTAAAAGACATAATCGTTTGACAAATATAAAAACAGTTAAGTTCATCAACTATCGATCTTAAATATATAGAAGAATGAAAGAGCGGGAAAATATAACGCTTTTGAACAGAAAAACAGTTAAATTGTAAATGCCTTGTCGTTTGAACGTGTATTGAAAAGTTAAAAGAACAGTTTTTATACATTGCAGCATTAAAATTATTTCTATAACTGTATCCAATCTTTATTAACAGGGTGATCAATGCAATATAGAATATGCAGAATGCACTCACCGTTAGCAGCAACAACACAAATACAGTTCAATGTAAGTGCTCTCTCTCTCTCTCTCCTTTTTTCACTGAGCAGTGCTCAGTGAGCACTCACCGTTAGCAGCAACAACACAAATACAGTTCAATGGAAGTGCTCTCTCAATCTATGTCTCTCTCTCTCACACCTTTTTTCACTTACCACTCTCACAAAAACAAAAAGCTCAACCACACACAACAATAATTAAATGAGATGCATCTCATCTTTCTTTTCTATATCTGTATATTATTTTATTTTATTTTCACTGCATTTCACACACAAGAAAAGAAATGAAAAATAAAGTAAAGTAATAAATACCATTTTCAATGCTTTGCTTATTGTGGAGGTTTTCTGCGCACTAAACGCAACAACAACACACACGTTTGGGCGCTCTTATCCTCTCTCTTTAATTTTTTCGCTACCCGGCAAAGCAGCAAAAAAATATTGCGGGCGTTTCTCAATTTTCATTTGGTTAAAAACACTTTAAAAATCAATTACACGGCGATTCTATAATGTTATTAACACTTTGCGTATGTTTAGTGCGTAATATAAACACAATTTGACAATTAATATGGGGCCGCATCAATTTTAATTAAATAAATAAGCGGAGATAAGCCTCCAGCGATGTAGAGACGCGCAAAGTTCCAGGCTTACTGTGGAATTGTGGAGAGTAACGATCGCTCTCTGCATTAAGAGCAGCACAGTTCTTTTATATCTCTTTTCGCGCAGTTTATGTACATTCGTGTGCAGCAACAACTTAATAGGCAAGCATGTTTGTTTTTACATGTATTTTACTAATGCCGGTGTTCTTGCTTTAAACATAATGTTCAAAAGATTACAGAGCTGAGACCATCATAGACTAATAATGTATGTTAAATGGTCATTGGAGACCATTAGAGATAGCAGAGCGTAGCATTCGATTTATAGTTTTGCAATTGCTGGTCATTCATTATATTTTTGAAGAAAAAGTCCTGTCAAACTTTTCATTATTTGTTATCGTTATCAATTAGTAGTAGTGGAAGTTTAACAAAAAATCGTAATCAATCGACAACTTTGTCAAAAAAAAAACTAAATAATCTAACTACCAATGATTACGATAAGCAATTATTACTTAACAGCCTTGCCTTATATGTTGGAGCTTGTGCAAACTTTTAACAGCTGCTTCCTCAAACAAAACGCTTTCGCACCTCAGCCACAAAGTTGTGGCTTATGTCACGCATGCGCAACACACAACACGCTACAGCCAACAGTCACAACAAAGCTGCATTTTATGCGACAACAATCGAAATTGGAGCAGCGCAGTTCCACAAATTATCGCAGCCAAAAAGCAGCGAAGCGTCGACTGGCAAATTTTTTGCTGAAAAAACGTAACTAACAAAAGCAATGGAACTCACATCTGTGGCAGCCACACAAGGCAGCAGACCTAAGGAGACGGAAGCATGCATCACTTATACCAAAATTTATCGGTCCTTATCCTGGTAAGCTGTGTGGCAATTTGGGCGGCCAGCGAGAAGGATGCAACAACACCAACTAGTTCCAGCTCCAGCTACAAGACTCCTTCAAAGCACAAGCAAAAGAAAAGTGCTCAAGGTTTTCGCCTCGTATCCTTTGATACCGTTGATAAGGACATTGCGTTGGGTCTCAACTATCAAATGCCATTTCTCGAGGTTCCTGTCAAGCGAACGCGAAACGCACCGCCAAAAGTAAGAAGGAAACAATAAGTTGTTAAAATACTATTAACTACAATGAATTGAAATCTTTTACCTTTCACAGCCTTTGGTCATTGTTAACTCCGCAGCCATCGTAAGTTGTGGTTTATTTGCAGCTGTTGGATTAGTCCTGGGTCATTTAATACGCAGCATGGGTCCGGAGAACATTGTGCCAGATTCAACACCTAAAGGGCGCCTACTCGATGAGGAGCAGCGTTTTCAGCAGCTGTTCGATAACTTTAAACTCATTTATCACAACTCAAGCGGCGGTCGTGTGGGCAAGTTTTTAGATTCAGTATTAATCCAAGTGATCTAAGTGTAATCCAATTTTCTGCAGAGACTGGGCTAACCAGCTTAATGAGCACCATGGAGCGCACATTCCTAGAGAACGATATTAATCTGCCCGCTTGTCTGCTCAAATCTATTTGTGCGCTCACCCACAAAGCTGGTGAAAATGTGCGTGTTGGCAATGCAACAGATTTAGAGCTGATACTCGATGGTGCCATCAGCTGGTCCTGGTTAATGTCCTGGCTGGAACAGGCGGCACTGCGAGATGCCATTAATGCGGGCCGTGTATCTAACCCAGCATATTGTACAGCAAAGTATCCGCGTTGCAAGTATACAGCGCCAGATGAACAACTCTACGAGATGCTCCACAATAATGTACAATTTAAATGATAGTTCTTAGTATAGTGGGAAACTTCTTCACTTTGCTAGCTATTCCAAAATTAACGTAATATATATTTAAGCAAAATGTGAACTTTGTGTTTCGGCATCATGAAACGAATTCTAAATTTATTGGTCAATAGTACAATAAGCAAAACATGCATGTGAAAGAACATTGAACATACAGAAAGTATTGATATAGAACTTATTATTACTAATCAAACGATATTTTTGTGAATGAAGCGTCTTCTAAAGTTAAATGTTAATGCACAAACAAGAATAGTAAGGCAGATTATTAACAATTTTGAAAGTATTTAGTTATTGATACAAAAAAGGAGAAATTGACAAAGAAAATTAACTCAAACTGACAACAAATTTTAATTAATACTAAAAAATGTATAGTTTTTTTTGGTACAAATCAAGGTGCATAATTTGAAACATTCAGCTTACAACTTAAATTCATAAGGTTTCTTTACAATCGTCTGTAATTTCACAGCTCTTGCACGTCAATTTATCATCGGATTTAACCGCAACCAGAAAATGTCTGAGAATATATTTGTTTGTTTACTCTTGTTAAAGTTTTCAAAAATGCTTATAAACTACTTGTAAAATATTTTTTTTTTTTGCATTTTTTCTGTTGTTTTTTTTTTATGTGTAGAAATATTTAAACTAATATTAATAACATGGATATTCTTGTGTGTTCTAGGCAGTTAAAGTTGCTACGAAACTATTCAAAATATTGTTAAACCATTCCTGTTTTAGTGTATATTTTTTGTCATCTGGGTTTTTTGTGGGGCGCTGCTGTTTTTTAAGTATTATAATTTCCAATGCCACACAAAAATCCAATCAATGCCTACGCTAGATTAAAATGCATCTTCTCCCCGCCAATAAAGTATATATATAAAATGCGTTTAGGTCATCTCCAGGCCACCTAGCACCTCGTCGAGTTGATTGTCGCTAAACTCAAAGCCGCCCTCACTAATGTTGTAGTCATCGTTGCACAGATCCATCCAGGTTGAGGTACGCATCAAAGGATTGCTGCTGTCCATAAATGAAATGGAGGACTTGCGGTTTGTTGCACTGCTGCCAATCATTGGCTCGTTTACTATATCCACATCCAGTTGCTGTATTGGCGGTGGTGTGGGCGGCACAGCAACGACCTCGGTTGCCACAATTGCTATCTCGATTTGTCGCAGCGACTTTTGTGGCGACTTGCCAACCGTTTCGGCCATGCTGTTCTCATCAATGCCACTGTCGCTGGAGGCATCCGTGTCGCAGGCAGTCAAAGCCGGCGGCATTGAA
This sequence comes from Scaptomyza flava, assembly GCA_030179655.1. Classification (NCBI taxonomy): domain Eukaryota; kingdom Metazoa; phylum Arthropoda; class Insecta; order Diptera; family Drosophilidae; genus Scaptomyza; species Scaptomyza flava. The sequence goes on from JARNME010000012.1 coordinate 4,801,179, forward strand.
TCCTCTAGGGAAACCACAGAGCTGGCATCGCCTGGTGACAGCTCTAGACTGCTGCCGCTAATCAAAGGATTGTGGCGATAGTTGCGCAGAACCGAGGCTGTGGTCGTGTGGCACTGCTGTGGTGTCGTGTACTTTGAGGCGTGGCCCAAAACAAAAGTGGGCGAAGCAACTATTTCCAGAGAGCTGTCGTCAATTATCATGGACTTGATGGCATCTTCTGTGATGTTGATCTGTTTTGGGTTTGTGGTAGATAGAAAAGCAAAGCAGGATAAATATGAATTATTATCGATAAACAAAGCATGTAAAATAATTAATCGTGAGTATAATTTATCGAAAATATCGATGATTAAAGATTAACCTTTATATCAAAAATTATCTCATACTTTATCGATAACAATCGATAAATTTACAATCACGATTTATAAAAAAGAATCAGCTGACAGATCTAGAAACCAATTGCCGTCGATGATATCGATAAGAAATAACTTATCGAAGAAATCGATTTTCCTTGTGTCTGTTAAAGTTGGTCATTTCAGTCTAGGTATAAATGGATCGATTTTTGGGTTGTTTAACTTAATAACTTAACTTAATTTTAATCTAAAATAAGCTTAAATTTTAACATTTTTTAAAGCTACTTATAAAAATTTCTATTATTTCGCTTAATTAAATTAAAGAACTTAGAATAATTGCCACAAAATGTCACTTAAATTATAGCTTTAATTGCTGTAATTTGAATAGATAAAACACAAAGCTCATTAGCAAACTCTCAGCTTACTAACTCATTCATATTCAAAGTGAAAATCAAGTGATGAGTAAATCCAGACAAGCATCAGACGCTAAAGCAAAAGCAGAAACAACGAGGCACTGAAAATTGAGAGTAGACAATTTTTTAGGTCCTAGCCACAGACAAGCGGCTAAGATGGGGGTGAAAAACGGAGCACTTGAGTCCATCATAAAGTCGAGCGGCAGAAAGGAGGTCGCCACAGCAGCAGAGCGCTATAAATCATATTTTAATGATGGTCCAGCCGGAATTCGTTACAGTGCTACTTCTGTAATATAATACAAAGACATGGAGAGCGGAGGCGAAGGAACAAGAGAACATGATTGTGCCATATTTTGGTAACACAACAAACGCACAAATGCAAAGCAATCTTAAAGCGAAAATGGGGGAATGGTTGCAATAATAATGATAAAGTTGCAGTTTATTGAACCAAGTTATTTGCTATTTGCAATGCTTTTAAAGCGCTAATTGCAACACAGTTTGTGTTGGCGGCAACAAAAGCGAAAGTGCTGTAAATTGATCGATGTGCAAATATGTCCAAAGACAAAGAGCAACAAAATCTGTGGCATGCAGTGGCAGCTGTTGGCATTTTTGCGACACATCAGCAAAGGCGAAAGTGGATTCTGCGCCTCATGGCGACACATTAACAGCAGCCAGCGCATAGAGTATAGATACAGATACATAGATACACACACGCACATACAATTTGACGTAGGGAAAAATATGTGCTTGGCACGCGCCTACAGCCCACAGGGCGTGTGTGTATGTACTTGCCCCAAAGGCTCAACTTTCGATATGCCACAATAAATGCCAAGCGTATTGTAATAGGTTTATTGTATGATTGATATTATTGGTTGGCGTGCGCCTCTCTCTCTCTCTCTCTCTACAAACTCAAAAAATACTTATATTGGGCTTACATTCATAAGAATCAGCATCAATATTGGCTTTGCCATCGACCTAATATGCCACAACAATAAATTATTAAAGCCCAAGAAAAGACGAAGGTTTTAAGGACATTACAATAATTGTTTGGCTATCCTTAGGGATCTCGGAACAAGCACAACGCAAATGTATTTTATTGAATATGGAAGCTCGAAACATTGATAGAAAAATTTGAATTCTACCATTATAAATTGCTAATAATTCAGATACCCAAACGGTAAGCATGAAGAAGCCAACTGACTTTCACTCTACAACGCTTGGCAACGCCTTTTGTCGACTTAAATAAGTTATCTTAACTTTATCGCGACTGGGTGACCTTGTCTCTTAATATAATGCTCGACAAAACAACATTTCCTTGCTGTCTTCGCGCAATTCAATTATAACCTAACCTTCAAGCATTTAAATAGCCCACAGGGTATTATAGCGAATCGTTTGCTGAGCTTTGCAGATCTTTAAAGCGTAATTTAATTGGTTTCCATTTTCATTCTCATTTTGTTACTTTTTATTATCAACGCCCCCAGTTCATTGACATTACGTGCGCGCCTCTCTAAATGCACAGAGAGCAGGCGCAAACAATAAGCTGAAGAGTTTTCTAGCGCCGCCACATCTCAAGGCAAAAGTAAGTGCCAAACTGCCTGCTGTTGCTTTACTGTATATCTTGAAAGCCGAGCAGGCAAAAGATGTATTTCCAAGTTCTCAATTTCATTTGGTGTTTAAATTCTTGCGTTTGACTTTTGCCTTTCACGTAGCAAGTTGCGTAAGTTGTGTCTGACAGGCTGCAAAGGGAATAGAACGAGGCACGAGGTATAAATTGGAAAATTGATTTTCAGCTTCTTTTTTTGGGTTTCTGTTGCTACGCACGAAAGGATTGATAGCCTGCAGAAATGCTTATCAAAATTAATAAGCAGCTAAGCAACTGATTAACAGTTGAAAGTGGGCACAAAGTGGCGTATACTTGATGCAAATAAAAGCTTAATCTTATGTCACAGAGTGCAGAGAGAAATATGATAATAAAGACACGTGTCGCTTCTAATCTGTTTAAGTATGCTCAGCATAATAAAGTTAACTGATTGTACCTCAAGCACGGTGTGAAATTGTTGATGATGAGAATGAGACTTGATTAGGCCGAAAATGCCAGGCAGCATCATTAATACCAATCAAAGGTTTTTATAAATGGCCCTGTTCAGCATTGAGTGGAAGCGTGACGGTTCAGAGGATAGGCAAACAGAAGTTGGCAGTTTAATCAAGTTTGAACTCTCAATAAATAAATATATACTATATTTGCCATGCTGGCAGGGAAATACAATAAATATTTATGCACAAAAATCAACGGCTGCGAACCGAAACATTCACAAAACCACACAAATAAAACACAATGCAAGATTTTTGGTTTTGGTTTTTTTTTTTTAGCTGATTTGAGTTTGTTTTTGCTCATTTGCTGGCGTTTTGCTTTTTTTTATTTTTGCTAAAATATTTATTAAAAGTTTATTAAAATACTTTCATAATCCATACATATCATATACATATATCGTATTGTTGTTGTTGACGTTTTCTTGATTTTTAGTTACTAAAGGGCACACACACATATTTATGCAAATGCCTATTACATATATTATAATATATTGTTGCATACTTTTGCGGCATTTATAAACAAAGTTTTTTTGGCTTTGTTCATTCTTATATTCCAATTTATTGGAGTCGAATTCAAGGCTAGTTAAATTTATGCTACTTTTTCTTCTTTTCTTTTTCTTTTTGTGTAAAATTTGACTTATTTAGAGGTATTTTCCGGTTGGTTTGAAACAGAAGGACAAAAAATAAACGAAAAAGTTTTATGGATGTTTTTTTATTATGTTTTTTCTAAAAGCGGCTTATCAGACAGTCAAGGACTCTGTCCTTTTTATGGTTGTTTTATACTTTTTTGTGACTTGGGAAAGTAAAAACGAATGCCGCATGAAAATTGCTGCTCATTTGCTAACGTGAAGCGTCGACACTTTGACAAATGATTTAGAGCTGCTTAATAAGCTGAGGTTTGGCCAATTATTCAATCCCCATTATTTAAGGAGTAGTATGTATAACTGTTGCTCAGAGACATTTTGCACATAATTAATCAGTGCTACTGGGCGTATGAGTAACAAATACTCTCAAAAATTATTCAATTGAGTTGCTCGTATATAAAAATTGAACTATAACAAAACGGACTGTAGATCATTTATCAAAATCTGAGCAGACGTGGCCCAAAATCAATTGCATCGTATGTAGACGAAGGGTGAGACGAAAAGCGCTTTGTCAGCGTGGGGCGCGCGACTTGAGTTATGATGAGTCAACAATACGGATATGTAGCGGGCATGTTGTAACATGTCTGTTATTATTATTATTATTTTCATGAGTTTCGAGTATGTGATGTGTTTGTATACATATATATAAAATTTATCAATATGCTAGCCAAAAAATTGTCGCTAATTTTGATGAGGTTGAAAGTTGAAAAATTTTGCTATAATGTACTTTCGTTAAAGTTTGACATTGATTTGATTTGAGGTTTTTTTTTTTTAATTTGTGTGTTTAGGTATTATGTTCTATATGACTGAAGCATTCTGAGGTATTTCTGCTGTTTTATAATATTTATATTAAGAGATTTTCTGTTTTAGTAATGCTATAAAAATTACACAACATTTAGTTAAATTTTACTTTACTTGCGCTAGTTTTTTTTTCCTTTATAAGTTTAGTTAAGTTTTGCTATTCTTGAGTTTAATTTTTTGTGTTTTTTTAAATGTTTTTTTGTTTTTGGTTTACTATAAATGCGAGTCACATACAACAAGATTTTTGGGAGGTAGTAAAAAACATTTTTTTTTTTTGTATTTGTATCTTAGTTTCGGGTATTCATTTAAATGGTTGCACAACATTTACTAAGGTGTATTCAACTATCCAAAGGTCGTATGAATGTATTTCCTTTATTCGTTATTTATTTACTCGTAGATTGTAGATTTTAGTTAAATAATTCGATTTTTGGAATAGTTGTAATATATATGTATATATGTATGTATGTATGTATGTATTTGTTATACACGAGGTATATAATTTGTTGTGGCATGAGAGCGCTTTGAAACGCTCACACACACACAGAGAGATGTACTTATGCATGTACTGAGGTATATGTGGTATATTTGTTGTAATTGTATGTACTTTCTGTTCAATTCTCGATCCAGTCGCTCACTCGCTCAAGTTTCACACGTTACAAGTTACACTCGTTACAAGTAGTACTCGTTACACGTTTTACTCGTTATAAGTCAAACTCGATTGAAGTTGCACTTGATCGAGTTTTGCTCGTTACAAGTTTTACTCGCTCGATATTTTACTCGTTACAAGCTTTACTCGTTCGAGTGTGCGCCTACGTTTCGATAAAGCTATATCGGTCCATCTCGTTTCTTTTCTCTCTTCTATTCACTCTCACTCACTTCCTCATACGTAACGCGAAAAATTTTAACTAAATCTTATATGAATTGATTTTGTATGTATATATATATATAAATGTATATGTATAATGCATGTAGCTATGAATGTATGAATGCTGTATGAATAGTCGCTATATATATATGTAAATGCTAAACAAATTAGACTTGCTTTTTCTTTGAGGGTAACTTATATAAGTTGATATAAATAGTTTATTTAAAGCCACATCGATTATAATTTAAGTTTTTTGTTTTTTTGTTTTTGCATTTTGCTAGTCGATTTCTGCTAGGCATATTGCTGATGCTAAAAGTATGCCTGGTGTTTGCTTTGCATTCCCTTCCACTCTTTACATCCACTCGTTCCTTTTCTTTTTTACATAACTATGCATTATATTATATTAGGCTCTTATTGGGGTTTGGGTTTTAGTGTATATATAGTGTGTATATAATAATTTTGAGAGTTTTTGGCTCGCAGTCTTTTCGGGCTATAATTATTTTCTTTTATATATATTTCAACTTGCACCATTTTGCAAAAGTTCAGTTGGGACTCTGACATTCTAAATGATTATCAAGGATATACTTCTATGTAATTGTCTTAGTATTTGTCTAGTTACGATTAATAATAATTCACTTACGTTTAACGGACTTATACTTTTTGTTTTAGTTAAGGATTGCTTATCAAGTTTTCAATTTTTGTCTAAGTGTACACACACATTTATCGATAAATACGCTTTAACTTAACTTAATAGTTAAGTTTCCTACGCAGCAGTTGAGTTAAGTTGAGAACACGCTTTGGTTTCTCTCGTTGAACGTTTGTTTTTATTATTTCCTTTGGGAGGTAGTTACGGTTTAGTGGCTGCCTTAAACGCGAGGTAGTTGCGGTTCAGTTGATTTTATTTTTGCAACAAACATTTACTTTTTCTAGCTCTAGAGAAGCTTTTAAAGCATAGTCAAATGAACTAAATGCAAGAGAAGAATAAAAAATAATGTGCGCACAGAAGTAGGCAGCACTTTTAAGACAAACACACTCCCACACACATACAGAAGTTATGCAAAGTTCGTCACAGCCCTTACCAAACATGTTGCAATAGTCGTTGACATTTAACTAAAGCAAAAGGACGACAACAAGGACTTGCCAGGCATGGCTAGGCATGGGCAAATTGAGTGGGCCTACAAAATGAGTCTCGCTCGTGTTGGCCATAAAACCAGGGCCATGAAAAAGCACATAACAGTGAAAGCAGATAAAACTAGAGAGACAGATAGATATGTAGAGAGAGATGGCACGAGCGTTTGAGTCAAAGAGAGCAGTGAAAGTGAGAGAGCGCCTCGCATCAGCTGAGCTCGGCGCTCTGACTGAAAAGTGAAAGTAGAAAGGCACAAAAGAAAAGGGCAAAGCTTTAAACGCCGTTAAAGGATAGACATGGACAGATATTTCTAGACACAAGGTGTAAAATCAATACGCAATAAGAGGCAAACGGGCTTCAATTAAAGCCTCCTTAAATCGTCCATAAGACATATGCTAATTTTATGCGTTGTGATATAGAAACTCAATGGCCTGGCACCAGGTAGTGTTAATAGAAGCACAGACACACGCCTTCACTCATTATAAGAGCAGCTAACTGAAGTGAAAAGCAGTTAGGAAAGGTACAGAACTGCGTCAAAGTTAGGCATTGAAATATTACGAAAGTAATGGTAGAATTTAGACTTGCGTGTAAATTGATGTCGTCTGGATATTTATGATTACTATTTGATGGCTGACGCTATTGTTTATCAATACACACGCGCACGTAAATGGCGACAGACACGCAATACACTCACACACACAGCGAAAACAAAGTTTAATTAAAGTCACAACGACTCGCATCAACCAAAAAAAATAACCCAAAGTGGGTCAGTTCGTGGTCAGTATTAATGAAAAATCAATAAAAAACATCTCCTAAATAACACTTAAAAAGACATCAACCAAAAATAAAGCAAACAAAATTAATCAAATATTTTTTTGTTATTTTTTCATTATGAATTTGAACAACTTAAACTCGAATGCTTCCAAAGTGCATTTGTCTTGAACAAAGATACGAGTTTGGCTTAAGAGCTTAAAAGGTTTAGAATGTTCTGTTCATTCAGCCAAACTCTCGCAATTGGCCTGAATATATATTTGTTCTTTAACTGGAGCTACACTGCATTAGGAAACAACTTAAAGTTGTACTTGGATACTTTTTACTAATCTCTCTTTTATTGCTAACAGTTTGCTTTATGTATATGCTTATGTTTTACGTTTATATATGTTTGTTTTTGTAGGTCTGTAGTTTTCGTAACTTTGTAACGCTGCCTACAGCCTGTCTCATTTATCTCTTTCGCGACTCTTTGACTATATTTAATTTTAGCTAGAAGTTTTAATAATTTCTTTGCATTATTTTCTTGTTTGTTTTGTACCATCAGCGCTCGAATTTCAAATTTGTTACTTCTTTGTTTCACAATGTTTGCAATTTACAGGGTATTTTCTACACTATCTCTCATTTCTTCTTCTTTCAATAAAACAAAACGGTTATAAAAACTTAATTTGAAACAAGATTGAATTTTTGTGTTTAATCTAAAGCTGCTTTCTGCCTCAGTCAACCAATGCCTAAACATTTACTAAAATTCCAAAAATATATATTTTTTAATTTATATAAAGCGAAATGCTATCACAGTACAAAAGAAAAGAACAAAAAACCAATTCAAACTTAATGTTGTCATATTTAAATATTATTTTCTTTTAATCGATCATTAAAATATTTAGTTTGCTGCTGTTGTGATGCTGTTGGTAGTCACTGTAATAGCCCAAAACGTTTCCAACTTAGTTAATAACTAAAGGCTCGCTTTATTAAGTGTATGTTTGTATATAGTAAGTATATTTACATTAAAATTATATATATATATACGTCTATATATGTATATATATGCTCAACAAAATATAACAACATTTGGCTTAAAATGAAATCAACAACAGAAAAATAAACTAGAAAAAAAAGAAAATTAAAATCAAATAAAAGAAAGTTTGGGAAAGTGAGGCTTACACACTTAGAGTTTCAATGATGCATTAAAAATGACGACGTCGCACTATTTTTTAAATAGTTATCTACGAAAATGAATAGTTTTTTAAAGTCCACACACACGGCTGCTTTGTGGCGGCGCAGCACTTAAACAACTAGACTAAACATTAAGCAATAACTCTATAAGCTAATCACTATAACTAACACTAGACTAATATACTAGCATAGTATACATATTATCATTACGACTATAGCTAATGCCCTGTGACTGGCCGCGCCAAACACCTTTTCGAAAATGCTGCTTTAATACACACAGCTAACAACTGCACTTGATGTCTAAGTTCAAGCCAAAGAAGAGCATGTTGCAAGCAGCATTTTTCGTGTCGTCTCAGCGGCGGCAGTCGTTTAAGGGGTTAGGGTTGGTGGTTGGGATGAGTTGTTGGGTGGGGTTGGGTTTTGTTTTTGTTTTTTTTTGTTACTATAAAATCGATCCATTTACAAAGTACTACAATTTGTAGAAAATGGGGCTTGTCCGTTTAGAAAATTGTACAACACTGGTGGCAATTAGCTAATCGTTTTGTTGTTAGAGTGTCGAAAGTCATTGTCCGAGTGCTGCCTCTAGACCTTGGCCAGCTGCTTCTTGGGCCTCATTGGCACAATGCAATAGCCAGCACTTACATCACGTCCGCTGACCAACAGATTCTTAAGAACCGAATTTGATTGTTGCTGTTGCTGCTGCTGCTGTTGCTGCTGTTGTTGCTGCTGCTTCTGTTGCTTGGCTTCGGCTGCTGACCAGCGTTCACTCGATTGCCGTTTAGTTGCCTGCTGCTGTTGCTGCTGTTGTTGCTGATGTGCCTGCAGCTGCTGTTCCTTGCCCATGAGCTGTTGTAGTAGCTGTGGTGATTGCACCTCAAGCGTCATTGTGCCGCTCTTCAGGCGTTTTGTTTCCACCGTTTGACTTTGACTTAAATGACGCTTGTTGCCGTGTTGTTGTTGCTGTTGTTGCTGTTGTGGCAGCAATGTATTCAACAGTGTGGTCTTTGTAGGTGTTGTTGTTGTGTCTAGCTTGCTTTCGACCAGACGTATGGTTGCCTTTGAGCCATTTAATAGCCTCATTGCTGGCAGCTTGCCCGTCAGCAAAAGCTCCTCATCCGTTAGTTGTTGCTGCTGTTGTTGTTGTTGTTGCTGCAACATGGTCTTGTTGTTGTTGTTTTGTATGGTTATCAATGGCACGGCATTTAAAATAATATTCTGCTGCTGCTGCTGCTGTTGCAGCTGCAATGTTGCCACTTTGCTGGGCGCTGGCGATACCGAAGGACTGCTGCTTGCCTCCGTCACACTCATTTGCAACAAATCATTCCAGCAATCCAAATTAGCTGCTAAAAATCAAAAAACAAATATCAAACAAACATTTTTGAATCATTTTTTAGTATAATAATTAAATGAATGAGTAAAATATGCAGCAACATTATATTTCTCCTATAATATCTTTCAACACGCATACACTGACAATAATTTATGGTTTTATATTGCTGTTGAGCCACAGCCAAACGGACGAGCAATTAATTCTTTTGCCCATGACATTGATGCTAATTTAAAAGAATCATAATCGCCTTTTTTTTGCTAGCTTTTGTGCCAAAAAGTGAATATATAATAATATTAAGTATACGTATATGTACTTAAAATATTCCGTGTAGATGGAAAAATGTTTCAACTGTTCATACGTCGAAAAACAAGACAGGCAGGCGGATACAAAAAACTTCTACAACATGTGACATGTGTCAAAAAGGTGAGAGCAAGGCGTGCCACTTAAGCCTTAAGCGCCTTTACAAAGGTAATTGTCACAAACACACTGATTTATATCGATTTAAGCGCGATTTATGCTGCATATTTGTTTGGCACTTTCCTTTCACTTAATACTTACAATCTTTACTATAGTCATTCTCAAAGGGATCCTCAATGGAATGACATAAACTGGGCGCTAATGGCACATCATATTTCTCCTTTTTACACTCTATGCTTAGACTCAACAACTGTTGCTGCTGTTGTTGCTGCTGCTGTTGCTGGCGTTGCTGTTGTCGTTGCTGTTCTTCTTCTTCCTGCAGCTGCAACTCCTGCTGCAATTGCTGGAAACTGTTGACCTGCTGTTGCTGCTGCTGCAAACGATCCTCGCCTGTGGCATTGTCCAAAATTGAAAATGTTCCATTGCCACTGCCACTGAGCATTGCTGCCAATTCACTGGAGCCAGTGCTAAACACATTTGACTGTTGTTGCTGTTGGTGGTGGTGCTGCTGCTGCTGCTGGTGATGTTGATGCTGTTGAACTGGCGATGGCGATAGCGAGGATACCGTTGATGCGGGTGAGGAGCAAAGCGAATTGGAAAAATGTTGCTGCTGCTGCTGTTGTTGTTGCAGTGGCTGTTGATAGCTGCCATATTGTTGCAACTGTTGCTGCTGTTGTTGCTGCTGCTGCTGTTGCAATTGCTGCAAATGCTGCTGTATGCTATCCATATCCTTGGGCACCATTGTTGGCAAATCAGCCGCTGAACACCACATCAGATCGCTTTCGGTTAGCAAAGGCATATCATCGCCCAATGGTATATAAGGGGCGCGCAGCCCAAAATCCACATCCACATATGTAAAATCATCTTCGGTCAGCGAATTGGGACTGCATAACGATGGCAAACTGCTGTCCTCGGGACACTAAAACGCAAAAGATTTATTAGTTATATTTTTGTGAGAATCTGTCAATCTTCTACAAACCTTTGATGTAACGCTGGGCGAATGCAGATGTTGGGAACAGTTTGTATCATTCGATTCATCGCGATAATTGAATAGAGGATCAATATTGCTGCTGCTGTTGCTGTTATCCTGCTGCTGATGACTGGTGTTGTTGCTGCTGCCGCTGCTGTTGCTGTTGTTGCTGCTGCTGCAACTGCTGTTGCTGACAGCTCGGCTGTTGTTGCTGCTATTATTGTCTGCCACTGTTGCGGCTTGGTGGCGATTGTTATTGTAGCTGTTGTTGTTGCTGTTGCTGGGATTGTTACTGGTATTATTGCTGCTGTTGTTGCTGTTGTTGTTGTTGCCGGCATATTGCTGTGCACTGGCTGTTGTAGAGCAAGTGGTTGAATCCAATGAATTGATATCTTCGGGCAGCAAACAGGAGCTCATCAGCCCAACAAGTATCTCGCCAAATGGCGCCATCTCGTCCAATTGAATGCAGGCGGTGTTGGCCAAATGATGCGATAAATCATCGGGTTCCTCTTTTAGCACTGAAAATGAAAGAGTTTTTAACATTATTATTTTAATATTTATCCAAAACTTGGGCAAGGTGTCAAAAACTTAGTGCCGAGTGCAAACGAAAGACGAACAACAAAACTTGCTTTAAATTAATGTGCCACAAAAGTCAGCTAGACTGTACTTGGCGCCAGCCGAAAAAAAGAAGAATATAAAAATTTCATTTCTTCAATTGACAGCTTCCAATTGAGACTAATTGAAGTTGCTTTTGCCTCCCACCCTGCCTCCTCTCTTCTATTTTTGCATGGAAGGAAGAATTTGTTGATTTTGTGTGCTACAATTGTTGGGCTTGGGCCATGATTTTAATGGCCTTTTGACAGCCTTTTCGATTTGAGTTAGTTTGTCTCAGTTAATCAGCATTGGAAAAGTTTTGCAGCGAAACAGCTGATAAAGAACAAAATACCTCAATGCTTTGACGTACGCTGATCTATAGAAATGCAACCATGGCAAACACTTTTTTATATATATATTGAATGCATTTAAGTTGAGCAGGTTGAGCTAACCCTAACCAGAGTCAAGGTCCCAGAACCGCAAGATGCAAAGCGATGCAAAGCGATGCGATGCTTATCGCTTGTAGAGATTTGGATGCGCGTCACGACAAACTTCAGAGTCAACAATAATACTATATATAATACCTTTTTATATATATTTATTTAAAGGCAGAGCGGGCGCCTATTAAAACCGGTATAAACAGCTTTCGAACAGCACGACGAACTCAAAAAAAATACATAAGTACTTTTGTTACATTGTTTACCTTTGATCTAGCGATAGATATATGTATATATAGAGATTGGGAAATACTATAAACTGAAGTTGTTTCAATTTGATTCTACTTATCTCTTTTTAATATATTTAAAAGTTTCTTTCTACTTAAAAATTGTTTATTTGTTTCAAGTAGTATCTTATCTGAAAGTTCAAGTGCTCTACATACAAGAAGTTTGCACTTTTTCTAATAATTTACAAGCACCTATTGATAATAGTTTTATTACCATTGCTTGCAATGACCAACGACAACAAGAATTAAGTGCAACCACCAACTGTTGTTACATAAACTCGTAAATTTATATGCTCATAAAAAGATAGAAAACCATATAGAAAATAAATACAAATAAGTATAAAGTGCGAAGTGTATTTGGAACAAAACTAATCCAGAACATTTATATAATAATAAAAAAACTAATCCGTAAAAATTATTTTCCCAATTTATACATTTTAATAAACTATTCACATGCTTTTGTTGTTCGACAATCTTATAATCTAATGAGGAAATCACCTTAGACAAACGAAACCTAGATCAACCTTGCACTCATATAATACACTTAACGAAATAATCTCGTTCTAATTGCAACTATCTCAACCTGTATTCTATGCATTACCAAACAAAGCTAATAAAGTTATATTACCTCTTCATTGCAGGGGCTTTAAAAAGAAAAAAACAGCTGAGGGCTTTTCAAAGCTTTGGCAAACGATTCACTGCACTTTTTTTTTGTACATACTTACATATGAATATTTATTCATATATATATATAGCGATGTACTTGATTTCCTATATAGAAAGTCTATCTCGCTTGCACACACACAGATCGTTGACAGCAACGAAGCACAAACAAATTAATTAACAATGCAAACAGACGACAAACACAGGCAATGGGAAGGGGGTGGTAAGGTGTATTAGGATAGGGTAAGTATTTTCGTATATATATAGCATGCCGCACCTGACCCCCTACGGTTTCGACTTATAATTATGGCGTACAAGTGCTACTCGACGACGCCGTTGCGGAAAAGCACAAAACTAAAAAAAAATGAACAACAACTGAAATTATGGCAGGCGATAATACAAAAGCGGCGCCTCTTCTTCTAAGTAGATGATATAGTCAGTCAGGCCTAGGAAATCTTCTTTATGCACATTTTGCGGGTGTCAAGTGTAAGGTTAAAGAGACCTAAAATCCAAGAACTACTATCAATGCAGAAGCGGTTTAGTGGGTTAGGTCAGTGAGGGAGGGTTACTAGTTACTAGTAACTAGTTACTCGTTACAAGTTAATTAGTTGATGGCTATACAAAAAACGAAAAAAAGTGATTGTCTTGTGACACGCTTTAAGCTGTTGCAGCTGCACTTGAGCCACATTCAATGCACTTGAAATCAACATTTATAATTCGAAAGTTTTTCTAGAACAACAAGCAAGCATTCATTCAGTATAGAATAGTATAACGAGTACTCGTTATATATTAACACACACACATATATATTTGCCCAACGCGTGACTTGGCTCAATCAACACTCTCAACACTCGACACAGTTTCAATTTAAATAAATCATCATTATAATGATGATGCTGCTCTGTTGATGATGATGTGGTTAAACGTAGCATCCAAAAAAAAACAAATTTCAGAATATGTAAATCAAAAGACAGCAAAACAGAGAGAGGGAAGATAAGTAAAACGGACACGAGCACTTCAAAATCTGAGACAACCTTTTTAATGGCATCGTTTTATGTTGTTTTGATTCGAGAAGTCGGGGTCGCCGATTAGGCACCCATATGATGTCGACGATTCTCTATCAGCTATGTGTGTATGTTTTCCTTTTGCTGAGGCGGAATTAGAGCTACGCATAACAGATGCTATGAAAAGATAAGCAGCGAAACATAATCAAAATAGTTTTATTATGCCAAACTTGTGCATCCAAATGAATAAAGTATAACAAACTATAAACTTGTTTCTAAGCGTATCTATTAACTCACCAAACTGGTCAGTACTAAAAAAAACAACAAATATTTTCTAAAACCAAAATAAATATAGTAAGTGCTTCCCTGTTTATTTACGTTCCACTAAAAACCAATATAAATATAGACACTTCCATAAACGGATCAGCAAAGAAAGAGAAAAGAAGAAATAAATAAGTATCTGAAGTTTCACAGCCGGCACAAAATGTCAACAAAAGCTAAAAAAGGCGAAGAAAAAAAATAAAACTAATTGTCGATTGGAGACAGTTTCCAAGCAAGCTGCAGCTTCGTTGTTCCGAACGAATAAATTAATACAAACAAACAAAGAAAACGAAAGGGAGCTAAAGGTGCAGAGGAATAATGCTATGATATGTGGGCGATGGTGTCGACGACACATGTCAAAAGATAAGAAAGGTGAAGAGGAGCGAGAAGAATACTTGATCCATGGCCAAACGAACCTTGGCACACGCTCTGCTGACTGGATAGACAGCCACATATCATATCACTTAACATATTAATTGGCTCAACTTAAATTTCAAACACACAAACCAAATGTTCACCTAATGCCCAAGATCGTGATAATTAGTTAACAATGAAATGGGAAAAATATAGAATATTTCTTAGACCGTTTTAATAATATTCTAGCAAAACTGCTGAATATTATTTATATTATCAAATATCAAAACGTAGAAAATTCAACTGAAAATTTCATCATTATAAACATTAAAACATAAATATAAAACATTACCTAGAAATCTATAATTATTTACATAAAACGCATTCCTAAATCACTAAAGAAATTACTTATGCAACCTGGTTGCATTGTTCACTCTCAATCTTAACTGCATTTGCTTACTTGTGCTTCGGATACCAATAATAAATATATATAGATTTACATAACTTGAACTATATAATGTTTCTATGGAAACAATTGTGGCTTTTGTGGGTTAAACACGGCGTATGCGTAATAGTAAAATGCTGCGATTATGACAGCAAAAACTAAAAACCAAACCAAGTACGTAATATGTAAATATGCCAACCGGCAAATGCTGATACATCTATTTATATATATATGAATATATTTATGTGTGATTAAATGTATATTATAGCTGAGTGTCGGGGCAAGTTTGCTGCACTTTGTTTACAAAATGCAGGGAACAAATTGCCGTTGCCGTTGTTGTTGTTGATGTTTTTGTCTTTACAAATAAATCGTTTGATTTGCGCAAATTGCAACCACAAAAAAAAAAACAATATGTAAGTATAGAAAACGATGGCGATAAGCAAAATTTCGACAAATTGACTGAACGACTGATTGACTGACTGAACGACTGAACTTAACGACAGAGTGACCAATTAAAATGTTACGACAGTGCGTCAAATCACATCAAATAGCCGCACGTCATACGCTTTTCCCTAGCGTTTTGTTGCTGTTGTTTTTTACTTTACATAGAATTTACTTGCAAACGTGCACGACTAACAACAACAACAAACAACAACTACTATGCATATGTATACTATATATACACATATATACTTATGCACATTTCGTGGCGTATAGAAAACGCCTGACTTTGGCCTTGGTCTATGGGCAACGAATGCATATTTTGGATTGTATTTCTGTTATTTTGCCAGGAATTTGCCCACGTTTGGATTATCTACTATCAACTTGTTGTTGTTGATGAGTAAACAACAACAAAACACAAAAGACCTTTTCGGATAGTTTGTTTTTGTGTTGTTATTGTTTTTAGATTTTTTAAAGTAATGGCAACACTGCTTAGGCTAGGTCAACTATCTGGTAACCATCGGTGTACAGGCTGGTGTGTGATTTTTTAATAAGTGGCAACACTCTGCTCTTTCACTTACTTAACAGCCTTGAAAGCTTATAAGGCTTACAATTGCAAACTGAGTGTAAAATACTTTGAAGTGTCTGGTAACTTTATAAAATAAAAAATTTACAATCCAGAAACTAGCCCAAGAGTTTTAAGAACTTATTAAAATATGGCAACGCTATCAATAACAGCAAACACAGGGAAATGCCGTCCGGCAACGCTGCATTTGGGTAACTTTAGGAACAGTTAAATGTCTCAAGATCATAAATGAAGATAACAAGTTTTGTAAGCTTTTAAGCTCATTTACAAAAGTGACTTTTGAATAAAAAAAAAGAATGCGCTAAAACTATTCAAATCACTGACCTATCTGTACCTGTGATTTGAATCTGTGCCCATCGCTCAGTAACTGAGTACCGGGTTCATTTATAATATTGAGCTGCACTCTTAGCTGTCATGCTTATCAGTTTTATTGTTTGCAGTGCACAACTAGAGCAAAGTTATCTTCTTTTTGCACACCTTTTGGGTTATCAACTTGCGTAATGCTGGCTGTAATCAATTGTGCCAAAAGGTAAGGTGTAAGGTAAGGGGTGTTAGGTGTAATAGTATTGCTCTACTTACTTGTTAAACCTCGGCCATCGTCAGCAAATGATAAGAATCCTTTGTTCATATCTTGGGTTTGTTGTTGCTGTTGCTGTTCCTGTTGTTGTTGGTGTTGTTGCTGATTGCTTGAAGAGAGTATTGCAGCCGTTGCTGTTGTTGTTGGTGGCAACGTTTGCAGCTGTAGTGATGCTATTGGTGTTGTTGGTGTTGCAGCAGCAGTTGCAATTTTCTTGCCAACAACAGGTGGCGCTGTTTGTGTTGCTGCTTGTGGTGTTATGCGTATTAACGAGGCTGTCACCGATTTGGGACGTTTCTCTTCGAGACGGGGCGACTTAGTATTGTTGTTGTTGCTGTTGCTGTTGTTGTCACTCAAATTGGTAAAGAGCTGAGCTGTTATAGTACGCGGTCCGGGTGAATTCTTTTCACGTTTGATAAGCAGCTCAGTTTGTGGTTCCAAAATTGAGTTTGTTGCTGTTGCTGTTTTTGTTATTGCTGGTGGGTTAGTTGCAGCAGCAGCAGCAGCAGTTGCACTTGCAGTTGTTGATGTTTTTATTATTGTTGCTTTTTCGTTTGCAGTCTCAATAACTTTGGGTTTGTCCACTAGCGCTAATGTTGTTGGTTTGGCTATTGGATCGGCAACAGTTGCTGTTTCAGTGTTGTTGTTGTTGTTGTTGTTGTTCTTGTTAGTTTCCTGCTGTTGTTGCTCACTTGCCGCCGTTTGTTGTGCAAGTGAGTAAATCTCATGTTTGTTCTCAAGATTACTGCAAAAAGTTTGGGATGCACAAAACGCGATTTCGTCATGATAATTATTTTTTTACTCGTTATCTTTTTTTTCTCTCTCGTTACTTTGCACTCGTTTGTTACACCACAGACCGAAAATAAATATTGCGCGACATATTTCGTAATATTTCAAGTATTCTTTTAAACAAATATTTAAGTTTTTCAATGCATGCAATATTGTTAGTAATTATTTGTAAATATAGTTTAGAAGTATTCCATTAATGAGTCTGAATTGTTTTTTGTCGTGAAAAGGTTTATGTTAGAAAAAATTGCCTTGTTACTAACCCTTCGAACCTTACTACCTTATCAATATCCAGGTCAAGACAAAACAACGACATTCGCAGCGATAAGCGGCATTTTGTGGGTGTGTCTGGTTAAGCGATCTATACTATTTTTGTAGCACAGCTATATTGATAAGCCATATATAAGAGATCATGGCAACCAAGTCATATACCTATACAGACTTTTCCAGCATACGTTAAGCCCGTGACTATAAGATGGTTGTCAGCATGAAATTTATTCTACTCGCGAGTGTTTTCTCGTCTTTGACTGAATGCCTGCTTTCCTAGTAATAACTGATAAGATAGATGACGGTACAATCGGCCAACTCAACTCAACTCGAGTCGAATCACCTCAACACCGTTTGGCTCAGCTGCTATGATTTGTACATGCACGAAGTGAATGAGCTTTTAGTTCGTAGCACGTGAAAGGATCGTGCAGTTGACGTGTAAACGCCCCCGTCATCTACATTATGTGTGGTATTTAAAGATAGCAAAGGCCGGCAACAACATATATACATACAGTATTCGCAATGAATTGAGAACTTTGAGAATATGTCATTAACAATTTTAAAGCTCTTTTGAATATACGATAGTTTTTTGGTAAAAGCTTTTTAGCTATATGGGCAAGAAGATACAGTTACTGACCTACTGAAATCATCAATGGGAAGAAATTAAACTTTGGTACAAAAAAAAGGCATTTCAAGCACTAAAACGTTTCTAATTAGCGAGTTAACACTGTAAATAATTTCATTCAAAATATGATTTATAATTCAAAGCGGATAGCAAACACTCTTGTTGTTGTTATTGTTATTTTTGAGGGCTCGTCTGTCTTTAGTAATATAAATAACAAGAAATACGACGCAGCTATTCTATCGCCACTCGACACTTAACAATCTAGATAGAAATCACCAGACGTCTGAGAAAGTTATAAATATCAGATTCAATGTCAAATTGGGGTTCTTGACAATGGAAAATTATAAGGCCTTGACTGTTATTCTTGTAAAAATCGAATGATGCAACAGACAGAGAAACCCACCTGCATACAAACTACTTTACGGACACACAGAGAGAAAAATGTACTGCGAGCATGACAAGCCGGAAGGCAATCAATGGACAAAAGCATTTTTCACAATGGGCAAAACAAAACAAACCGAACAACAGCTTAAATAATTGTTACATTTATTTTTTTAAGTGCGTTCGCTTTGTGTTGTTGCTTTTGCCGGCTGCAGCCGGATTAAACCGCAGCGACTTAAATCCAAATTGAGCTTGCATCATTCTAATTAAATTGCAAAAAATCGGCTAATAAGAGAGAAACAATAAAAAGCTTGCACGTACAGCTGTCAATGGAGTATAATCCAAAGCGGCGCTTGACAACCCTTTGAGCTTTTAATTGAAGCTTTACTGTCACATTAAAGCTGTGACGAAAGCGCCACCTTAACCGGCGCTGATAAGAGCGCAAAACAGACAGAGACAGCTTCAACTCTTGAACTCTGTGTAACTCGCCAGCCAAGGCAAAGTCGAGACGGTGTGTGTTGAAAATTGATCGTGTGATGTGAGTGCGTTCTCACTCTATCCCTCACTCTCTCTCTCTCTGCCTTGCACACACAAATAAATATGCACTCTGACGTCTTGAAACACTCAGCGGCACACTTTTGTGCTCGTGTGCTCAAGAAGATTTAGAAAGATCGGGACGCAGCGAATGCGGGGAAACATAGTAGATGGAACAGCGCAAGAGCGCAACTAAACAAAATGGGTGCAAAGTGTAAATAGTCGTTACACCAATTACTTAAAAGTGCATTGCAAATGGAATGTCAATTGGTTACGCCAACTTTAAATGCATACTTAAAAATTAAACATTTTAAAAATAAACCGATAGTATGTGTGTATATGTTTGTTTGCCTGAAATAAATTAAAGCAACAATGTTTTATTGTGTAACAAACTGAGTCACAAAAATAAAGCAAAACATACAAACACCACTGAGATACACAAGGAGACAATGACAAGAAAGAGTGAGAGCAGCGACGCACAGCATGTGAGAGCCTCCCAAGAACAAAATGAATAAAACAAATGAATTCTGCTGCCTGAAGCCAAAGCTACTACTGCTCTTGATTTCAATTGCAGAGCAATAACGGAGCAGCAATAGCAGCAGCATCATGATGCGAAACTCAACTCAACGTAGAATAGCAGTAATTGGTTTTGACGAAACATTTTTTTTGCTTTTGCTTTTGTTTGATTTTGTGAGTGTGTGTGTGTGTGTGTGTTTTTTGCGCACATATAAAAGGCGAATGTGTATTAAGTTGAATGAAATTAACAAGCAGCAGTAGGCATAAAGTGGAGTCTGGCTAAATATGTATAATAGAAGCTAATTTAGGTAGACTATGAACAGCAAAAAAAATAAAACGCGCATTTTGGTAACACACAACACTTATACAAACACATTGTCAAACCAACAGTTGTGTAATCAGTCTATGCATGGGCGTCTATATGTATACACACACACACACTCACATAAGCACATATGCACTTTTAGTTATGTTTTGTCTGCCTATTCATAAGTCCATGCAAATCCTAATCAGGCTGCAATTCAATTAGTTTTCATCAACAAAATAAACGCGCTCAGCGATTTTATGTAATGCGCGAAATGCAAATGCAAATTACAGCAAAGATAAAAAAACAAAAAAAAACATAAAACGAAATGCCAAATAGCCAAAATAAATTAAATAAATGCGAAACAAAATGAAACGCCACCGCTTTTTGCACTGGGGGCCCCTCTCAGAGAGCAAATGTCGTAAATGCAGACAGAGAGAGAGCGAGCAGAAGAGAGTGTGTGCACGAGAGAGTGGGCAGTGTCGAGGTAGACAGATCGTGCGTTTTCGATGTGGGGGTCGGCCGCTCGACGTCAGCGTCAGCCGCGCCAACGTTGCGACGACGACGACTAAAACGCAGATTGCAATAAATGTATTTTTGTGGTAGTTGTTGTTGTTGTTGTTGTTTTTTGCGCTTGCAACTGCCGCTGCAGCAGCGACGCAGCAGCAACAGCAGCATTCGGTTTGTAGGTTAGGTGCGAGTGTTGTGTAAAACTTTTTTTTCTTTCATTCAGCTTGACATTTATAATTGTTTATTAATTAATATGCATTGCTTTTATGTACGATCGGCTGATGTTGTTATTATTATTATATTCGCTTTTGCTGCCGCGTGTAACAAACGTGCGCACTTTTTATACGAAGAAAAAATAAACAGTTAACTTCTGAGTTTTTCTTGATTTGAGAGTTTAACATTTATATTGTTTTGATAATCTTTTTGACACACACACACACACACCCGTTTAATATATACACACGTTTACATATAAAAATATATATATACATATATATGTGTTATGTGTGTGTGTTTGCCGTTGTCAGTTCGACGCATAATAAAAGTTTATTTTTGTCAAATATATATTTATTTTTTTCCATCTGCTTGAGCATGTAGAATATTTATGATTCTTAATTGACATTGTGTTTTTTGTTTGTTTTTTAAGAACATAAATAACTTGTATTTTCACGTTAGCAACACAATTATATGAAAAATCTGTTAATCTTTAATCCAATTCTAAACAATTCGTTTTTTCTTTTGGTTTTTAATAATTTGGTATCTTAATTAATTTTTGCTTTTCTTATCTTTGTACCTTTTTAAGTAGAACACATTTTTGAGTATTAGTTTATTATCAGTTACAGTTTATTTATTTATTTGTGCGACGGAAATGCAATCGTTTATAGTTTGTTATTTACATTAGAAGAAATCATCGAAAGTTATTGAATTTCTGCACAAGTTGACGAAGTTTAACGAAAAAACAGTTTGAGAAACGTTGCGTAGTTAAGTTTGAAGGTTTATTGTAGTTTTTCTTATTGTTTGGCAAAGTGTTTGCCGAGTCCAGGTTGTTAAGTTGTATTAAGATTTAAGTTTAGAAGTGCACACGGAAAATCTCTCGAGCGCCGAACAGCGCTGCTTGCCTGCACAAACGACAACGTACCAGAGACGAATGAGTGAAATGCCAGCGCAGCTGAAAGCTTGTAGTAGCTAACTAACTGCTGCTTCTGCTGCTGCTGTAGCCGCGCTGTCGACGGCCTGCGCCTGCGAGAGAGCTAACAGTGTCGCTGTTTCGTTCTGAGCGCTCCCAAAGAGCGAGCAAGAACAACAGCAACAGCGCCGACGCAGTTCCATTGAGTGGCTTTTTATATACGCTATCGGCTTGAGTTATTTTTTTCGATTGAGCGCATAAATTGTTTGCTGTTTTTTTCCTATTCTTTTTAGCTCATTTCCTAAATGCCAAACACAAAATGTTAAAAACTCGCTCTTTTATTTTTTTTATTATTGTTTTCATGCCAAACACAAATTTGTTGTTGTTGCTGCTGCTGCTGCTGCTTTGTATTTCGCATGCGGCTGCTCAATTTGCATGCTTGAGCAATTGAGAGCTTTGCGCTAATTATTCGCTGTTTTTGGACAAAAACAAAACCTGGCGAATACAGCGCACAAAAACATCCAAACAGCTTTGTACTTAAGTACGTATGTATGCTTTTTTTGTGTGGGCCTAATCAAACAGTAACGGCGCTGATAACGTGATAAGACGAAAGCACAAAACCTCGCAATTAACATTCGTTTATTCGGTATATTTTTAGCTTTTTGTGCTGTCGCAACGCCAAAAATTATGCCACAAAAATAAGTCGTCAAACAAAATATTGGTCTAACTGTAAACAAAAACGATGTTTGTGTGTGTGTGTGTGTGTGTGTGTGAGTGTGTGAGAACATTGAATATTTCACCACTCTAAGCGAAGCTGAGCAATTTCTTAACAGACGTTCACTAATTTCGCCATAATCTAGGGTCATTGCGTGTTGTGCCTAAAAAAAGGACACACACGCACGCACGCACACACTCTCAACAGCCCCACTCAGTCAGTCAGAACTAGAGTGCGTGAGAAAAATACTAAAGTATTATAACCGTTAGCATTAAGCTTCGCTTATAATTTGTATATTATGAAATCTTTTCTCAGAATTTTCTGGTATATTTGTTGGATACTGATTTGTCAGTTCTAAACGTTATAAGAAATTTCCTAGATATTTTTCCCAAAAGCATTATGAACATTAATCGATATCGATTTTTAAAAAATTTGAATTTTCGAGAAATAAATAAGTTCCTTATCCATAAGAAATATTCATGAACCTTAATCCAAAGTTAATTTAAGTATTGTTCATTTTTGAGTGTATTTCATATGATTGAATGACAAATTCCACTCGGACTACGAAATAACCCACACACTCACACACACAGAGTGTCACGTGTGTGTCTCTCCGCCTTTGGGGGGGTAGATGAATGAGAAGCATTTAAAGCATTTGATGGGCTGCCTTGAAAATGTTATAAACTGCCGATGTACATATATGTTCATAAGTGAATAAGGATTCGTGGGCGAACTTTTCACTTTCAACTGCAATTTCAGCAGGCTGAAAATATTACGCAACGGCTGATGAAATTCTCATAATCCTGCTGGTAACAGAAAACGCAAAACTTGATGCCGATGAAAATGTGCGAAAAAAGTAAAAGAAAACAAAAAGATTGTCAAGTGAAATCAAAACCAAATATTCTTACTTCAAATATCGCGCTGCAGCCAAAAGGGGAAATAATATAAAAATAATAAACAAATAAATTCGAAATGTTTATGCAATTTTTCGCAAGGCAGCGACAATAACAAATGCGATTTATAAGCAAAGCAAACGAATAAAAAAAAAGAAACAGAAAAGATCAAATTTATTCTTAGATTTATGACTTTTAAAAAAGGAAATTTTATAGAATTTGTATATTAATTAAACAAAATTAAAAGAAATAAACATATAAATAATATTAAGCTATTCAAATTCAGTTTAAGTTTTTTTATATGAAATATTTTAACAATTTAAAACAATAAACATTATTTAAAGACAACTTTCGCAAATTAAAACAAATAATATAGAAAAAATAATAATAATGGCTTGTCAGCAGCGCAAATAATTGTGCAAAACAGTCAAAAGAATATAATAAATGCGATCAAAATAAATACAAACTGTGCCAAAAAACGAATCTCGAGACATCATCTGGAATTTTCAGCACAGAAACACAGCAGAATTTTTTATACTTGTGGAAATTCTTGTGTCTGTCTTTTATTTTCTTTAGGCTATTTTTGGAAAGACTGCAGCAACACCAACAGCTCCCCCAAACTGAAAAGACACATGGAAAATCGGCAGCAATTCACTTAACACATTTTCCCAGACAATGCAAATCAACTTGTCCGACTTCAATCAACTTTAAAAGCTTGCACAAAAAACCGAAATTTTACACACAAAATATGAACAAAATAAATAAAACAATCTATATGTATTAATAAACCTCATTTGTGGATGTTTGAAATTATCATGGCTTTTGAAACGAAATATCTTTCTTAACACTCCACAAAAGACTTTTTTTTTTTTGCTTCATCATTCCGAGGCGAGCCCCCAAAAAAACCAAAAAAAAAATACCCAAAATCAGTTAAGCAGTCAGAGAATGGTAACATAACTCAACAACAATGATGATAATAAATAATAACAACAACAATAACTGACAAAACGTTATCTCAATGAGTGTTATAAAGCATATTCAAAATAAACTCAAGCTAAATAGAATATGATTATTGCTAATATATTATAAACTTGAACTTGAACTCAATAAATTTAACTAAAAATCTTAGAATAGATTCGTTAATAAACAAAATATTCTCAGAACTAAAAGCTAGCTGGAAAAAGCTAGATTTGGGCACGACAAATAATAGTCAACTCATGCCTCATGCCACTTAACGGCCAAGTGACTGAGTTGATAAGTTATAAGCTGTGTCGTAAAACTATTGCTATGGGCCCAACCTATTTGAGATCCAAATAAAACCGCTATTTATGGACACTGCACTATTTCATCAAATGCAATCCACCCACATGGGCAACAGTTGTTGAGACATTGAGAGCCAAATGCAATTGTGAATTGGTAAACAATTTGCGCAGTGAACGAATAAATCAAATAACTGTAAGTGTCTCTCTCTTTTGATACACGCTCTCTTCACCACACCTCCCTTCAACCGTAATGGTTGCTGGAGGTGAAGAAAAAAAAAAACATTTCACAAGTTCCGCTGACAATTGCGTCGCATTGTTTTTGTAATTTACCAAATAATTTGCGAAATTTTTGCGTTGATTCATTTGAAAGGGGGTAAACGCTACAAAACTCACGTCATCAAGCAAATGGCATAGATACATACATACACCTGGTAACAAACGGAACCAAAGCTCACCAGCTGTTGAACGTAATACCGAAATTCAACAGTAAAGCAGCACGCAGCGAGCAGCATAACTTATCTCTGCTTTGGTCTACGTGCGTGCTGAGCGCCAGCCAACTAAAATACGCAAAAACTCCAATTAAAAGCTGCTGCTGCTGCTCTTGCTGCTAGTGCACTGCAGCTGAGAGCGAGAGAGAGTGTGCCATAGTGACAAAAAAAAACTCAAGAGCGCAAAAGCACTGAGAGCAAAACAGATCGTCTGATCGGCTGACAGACCGGAATAACCAAAATGTGTGCCGGCCGGCATCTGCTGCTGTATGCTGTATGCTTTCTGTTGTTGTTCGTGTTGCTGGAACTGGTTTTGACTTAGCGAAAAAAAAAAAACGAAAAAGCAGCGCCACAGATTTGGCAGAAAACCAAAAACAAAAAAAAAAGTGAACAGACACACGCCTAAATATACATATATGCGTGTTTGTGTGTGTGTATGCAGTGCAAACTGTGATAAGCAAAACAAAGTCGCAAGGCAGACAATAAAAACTTTAGAACATCTGTAAGGGGAAAGACAACAAGCAACTCAACTTTTGGATACCCTGCGAAGTGCTCGATGGTTAGACAACTTATAACAAATAGATTGATATTTTCGGAGTTTAAATGCATCAAGAATATTTAAAAAAGATTAGCTACTTAAATAATTGTACATTTTCGCCTGATCAAGTGATGAGCAATTATTTCGCATCTGAGTTTAATACACCTGAGTGAACATGCTGTAGGGTATGTGTAAAGCGATGCCTAAAATCAAGTTTCTCAACAACAGAAACGTCAAACAAAACAAAGACAAAATGCGTAAACAACAACAACACGAAGAACAGATGATGAGATATTGGTCTTTGCACTCTCATATAACAGAAAGCTCGTTCTATCGTTGTTGTTGTTGTTGTTGTTGCTGTTGCTGTTCAGAGACTTGGAAGGCTGGCAACAGGCAGAACGTGTATGGGCATGTTTGTATGTACATACATATAATAACACCACTTTCTTGTTCGCTTCCACAGTAGCCGTTTTGTTTGTTTTTGTATGTGTTTGCGTGTGTGTGTTGTGTGATGCTAAGCAGACAGGACTTCTTACTTATGTTTAGATATTATATCTCAACATGAGCATCACACTTAATTTGACGCCTCGCATGATAAATGATGCGATCAACAAGCCAGAAGCAAAATCATATCAAATAGCTGAAAAATGTTTTTTTGACCACAAACAGGTGTTTGCTCGTTATAATTCGATTGGTGTCAAACCAAAGCAAAGCACAAAGCAAAGAAGAACACAAAAACGTTAAGCAAATTAAGAAGGCAAGATTGATTGCCTTCAAGTTGATACCATTTAAAGCTGTTAAGAACTAACTACTTATTACTTGGGTCCTTTAATATTATTCGACGTCTCATCAAATTGTAGTAGATGGCTACAAAGTCATATCGCTACCTAGATGTTAATGCACACTGTACATCTAACTGTATGTTACTAACATAAGTCGTATAGCATAGTTCGTATTCGTAAGCACAAGTGGTCGTCGCGGAGAACATAATAAAGAACGACTTAAGAAATAAGACGTCACATTTAAGTAAACAACACTTCATGAGGTTTGCGAATTGTGACTAAACCATAGCAGGCAGCTCGCTCTTTGTTCGATTCAGTGAGAAAAGAGTTGCATTCTTAAGATCATACTTGTTTGATGCATTCATCAATGACATATAAGTTGCTTTACATGTTAAGTTTTGACTAGAATATACCCTGTAGTTAGTTATAGTCTTAAGTTTTAAGCAAAATGAATACAAAATGCGACTTCAAAAGATTCCAACGGCAAGATTAATATGTTTCCAAGCCATTTTAATGATTTGAGTGAGAGAATAAAAAGTCAACAACTAATTGGCTTTATTAATATTTTATTACTTCTTTTATTTTGAGAAAAAAAGCGCAAAAATTTGACAAATTAATATAATGAAACGCTTAATTAATATATCAAGCTTGTATACAACAACAACAACTAGTTGACACGCAACAACAACAATGTCAATTACATTTTAGAATACAAAATGTTTGTGGTATTTCGTGGTTTTTTATGATTAATGATACTGCCCAGTATTGAAATATTTATAAAAAGGCATAAGAAGAAATGAAACGCAGAAACGCAGGATATTAATGTCATCATCAATATAAACACCTAGCCTAACTAACGGCAAAGAAACAAATCCATCAAATAGAAGACAGTCAGTCTATCAGTCAGTCAATCCATCCGTCAGTCAGACAGTTGGTTTGTGTATTAATATAATACCAGAAACAACAACAACACTTATCGAAAAGTAACCCTCAAATAATGAGGCAGCGGCACGCAATATCCAAAAAAAAAAAAAAATAACGTATTTTATTTGTTGCGTCAAATTCTCGTTTTTGGGTGTAGCACAAATGTTCAAATCCGCAAGCGAATTGACTGCTTCAATGACTTATCATTTAAGCCATCTTTTGTTGAGGCGCCTCAACAGTCAGACAGACAGACAAAAAGTTTGTTCTGAAGTTTTTGTTGGCGTTGGCAACATTTGTAGCCTACTTATGGGCGCATTGGCACGCAATTTAAGCATCACGCAGGCAAATAAACATTAAATTACCGCAAATAAATATCAACTGAATTAAATGCTGATAAAGTGAACAAACTAAAAAATTTCCCTTCATCTAGCCTTTTTTTTCTTCTGAAATTTTCTAAAATGTTACAAATCCAGTTCCTTGATGTCCAAGTTTTCTGTTAATGACACAACACATGCATTGTCCTTAGCATTGTTAGTTGTTGAGTGTCCTTCTGATTCCTCAAAAACATATGTCCCATTAGAAAGCCCTAACAATGTCTTTAAGTATCATCATCTGGGATCATTTGTTTGATTTCTCAGAAGAAAATCTGAATAACGCCTACACAATTCGACAGAAATTGCTTAAAATTGGCCCACGTGCTGGGACGACATGTGACTTTATATCATATATATTAACAATTTGTTTTTTGGGTATGTTGTTGGAAAATTTTTATGAGACACGCGCGAGTGTCTCTGCCTATGTTTTAGCTACATTCTATCATCATATGGCATAAACAGCAATAACAAAAGTCATAAAATCAATCTACATACATACGAAAACAAAATTCATGAGACTTAAAACAACAAATACTTTTATAGAGTTAAGTTTGGGTTGGGTTTGACTCTATTTATATCCTACGTGAATAGAACGTTAGCATTTAATGGGTGAATTTACTAATTGGCATGAAACGTGTGAGGAATATATTTGTATTTTGATATTTAAGTGTTCAAAAGTGTTACCGAAATACAAAAAAAAAAATAACATTCATCTCTTCTAAATCATATATTTAAATGTTATCGATATTTATCGATCAATTTATTTGTTAAATTAACGATTCAATAAAACCAACGCAAAAAGTTTTTCAAGTAGTCTATTATTTTAAGAACTATCGAACGAAGTTATCGATTTCTCTATGCACAGTCGATTATTCTTTTGCTTTATAGCTAAACAAGATTTTATAGAAATAATTACAATCTAGAATGATATCATCTAAATCGTTTTTACTCTTATTTTAAAGGGTATCCTATAGTTCAGAATTAAACCTCACACAAATTTTCGCTTAATTTCCTAAGCTATTTGGCTTTGAGCAAACATGTTTTACTAAATTGAACGCAATAAAAACAAAAGTCTAAGTAAAAATGGTTGGACAACTATTAAAAGCAAACATTTCTAATGAAAAGTGAAAGTAAAGAAAGAGAAATGTCAATGGAAATGGGAATGAAAATGGCGTTGGTCATTCTTTGTCACATGTTGCAAGCGTATAACTGGGAGAAAGATTAAATAATGTTTTGCCACGATTTATGCGTTGAGTTTTTTTTAATGCTCGCGGTTTGTCGCCTGATGCAAAGTGCCAAATTATCATTAATAAAAATAGCTTAATCGTATGGAATTTGATTTTTTTTTATCTATCCAAGCAAACATTTTTGCCCCTGCTGTTTGCCAAGACCTTGGCATTTCTCCAACGCACGTAGTCTTTGCTAATTTTCCAACTCACAAATCAATCTATTCGGTTATATTGTATATTATTTTACGTTATAATATATTATTTTTATATTATTGCAACTATTTAAAAATATCCATTTAATTTTAGTTAAAGTTTCATTTCTTACTTAACTACTTTTTATGATTTGTTTAGTCTTTGAGGATTTTTTTTATAGAATGTTTCTGATTTTGTTAATCATATTTTATATCGAAAATAAGCTAAGGAAATGTTTCAATTACTCAAGTCTTGTTGTAAACAATAGTTGTTTTAGTGCCTTCAACCACAACACACAAACAACGTTAATTTTATGTCTAGCTGGCGTGTTTTCTTGAATTCTAGTTTGTTACCTTCCCACCGAATGGAAGCCACATAGTCGAAGAGGATGGACGCATAGTCAGAGCGGAGCCACGCACATTTTCATTTTAATAACTTGTGAAGAAAGCGCAGAGCGAGCAATTTCGGAGCCTGCCTGCTTCGCCTGCTGTTGTTGTCATGCGTAATTTTGCAATTACGCCAGAAAACTTTTTACCCTACAACAATGCCAAATGTTCGCGAGCGATAAGACAAACAAGATGAAAATAAATAAAAGCAAACTACTTAAAATAAAGGGATGTGCTTAGAAAAGTGTACAAAATAAGTAAATATATACGAGAAAATTAACACAGGAAACCAAGAAAACATTGAAAAATCTTTTAAAAAAAATATTTATACGAAATAAACAGGATTTCTTCCGTACAAAACTTCAACAAAAGAACAATAATAAAGTGGGCCTCTTAACAGTCAAGAAAGATAACTGAAATCGCGTTCCCTGTCTCTCTCTCTCTCTCCTTCTGTATCTCGTTCCATTAACAGCTGCAAAATCCCAAACACATACACGCACACATACAGCGCACAGCTGTTCGGCTGCAGCGCAGGTACAAGCAAAAATTTGTTACTCAGGCCATGAATTCAGCCCGGGCGGCATACAAAAAAAAACACAAACTACCCACTCAAAATGGCGCTCAAGCCTACTTTTAGGCTCGACGTACTGAAAGAGAGTGAGCGCAAATGAGAGCGGCTGGCAGAGCATGCGGCCTATGCGAGACCTTGAACTCGAATTTTTATTTTTTTTTTCTCTTTGTTACTGTTCTCGCTTTCGTTGTGTGTCGTGTGTATTATGTAATGGCGCGGCTGCACAGGCTCTTTAGGCTGTGCAAATGGCATGGAAAATGAGTGCAAAACTTTCACTTTCAGCAGTCAACGACACTGCTGCGCCTCCGAACAAGAGAGAGAGTGATACGAGCGTGGGAACGTTAGAATGCTCGTGAGAGCGAAAGCAGCTTTTTGTACGTGCTTTTGCAATACAGAAAAAAGCCTAGAATGTGCAACGCAATATTTGATAGGCAACAAAGCAAATGATTAAGTGTTTGTTGTTGTTGTTATGTTTCTCAATTGAGACTTCATAAACGTGTTGAACGGAAGGAACAGGTTTAAATTTATATGTTTACTGTGGAAATTTGTTCCCATTGAACGAAAAAAGCGCCTGCAGCTGCAAGTTTGGCTGGTAAATTGTATTTATAAACACAATATGTATTCGGGAGTTGGGCGACGCCTAAAAATATGCAAAGCTCTAACGTATTTTCGACTGTTTTTGTCAAAAGCAGCAGGAAATAATGCTGATACTGATGTTGTTTAGCTTTTAAGAATATTTATGGATTTCAAAATAAATATTTTGCTTACAATTGCGCAAGAAAAAAAATGACAAAGTGGCGCTTGCGGCGTATGGCACACCCACATATGTATTTATCAGTGCGTAAATGGCACCCAACGTGGGCCAGGCTGGCATACAAGCACTCTCAAGTGATTTCCTGGCCAGGACAGAATCTGTGCTTACGCTTGAAAGAAAGAAAAACTCATCAATGCCCAAAATTTTATTTCAGACAGTTCTATCTAATTCGTCTTTTACTTCCTTTTTGCCAAAATTTAGGTGTCAATTACATTGACGTTTATTCAAAAATGCGACGCCAAGATATATTGACAGGTTCGGGCATTTTAATATAAGTATAATATACGTGATATCGTTGTGTGTGAAAAAGTCCTGAAGTTGTGATTTTATTGTGCGTATCGCCAGAGCCTTGGCCTTTGTAAACACAGCTCGTATGTTAGTCATAAAGTTTCTCAAGTCCCACGAATCTCTTAAAGAGCCTAGCAATCAAATTATGGATTTGCCCTTGACAGCAGAAGCAAATTGCCTCCAAGCTATGCATTATACATGCCATTTAATAACATTACAACGCATTTTCTCGACAAGATAGAACAAACATTAAAAATGTATAAGTGTTTTTTTTTATGTGCAACGTGCTTTATGACCAAAATGGTAACAGGAACAGCGTTTAGCAGCAAACAAGGCCAATCAAAATGCAATTCATATCAAGCATATTGCTTTGTGTCCACAGAGACAGGTGGATAAATGTACAAAAACATGCGCTGGTCGCATTTCGAAAGAGATCTAACTGATTCTCTCGCCCTCACCCTCACCCCTTTGTCAGCTTATTGTTATTCACATGTAATCAAAATGCAAACAAGCTGATTTCGCTCAGCTGCTCCACATGTCGTCTATGAATTTGTCATTCAAGTTTGGCTGCCAAAACGAATTACGCGTTGCTTCCAACCACGCCCCCTAAAATCACGCATTGTTGCCCGTTGGCTGTCACAATGTTCATCACAAAATAAAATCAGCTGCGTCGCTGATAAGCAAACATTTAAGTTCGTTCATAAACACCCGCACAAGCGGCAACATTGTCGCCTAAAAGGCTGCTACATTATGAATAAAGCCTGAATGACGCATTCACTTAGCTGAGGTGAGTGTAAATCGCGTGCGTGACACGAAGCTTAAAGCTTTGGTGAAAAAATGAATAATAGAACAAGTTGATAGATCTTTGTATTGATTATTGAAAACACAAAGCTAAAAGTCTGAAGTTGTAACAAAATAAACTCGATACAATTCATTGATTATAAAGCGTAATTTTTATCATCATTCTAAGTCATCTCTCAGTCAGGTTACAAGCTGCCTCAATCAAACAATGGCAGGGAAAGGAAAAAGTTTTATTGAATGCAAAAGGCCTAGGAAACTGTGCGTCTGCCGCACAAACTGTAAGGAGTATTATTAAAGGGAATACGAGTAGGAGAAGAAGAAGAAAAAGACATAAGGAAGAATAAAAGAGCCTTGTCCAAGTTAGTCCATGAAAACTCACACGTGTGTTAAATGTTTGTGCTTGCTTTGGTAAATAAAACAAAATGGTAGCCAAAGGCGGATTGAACGACAATACATATATATGTGTATACATACATATACACGGAAAGAGTTGTTGCTTGTTGTTCTGGTGTGTTTACTGTTAATTATCTTGACGTCAGTTGCTTGTTAACCAAACTTGACCGAATTGTCTTGAATTCCCTATAAAATACTGTTCTAACCCAATCTAACCTAACCTAAAATATTGATATAATTTATATTATCAAGGTCCATATAATTCGAAAAGGTTTTCTACTTGACTTAAGCAACCCTAGCATAAGATAAACCTAGTTGGACGAATCCATTAAACATTAAACAATTCAAAGGCATAAAATCCCGCTTAGCCTTTAATGGCGCTCAATTTTATGACCATAAATCCCAAGTCTTTGCGTAATTCGGCTTATACCGCTGATTCCCAACCTCTGGCATTTAACAGCTCTTATCAAATTAAAGTAAGAATAAAAGCTAGAAATAAAAAGCTAAACGCATTAATTCGAGCAGTGCGTGAATGTGTGTAAAACTTCGATTGATTTAAGGCCAATGTGGAGAATTTCTTTGAGTTCTGTTTTTCATTTGATGGGTCGCAGCTACCTCAAACTTTTCAATTTGCTTTTGTGCAGCCCACGACAAAGTTTTCGTTTGAATGAAATCCAAATTAGCCCCAGAAAGCTAGGGAAGAAAACGGATGGAGCGTTCTCAGTGCCACAAGCGATAAAAAAAAATTAAAATTGCGCAAACACAAAAATAAATCAACCCAAGTAAAAACAAATGAAAAGGAATAAGGCACCAAAAAGCCCCAAAATAGAAAATAAAACAAACTTTCACTTTTAACATTTACCCGGAGCATTGTGCAATGAAGGATAACAAAATAATAGGCATAAAACAGCCTCATGAAAGCCCACAACAACTTGCCCAAAACTTGACCATTAAACGTGGCTGATTGAATTTCAAACTTAGCAGAATACAACACATAATTTTTGGTTTTCCTTCGAAAACGTTTTCGAACGCTGCTTAAATAGATGTCGCTTGAGCTGCGAAACTTTTTAAACTAATCAAAATGGCTGCTTAAAATAAATTTCGACTCCAGCTTTTATGCCCAACAAAAGGCGACAGTAAAAATCCACTTTTACTGCATATAATTTTTTATATACGTTTAGCCCAACTTTTTGTTGTTTCTTGTTTTCTTGGGCTTTCATTATTAGTCTCGTGGCAGCCTCAATATTGCGGGCTGCTGTGGCCTGACTTGTTCTGCACTTAACTAACTTTCGCCAAAGTGTTAAAAGCTCGTGTAAATTCCATTAATGCTAGAAAAAAAGTTAGCCTAGCTAAAAATAGCTAACCAACCCAAAAAACCATCTCTGTCACACTCGATATATCAACGGCAACAACAACAAAAGCAATTAAAAGGCGGCTCTCGCGAGTCGTCTAAATATCCTTACTTCAACTAATCAATGTTAATTAGCTTGCCTCACAATTTGCATACACTGTCCGTCAAGGCAAAATCAGCTAAGGGAGTTTTGGGTTTGGCTAGTAATATCTCTAACAAAATAAGCTAAAAGAAAAAAGGTCTTCAATGCAGTTTCTTTGCTTATTGTTTTATCACTAAGTTCGTGGCAAAGGTTTGCACAGTGTAACTTGTCTCACGGCAATTACAACTGCGACATAATATCAGCCTTAAATAGCTTAGAGCAAACAACAAAACAAGCTAGAATAGATATTACGCATTCGTTGAAACGGCCTTGACGCTGTGCCAAACTCATTAGCTAAGCAATTCGGCTCATCAACGGCTGCAGTTAACAATGTAATAAGATTGCACATCATCATCATCGCATCAAACATAAATGAACTATGTTTAAATTGTATCAAGTACATATCAAAATAAAGCAAAAAGATACAATTTTCCGAGCACTTAACCCATCTAACCCAGCCGCCATGCCAAGTGCCCAAGTAATGGCAAGTAGGGAAAATCAAATAGAAAATCGCTTTGTCAACGTTTTTTGCATTTTGGCAAAGCAACAGAAATTTTCTATATCTTGCCTGCTCTGCTAAACGTTTGCTTTTATGTCACTGAGCGAGCCGTTTGGATAATTTTATTTTTTTAATTAAGCAAACATACGTAACGACTATCGAAAAGGCAGAATAATAGCTTTCAATAAAATATATTACTATTTTTACTGTTTTCAAGTAGAATTTAAAGAGTTGCTGAACTTAAATGAACATGGACAACGTTAAAGGTTTCAATTTTGTCACTAGACAATGATGAACCGTAGGGCTATAATTAATAATTCAACTGAATCAGCCGAAAAAGCAAACTAACACAGAATGATTTGTGTGGCGAGGAAACAAACTTCATAAAAGCCTGAAAATACCTCCAACCCTGCGGCAATTAAAAATCCATTTTCGTTTTTATTTACAAAAAAAAGTGGTGGGAAACACGAGAACCGGAAAGCGGGCAAACAAAAACAATGCACAAATATTTGCTTTTTAACGCTTAATTTAAGAGAGAGAGAGAGAAATGTTTAATACTATTTAATTGGATACTTACGCGCAAGCTGAAAAGGGTAAAAAATATAAAAGGGGTTTGGTTTTGGTTGAGGGAATTCGATACTTTTGTATTTGAACGGGAACTCGAATCTAGAAACTATTACCTAATTAGAGAAGGGTTACTTGAGAGTTTCAATACTT
This sequence comes from Scaptomyza flava, assembly GCA_030179655.1. Lineage (NCBI taxonomy): Eukaryota > Metazoa > Arthropoda > Insecta > Diptera > Drosophilidae > Scaptomyza > Scaptomyza flava. The sequence continues at coordinate 4,836,250 of JARNME010000012.1, forward strand.
TTTGCACATCGATTTATTTATCGATTTAAAAGCTTTACAGTTTTGCAGCTCTTAACTTTCTATACATGTATGCCTCTTTCTTAACTTGCTGATAATTTATTTATCTGAGTGCGAGGGAAACTCGTTAAAAGGTCTCGACACGTACAGGGCATAAACAATTTTCATAATGCACGCACAAATTAACAGAAACAAGCCAAGCTATTTTTAAATTATTCATAAATCTAAGTTGAAAGGGTATATAAAAAGAAAAGCTAAGCGTAGTTCTTAAAGGAAGGATACACGTGGTAGTAGTCTACGCAAAACGTGGGAGTACCAGCAGGCATGAACCTTAAAAAAACATTTCCAAGCCGCTGACGGATGTTAATTTTGTTGTGCGCTGATTGAGTGTGCCAACATAACGTGGCAAGCGTATTTTCAATCAATTGACGGAAATTGTAGGCAACCGCGTCTGAATGACATATTTTTTATATAGAAGTAGAATCTCAACTAGACGTGGACATATCCTGCTTTCGTGACAGGAATAGGAAAATGAGACTTTAGGTTAATAAAGACACTTGGTTAGCAAAAGTAAAATCGCAAGAAAATATGTTGATTCAATCGATTTTTCCTGAATGTCACAACTTCCCTTTTCTCACAAGCTAATCAACTGTTTACAGGGTATCAAAAGCTATAGATTAGCAAATCAAATCAAATCAATTCTGATGACTGCGGCCTGCCGCTGACTGACACAATTATTAAAGTATTTTATCTAAGGCGGAAAATTCTTTGCATTTGTTGTTTCCTTTCCCTTTCCCTGTCGTTCCGTTTGCTGTTCAATGAAGCGACTGCGTTGGCGTTTTGGGTGGCGGGCAGGTAGGGGTGTATGTAAATGTTTAAAGAAATCTCAAATTTAAAATACTTTGCAGGCATTTAATTAAAAGATAGAAACCCGCATGTAATGAGCAAATATTTGGCATTGTTTGCTGCCAGCTTCAACCGGTTTAGTTCAGACTCATTAATGGAATTTATAGAATTTATATATGTTGTACTTGGATATAGGTTAGTAAAAGTGTCAAACGAGTTGACTTACCTGATGACATAATTGACACAGACAACGCTTTGTGGCTTTTGCTTATCGTAGACAATCGTTGCCTGAGTCACGATCCAACAGTAACCGCCACATTTGCCAAGAAAACGATAGCGACACGTCTCGCCCTGGCCCTTGCTTAGAACTGAAAGCACAAATATGCAAAAAGGCCGTTAGATCAAGTGTTAACCAAGTGTTTATAAGTAAGCCAAGTTCTTGACTTAGAAACCAATTCATAATTAATCAAATCAAATTACCAAAACCAATTGTGGCCGACGCCAAGACAAAAAACAAACGATATTCACAATAACAATAAGGTTTCGATTTGTATTTTTACTCAAATGCCAGGGATGGATTGCACAAGTTAAGAACATTAAGTTGTATTTAAGTAAAGTTATTCGAAATCATATATTTTTGAAAGAATTTTGAAGGTTCTTAAAAGAAATAGCTAAATTTAGCAGAAAATATTATTTAAAAAAACGAATATATTAAACACAATGAGGTAGCCCTGGTTTTGTCGCTCGCTCTTTGTCAAACGAGCAAGTTTCAAATGACGTTGCCAAAAGCGCTCAAGCATTAAACTTGAATAATAGCTAGGCCACAAAATGCCGCTCGCTGGGTTTCTAGCTGATTTAATTCGCAAAAAGCCAACAAGCAATGCAAATTTTGCTGAATATAATATTTTATTTTCGTACCTGAGCTGCTTTAAGCTTAACATTTTTAATTAAAAATCTAGCGGAAAAAATTAAATCAAATATATATAAAGTATATCCGTGCTTATAATGTGTATGTGGCAAGGACATCTTTTGGTTGTAAGCTCAATAAAAATTTAATGTGTTTGCCAGGACATAAAAGCGCACATGGCTTGATACTGATGAAAATTCATGAAGACAGGACGAGAACAAAGGTATTCCAGCATTTTTGGGGACGAAGCAATTGAAATTCATGGCATTTAATGCGTTGCGGCCTCAACGCAAAAAGTTATGCGTTTTATTAGCCAACTTTTAATGGGCCAATGGCCAAGCTATGGTAATTGCCATAGCCTAATTGCGAACGCAGGTGCACAACAGTCAGGACACTTACTTCCAAAAACTTCCTTCTTCTAGAGAGCAAAAAGAAAATAATTTCATTCAGCTGCAGTTAAATTGAATTTGCAAACGCGTAACCCAAAACATAAACTAAGCCAAAAGCCACAAATCCCAATGAAACATGAGCACTCGCTGGCTTTTTGCCATCATTATGGCATTTAGATCTAATATATATATATACATCTAGATATACATATATATATGAGTGTATTTATCTGAGATTCGCATTCACTCAGTCATTCATTCAGTTAATTTGAAATCATCAGCAGAAAATTAGTTTTTTCTTTTGTGGTGGCTGCGCTGACGGCTTAGTGGCCTCGTGTTAATTTCACGTTTGCACAGTGGTACGCAATCAACAAAAATGCTTATAAAAAACTAGTATTAATGTGATGTTGATGTTTACAACATTTTGTTCGTTAAGCACAATAGTTCAAGGAAAATAAGTAAATCGCAATTATTTTGCCTAATGTGTGTTGCACTGTGCTCAGAAAGAGGTCTTAATTATGCCGGCTCATTAATGAGGCAACATTGAAGAGGCTTGTTTGTGTAGTCACGCCATAGATAAAGGATATATTAATGTAGCAGACGGTATAGCTGCTGCTGGATTAGGATGTGCCCAATGCGCAAAAGTATGCAACAGAAAATCGTGTGCAACATTCCAAGCACGCGGCGGCGTCTGTAAACGGGCAAAGTTAGAGTCAGCCAGAGTCAGTCAGAGCCGAAGCCAAAGTCAGAGCTCAGACGCTTTTGCCAGTCTTTATGGAATTAGCAAAGTGCAGCTGTTGGTCGGAAATTTTGTTGTTGTTGTTGTTTGTGGCTGTTGCTGCATTGCCGTGAACTTGATTTGCCCTTAGTCAAGGACTTTTTTGTGCTTGAAGGCAAAATATTAAAATATCTACGCGCGCACAGCGAGCTCACAAAAGATCATTTATCTAGAATTTTTATACACACACACACACATACAGAGTGCATTCCATTGGAGCAGACGGCAAGCAGTCAGTGAATTTATGAACACGAAACACAAACAGAATGAAAAGGAAGAGAATGAATGCAGTTGAGCTGGCAGACATAGACAACGAGCAGCCATTTGTACAAATAAGCAAACAGTAACTGAAGCTGGAAGGAAGCTGCAACTGTGGCAGTTGCATTGAGGTTGAGATTGAGATTGAGATGAATGCAAAGGCAAAGGCAAACACATTCAAACGAAAAGCATTCAAGGTTATGTATCAAAGTTGAACAAATACGCAGGTTGCAGTCGAGACATGCTCGAGTACACGGCTAAATCCTTGCAAGCAACACACCACACACATAATACTAAATCATCGTCAACACACACAAAAGCTGACCAGCAAACAATAAAAACAACAACAACAACAACTGACAATGGCAGTTAGCTGAGGCGCTAGTTTGCTTTTATTTGATTGCCCCTCGCATGTCCTTGGATCCATTTCGTGTGTCTGCAGCAACTAGCTGAGTTTTACTGCTGGCCAGTTGCGAGAAAGAAATCGCATTGGCACAAGTGGATAAGGAAATAAATGTTTGGCTTGTGTGCGCATAAATCAAGGATTTGTTTGCGGATTGTTGTTGCGGCCACTACCAATATCCCTAAGCCAACCAAAAGCCAACCAACCCACCGAAAAAGGTAGTTGAGTTGACACTAAACTTAAAGCTACATTGACCTTTTGGGTACTTCTTGTTTGAGGATTTTTATTTCATACTCATTTCTATAGCCACGTGTCGTATGCGTAATCTATTTTAATTGAATTAAGCCCTGACATAAGCTCGAAGCAAACTGCTTTAAAATTCCATGTGTGTGTGTTTAAACCAATTTATGCAAATTGCCACACGCTGCAAAGCAAACTGAATTGAAGCTTATTGAATAGCATCTTCAGCGCTTGTCATCGTTCTCGTCATCGTCCTTCATAACCGTCAGTGAAGCGTTAAATTGCATTTGCTACCTTTGTTGTTGTTGTTGTTGTTGTTTTCTGCTGTTTTTCTTTGGCAGCTCAAAAGACGAAGCGAGCAAGCAAGCAAGCCGTGCAAATCCGTGGCAGCTCTCTCAGCGTGTGTGTAAAACGACATAAAAGGGTTTTTCCTTTCTTTCGTCGGCCATGGCCATAATGCCAACTTACGACTTTCAATACCAAGAAGAAGAGCAAAGCAAGAATTTCTTTTGCTGGCATTAAAAAGGCGATGGTAAATCCAAAATATTCGCAGAAGAATTTTAACATAGCATAATAAACGGCTATAATTCGGCATGTGTTGTCAATACAATACGAAAAACCGCTAAAAGCTCATCATAATAATATTCATAAATTGACTGATGTAATTTGATATATGCTTAGAATAAAGTGTATTTATAATAAAAATAACCTTACGTTGACTTAACTTATACGAATGAGATTTCTGGATGAGGCACCTTCAGTTAGATGTTTGAAATAATATATTCAATCCATGATTTTGATGTACGAATCTTCCTGAATCCATGATGATATTAAAGTCAATATACAAATAAAGTTTCTGCTCATTTCAAGTGTATCTATGTAAAATTATCGATAACTTTCAAGTAGTTCAAGTGTATCTATGTAAAACTATCGATAATTTTCATGCAGTTCGAGCTTTTTTTGTTTGTTTTCACAAAGGTATTATTCATATATTTCATTAAATATATTACGACTTTCGGACTTTGTTTCCAAACCTTTTAAGCAAATTAAGCACCCACTTTTATAGCCTATAAACCATTTTTGGCGCCTATAAGCTATTTTTATTTATTTATTTCTTCCTTTAACTCTTTCTTTAAGAAATTAGCCAATCTTACCAATTATTTTTAATAACATTCAATGGTAATATGTAATATGTACAAAGCTATGCACCTAATCAAACTTTCAAGCGTAAACTTCACACATTTATCGTTTCTAAAATTGCATATTGAATTTTTCAACTCAATGTTGCGGGGTTTGACACTTTAGATCGAAGATATAAAACCAACCACGCAACATCAAATCATCTTACGACTTACAACTTTTTCGATTTGGCTGGTATATTTTATGACCCTGATAGAAAGAGAGAATGAAGTTCGTGACAAACAGAAATGCAAAGAGGCAATATTAATGGGGAGCAGTGCTGCGTGTGATCTAATGTCCTGTTAAAAGGAGCTTTGTTTCTTGCGGCACGTTTGAGCTTACGTATGTGACTGATTGACCGACTAAGAAACTAAAAAAAAAACCCTATCCCTAAGTCTAAAACTTGAACCCCTCGAAAATATCGGCTGGACGGCAATAAAACTGCATTTAAAAGCCAAGATTGAAACTCTCGCTCTTTCTACTATTACAAATTTGTTTAATTTATATAAAACAACAATCAAGTGATAGACAGGCCATTTACACACACACACACACACACACAGAGAAAATCATTTGAGACCATGCGGAAAATTGTCTGTAAGCCGGAATTAAACATTCCGCTATTGTCGCCAAAGCAAGAAACGAGCGAGAAACGAAAGATTGGAGATGAAATCAAGAAAAGAAGCAAGTTAATTGAAAACAAAAGTCAAAGAATTTGCATATTTATTTGACTTTCTTTCACCATCGCCACAAACGTGCCACAGTCAATATTTATTTATTCGAGAGGCAAAATTTAAATTATTTGAAGAACAACGAACACAAAAAAAAAAAGAGTCAAATAAACAAGAATATAAAAAGCACGGAAATTTTAAGTTGACAAATCAAAAAATACCCTACGATCAGACAGAGTTGAAACTAAAAGAGTTTAATTTTTTAACTTTATAATCAAGTTTTTTTATGCTTCTATAAATGCTATGAATGCCCATGTTGCACCCCTTTTTGGTGTTTTTGGATAATTAAGAGCTGAAGATGCAGCATCAGAGTTTTTTCTTTCTCACACCTAGATAGATACAAAAGATAGCCGTTTCTTGAGTCGCTCAGTTTATTCGACGGTCCTCACTAATTAAAATTTAACAAAAACAAATGCGGGGTAATTGAAAACTTTTGCCAGCGTCTGCTGGAATCAGCAACTTAATCATTTTGGTCGCCCCAAACGAGTATTTAAATTTCATTACATTTATTCATTGCCAGCCCACCCTTAAAAATCTCTTTCTCTTTTGCTTTCTTAGAGCTGCGCTCATTAATACGGTTTGTCGGCGACACGCGGCGTCTAACGCACCTGTCGAAATATTTTGTGTAGTTGTTGTTTTCCTTTCTGTTGCACCCACAATATTAATTAACTCAATTTGAGCGGAAAAAGGCATCATCAACGCATCTTTATGCTATCGAGATGGAGAAAGAGAGAAGGCGAAACATTGAGAGACAAACATAGCCGTCAAAAGATTAAGATTAGTTGTTAACTTTTGAACAATAAAGCAATTCAAACCTTACAAAAGTTTAAACAAATGTATTAGTTAATGTAACTATTATCTGTCATGAGTCACAAAAAGTTGTATTATATTTGCAAGATTAAATTGTTTAAAAAATGTCAAACAAGTTATTGAATTCATTATTTGGAAACTTTGGAATAAGTATAGAACAAGGAAGACTTACGCTCAAGCTTCTTTATGATTTTTGAAAAGGGTGCATAAATTTTCTACTGGTTTATGCAGATGTTATGGAGTTTATTAATAGCTATGAGTCTGTCCTTTAATATACTTTGCGTTTCAGCATGTTTTATTGTCTTTAACATTGAAATAAAATTGATCGCAAGATAAATGCCAATACGCCAGTTTTTTATACGCAACAAAAACACAGATTACAACAGCTGTGTGTAGTTAATATAGTTGAGGGCAATCGGTCTTGTTTCGTTGCATGGGCCGTCAATCAGCGCGAAAATGTAAAGTTTCGGCACGTAGCTTTCCCAGACACGCTTTCCCAGTCACTGCCTGTCAATCTCTATCTCGCCTGGGCGCCTGGCAAACAATTAAGTGTTGATGTTTGGTCATTTTTTTTGCTGTGCTTTTTTGTTTCTTTTTTTTTCCTCAGCTCCTCAGCTGCTGCAACTTTATTAAGCAAAATTTAATGGCGACTTCGCCTCGCTCTCTCTGCATCCGGAGCTGCCGTTTTTCATTAGCGGCGCCAACTGACTTGCAACAATTGTTGCAAAGTTTCACTGCAATATTCTTTCGTGTTTTTCTTCGCCTTTTTTTGCTGCTTCATGTTGTACAATTAGTTTGGTTCGGTCGTGTTTTTGTCCTGTTCCTTGGTCTTGGTTAGACTTCTTCTGGTCTGGATGTTTATTTGTCCATTTGCCAAACGTCTAATTGGACTTCCTAAAGATTTCTACAGAGATTTTCTACAGAGATTTTTTATTTTTCTTTTATTATTTTTTTACCTTTTCTCTTTCCTTTTTCGTGGCTAATAATTCACTTGGTGTTTGAGTTCTTGCCACGTTAGTCGGCATTGCCGAATCATTCCTAAATATTATCCGTCATTTGTTACGACTTATTAATTTTTAATCGTTTCTTCAGCTAGCACGCAATGACTGACCTATTGGCTATTGGAAGTATATCAAAAATGGGTCTAAGGCATAATTATATATATTTATATCATAATTTTCAGGTGTTTCATTGTCTTCGTCAGCATTATTGATAAGGGGACAAAAAATGGGGGTAAATTTAATAAGGTCACCCGTCAAAAATCCTTGAACAATCCGTTTAAAAAATCCGTTAGTCAATCAATAAAAAAATATTTTAAGAATAGTTTGTCTTTAAAATTCAAAAACAAACCCAGAATAAATTCTATAATTTATTCATTGAAAATGTTTTGCTGTTTTGTAAGAACTTTCAATCGATATAAGGAGAATGCCTGAAGATTGCCACTTCAGTAAGCCATATACTATAATAGTTAAAGTGTATACGGATACATATATATATATATATATGTTCAGATAGAATGCCACTTTTGTGATGAGAATAATGGGCAGCTGGAAAGCCAAAAAGTATGCAATACTTGTCGGCACTTGAGCCAAAGTGCTGAGCCACATAAAAAACGCAGAGCACACTAAAATAGAGAGCAAGCGAGAAGCAGCAAAATTTTATGATGCGTCTAAATGTGTTCAATGCAAAAGTGTTGCTTAAATGTCAATCTATCTGTCTGACTGTCAATTTCAGCAATTGAAGGAAGCAGCGGCAGCGGCAGTAGCAGTAGCGGCAGCAGCGACGACAGCGTCTAAATGCGTTGATGGAAAATTTCATTTGCAGATATCGTGCTGTCATTTAATAAACGAAATGTGAGCGGTTGTGCCACACACACACACACACACATACAAATCCAGCGATGGAGTAACAGATACTGGCAACACTTTTCACACACACAAACTACATACATACATACATACATGCCAGTCATGTTTAGGAAACGCGACAGACAAACGGCCAGAGCAGACCAAGTTAGCAAAGCCACGATGTGGCATGCCACACACACACACACACAGCGGGACATCGCGTAGGTGAATGCACCCATTGTGTAACTAAACCATAGCGAGACAGTCAAGCAACCAAGTGAGGCAGCTCAATCTAGATGTGTGTGTGTGTGTGTGTGTGTAAATCCCGCTCGTCGCACACTAAATGCCAATTTCAGAAAATGACGCGGAAAAAAAAAGACAGAAATAGAAACATAGTTGAGAAACGGAAAATCGCATTGCAGCTGACACGCAACATGTGACAATGAAGCAAGGACCAGGGACACCAAAGTCCAGACACTTAGACCTTACCGAAAGCTACGCTTGAGGCGGCTTTTTGGACAGCAAAAGAATACAGTGAAATGTAATTGACAATGACAGAGCGTGGCCAGCGCCAAAATCAACAATTTAAAACGATTTTCATGTAAGCACATTAACACCCACCAACAAATACCAAAAGTAAATATGTACAAAGCAAAATAACATAACAAAATATGACTATACGTTGACCAAAAGATACCCTTTCTTTAAAAAACTATAAATCAACACCTAAAATGCATTCAAAATAATTTAAACTATGATATAAATAATTATATAATAATTATATATGTTAAAGTTTTATGCCAAGAAATCGACATGACCATATGGCAAATCTTTCGACTTCCATAACTTCGGCAAAACTGAACCGATTTTCAAAAACAATGTCTTGAAAGTCATGGTTTGGCCTCTAGAATAAAACTGCATTTAACAAATTACATTTAAATAAAATTCGATTTTTGGTCAATATTCATGTTAAAGTTTTATGCCAAGAAATCGACATGGCCATTGGTAAATCTTTCGACTTCCATAACTTCGGCAAAACTGAACCGATTTTCAAAAACAATGTCTTGAAAGTCATGGTTTGGCTTCTGGAATAAAACTGCATTTAAGAAATTACATTTAAATAAAATTCGATTTTTGGTCATATTCATGTTAAAATTTTATAAACAAAAATTGACTAGGGCATTGGTAAAAATCTTTCGACTTCCACAACTTCCTCAAAAGTGACCCGATTTTCAAAAGCAATAGCTTAAAATTCATGGTTTGGCTTCTAGAATAAAACTGCATTTAAGAAATTACATTTAAATAAAATTCGATTTTTGGTCATATTCATGTTAAAATTTTATAAACAAAAATTGACTAGGGCATTGGTAAAAATCTTTCGACTTCCACAACTTCCTCAAAAGTGACCAGATTTTCAAAAGCAATAGCTTAAAAGTCATGGTTTGGCTTCTAGAATAAAACTGCATTTAAGAAATTACATTTAAATAAAATTCGATTTTTGGTCATATTCATGTTAAAATTTTATAAACAAAAATTGACTTGGGCATTGGTAAAAATCTTTCGACTTCCACAACTTCCTCAAAAGTGACCCGATTTTCAAAAGCAATAGCTTAAAATTCATGGTTTGGCTTCTAGAATAAAACTGCATTTAAGAAATTACATTTAAATAAAATTCGATTTTTGGTCATATTCATGTTAAAATTTTATAAACAAAAATTGACTTGGGCATTGGTAAAATCTTTCGACATCCATAACTTCGGCAAAAGTGACCCGATTTTCAAAAGCAATAGCTTAAAATTCATGGTTTGGCTTCTAGAATAAAACTGCATTTAAGAAATTACATTTAAATAAAATTCGATTTTTGGTCATATTCATGTTAAAATTTTATAAACAAAAATTGACTTGGGCATTGGTAAAAATCTTTCGACTTCCACAACTTCCTCAAAAGTGACCCGATTTTCAAAAGCAATAGCTTAAAAGTCATGGTTTGGCTTCTAGAATAAAACTGCATTTAAGAAATTACATTTAAATAAAATTCGATTTTTGGTCATATTCATGTTAAAATTTTATAAACAAAAATTGACTTGGGCATGGGTAAAAATCTTTCGACTTCCACAACTTCCTCAAAAGTGACCCGATTTTCAAAAGCAATAGCTTAAAAGTCATGGTTTGGCTTCTAGAATAAAACTGCATTTAAGAAATTACATTTAAATAAAATTCGATTTTTGGTCATATTCATGTTAAAATTTTATAAACAAAAATTGACTTGGGCATGGGTAAAAATCTTTCGACTTCCACAACTTCCTCAAAAGTGACCCGATTTTCAAAAGCAATAGCTTAAATTCATGGTTTGGCTTCTAGAATAAAACTGCATTTAAGAAATTACATTTAAATAAAATTCGATTTTTGGTCAATTTGCATGTTGAGATCTTATGCCAAAATATCGACTTGGTCATTGGTAAAATCTTTCGACATCCATAACTTCGGCAAAACTGACCCGATTTTCAAAAACAATAGCTTAAAATTCATGGTTTGGCTTCTAGAATAAAACTGCATTTAAGAAATTACATTTAAATAAAATTCGATTTTTGGTCATATTCATGTTAAAATTTTATAAACAAAAATTGACTTGGGCATTGGTAAAAATCTTTCGACTTCCACAACTTCCTCAAAAGTGACCCGATTTTCAAAAGCAATAGCTTAAAAGTCATGGTTTGGCTTCTAGAATAAAACTGCATTTAAGAAATTACATTTAAATAAAATTCGATTTTTGGTCATATTCATGTTAAAATTGTATGACAAAATATCGACTTGGTCATTGGTAAAATCTTTCGACATCCATAACTTCGGCAAAACTGACCCGATTTTCAAAAGCAATAGCTTAAAATTCATGGTTTGGCTTCTAGAATAAAACTGCATTTAAGAAATTACATTTAAATAAAATTCGATTTTTGGTCATATTCATGCTAAAATTTTATAAACAAAAATTGACTTGGGCATTGGTAAAAATCTTTCGACTTCCACAACTTCCTCAAAAGTGACCCGATTTTCAAAAGCAATAGCTTAAATTCATGGTTTGGCTTCTAGAATAAAACTGCATTTAAGAAATTACATTTAAATAAAATTCGATTTTTGGTCAATTTGCATGTTGAGATCTTATGCCAAAATATCGACTTGGTCATTGGTAAAATCTTTCGACATCCATAACTTCGGCAAAAGTGACCCGATTTTCAAAAGCAATAGCTTGAAAGTCATGGTTTGGCTTCTAGAATAAAACTGCATTTAAGAAATTACATTTAAATAAAATTCGATTTTTGGTCATATTCATGTTAAAATTTTATAAACAAAAATTGACTTGGGCATTGGTAAAAATCTTTCGACTTCCACAACTTCCTCAAAAGTGACCCGATTTTCAAAAGCAATAGCTTTAAATTCATGGTTTGGCTTCTAGAATAAAACTGCATTTAAGAAATTACATTTAAATAAAATTCGATTTTTGGTCATATTCATGTTAAAATTTTATAAACAAAAATTGACTTGGGCATTGGTAAAAATCTTTCGACTTCCACAACTTCCTCAAAAGTGACCCGATTTTCAAAAGCAATAGCTTGAAATTCATGGTTTGGCTTCTAGAATAAAACTGCATTTAAGAAATTACATTTAAATAAAATTCGATTTTTGGTCATATTCATGCTAAAATTTTATAAACAAAAATTGACTTGGGCATTGGTAAAAATCTTTCGACTTCCACAACTTCCTCAAAAGTGACCCGATTTTCAAAAGCAATAGCTTTAAAGTCATGGTTTGGCTTCTAGAATAAAACTGCATTTAAGAAATTACATTTAAATAAAATTCGATTTTTGGTCATATTCATGTTAAAATTTTATAAACAAAAATTGACTTGGTCATTGGTAAAAATCTTTCGACTTCCATAACTTCGTCAAAACTGACCCGATTTTCAAAAGCAATAGCTTAAAAGTCATGGTTTGGCTTCTAGAATAAAACTGCATTTAAGAAATTACATTTAAATAAAATTCGATTTTTGGTCATATTCATGTTAAAATTTTATAAACAAAAATTGACTTGGGCATGGGTAAAAATCTTTCGACTTCCACAACTTCCTCAAAAGTGACCCGATTTTCAAAAGCAATAGCTTTAAATTCATGGTTTGGCTTCTAGAATAAAACTGCATTTAAGAAATTACATTTAAATAAAATTCGATTTTTGGTCATATTCATGTTAAAATTTTATAAACAAAAATTGACTTGGGCATTGGTAAAAATCTTTCGACTTCCACAACTTCCTCAAAAGTGACCCGATTTTCAAAAGCAATAGCTTAAAAGTCATGGTTTGGCTTCTAGAATAAAACTGCATTTAAGAAATTACATTTAAATAAAATTCGATTTTTGGTCATATTCATGTTAAAATTTTATAAACAAAAATTGACTTGGGCATGGGTAAAAATCTTTCGACTTCCACAACTTCCTCAAAAGTGACCCGATTTTCAAAAGCAATAGCTTAAAAGTCATGGTTTGGCTTCTAGAATAAAACTGCATTTAAGAAATTACATTTAAATAAAATTCGATTTTTGGTCATATTCATGTTAAAATTTTATAAACAAAAATTGACTTGGGCATGGGTAAAAATCTTTCGACTTCCACAACTTCCTCAAAAGTGACCCGATTTTCAAAAGCAATAGCTTTAAATTCATGGTTTGGCTTCTAGAATAAAACTGCATTTAAGAAATTACATTTAAATAAAATTCGATTTTTGGTCAATTTGCATGTTGAGATCTTATGCCAAAATATCGACTTGGTCATTGGTAAAATCTTTCGACATCCATAACTTCGGCAAAACTGACCCGATTTTCAAAAACAATAGCTTAAAATTCATGGTTTGGCTTCTAGAATAAAACTGCATTTAAGAAATTACATTTAAATAAAATTCGATTTTTGGTCATATTCATGTTAAAATTTTATAAACAAAAATTGACTTGGGCATTGGTAAAAATCTTTCGACTTCCACAACTTCCTCAAAAGTGACCCGATTTTCAAAAGCAATAGCTTAAAAGTCATGGTTTGGCTTCTAGAATAAAACTGCATTTAAGAAATTACATTTAAATAAAATTCGATTTTTGGTCATATTCATGTTAAAATTTTATAAACAAAAATTGACTTGGGCATTGGTAAAAATCTTTCGACTTCCACAACTTCCTCAAAAGTGACCCGATTTTCAAAAGCAATAGCTTAAAAGTCATGGTTTGGCTTCTAGAATAAAACTGCATTTAAGAAATTACATTTAAATAAAATTCGATTTTTGGTCATATTCATGTTAAAATTTTATAAACAAAAATTGACTTGGGCATTGGTAAAAATCTTTCGACTTCCACAACTTCCTCAAAAGTGACCCGATTTTCAAAAGCAATAGCTTAAATTCATGGTTTGGCTTCTAGAATAAAACTGCATTTAAGAAATTACATTTAAATAAAATTCGATTTTTGGTCATATTCATGTTAAAATTTTATAAACAAAAATTGACTTGGGCATTGGTAAAATCTTTCGACTTCCACAACTTCCTCAAAAGTGACCCGATTTTCAAAAGCAATAGCTTAAATTCATGGTTTGGCTTCTAGAATAAAACTGCATTTAAGAAATTACATTTAAATAAAATTCGATTTTTGGTCATATTCATGTTGAAATCTTATGACAAAAATCGACTTGGGCATTGGTAAAAATCTTTCGACTTCCACAACTTCCTCAAAAGTGACCCGATTTTCAAAAACAATAGCTTAAAATTCATGGTTTGGCTTCTAGAATAAAACTGCATTTAAGAAATTACATTTAAATAAAATTCGATTTTTGGTCATATTGCATGTTGAAATTTTATACCAAAAATCGACTTGGGCATTGGTAAAATCTTTCGACTTCCACAACTTCGTCAAAAGTGACCCGATTTTCAAAAGCAATAGCTTAAAAGTCATGGTTTGGCTTCTAGAATAAAACTGCATTTAAGAAATTACATTTAAATAAAATTCGATTTTTGGTCATATTCATGTTAAAATTTTATGACAAAAAATTGACTTGGGCATTGGTAAAAATCTTTCGACTTCCACAACTTCCTCAAAAGTGACCCGATTTTCAAAAGCAATAGCTTAAAATTCATGGTTTGGCTTCTAGAATAAAACTGCATTTAAGAAATTACATTTAAATAAAATTCGATTTTTGGTCATATTCATGTTAAAATTGTATGACCAAAAATCGACTTGGTCATTGGTAAAATCTTTCGACTTCCACAACTTCCGCAAAAGTGACCCGATTTTCAAAAGCAATAGCTTAAAAGTCATGGTTTGGCTTCTAGAATAAAACTGCATTTAAGAAATTACATTTAAATAAAATTCGATTTTTGGTCAATTTGCATGTTGAGTCTTATGCCAAAATATCGACTTGGTCATTGGTAAAATCTTTCGACATCCATAACTTCGGCAAAACTGACCCGATTTTCAAAAGCAATAGCTTAAAATTCATGGTTTGGCTTCTAGAATAAAACTGCATTTAAGAAATTACATTTAAATAAAATTCGATTTTTGGTCATATTCATGTTAAAATTTTATAAACAAAAATTGACTTGGGCATTGGTAAAAATCTTTCGACTTCCACAACTTCCTCAAAAGTGACCCGATTTTCAAAAGCAATAGCTTAAAAACCATGGTTTGGCTTCTAGAATAAAACTGCATTTAAGAAATTACATTTAAATAAAATTCGATTTTTGGTCATATTCATGTTAAAATTTTATAAACAAAAATTGACTTGGGCATTGGTAAAAATCTTTCGACTTCCACAACTTCCTCAAAAGTGACCCGATTTTCAAAAGCAATAGCTTTAAATTCATGGTTTGGCTTCTAGAATAAAACTGCATTTAAGAAATTACATTTAAATAAAATTCGATTTTTGGTCATATTCATGCTAAAATTTTATAAACAAAAATTGACTTGGGCATTGGTAAAATCTTTCGACTTCCACAACTTCCTCAAAAGTGACCCGATTTTCAAAAGCAATAGCTTTAAATTCATGGTTTGGCTTCTAGAATAAAACTGCATTTAAGAAATTACATTTAAATAAAATTCGATTTTTGGTCATTTGCATGTTGAAATCTTATGACCAAAAATCGACTTGGGCATTGGTAAAATCTTTCGACTTCCACAACTTCCGCAAAAGTGACCCGATTTTCAAAAGCAATAGCTTAAAATTCATGGTTTGGCTTCTAGAATAAAACTGCATTTAAGAAATTACATTTAAATAAAATTCGATTTTTGGTCATATTCATGTTAAAATTTTATAAACAAAAATTGACTTGGGCATTGGTAAAAATCTTTCGACTTCCACAACTTCCTCAAAAGTGACCCGATTTTCAAAAGCAATAGCTTAAAGTCATGGTTTGGCTTCTAGAATAAAACTGCATTTAAGAAATTACATTTAAATAAAATTCGATTTTTGGTCATATTCATGTTAAAATTTTATAAACAAAAATTGACTTGGGCATTGGTAAAAATCTTTCGACTTCCACAACTTCCTCAAAAGTGACCCGATTTTCAAAAGCAATAGCTTAAAATTCATGGTTTGGCTTCTAGAATAAAACTGCATTTAAGAAATTACATTTAAATAAAATTCGATTTTTGGTCATATTCATGTTAAAATTTTATAAACAAAAATTGACTTGGGCATTGGTAAAAATCTTTCGACTTCCACAACTTCCTCAAAACTGACCCGATTTTCAAAAGCAATAGCTTAAAAGTCATGGTTTGGCTTCTAGAATAAAACTGCATTTAAGAAATTACATTTAAATAAAATTCGATTTTTGGTCATATTCATGTTAAAATTTTATAAACAAAAATTGACTTGGGCATTGGTAAAAATCTTTCGACTTCCACAACTTCCTCAAAAGTGACCCGATTTTCAAAAGCAATAGCTTAAAATTCATGGTTTGGCTTCTAGAATAAAACTGCATTTAAGAAATTACATTTAAATAAAATTCGATTTTTGGTCATATTCATGTTAAAATTTTATAAACAAAAATTGACTTGGGCATTGGTAAAAATCTTTCGACTTCCACAACTTCCTCAAAAGTGACCCGATTTTCAAAAGCAATAGCTTAAAATTCATGGTTTGGCTTCTAGAATAAAACTGCATTTAAGAAATTACATTTAAATAAAATTCGATTTTTGGTCATATTCATGTTAAAATTTTATGACAAAAATTTTGACTTGGGCATTGGTAAAAATCTTTCGACTTCCACAACTTCCTCAAAACTGACCCGATTTTCAAAAGCAATAGCTTAAAATTCATGGTTTGGCTTCTAGAATAAAACTGCATTTAAGAAATTACATTTAAATAAAATTCGATTTTTGGTCATATTCATGTTAAAATTTTATAAACAAAAATTGACTTGGGCATTGGTAAAAATCTTTCGACTTCCACAACTTCCTCAAAAGTGACCCGATTTTCAAAAGCAATAGCTTAAAAGTCATGGTTTGGCTTCTAGAATAAAACTGCATTTAAGAAATTACATTTAAATAAAATTCGATTTTTGGTCATATTCATGTTAAAATTTTATAAACAAAAATTGACTTGGGCATTGGTAAAAATCTTTCGACTTCCACAACTTCCTCAAAAGTGACCCGATTTTCAAAAGCAATAGCTTAAAATTCATGGTTTGGCTTCTAGAATAAAACTGCATTTAAGAAATTACATTTAAATAAAATTCGATTTTTGGTCATATTCATGTTAAAATTTTATAAACAAAAATTGACTTGGGCATTGGTAAAAATCTTTCGACTTCCACAACTTCCTCAAAAGTGACCCGATTTTCAAAAGCAATAGCTTAAAAGTCATGGTTTGGCTTCTAGAATAAAACTGCATTTAAGAAATTACATTTAAATAAAATTCGATTTTTGGTCATATTCATGTTAAAATTTTATAAACAAAAATTGACTTGGGCATTGGTAAAAATCTTTCGACTTCCACAACTTCCTCAAAAGTGACCCGATTTTCAAAAGCAATAGCTTAAAAGTCATGGTTTGGCTTCTAGAATAAAACTGCATTTAAGAAATTACATTTAAATAAAATTCGATTTTTGGTCATATTCATGTTAAAATTTTATAAACAAAAATTGACTTGGGCATTGGTAAAAATCTTTCGACTTCCACAACTTCCTCAAAAGTGACCCGATTTTCAAAAGCAATAGCTTGAAATTCATGGTTTGGCTTCT